>CM076687.1:104382226-105109726 GCA_038501925.1 Xenopus petersii | reverse complement strand
GTACAACTGATTCAGGGAGACAATTCCACATCTTCACAGCTCTCACTGTAACAAACCCCTTCCCAATATTTAGGCGGAACCTCTTTTCTTCTAATCGGAATGGGTGACCTCGTGTCAGCTGGAAACACCTACTGGTAAATAAAGCATTAGAGAGAGATTATTATATGATCCCCTTATATATTTATACATAGTCATCATATCACCCCTTAAGCGCCTCTTCTCCAGCGTGAACATCCCCAATTTGGCCAGTCTTTCCTCATAGCTAAGATTTTCAATACCTTTTACCAGCTTAGTCGCCCTTCTCTGTACCCTCTCTAATACAATAATGTCCTGTTTGAGTGATGGAGACCAAAACTGTACGGCATATTCTAGATGGGGCCTTACCAGTGCTCTATACAGTGGAACAATGACCCCCTCCTCCCTTGACTCTATGCCCCTTTTAATACAGCTCAAGACCTTATTTGCCCTTGATGCTGCTGACTGGCATTGCTTGCTACAGCCAAGTTTATCATCTACAAGGACTCCAAGGTCCTTTTCCATAATGGATTTGCCTAGTGCAGTCCCATTAAGGGTATAAGTGGATATTTTTACATCCCAGGTGCATGACTTTACATTTATCAACATTGAATCTCATTTGCCACTTAGCTGCCCAGATTGCCAGTTTGTCAAGATCCTGTTGCAAGTGCCACATCCTGGATGGAATTAATTGGGCTGGATAATTTTGTGTTATCTGCAAACACTGATACATTACTTACTACACCCTCCCCTAAGTCATTAATGAACAAGTTAAATAAAAGTGGACCCAATACTGAGCCCTGGGGGACCCCACTAAGAACCTTACTCCAAGTAGAGAATGTCCCATTAACAACCACCCTCTGTACCCGATCCTGTAGCCAGTTTCCTATCCATGTGCAAACGACTTCATGAAGCCCAACAGACCTTAGTTTAGAAAGCAGTCGTTTGTGGGGCACAGTATCAAACGCTTTGGCAAAATCCAAATAGATCACATCTACTGCCCCCCCACTATCCAGAATCTTACTTACCACATCATAAAATGCAATCAAATTCGTCTGACATGACCTATCCTTCATAAAGCCATGCTGATTGTTGCTCATAATGACATTCATTAGGACAAAATTTTGAATGTGATCCCTTAACAAGCCTTCAAATAATTTGCCCACCACAGATGTCAAGCTTACTGGCCTATAATTGCCAGGCTGAGATCGTAATCCCTTTTTAAATATTGGAATAACATCAGCTTTTCTCCAATCCATAGGCACCATACCAGATGACAGTGAATCTGAGAAAATCAGAAATAAGGGCTGGTCTAAAACTGAACTAAGCTCTCTTAGAACCCGGGGGTGTATGCCATCAGGCCCTGGAGCCTTGTTTACATTAATTTGTATTAAAGCTTTTTGAATCATATCCTGAGTCAGCCACTGACTATATTGAGCTGAACCATTAGTGCAGTTATAAAGTGGGCTTGTGAACCCAGACTCCTCTATTGTATACACTGAAGAAAAGGACTGATTTAACACATTTGCCTTATCTGTATCTGTTACAACCATACTGGTACCATTATTTAATGGAGCAACACTCTCAACCTGCATCTTTTTACTATTAATATATTTAAAAAACTTTTTAGGGTTAGTTTTCACCTCCACCGCAATTAACTCTTCATTTCTTTTCTTAGCCTTCCGGATTGCTGATTTACAACATTTATTACAGTGTTTATATTCATTAAATGCAGCTTCTGTCCCTACAGATTTGTAGTTTTTAAATGCCTTTCTCTTCTGTCCCATTAACTTCTTTACTTCTGTATTAAGCCACACAGGATGATTCTTAGAGCTTCTACGTTTAGTCCTTAAGGGAATAAATTGAGAACAGTAATGATTTAATATCATTTTAAAGGACAACCATTTCTGTTCTGTGTTTTTAGCTGAAAACCTAATGCCCCAATCAATACTCTGTAGGGCAGCCCTCAAGGCACTAAAATTAGCTTTTGCAAAATTCATGGTTTTTGTTGCCCCAGTATATTTTTGTTTTTTGCACCAGACATTAAAAGATATAACATTATGGTCACTATTACCCAGGGGTTCAATGACTTGCACATTTGCTATAAGTTCTGGGTCATTTGAGATCACTAAATCAAGAATAGCATTTTTTCTGGTAGGCTCCTCAACAACCTGTGCTAAAAAATTGTCGTGCAATAAGTTTATAAACTTGTTCCCATTAACTGATCTAGCAGTACCATTGCTCCAGTCAATATCTGGGTAATTAAAATCCCCCATTATCATTACTTTACCTAAATTAGTAGCCTTTTCTATTTGCATTAGGAGCTTTGCCTCTTCCTCCTCACTTACATTAGGGGGTCTATAGCATACGCCTACAATTAATTTGCTGGATTCTTTACAATTGTTGAAGAACTCCACCCATACGACTTCTGCCCCCTCATTTTCTAACATAACCTCCTCCTTTATATGAGCTTTTAAATCCTGCCTAACATACAGACATACCCCTCCTCCTTTTCTATTGCCTCTGTCCCTCCGAAACAAAGTATAGCCACTGATATTTACTGCCCAGTCATGCGACTCATTCAGCCATGTTTCGGCCACACCAATCATATCATATTTTCCTTCCATCACCAGCAGCTCCAGCTCTCCCATTTTACCAGCCAGACTTCTTGCATTTGTAAACATACATTTAATACTGGCACCATATTGAACATATGACATGTGGTCCTCCGTCTCCTTAACAGTAGCCCCAGCCAAATCTCCTCCCCCATTTTCCCTTTCTTTGCCCACTATCTCATCTAACCTGTCTACCACTGAATCTTTTACTGAACCCTCCCCCCCCACACCTAGTTTAAAATCTCCTCCAACCCTCTAGCCATCTTCTCTCCCAAAACAGCTGCCCCATCATCATTGAGGTGCAGCCCATCCCTAGCAAAGAGCCTGTAGCCGACTGAAAAATCAGCCCAGTTCTCCAAAAACCCAAAACCCTCCTCCCTACACCAATCTTTCAGCCACGCATTAATCTCCCTACGTTCCCGCTGTCTCCTTAGCGTTGCTCGTGGCTCAGGTAATATCTCTGAGAAAATTACCTTGGAAGTCCTCGCCCTCAGCTTTGAACCTAGTTTTTTAAAATCATTTTTGAGGACTTCACCACCTCCTCTAACTTTGTCATTGGTACCTATGTGTACCAAGACCGCTGGGTCTTCCCCAGCCCCTCCCAATAATCTGTCCACTCGTTCCACCACATGCCGAACCCTAGCACCAGGCAAGCAGCAGACTGTTCGGCATGTAGGGGCCTTGCGACAGATTACCCTATCCACCTTTCTAATAATTGAATCCCCTATAACTAGAACCTGCCTTTCCTTCCTTGCACTTCCCCCACCACCCGTATTAGAGCCACTGCCTCCCGGGGTGCTCCGAGAGTCAGCCTGCTCCATACACGCCAGTTCGGAGTTTTCCTCCCCAGCATCTTCAGCCAAAACGGCGAATTTGCTGTTTTGGACAAACTGTGGACCAGCCCCCCTACTCTTCTGTCCCCTACTTCCCCTCTTGACTGTCACAAACCTTCCTCCCTCATTAGCCTCCACTGCCCCTTCTCCTCCCCCCGCTCCACTAGCCCCTGCCAGTGGTTGCTCTGCAGCCTCCTGTCATTCCCCTCGTTTGCTGATGCTCTCAGTGCTGCAAGTTCACCCCTTAGAGTCTGCAGCTCAGATTCCAAGATGAAAACCCACCGACATCTCTCACATGTAAATACTGCCTGGAACTGCTGCTCCAACACCACATACATGTGACACACACTGAGTAATACCAGCAAATCCACTCATATTTACACTGGGTACTTACAGTCTCCCAAATGTAATTCCTCACCAACGCCTTTTCAGTTTTAAACGCCTTAAGGTTTTTAACGCTGCTTATCACTTAATTCACATGCAACACTTGGATCACATGCAACACTCGCTAAGCAGCTCCCACACTCGCTTTGCCTTCACAAGTGTAAGGTTTCAACCAGAGCACACAAAGCCTGTTCAGAATTTACCTGATTAACCCCTCCCCCTTAATTAGAAGAAAGAGGGAAAGGAGAAAAAAAAAAATGCTATTTGCTACCAACAGTAAATAATTATTTATTATTATTAACTATTTTTTTTTTTTTATGTTCCCCTTAGATCTCTAAAGCTAAAACACAAAAAGAAAGTAAATGCTCTTAATGTATCAAATAGTTTACCCCAAAGAGAGAAAAGAAAAAGCTGTTTGTCTCAGTCAGATAACTCACAGAACACACAGCAGTCAGTTATTTGCACTTACTCCCTCCTTGCACCCAGCACTCCCAGCATGCACAGCAAACACCAACGCCTTAAGGTTTTTAACGCTGCTTATCACTTAATTCACATGCAACACTTGGATCACATGCAACACTTGCTAAGCAGCTCCCACACTCGCTTTGCCTTCACAAGTGTAATAATACTTGATGTTTTACAGTAACCGCACCTTTCACCCATCTGCAGGTTTTTCCAACAGTATGGATCCTTTATTAGCAAAGCAGAAAAATCAGTCCCCCAAGGAAACCATGTGGTCACAAAACCCTGTATGCCATACAGAGAAGTGGTCTCCCATATATAGATCTCATTATACATAGTTCCTAGGTTGTATCTGAAGTTCTACCTGCTGCCATACAGACAAGTGATGTTCCAGGCATGTCCCCTGGCTGATTCTTTTTTTTTTTTAAAGTATCTTTTTATTTGAGTTTTCAACAGAAAAAGTGAGGGGGGGGGGCAGAAAGAAAAATGGAAAGAAAGCATACATACACAAAAACAGTGGTGGTACATTAGTCTGCATTAATTACACCAAGCATATCATTCCAGCTATCAGTGGGTACACAAGTCTATCCTATAAGCCAATAGAAATATTATCGGGGGGTAAAAGGTATTGAAATGTGGGGGTCCTGTTCTGGATGTACGTCAAGCCACGGGGACCACACTTTATCAAACTTAGTGGGACAGCCACAAGCTTCATAGGTCAGTTTAATATAGAGAAGTCCCTTATTAATTAGCGATAGCTAGCGGCCGATTCACGAAATTCGGGTGAAGGGTTCGAATATAAAAAAATTCAAATTTCGAAGTATTTTTTGGGTACTTCGACCATCGAATTGGTTAAATTCGATCGAATTCGATCGAATTTGAACGATTCGAACAATTAGAATTAACAATCGTTCGACTATTCGACCATTCGATAGTCGAAGTACTGTCCCTTTAAGAAAAACTTCGACCCCCTACTTCGGCAGCTAAAAGCTACCGAAGTCAATGTTAGCCTATGGGGAAGGTCCCCATAGGCTTGCCTGAGATTTTTTGATCGAAGGATTTTCCTTCAATCGTTGATCGCAGGATTTGCGCAAAATCGTTCGACTTCGATATTCGAAGTCGAACGATTTTAGCTCCCAGTCGAATATCGAGGGTTAATTAACCCTCGATATTCGACCCTTCGTGAATCGGCCCCTAAGTGTTGCATGGTAGGGGGTTGGGGAGACATCCATCGCATCACTACAGATTTCTTAGCATAGTATAGAGTAGTCTTAAAGGAATTGTTCAGTGTAAAAATAAAACTGGGTAAATAGATAGGCTGTGCATAATAAAAAATGTATCTAATATAGTCAGTTAGCCAAAAATGTAATGTATAAAGGCTGGAGTGATTTGACGTATAACATGTCAGTCTGAACACTACTTCCTGCTTTTCAGCTCTCTTGGTTTACACTGACTGGTTACCCTGGTTACCAGGCAGTAACCAATCAGAGACTTGAGGGGGGGCCACATGGGTCATTTCTGTTGCTTTTGAATCTGAGCTGAATGCTGAGGATCAATTACAAACTCACTGAACAGAAATGTACCATGTGGCCCCCCTTCAAGTCACTGACTAACTCAGAGTTATAGAGCTGAAAAGCAGGAAGTTGGATTCTGGCTGTTTTATTAGACATCTGTTCACTCCAGACTTTATACGTTACATATTTGGCTAACTAACTATATTAGAAACATTTTTTATTTTGCACAGCCTATCTATTTACACAGTTTTTATTTTCACACTGAACTGTTCCTTTAAAAAGAGTTCTAGATCTAGATAATGGGAGTAGGTCCTCTACTATTCCCAACAAGCACACCTCAGGTGTAGCTGTACCAGGGAAGGCCAAGTGTTCCTTTAAGTGGTCGATCACATTAGTCCTGAATCGAGAAACCAGACTACATTCCCAGACCATGTGGTGGAAGGTGGCATTGGGTTGCCGGCATTTAGGGCATCTGGCCTTGGGAGATCTGCCAAGTCTTTTCAGCTTGACTGGTGTAACATAAAGCTGATGGGTAGACTTAAATTGAATAAGTCGGTCTCTAGTTGATATCAAGAAACAATATAGTCCCTCAGTGGCCTGGTCCCAGTCATCTGGACCTAGTGCGGGGAGTTCCACTTACCATTTTTGGTAGGCTGTAATGAAAGGGTCTGGAGTACAGAGTAGCAACACCTTGTAAAGTCTAGAAATCAGTTTATTATCATTTTCCCCTGGCTGATTCTTTAGCTCTACAAGCTGCACTATAGAGATGTAGTCCCCCAGGCACGTCCCTTGGCTGGTTCTAAGCCACCTGGGAGAATAAATGATAGCAGTACTTGTATGCAAGTCATCTCCCACGGGATACAGAGTGACTCAAATGTAAGGTGAATTAAAACAACTGTTATGTTAAGGGATTTTGGCGTATCGATCCCCGTGGAACTGGAACATATTTACTGATTTTCTTACTTGCCTCCAAAAACAGATTTATTATTTTAGATCACGAGTCCCCATCCTTTTTTACCCTTGAGCCACATTCAAAAATAGAAAGAGTTGGGGTGCCAAATAAGGGCTGCAATTGGTAACCCTATGTGGACTGGTAGAGTACAGGAGGTTCTATTTGGCAGTACACCTGGTTTTTATCCAACCAAAACTTGCCTGGAATTCAAAAATAAGCTCCTGCTTTGAGGTCACTGGGAGCAACATCCAAGGAGTTGGAGAGCAACATGTTGCCACTAGTTGTGATTAATGGCTTTATTATCCATGGCTGTAATGTATGGGATTTATTTTTAAAGAGGAGATACCCCCATGTTCAACAAGTCAATGAACAGCCTCTTGCAAACAATTACTTACCGTATACTGATCATATGTACAACAGAAAGCTGTCAATCACAGTGATCACCAATCCTGCAGTAAGTGAGGCCAGAAGGCAGGGGGTCAACGCAGATGAATCCATCTCCAAATCCACTTTGTTCAGTTTGATCTGTATACATGATTGCAAATGCAACCCAAGGCAAAAAGTGAAACCACTGGTCTAGAATTTTCCTTTAGTAACACAATTAGCTACTATTGATGGATGACTTGGGAAAGCTTTGCTGAGCAGAACCCATCATTCCTTTATGAAGAGCTATGGTGATATGGTTCATTGCTGCAGATATAATCGATGAAGACACCGTAATGCACCTGGGCCTTTACATTAGAAAGACTACATACAAGTAGAAGTAGGCATGAACAGGCCAATTATGTTTCTTGTGACTCATAGCTTATTGAATAGCTTGCTTAATGTCATGTAATTCATTAATTCATGTTCCCCACTGACCTTCAAGGATAGGAGATACATACAAAATATCACCATTGTTTCTACGTACAGTACATTCAGTTCAATGCCTTAGTGTGTCAACCAAGATATACATACTGTATCCAACATAGTTCTACAGCTGATATACAGTCCTTTGATATATAATATTTTTATAAGATCATCTTCACCGTGTATTATATTGACAACCGACATGCCATACGCCCTCATCAACGTCTGCTGGCTCTTGAAACTGTTTAATATAGCTGATGACTCTTTATAAATAAAGTCACAAAAGAGAATCAAACCACAGTTGAGAAACTCGCTACTTTGAAGGTTCTACTGGGGTTCTCTAGTAACGAGAACTTTTCACATGCATGTGGGATGTAAAAATATCCAAGCCACTTATACCCTTAATGGGACTGAACTAGGCAAATCCATAATGGAGACGGAGCTTGGAGTCCTTGTAGATAATAAACTTGTCTGTAGCAAGTAATGCCAGTCAGCAGCATCAAGGGCAAATAAGGTCTTGAGTTGTATTAAATGGGGCAGAGAGTCACGGGAGGAGGGGGTCCCACTGTATAGAGCACTGGTAAGGCCCCATCTAGAATATGCCGTACAGTTTTGGTCTCCATCACTCAAACAGGACATTATTGTATTAGAGAGGGGACAGAGAAGGGCAACTAAGCTGGTAAAGGGAAAATCTTAGCTATGAGGAAAGACTGGCCAAATTGGGGATGTTCACGCTGGAGAAGAGGCGCTTAAGGGGTGATATGATAACTATGTATAAATATATAAGGGGATCATATAATAATCTCTATAATTCTTTATTTACCAGTAGGTCTTTCCAGCTGACACAAGGTCACCCATTCCGATTAGAAGAAAAGAGGTTCCGCCTAAATATTGGGGAGGAGTTTGTTAGTGAGAGCTGTGAAGATGTGGAATTGTCTCCCTGAATCAGTGGTACAGGCTGATACATTAAATAGGTACAAGGAAGGGTCGGATTCTTTATTCACCAGTAGCTCCTCCCAGCAGACAGGAGGGAGCCAATGAGATTAGAGGAGGGAAAGGGGTGTTACAGGGAGAGCTGGGAAGTGAATCAGGGGTACAGGCTGATACATTAGATAGGTATAAGGAAGGGTCGGATGCTTTATTCACCAGTAGCTCCTCCCAGCAGACAGGAGGGAGCCAATGAGATTAGAGGAGGGAAAGGGGTGTTACAGGGAGAGCTGGGAAGTGAATCAGGGGTACAGGCTGATACATTAGATAGGTATAAGGAAGGGTCGGATGCTTTATTCACCAGTAGCTCCTCCCAGCAGACAGGAGGGAGCCAATGAGATTAGAGGAGGGAAAGGGGTGTTACAGGGAGAGCTGGGAAGTGAATCAGGGGTACAGGCTGATACATTAGATAGGTACAAGGAAGGGTCGGATGCTTTATTCACCAGTAGCTCCTCCCAGCAGACAGGAGGGAGCCAATGAGATTAGAGGAGGGAAAGGGGTGTTACAGGGAGAGCTGGGAAGTGAATCAGGGGTACAGGCTGATACATTAGATAGGTACAAGGAAGGGTTGGATGCTTTATTCACCAGTAGCTCCTCCCAGCAGACAGGAGGGAGCCAATGAGATTAGAGGAGGGAAAGGGGTGTTACAGGGAGAGCTGGGAAGTGAATCAGGGGTACAGGCTGATACATTAGATAGGTATAAGAAGGGGTTGGATGGTGTTTAGCAAGTGAGGGAATACAGGGATATGGAAGATAGCTCATAGTACAAGTTGATCCAGGAAGTCAGGAAGGAATTTTTCCCCCCTCTGTGGCAAATTGGATAGTTAAAAGGTTAAACTTGATGGACGTGTGTCTTTTATCAACCTAGCTTACTATGTTACTAGGGATGCACCGAATCCACTATTTTGGATTCGGCCGAACCCCCGGATCCTTCACTAAAGATTCGGCCGAATACAGAACCAACCGCTAATTTGCATATCCAAATTAGGGGTGGGAAGGGGAAACATTTTTTACTTCCTTGTTCTGTGACAAAAATTCACGTGATTTCCCTCCCCACCCCTAATTTGCATATGCAAATTAGGTTTTGGATACGGTTCGGCCAGTCAGAAGGATTCGTCCGAATCCCAGATTCGGTGCATCCCTATATGTTACATACTGTACATACAGGATGCAATTGTGATCCATCTCTACATATATACAGGTATAGATGTTCCCCCTATGTTTTTTATGGCATGGAATCGACCTGTTATGGCAAAAGTGGACTGTGCAAGTGAAGCCTACTGACAAATGGAAGAGTTGACATTTCTTTATGAACGCAGAAGAACATGGATTTCCTTAACTCAAGCCATGGGGTGAGAGACTCTATTGTGTCCCCAGTACAAACTCTTCTTGCTGAGCCAAAAGAAAAGTCCATCCGATTTGGTATGTTCTTTATTTCTTTTCCAAGATCTCCTCTCCATAAAATCATGAGTACAATATATACAGTAAGTGGGAGTGTCAATGCATAGCTTTAATTCACATTCAATAAGTCATGCTTAATAATCAGTCTCCTTCATTTCTAAAGGGACATTAAATATAACATTGTACTCACACTTCTTCAACCATGTAATAAACATATATAACCCATTGATACTTGAGACATGTCATTGTGTGCAATGACCATATTCTATTCTCTTTATTATTCATATTTTAAGCATAGGGTGCAAGGAGAATGATCAGGCTGAATAGTCAGTAAACATTTTATCCAGTGCCTGGGTTACTCATTGCCTCCTAAACTCTACTTGAAAATGTAATGCTGCCATTTCTTCTTTCCCCATTAAAGTTTATTTTTAATAAAACACACATTACGCTGAGCTGTCAAGATTTGGGCCGAAGCTGCAGAATACCGTATATTTATTTGGAGCAGCAAGTGGAAACATCAGTTATTTACTTACTTAACTGTGATCAGAAAGCTCAGATTGTTTGAATCAATCCTTAAAGTACAAGGAAAGGCAAAACAATAAAATCCCATTTTTACATTCTTTAATGAAAAATAAACCTTTCTCCAATATACTTTAATTAAAAAATGTGTACAGTTTTTATAAGAAACCTGACTGTATGCAGTGAAATTGTCCCTTCATTTACTGCTGTGGACAGGAATTGTCAGATGGTCCCTAACTGCTCTGCAGGGAAACAATCCTACTTATGAACAGCAGGGGGAGCCCCCGCCTTACTTCCCAGCCATGCAGAACTCAAGCAGCTTTGTTTATGACGATCCCTAAGCAGCCCAGATCACACTGAGCATGTGCAGGGTCAGGGTCAGGCCAAGATGTATAACAAAGTTACAAGATGGTGACCCCCAGTGGCCAACTTTGAAAGCATAAATCATTTGTTTGATTAGGCTTGTGGTGCAGTAAGTTCATGTTTATGTTTAGTATACAAAGTACAGCATTTCTAGCCTTATTCTATTTCACACTTTCCTTGTCCTTTAAGTAATGACAATAGATCAAATAATCTGTAGACAGATTTGCTGCTAGAAAGGCCTGCTGGAAACTGGGAAACCAAGAAATCTCTCATTTGCTCAATTGGAGCTGCTTACAAATCTTTTGGGGGAATATTGGGAATAACCAAATTCAGAAAGTGCTTAAACGGTTGCCTATCCCTGGCCTAGAAGGTATTCAAGACATTCACCTTATTTATGTTTGGCATAAGATTGTGAATAATAATGTAAAATAAATGTTTTTTCAGAAAAAAGCGAAAGCTTCCCAGTACTGGTATCAGTATTAGGTTTTCTACTCAAAAAAAGTCAACACGTTCCTATGGTCTCCCAGTCGTATTACTTAGTATTTATATAGTCACATGTATCATATACTGAAGAAACAAGGATTCCCAATCTTCCAGACATGTATAAGACTGTATAGTATGAATTAGTTATCCACCACATCCCAGATTTAGTATAGGGATGCACCGAATCCAGGATTCGGTTCGGGATTCGGCCAGGATTCGGCCGAATCCTTCTGCCCAGCCGAACCGAATCCTAATTTGCATATGCAAATTAGGGGCGGGAGGGAAATTGCATGACTTTTCGTCTGAAAACAAGGAAGTAAAAAACGTTTTCCCCTTACCACCCCTAATTACCACCCCACGTTTTCCCCTTACCACCCCTGGCAAACCAATTCCAAACCCTATACAACTCTATACATTTGCCCACACCCTGTGCACAGTGAATTTCTGCTGGGGCCAAGGATTCTGAATACGTTCAGCAAAATCTTGATTTGGTTCATGCCTAGTATGAGCAGATCCAAGGTAAAATGTGTATGTTTAGAACAGGTATATCAACTAGGGATGCACCGAATCCAGGATTCGGTTCGGGATTCGGCCAGGATTCGACCTTTTTCAGCAGGATTCGGCCGAATCCTTCTGCCCGGCCGAACCGAATCCGAATTTGCATATGCAAATTAGGGGCGGGGAGGGCAATCGCTTGACTTTTTGTCACAAAACAAGGAAGTGAAAAATGTTTTCCCCTTCCAACCCCTAATTTGCATATGCAAATTAGGGTTCGGATTCGGTTTGGTATTCGGCCGAATCTTTCACGAAGGATTCGGCCGAATCCAAAATAGTGGATTCGGTGCATCCCTAATATCAACCCTGTAGCAACTGCAACTTCCAACAAAGCAGAGACAACAAAAGTTTGGACACATCGGGATGTACTCTCCTCCATCAAAGCACTCTTTCATATACAAATGGAGAACCATAACAAAAACATTCATTGCATGTGCAACTGTACAAAGCAAAGGTATGTAATCGGTCATTTCCCTTTAATTGTTAGCAGCTTGTATTCCATCAAATAGTAGTTAGAGGAGGGCACTCATAGAAGCAGATACTGCTAAAACATTTTATTATTGACTACAAATCACCCGACATGTTTCGGGCATGGCCCTTTCTCAAGTCCCACTTGTCGGGTGATTTGTAGTCAATAATAAAATGTTTTAGCAGGATCTGCTTCTATGAGTGCTCTCCTCTAACTACTATTTGATGGATTAATATGGGATTGCGGTAACCCTTTATGGAGGATTGAGGCACCGGCAAACTTATTCTAGTATCGGCAGAGCGAAGGAACAATCTCCCTGTTGTTCACAATCAGCTTGTCTTCTTCAGAAGTGTCACTGGCCAAAGAGAAATACAATACTTAGGGGCCGATTCACTAAATTCGAGTAAAGGGTTCGAATTAAAAAAAATTCGAATTTCGAAGTTTTTTTGGGCTACTTCGACCATCGAATGGGCTACTTCGACCTTCGACTACGAAAATCGAACGATTTGAACTATAAATCGTTAAGACTATTCGATAGTCGAAGTACTGTCTCTTTAAGAAAAACTTCGACCCCCTACTTCGGCAGCTAAAAGCTACCGAAGTCAATGTTAGCCTATGGGGAAGGTCCCCATAGGCTTGCCTGGGATTTTTTGATCGAAGGATTTTCCTTCGATCGTTGGATTAAAATCCTTCGAATAGTTTGATCGAATGAATAATCCTTCGATCGATCGATCGATCGCAGGATTTGCGCTAAATCGTTCGACTTCGATATTCGAAGTCGAACGATTTTACTTCCTAGTCAAATATCGAGGGTTAATTAGCCCTCGATATTCGACCCATAGTGAATCGGTCCCTAAATGTACTAGCTGCCTCCTTGACAGTGAGTAACAGCAGTGCAGGTTCCCTTCTGCAAAGGTTTCCCATTGGCAAATTTACAGGATTATTTTGTAGGTTTTTCTTGTATTTTTCTTCTCTCCCCGGACCAAATGCAGTCCCAACATTAATCTAGATATCCTGATTAGGATCCATTTATTTGCAGAGAGATGGTTACTTAGCAGCCAGAAGGATGCAAGCATGCTTGAGAAAGGGGTCACGCCCCGAAACGTGAAAGGTTATACCTGCTAGTAGTGATGGGCGAATTTATTCGCCAGGCACGAATTCGCGTGATTTGCCGGCAGTGAATAAATTCACGAAACGCCTGCGAAAATTCGCCCGAAAAAATTTGCATCAAAAACGGGCGCCGGCGTCAAAAACGAGACGCCGGCGCAAATTCGCCCATCACTACCTGCTAGCAGTACCCATGTTGTGCCGGTGGGTTCTGTTTCTACGTTCCTTTAGCATACTACCACTTAAAAATGACACTTTTTACCCATTTTGGACGAAGTGATAGCTAAATAGATTGTAACCGATATTTAAAAAAAAAAAAAACATTTTCTACTCTATACTCCTTGGCAGCAGCATGAAGATGTGGCCAACATTAAACTCCATCTTATACACACTATATAAAGCTACAGTAGCTTATTGTGTTTCATTTGATCCCTATTTCCCTATTGCTATAGGAGAAGGATCCTTTGTCTGAATTCCTCTGTGTACTCATTATTATGGCAGGCAGCACTCAGCAGTTAAGGAACCATTACTCCACTCCAAATCCTACTGAAGACCAACTGGAAATTGTCTCAGATTATCACTCTCTGCTTCACGCAAAAAGTTAATTCAAAGGGGAACAACCTCTCTCTCGCAGAGCACAGGGGAACAGAATGTTTGCCAACGCTCAATTCCAACAAATCCAATATGATTATAACACAAGGGGACGCAAGTCTGAAGCACATGATGAAGAAAGATGAGGTTTTTTTATCAGATTGCCATTAAAGGGATATTGTCATGGGGAAATTTTTTTTTTCCAAAACACATCAGTTAATAGTGCTGCTCCAGCAGAATTCTGCACTGAAATCCATTTCTCAAAAGAGCAAACAGATTTTTTTACATTCAATTTTGAAATCTGACGTGGGGCTAGACATATTGTCAATTTCCCAGCTACCCCAAGTCATGTGACTTGTGCTCTGATAAACTTCAGCCACTCTTTACTACTATGCTGGAAGTTGGAGTGATATCATAGCCCCTACCTTTCCCCAGCAGCCTAACAACAGAACAATTGGAAGGTAACCAGATAGCAGCTCCCTAACACAAGAATACAGCTGCCTGGAAGGTCTAAGAACAGCACTCAATAGTAAAATCCAGGTCCCACTGAGACACATTCAATAACATTGAGTAGGAGAAACAACAGGCTGCCAGAAAGCAGTTCCATCCTAAAGTGCTGGCTCTTTCTGAAATCACATGACCAGGCAAAATGACCTGAGATGCACCTACACACCAATATTACAACTAAAATACACTTGCTGGTTCAGGAATGACATTTTATATTGTAGAGTGAATTATTTGTAGTGTAAACAGTGTAATTAGTAGGGATGCACTAAATCCAGGATTCGGTTCGGGTTTTGGCCAGGATTCAGCCTTTTTCAGCAGGATTTGGCTTAATGTGAATCCTAATTTGCATATGCGAATTAGGGGTGGGAAGGGAAATCGCGTGACTTTTTGTCACAAAACAAGGAAATAAAAAAAGGTTATCCCCTTCTGACCCCAAATGTGCAAATTAGGATTCTGATTCGGTTCGTATTTGGCCGAATCTTTCACAAGGGATTCGGGGGTTCGGCTGAATCCAAAATACTGGATTCGGTGCATCACTAGTAATTAGAAATAAAAAATACATCATATAAATCATGACAGAATCCCTTTAAGCACCATCCTCGGCGTATCCTTATCAACATACAGTGAATGGCAAAAAGCTTAATTCTAACCATAATAACTTATTATATACACAGCATCTCCTCCAAAATCTTGAGATCACAGAAAATAAAGAGCTGAAACCCTACAAATACTTAAAACAAAACTTGAAACTTGAAACCCACCTAATTGCCAAGTCCATTCTGTAAGGCACTAGAAACATCTCCAGACTGAAAAGGCACAATTTGCTAAGCACATTTTGGGGACATATCAGGTTATACCGATGTACAAACAAAAACACAATCTCCGGCTGAAAATCAAGCACTTGATGAACCCTTCCCAAGCAGACGTGCCTTTAAACCATCTGGCCATTCCCATATTGCAAAATCCGAGTCTTCTGTGCCGCCATCAGACGGCAAAATCACCATCTGTAATTCTGTGGGTCCTGCTTGTGTTTGAAATCATAAAATGATCAATATTAAGAAGAACGCTGGGGGGATCCAATACCATTAAAATACATTACAGTGGAGGGGGACAGAAGCAGTGGGTGTGATTAGTAGCTGTAGCATTAGACCTGGCGGAATAGTATCTGACTAGGGGGCAGATTTACTAAAGGGCGAAGTGATTAACGTTGGCGAAAATTCACCGATTTACCAACGGGCACAGACGTAATTTCACTAGCGAAAGAGACAGCCGCTAGCGTTCTATCACCAGGCGAATTTTCGCTCTAGCGAATGGAATTTTCTCCGCAAATTTCTTTTACCATTTTCGCCAGACTTGCTTTCGCCAGCTCAGACCAGGCAAAGTGCATTGGAGTGCATAAATCTTCCTCAATTTTTAGTGGAATATGATTCTAAGTCCCAAAAAAACGCTGGCGTATTTTCCTTTTTTTTCAGAGTGATCGCCTGCAAAAGTCCGTACATTTTTTTTGGGGTATCCGAGTTCCCCCCTACATTTTCTAACATATGGAACATAAACTATACAGTGGGCTCAGGTGTAGGGCAATATAACAACTCTATTGTCTTTATTAAGGTTCCCTGGACTTGTGTAATGTAATGTATTTGATGCAACATATACGTCCATTCAACTTTATCATTTCCCACCGTATGCAAATTAGCCAACACATCTTCGGTTTGATTGCCGAAGTAAGGCTAGTGAAACTTCGCCAGCATTTGGCGTCCTGGACGCAACTTCGCATTTTAGTAAATTAGCGTTGTCCTAGTGAATTTACGCCTGTCAAAGTGTTGTGATGGCTGCAAAGCCATCGCTGGCGAATTTTCACTGGTTAGTAAATTTGCTCCTATGATTGTACCTGCCATACTTATCTCCCTAAACTGCAGGAACATTCACTTCCAACAGAATCACACAGATTGTACATGAAATCTCCTATGGCTTAACCTCCCCAAGCATAAGGGATATCAATTTCCAGGCAGCAGATTTACTCACTATACCTGTGACCGGCTACTGATAATCATATATATATATATATATATATATATATATATATATATATATCTCAATTTATATGTATATATGAGCAAGTTTTTCTATTTAACATATCTGTTTCTGGTCCTTGTTTTTTTTACATGCGTTGGCGGTATTTAACAAATGCAAAAATGGCGATAACTGCCACTGACAATAACACTGGGATGGCAAGCATTGCTAGAGAAGAGTCTTCGGAGTGTCTCTCATTTCTGGTGCCCGAGGGTCCATTCTGCTGGTTCTGCAGCTAAAAAGGAAGAAAAAAGGGAGGAATTTAGATCATCACATTTTGCAGTCCTGCTTGAAAATGACAAGGAAAAGAGACTTAATAAAGGCCTATATCTGGCATATTTCTTACTTGGACAGTGAAAATGTATCATTTGTATTTCTTAAAGGGATTCTGTCATGATTTGTATTAGGGATGCACCGAATCCCCTATTTTGGATTCGCCGAACCCCCGCAAAAGATTCAGCCGAATGCAGAACCAATTCCGAATCCTAATTTGCATATGCAAATTAGGGATGGGAAAACATTTTTTTACTTCCTTGTTTTGTGACAAAAAGTCATGCGATTTCCCTCCCGTACTAATTTGCATATGCAAATTAGGATTCAGCTCAGCTGGGCAGAAGGATTTCGGCCAAATCCTGCTGAAAAAGTCAGAATCCCGAACCGAATCCTGGATTTGGTGCATCCTTAATTTTTTATATCTAAATTACACTGCAAATAATTCACTCTACAATATAAAATTTAATTCCTGAACCAGCAAGTGTATTTAGTTGTAATATTGGTGTGTAGCTGCATCTCAGCTCATTTTGCCTGGTCATGTGATTTCAGAAAGAGCCAGCACTTTAGGATGGAACTGCTTTCTGGCAGCCTGTTGTTTCTCCTACTCAATGTAACTGAATGTGTCTCAGTGGGACCTGGATTTTACTATTGAGTGCTGATCTTAGATCTACCAGGCAGCTGTTATCTTGTGTTAGGGAGCTGTTATCTGGTTACCTTCCCATTGTTCTGTTGTTAGGCTGCTGGGGGGAAGGGAGGGGTGACATCACTCCAACTTGCAGTACAGCAGTAAAGAGTCTGAAGACTGAAGTTTATTAGAGCACAAGTCACATGACTGGGGGCATCAAAAATAAAAAGAGAAGGCGCACACCCTTTTAAAGTGAATTACAGGGTGCTAATCCATAGGTGACTCCCCATAAGGGTCTCCATGTAATCTATAACTGCTTTAGGAATGGATAGCACACCCAATTTGAAAAAAACAAAATTAATTTATTATAAAAAAGAAAAAAATCTAACAGATTTTTTTTTGATTTTTGTTAATTTTTGTTAATTTTTTGTGCCCCTGATGAAGACCCTTAAGGTCGAAACGCGTTGGCCTCATTTTGCTTTTGTTTTGTAAATTATTTTCTGTTAGATTTTTTTCTTTTTTATAATAAATTAATTTTGTTTTTTTCAAATTCGGTGTGCTATCCATTCCTAAAGCAGTTATACATGACTGGGGGCAGCTGGGAAACTGACAATATGTTTAGCCCCATGTCAGATTTCAAAATTAAATATAAAAATATCTGTTTGTTCTTTTGAGAAATGGATTTCAGTGCAGAATTCTGCTGGAGCAGCACTATTAACTGATGCATTTTGGAAAAAAATTATTTCTATTCTTAACTTCCTCCCATTATGTAGCATTAAATAGTACTATCTCCTAAGAGAGAGTCGGGCCAACAAAGAGTTAAGGTTTTTTGTAAACGAATATCCGAATATCCGTCTCATCACACCGTGCACGTCAGATGCCGCCAGGACAAGCTTTCTCCGCTCACTTGCAATACAGAATATTGAGAATTCAGGGCACACAGACCCCCTGCAGACAAGCGTAATCCATATGTTTGAAAGTGGTTTGGAAAAGCGCAGAGTTAAAAAAGAAAGAAACACATGAAAGCAACAGCCCTATCAGTTAATTTCCCATTCGCCAGTTTCTGGGCATACGTCTTTCTTATTTTTAGATTTTTCCATTTATTTCAGTTTTCAATGCATCACGATGAATTGCTATAAAGCATAAAGACAAAACTAAATTGCGAATATTAGAATGTTCAGTAGCCTAGACAACTATACCCATTTAGATATTTTAAATATGAGCGAAAAATAAAATAAACTACGTTACAAGTATTAGGGAAGGAACAACATGAAACATGTTTATAGATTATGGACAGTGTCTCCGGGCTTAGGCCAACATGGAATTCCATCTCCTTCATGGAGCAGAACAACACAAGAAACACTCTATTTGCTGTGCATTAGCCTTTTGTTTAGCAAGTATAAAACTTAGGACTTACACGAACCCCCCATGAAACCATGATTAGTTAGAAGCAAAGTTCCATCTCAGCAGAGAAATACCATTAACATAGATGCTGCACGGCAAATACAGAACATGCTGTAACATAAGGGGAATTGTCCTTAGCCATTCCCAACACCAGTGCAAAACTCCTCGACTCAATTTCTCCCAACGTAATAAGGGCCCAGCTCCCTCTGCTTCTCTCCTATGATTCTCCCCAACACCAGTGCACCACTTCCCACCCAACCTAATGTCTCTTTCACATCCCCTGAAATCCATTTCTTAAAAGAGCAAACAGATTTTTTTATATTCAGTTTTGAAATCTGACATGGGGCTAGACATATTGTCAGTTTCCCAGCTGCCCCAGTCATGTGACTTGTGCTCTAATAAACTTCAGTCACTCTTTACTGCTGTACTGCAAGTTGGAGTGATATCACCCCCTCCCTTTCACCCAGCAGAACAAAGGGAAGGTAACCAGATTGCAGCTCCCTAACACAAGATAACAGCTGCCTGGTAGATCTAAGAACAGCACTCAATAGTAAAATCCAGGTCTCACTGAGACACATTCAGTTACATTGAGTAGGAGAAACAACAGCCTGCCAGAAAGCAGTTCCATCCTAAAGTGCTGGCTCTTTCTGAAATCACATGACCAGGCAAAATGAGCTGAGATGCACCTACACACCAATATTACAACTAAATACACTTGTTGGATTAGAAATGAAATGCTGTATTGTAGATTGAATTATTTGCAGTGTAAACAGTGTCATTTAGAAATAAAAACTGCATAAAAATCATGAGAGAATCCCTTTCAGTTGCCATATTTACAATCCCAAGCATAAACCTTAACCAGACATGTCAGGAGTCCAACACTTTTTCTTTAAAAATCTCAATGAATCCATAAGACTGTGAGATTTTAAAAATAATGCTGAATAAATAGCGTTCTGCCACCCACCAAATAATAAGAATACAGGATACCAGTGGCTTAGGGGGTTATTTATCAAAGTCCAAATATTTTCTGCTACCAACTCCGATCAAATCCACTCGGGTTTTTTACACTTATTTATTATTACATTTTCCGATTTTTTTCTTCTGATTTTCATGATTTCACCCGAAAACTCCAGGGTATTGCACGAAACCCAGCGCACATCCAAAAATCATTGGGACTTCTCCCACTGACTTATATGCAACCTCGACAGGTCCGAGATGCTGGATTTTGAGATTCTGAATTTTCCATCCTCGGGGGTTTAATAAATTCTGAAAAAATTTTGATTTTTTTAAAAGTCCGATTTTATTTTTTAAAAATCATGAATTTTTCGTGATTTTTGCATTCGGAGTTTAGTAAATAACACCCTACATGTGTGTAAAAACCATTAAAGCTAACAAAATTTTTTTTTAATTTGCATCTTTCCAAATTCCCAACAGAATGAGCCAATGTCAAAAAGAAGGGCATTTGTTGCATTTGTGCATCTGGCTTCTGCTACATTGCGTCAAAAGTCAGAAGCCCCGGCAAGGCACAGACAGATACATGTGCAATGTCGCTGCTGGGATTGTGCCACAAAGTAAAGGACAACTAGCACCAATATGGCAGTTGCAGATCTATGGGTTGCAGGACGCATTCTAACCGTTTGTCAATATGTTCTTCATGAACATGCCTTTTCCGGTTCATATGTTTCCATGTGAATGAGCCGCATGATGAGAGCGATATCAGAAAACAAAACAAATCCCTACGTATAAAGATAGAACATATTTTACTTTTGTTCTTTTCTTGGCAGCCGCATGGATTGCCTGCAGCTCAGCTCTCAGAATGAGTCCATCTGGAATCCATTCAATCCAGTAAACCTGGCACAAACAGGCCATGAAGCAACAATAACAGCCGATCTTACTAGCACTAGTGGGGAATTACTAGTTGATCACACGTTGAGCAGCCGCTCGTTTCCTATAATGATGCACAGAGGGTGCAGCCTACACAAGGTAGGCTATACAGGGAACAATATTAAAAAAAATGCAACAACAAAAAAAAAAAAACAACCAATGGTTTATATTACACCAACCCACACGTGATGTTGGCTACTATCGTTGGTGTGGAATAAAACCTGTTTCCATGACTACAGTAATGAATCACGTATTCGTTGAGAGCTATTCTGGGGCCCGGTGATAACGAAGTTTTTATTTTTAACAGGTTAGTTTCTCCCAGCTTGACTGAGGATGTGATCATTTTTGTTTTTTATTTGGGTAAATATTTTGTTGATAGAGAGGAAGGTTTAATCTTATCTTATTTTATATAATTTTGTTTTTTTTTCATTGATGAATTTTGGTATGGTCTTTTTTTGATGTTTTTTTCATTGTTGCATACTATTTCTTTTCTTATTTTGTAATTGACAATTATTATTACTTTGTTGCTCCTTGTTCTTTTTGTTTATACACAAATGTCAATAAAAACAATCGAAAAGAAAGTTTCTCCCAGTCACCAACATAAAAATAAAGATTTTATTTGCACCTGACAATAATGTGCAATTTCCTTCTCAACTACAAATTCCCCCCCCCCCCCCAAGAGTTACAACTTGGATTCTTTACTCAACATCATGAGCTTGAAGTACAGCCATGCACAGATTGAAGATGCCCAATAAGGTCACGGTCTCCACTGTTTATATCAAGGTTACAAGGATAAGGCCTGTGTTACAAGGAAGCCACAATTACTGGCAGTTAGGGTCATTAGTGATGTGCGGGTTGAGCTTCCGGGTTCCTTATATCGACCTATTCCGACAGCCCCACTGATGACGTTACAAAAGGGGCAGGGAGAGAGGCGCTCATCTACAAAAGTTCAACCTGGAAGTCGGAAGCCGGCATTAGGAAGGTCACGGGCAGAAAAAGCTGTCAGAAGAGCACAACCCACAACAGGCAGCGACCCAGAAAAGGGGGGGTGCCAGGTCGGTCCGAAACCCAATCGACCCACGGGTATCGGGCCCGGCCAGCACATCACTAAGGGTTATGCATGCTCCTTGAATTGTCAACACTTACTCTTTGAGAGCACAGGAGGCACAGACAGGGAAGGAGTTCATTAAAGGAACAGTTCAGTGTAAAAATGAAAACTGGGTAAATAAATAGGATGTGCAAAATAAAAAAATGTTTCCAATAGAGTTAATTAGCCAAAAATGTAATGTATAAAGGCTGGAGTGACTGGATGTGTAACATAATAGCCAGAACACTACTTCCTGCTTTTCAGGAAGTAGTGTTAGCCAAAAATGTAATGTAAAAAGGCTGGAGTGACTGGATGTGTAACATAATAGCCAGAACACTACTTCCTGCTTTTCAGGAAGTAGTGTTAGCCAAAAATGTAATGTAAAAAGGCTGGAGTGACTGGATGTGTAACATAATAGCCAGAACACTACTTCCTGCTTTTCAGGAAGTAGTGTTAGCCAAAAATGTAATGTAAAAAGGCTGGAGTGACTGGATGTGTAACATAACAGCCAGAACAATACTTCCTGCTTTTCAGGAAGTAGTGTTAGCCAAAAATGTAATGTAAAAAGGCTGGAGTGACTGGATGTGTAACATAACAGCCAGAACAATACTTCCTGCTTTTCAGGAAGTAGTGTTAGCCAAAAATGTAATGTAAAAAGGCTGGAGTGCCTGGATGTGTAACATAATAGCCAGAACACTACTTCCTGCTTTTCAGGAAGTAGTGTTAGCCAAAAATGTAATGTAAAAAGGCTGGAGTGACTGGATGTGTAACATAATAGCCAGAACACTACTTCCTGCTTTTCAGGAAGTAGTGATAGCCAAAAATGTAATGTAAAAAGGCTGGAGTGACTGGATGTGTAACATAATAGCCAGAACACTACTTCCTGCTTTTCAGCTCTCTAACTCTGAGTTAGTCAGTGACTATAAGGGGGCCACATGGGACATAACTGTTCAGTGAGTTTGTAATTGATCCTCAGAATTCAGCTCAGATTCAAATGCAACAGTTATGATCCATGTGCCTCCCCCTCAAGTCACTGATTTATTACTGCCTGGTAACCAACCAGTGTAAACTGAGAGAGCTGAAAAGCAGGAAGTAGTGTTCTGGCTATTATGTTACACATCCAGTCACTCCAGTCTTTATACATTACATTTTTGGCTAAATGACTATATTAGATACATTTTTTATTTTGCACAGCCTATTTATTTACCTAGCTATTATTTTTATACCGAACTGTTTCTTTAAACTCTTTTTGGACTGGGACACTGCTTTTAGAAAGAGAGTTAGTGCTGGTGATGGGTATATTTGTCCCGTTTCGCTTCGCCACAAAAATGTTGACGTCGGCAACAATTCCCACACCACACGTGCATTAAAGTCAATTGGCGTCCGTTAATTGACGCCGGTGTCGGAATTGTCGCCGGCCTCAAAAAAATGTTGAAAAGCAACGTCGAACTTTCAAGGCGAATTTATTCGCCGGTGGCGAAACATGCAAATTCACGCCTGCCGAATAATTTGCCCATCACTAGTTAGTGCAGATAGTAAATGCTTCATCAACATAAATCCTGAATATTTCAGAATAAAGTACCTTGTATGGAATCCAAATGATGGGATATGTTGAGCATTTCAACTAAAACAATGTGCAGCCTACCTTTGTTATTGGTTATAATGTTATGGCAAAAACTGAACAACACATTTTATACTCACTAACAGCGGGGCTGCTACATTTATAAAGTATTATGTTCGCACAACAACAAGAGTGTGAGAAAATGCAGCAGGATCACTAACCTTGTGTCGCACCTTCAATACGACCTGTTCACCAGCGTTCCTGAAGAGATCCACAGCAGCATTGTGCAACAGCTCCTTCAGTTTAACACCATTCACCTGCGCACAGCGCAATAGAAAAACATATGCTGTTCATTGGCCAATCTGCTCAAAATGAAGAGGGGCTAAAAAATTACCTAAACTACAGCAATTTTCTCCAAATGTTAAAGGAACAGTAACATCAAAAAATTATTAGGGATGCACCGAATCCACTATTTTGGATTCGGCCGAACCCCAGAATCCTTCGCGAAGTATTCAAACGAATACCGAACCGAATCCGAACTCTAATTTGCATGTGCAAATTAGGGGTGGGAAGGGGAAACCATTTTTTACTTCCTTGTTTTGTGACAAAAAGTCACGCAATTTCCCTGCCAGACACTAATTTGCATATGCAAATTCGGATTCAGATCCCGAATCCCGGATTCGGTGCATCCCTAAATATTTTATAAAAAAATTTGTTAGAATACATCGAAAAAAAACACCAAGACTGCGCAGGAGACGCTAAGTCGTAGAAGTTCATGCATTGTATCCGCTGACAACACTCAAACGCTCTCCGTGTTGCCATACAGCCGGTCACTACACACATCCAGGCACTTGTGTTTTGCGAACAACTACAATTCCCAGCGCTCTCAAGACAGTAAAGTTAGTCTTGAGAGTGCTCTACACTGCTCTGCTATTGTGTTCTAGTGGGCCGGTTTCTTCTGGGCCGCTGCACTCGATAGCAGGGAAACACTGAAGGAAAGGATCCAGCAGCAGAGAGCCAGGGAGGAGAAATCAAGTGCCGCTCCATGGATGGTCGCCATGTTGCCTTTTCTGAAGAGGACAGGAAGTGGAGTTTCTGTAAATTATTTCTTAATAAAGCCTTTGCTATTTTACATTTTAATTTGTCTTGGTGGTTTTTTTTAAATGTATTCTAACGATTTTTTTCGTAAAAATATTTGATGTTACTGTTCCTTTAAGAAAGAGATGGTAAACCACAATACAATTAAAGGGTATGGGCTAGGGATGGGCGAATTTTTTCGCCTAGTTTTGCTGAAAAAATGACGCCCATAGACTTGTATGGAGACGTGCGTCAAAAAAAAAAAAGACGTGCAACAAAATAATTTCGCCGCGCGACAAATTTTTTTTGACGCCCATAGACTTTAATGGGCGTCTGCGATATTTCGCTGGCGGCGAATTTTTGGCGAAACGAAACGGGTCAAATTCGCCCATCCCTGGTCAGGGCACACAGGCAGATTCGGGGAGATTAGTTGCCCGGCGACAAATCTCCTCTTCTTCGGGGGGAGGACTAATCTCCCCGAACTCGGAGTGATTCATTTTCCAACGTCGTCCGAAGTTTCCTCTTCAGGCAACTTTGGAAAATGAATCGATCCAAGTGCCATCCCGCCGGCGATTTACATTTTAGCCAGAGGGAAGACAAGGGAAGTTCGGGGAGATAAGTCGCCCCGAAGAAGAGGAGATTTGTCGCCAGGTAACTAATCACCACGAATCTGTCCTGACGCAAAGAGATGCACATGCTGTGCAGTTTACATCACAAAAGAATATAACAAGTATATAAATATATGCACAATAACTTCAGTATAAAGGGGTTATGAGCTTTTAAACAAATAAAGTCGTTTTAAATAAATCTAACCAACATACAAGTAAACCTCGCATGGTGGATTTACAAATTCGAATCTGGAAACTAGTCAGTAAATATAGGAACATCAAAAGCTTTGAAATGAGCCATTGAGATAGCCCAAAAAATAAATAAAAGAGTTAAATCTGTCAAAGCTTTGAGCTTTATGCCTAGAGTCCACTAGAGATGATCTTTGCAGAAGAGAATTGTTCTGATTTTTCTCTGTTTAGGGAAGATGTGGAAAAGTTATTGTTGGTTTCTGATGTCTTGTCGAAACAGAGCAACATCTGAACAGCCAACTTGCTTTCTTCTGACAACTTACTTGACTGGATTATGGTTGGAAATGGATCAGCAGATATATCTAGTACAAGTATGGGACCTGTTAACCAGAACGCTTGGAATCTGGGGCTTTCCGGATAATGGGTCTTTCTGTAATTTGGATCTTCATACTTTAAGTCTACAAGAAAATCAAGTAAACATGAAATAAACCCAATAGGCTGGTTTTGCTTCCAATAAGGATTAATTATATCTTAGTTTGGATGAAATATAAGCTACTGTTTTATTATTACACAGAAAAAAGGAAATAATTTTTTAATTAGTTTAGTTTATTTGATTATAATGGAGTCTATGGGAGACAGCCTTTCCGTAATTCTGAGCTGTCTGGATAATGGGTTTCCTGATAACAGATCTCATACCTGTAATTCTAGAGCAACTGAACTAGCGGAGTAATCATTGAAGACGTTTCACTACTCACCCGAGCAGCTTCAGAAGTTGTAACAAATGTCATATTATTACAGGTATGGGATCCGTTATCTGGAAACCCCTTATCAAGAAAGCTCCAAATTACAGAATGTCTGTCTCCCATAGACTCAATTTTATCCAAATAATCCAAATGTTTAAAAACTATTTCCCTTTTCTGTGTAATAATAAAACAGTCGCTTGTACTTGATCCCAACTAAGATATAATTAATCCTTATTGGAAGCAAAACCAGCCTATTGGCTTTATTTCATGTTTAAATGATTTTCTAGTAGGCTTTAGGTACGATGATCCAAATTACAGAAAGATCAGTTATCAGGAAAACCCCAGGTCCCGAGCATTCTGGATAACAAGTCCCATACCTGTAGAACATTGGGGCAAATTTACCAAAGGGCGAAGTGACTAACGCTGGGGTAAATTCGCTAGCGAAGGGGATAGACTGTATCGCTACTTCGCACTCGAACGCCAGGCGAATTTTCGCTCTGGCAAAAGGACGTAACTACACAAATTCACAAGATGTGGATTTTACTGAACGTTACCTCTTGCGCCAGACTTGCCTTCGCCACCTCAGACCAGGCGAAGTGCAATAGAGTAGATAGGAGTCCCAAAAAATGCTGGCGACTTTTTAGTTTTTCAGGGTGATAGGCTGCAAAAGATTGTCATTTTTTTTAGGGCACCCGGCTTCTCCCCTAAATTTCCTTACATTTGGCACATAAACTATACACTGGACTCATGTGTAGGACAATATAACAAATTAGCCAACGCTAGCGTAACTTCACTTTGCTTGCCGAATTAACCCTAGTGAAACTTCACCATCGTTCAGCGCCCTGGACGCAAATTCGTATTCTAGTGAATTAGCGTTGTCCTGGCGAATTTTCGCCCGGCGAAGTGTGGCGATGTGAGCAAAGCCGTCGCGGGCGAATTTTCGCAGGTTAGTGAATTTGCCCCATTGTTTCTTAATATCTTAGAATCATTAAAAAAAAATGCAATGCTTAGAAATGCACTCGGTTCAATTTTACATAACTAATTTCAAAGAGTTACTTATCCTTTAAAGAGACCTGAAAAACTCAATTGCTTTGTAACCTTGGCAAGCAGCTATCAAATACCTTCAGCGATACTGTCCCCTTGGTGAGCAGGTTAATTAGGAGCTGTATTTTAAAGGAAATGTGAACCCAAAAACAAAGCAGTATTGTTTCTCTCTCTCTTTCCTCTAGTTCTGACTAGGGATGGGCAAATTTTTTCGCCTTGTTTCGCCGAAAAAATGAGGCCCATAGACTATAAAAAAGATAAAAAGACAAATTTTGTTTGACGCCCATTGACTTTAATGGGAGTCGGCGACATTTCACCGGCGGAAAATTTTTGGCGAAACGAAACGGGTCAAATTCGCCCATCCCTAGTTCTGACTCCCTAAACAATGTAGCAGACGTCAGCTCTCCTCCAGCCAAGGCAGCTCTGCAGGCTTCTGCTCCGCCGCTTTAAAAATCAGAACTACCAGAACATAGAATAGTAAGGAGTATGGATAGTGATTTCAATTGGAATTACATTTATAAATATAGTAGAAGCCTCATTTTACATTTGTCAGGGGACCAGAAAGAAATGGTGTAAAATCCAGGAAGATGTAAAATCAGGGAAATGTATTGTACATAATATACACAAAAATAACAATGTAAAATTAAAGGGATACTGTCATGGGAAAAACATTTTTTTTCCAAAACACATCAGCTAATAGTGCTGCTCCAGCAGAATTCTGCACTGAAATCCATTTCTCAAAAGAGCAAACAGATTTTTTTATATTCAATTTTGAAATCTGACATGGGGCTAGACATATTGTCAATTTCCCAGCTGCCCCTGGTCATGTGACTTGTGCCTGCACTTTAGGAGAGAAATGCTTTCTGGCAGGCTGCTGTTCTTCTCAATGTAACTGAATGTGTCTCAGTGGGACCTGGATTTTACTATTGAGTGTTGTTCTTAGATCTACCAGGCAGCTGTTATCTTGTGTTAGGGAGCTGTTATCTGGTTACCTTCCCATTGTTCTTTTCTTTAGCTGCTGGGGGGGAAAAGGGATATCACTCCAACTTGCAGTACAGCAGTAAAGAGTGATTGAAGTTTATCAGAGCACAAGTCACATGACTTGGGGCATCTGGGAAATTGACAATATGTCTAGCCGCATGTCAGATTTCAAAATTGAATATAAAAAAATCTGTTTGCTCTTTTGAGAAATGGATTTCAGTGCAGAATTCTGCTGGAGCAGCACTATTAACTGATTCATTTTGGGGAAAAAAATTTTTCCCATGAAAGTATCCCTTTAAGTCAGCAGTCTTTTTGTGCATTATTTATTCAGGCAGGTAGTAACTGCCAAATCCAGACTTTTCCATTGGACTGTCAGGGGAACACGTCATGCAGGTAAAAGCTAGTTTTGGTTAAACTCTTTAAAAGTACCCACACTAGGGGGCAAATTCACTAACCTTCGAAAATTCGCCAGCGATGCCTTCGCTCACATCGCAACACCAGGCGTTCATTCATTTTGAAAAAAAATTTTTTTCCCATGACAGTATCCCTTTAAGGTTGCACTGTACCTTTAAAATTTTATATTTTTGGTTTTCAATTACTTTTTCTTTTCATTGGATTTCTTTCATTTGGGTCTCCCTACCCTTTACAGCTTTTGGACATCAAGTTAAAAATTAGAGTGTGTGCCCCTGTTGTCTACTTATATCCGGTTCAGAATGAAGCACAGCCATGTTTATTATACTGGATATTACTTAAATGATGTGCGACAGTTACATTGATATGACTTCGATTAAAAAAAAATGTAAAAATTAAAAAAAAAAAAATGTTAGAATGTGTGACTTAAAAACATTAAAGTATGTTCAATTATAGGCTGTGAATTTCGTCTCTCACCTCCAATATCTGGTCTCCTTCTTGCAACCGTCCATCCGCAGCCGCAGCCCCCTTTTCTTTTATTCTACTGACGTATATACCACTGTCATGAGCTATATATTGCTGGTCCGTGCCGCCAATTATGTTGAAGCCAAGACCTATTGGGAGAAAAAAAAAATTAATTAACATAAAAAAATAAAGAGAACTTGTAGCTTTTGACTTCATAGGACACGTCCCTGGCAGCATTTTTCCTACTAACTTTGGAATAAAGCCCAAAATCCATAACACTTGTGAATTACTGTATATGCCTTGCCTCCCATTAGCAATATAAAGGCTCAGGGAGTGGACTTAAAGGAGAACTAAACCCTAAAAATGAATAAACCAAAAAAATGCCATATTTTCTATAGTGAACTTATTGCACAAGGCTAAAGTTTGAGCTTGTCAATAGCAGCAATGATCCAGGACTTCAAACTTGTCACACGGGGTCACCATCTTGGAAAGTGTCTGTGACACTCACATGCTCAGTGGGCTCTGATTGGCTGTTGAGAAGCTAAGCTTAGGGCTCGTCACTAATTATCCAGCAGAAAATGAGCTTCCCTGGCTGTAATATAAGCTGATGCTACAGGTTTGCTGATTATTAAATTCTGATGCTAATTGCACTGGTTTCTGTGCTGCCATGTAGTAATTATGTGTATTAATGACTACCGTATATACTCGAGTATAAGCCGTACCCAGTATAAGCCGAGGTACCTAATTTCACCTCCAAAAACTGGGAAAGCTGATTTTTTTTTTATTGACTCGAGTATAAGCCTAGGGTGAGAAATGCAGCAGCTTCTGGTAATTTTCAATCAAAAAATTGAGGGTTTCTGCTCCCATTGGAGGTGCCGGCGTCTCGTTTTTGGATGCCGGCGACCATTCTTGGACGCCGGCGAATATTCTTGGAGACTATTCTTGGACGCCGGCGACTATTCTTGGACGCCGGTGACTATTCCTGGTCGCCGGCGACTATTCCTGGGCGCCGGCGACTATTCTTGGGCGCCGGCGACTATTCTTGGGCGCCGGCGACCGTTTTTGCGCTTGACCCGAGTATAAGCCGAGGTAGAGTTTTTTAGCATATTTTGGGGGCTGAAAAACTCGGCTTATACTCGAATATATACGGTAATCAGCCTTATATTGTGACATTTCTATTCTATGTGTACTGTATATTGTGAGTGGGTCCCTAAGCTCAGTAAGTGACAGCAGCACAGAGCATGTGCAGTGAATCAGCAGAAAAGAAGATGGGGAGCTACTGGGGCATCTTTGGAGACACAGATCTTTACTGCTAAAGGGCTGTGGTTGCCTTGGGCTGGTACAGAAGCACAAAACATCACGTACAACATTTCTAGCTACTTCTTTAGTATAACTTTCCTTGTCCTTTAATGGAAATGAAGCTCTATGAGAAATGATGAAGTCAAAGCAGATGTACTTTGGCTTAACTATTACAACAGATATGTGGGAGCATGATATTACGGTTAAACAGAGGAGACGGCTATTTTTTGACTCCTTATCTGCTCATCAACTGAGCTAACTGGGAATAAGATGGGATTTACTAACTCTTCCTTCAACCCCAAATATTCTGCCCCCTATGTAACGTGTAGGGCAGACTTTTCTTGCATTCGATGGATATTAAACAGGGAATATAACGCCGCAGAGATAAAACAGGCACCGAAAACTGCATTGGCACTGATGCTGTTATCTGCAAAGTCACAAGTAATTAATATTATACAATTAATGGGAGACAGGTATGGGACCCATTATCCGGAAAGCGGTTATTCAGAAAGCTCCAAATTACGGAAAGACCGTCTCCTATAGACTCCATTTTAATCAAATTATCCAAATGTTAAAAATGATTATACAATAGTACCTTGTACAGGTATGGAACCTGTTATCCAGAATCCTCGGGACCTGGGGTCTTCCGTATAACGGATCTTTCTGTAATTTGGATCCTGAAGTCTACTAGAAAACCCTTTAAACATTTAATAAACCCAATAGGCTGGTTTTGCTTCGAATAAGGATTAATAACATCTTAGTTGGGATCAAGTACAAGATACTGTTTTATTATAACAGAAAAAGTAAATATTTTTTAAAACTTTGGATTATTTGGATAAAATGGAGTCAATGGGAGACAGCAATTCCGTAATTCAGAGCTTTCTGGATAACGGGTTTCCAGATAAGGGATCCCATACCTGTACCTGATCCAAACTAAGATAATAATAATCCTCAATGGAAGCAAAACCTGCCTATTGAGTTGATTTATAGAAATTACAGTACAGATCTGTTATCTAGAAAATCCCAGGCATTCTAGATAGGGATGCACTGAATCCACTATTTGGGAATCCCGAATCCCTGAATCCTTTGTGAAAGATTCGGCCGAATACCGAACTGAATCCTAATTTGCATATGTAAATTAGAGGTAGGAAAGGAAAAAGTGGAAAAAATGCTTCTTTTGTGACGAAAAGTCATGTAATTTTCCTACCCGCCCCTAATTTACATATGCAAATTAGGATTTGGTTCGGCCAGGCACAAGGATTCGGCTGAATCTCTTGCTGAAAAAGGCCGAATCCTGGCCGAATCCCGAACCGAATCCTGGATTTGGTGCATCCCTAATTCTAGATAATAGATCAAAAACCTGTACTATTAGAAAAAGCTTATTTAATGTATTTAATGGCACCTACCAGAGCTATTTGTTTTCATTTATGAAGGAATAGGGGAGCAGGAATGCCATGTAAGTGCTGATTAATGAGGAGAGTTAAGTTTGCTGTGTGACTTGTTACATTCATAAACTACAGGTATGGGATCTGTTATCCGAAATGCTCGGGACCTGGGGATTTCCATATAACAGATCTTTCCATAGATTGGATCTTCATTCCTAAGGGATTCTGTCATGATTTTTATGATGTAGTTTTTATTTCTGAACGATAGTTTACACTGCAGATAATTCACTCTACAATATAAAATGTCATTCCTAAACCAGCAAGTGTATTTAGTTGTAATATTGGTGTGTAGGTGCATCTCAGCTCATTTTGCCTGGTCATGTGATTTCAGAAAGAGCCAGCACTTTAGGATGGAACTGCTTTCTGGCAGGCTGTTGTTTCATCTACTCAATGTAACTGAATGTGTCTCAGTGGGACCTGGATTTTACTATTGAGTGTTGTTCTTAGATCTACCAGGCAGCTGTTATCTTGTGTTAGGGAGCTGCTATCTGGTTACCTTCCCATTGTTCTGTTGTTTGGCTGCTGGGGGGAAAAGGGAGGGGTGATATCACTCCAACTTGCAGTACAGCAGTAAAGAGTGACTGAAGTTTATCAGAGCACAAGACTTGGGGCAGCTGGGAAATTGACAATATGTCTAGCCCCATGTCAGATTTCAAAATTGAATATAAAAAAATCTGTTTGCTCTTTTGAGAAACGGATTTCAGTGCAGAATTCTGCTGGAGCAGCACTATTAATTGATTCATTATAAAAAAAAACACGTTTCCCCATAACAATATCCCTTTACGTCTACTAGAAAATCATGTAAACATTAAGGCGGTGATTTACTAAAATCTGAAAATGACTCACTATTTTCTTAAAACCACTTGGACCAAACTCCTGCTCAAATTTTTACCGTATTTATCACTAAATTTACTTGAAAAAAATCTGGTGCAGGAAAAGACTCAGTGCCGGGAGCTGGGGGAAAATCAGTGCAGAGAGCTGGGGGAAATCAGTGCAGAGAGCTGGGGGAAATCAGTGCAGAGAGCTGGGGGAAATCAGTGCAGGGGGAAATCAGTGCTGGGGACTAGGGGGAAATCAGAAATCAGTGCACAGGGAAATCAGTGCAGAGAGCTGGGGGAAATCAGTGCAGGGGGAAATCAGTGCAGGGGAAAATCAGTGCAGAGAACTGGGGGAAATCAGTGCAGAAATCAGTGCAGGGGGAAATCAGTGCAGAAATCAGTGCAGAAATCAGTGCAGGGGGAAATCAGTGCAGGGGGAAATCAGTGCAGAAATCAGTGCAGAAATCAGTGCAGGGGGAAATCAGTGCTGGGGGCTAGGGGGAAATCAGAAATCAGTTCACAGGGAAATCAGTGCAGAGAGCTGGGGGAAATCAGTGCAGAAATCAGTGCAGGGGAAAATCAGTGCTGGGGGCTAGGGGGGCAATCAGAAATCAGTGCAGGGGGAAATTAATGCCGGGATCTGTGGTGAAGTAGAGGCCCGAGCCTCCCATGTCCAGTCAAACTCCTTCCCATTCCGAAGAAGTGACTGAAGGGCGGGGTGAACTCTTCCCCTCCCCCAATAACCTCCCCCGGTACCTGAGGGCCCACGAGTAAGAGCGATCTCCTCCACGGCCGCTCCCGCGCTCATCTCTAATCCTGTCCCTCCCTCAGGCTCAAGGCACAGGCTGAAGGTGAGACACAGCCGGGCAACTTTCAGTTTCTGCGCTCAATCAGACCCACGTGGGACAGCGCAGCCCCGCTGCATCCTGGGAATTGTAGTTCCGCGCGATGCCCTTGTAGTACCTCACAATATTCATTAGTGACTATAAACACCGGCTGCAGGGTTTGACTTCCCCTTTACTCACACCCCTGCTGTTTGCTCTCTATTCCCCAATGTGTATGTTCTGCCAGTGTTTGTGTTTCTTTCACATATTCTATATTCCAAATATCTGGGGGCTTCATTGACTTCTGATAAAATGTCTCCTTTGTGACTGGAATAGAAACTCACCTCAGGGGACACCAGGCCGCAACTTACACCTGAGCAACAAAACATTCTTATTGTTACCTGGAACTGTTGGTATACAGTCATATGAAAAACTTTGGGAACCCCTCTTAATTCATTAGAGTTTTGTTTATCATTGGCTGAGCTTTCAAAGTAGCAACTTCCTTTTAATATATAACTTGCCTTATGGAAACAGTAGTATTTCAGCAGTGACATCAAGTTTATTGGATTAACAGAAAATATACAATATGCATCATAACAAAATGAGACAGGTGCATAAATGTGGGCACCCAACAGAGATATTACATCAATACTTAGTTACAAATGTAACAGCCTCTAGTCGCCTCCTATAGACTTTGATGAGTGTCTGGATTCTGGATGTGGCTATTTTTGACCATTCGTCCAACAAAATCTCTCCGGTTCAGTTAAATTTGATGGCTGCCGAGCATGGACAGTCTGCTTCAAATCATCCCTGTGATTTTCCATGATATTCAAGTCGGGGGACTCCAGAATATTGTACTTGTCCCTCTGCATAAATGTCTTTGTAGATTTCCAAGTGAGTTTAGGGTCATTGTCTTGTTGGAATATCCAACCCCTGCAGCGGAACTTCAACTTTGTGACTGATACTTAAACATTATCCTGAAGAATTTATTGCTATTAGGTTGAATTCATCCGACCCTCGACTTTAACAAGGGCCCCAGTAGTCCCTGAACTAGCCACACAGCCCCACAGCATGATGGGACCTCCACCAAATGTGACAGTCGGTAGCAGGTGTTTTTCTTGGAATGCGGTGTTATTCTTTCCGCCATGCAAAGCGCTTTTTGTTATGACCAAATAATTACATTTTTTCAATTTTATCAGTCCAAAGCACTTTGTTCCAAAATGACTGTGGCTTGTCTAAATGAGCTTTTACATACAACAAGCGACTCTGTTTGTGTAAGGGCTTCTTTCTCATCAGCATAAAAGACTATGGCTGTATGGTGGTGGTGCTCTATTCAGAAACCTTGCTGCTTGACTTGGTTCCCTTATTCCAGGGGTCAGCAACCTTTACCATCAAAAGAGCCATTTTGCCCCCTCTTCCACTAAAGAAAATTAGTCTAGAGCCGCAAAACATAACACAGCTTATAAACTTTTAAAAGTTTTAACCTTTTTTTAATTTTAACTGTGTAACAGAATACAACAAGCAGAAGTGCAGTGTGTATGTGTAGGCCTACTATGAAATAAATGAAACACTGAATAGCCCTATTAAATGCCAGTGTTCTCATCTCTTTAATGTGACTTCTGTTTCTGAAGCTCCATGCTGATCTTCCCTCCTTGTCTTGAGTGTGTGACCACGGTAAGGTCCATGAGGACTCATCTTGCTGCAGCTTGGTCTTACCTGTCACCCCTGGGACGTTTTTACAACCCTCGCTCCTGCTAGCTTACCGCGGTCACGCATTTAAGAAGCCGCCAGCAGGTGTGGGCTGTATAGACGATGTGACAGGCAAAGCCGCAAGACTGAGCCACAGCAAGCAGGATGAAGAGCCGCATGAGGCTCCAGAGCCGCGGGTTGCCTACCCCTGCTTTATTCCATATCGTGAAGAAGTAGGATGGCACACACTGTTGCAATGTTTTGGGTTTTTTTTGAGTTCCAAATAAAGCACTTACGTTTTAGCACAATTGCAACAATGTGTGCCATCCTACTTCTTCTTTCTCATCCCCCTGCCATACACATGTTCTTTGTGCAAATTGCGCTGAATTGTAGAACGATGTACAGATACACCATCTGCAGCAAGATGTTCTTTCAGGTCTATGGAGATGATATTTGGGTTGTCTGTAACATTCTCACAATCCTCCGCATATGTCGCTCCTGTATTTTTCTTGGCCTGCCAGACCTGGGTTTTACAGTAACTGTGCCTATGGCCTTCCATTTCCTGATTACATTCCTTACAGTTGAAACTGACAGTTTAACCTCTGTCTGCCTCTGTTTGTGGCCTTCCCCTAAACCATGATACTGAACAATCTTTGTTTTCAGATCTTTTGAGAGTTGCTTTGAGGGTCCCATGCGGTCACTCTTCAGAGGAGAGTCAAACAGAAGCACAACTTGCAATTGGTCACCTTAAATACCTTTTCTCATGATTGGACACACCTGAAGTTCAAGGCTTAACGAACTGATCCAACCAAGTTGGTGTTGCCAGTAATCTGTATTGAGCAGTTACAGGCATTCAGATTAGCAAAATGACAAGGGTGCCCACATTTTTGCACAGCCATTTTTTCACATTATATTTAATGTCTTACAACTGAATACTGCTTCACTAAAAATCTTTATTCAGAAAACACCCCAGTACTAAGATGTTCCTGGGAAATGAAAGACATACCACTGTTATCTTTTTTGTTGAAAGTGGAGTAAATTATTATGCAGGCTGAGAGGGGTTCCCAAATTTTTCATATGACTGTACCTGCCATTCTGGTTGTTAAAAGATTAGCAGTAAGGCTGCAGCATGACTTTCAACTCTCTCTCTCACTTGGGAGTAATGGAATTTGGGCAGTTACTGTATAGGGAAAGCTAGTGAAAGATCATATTACAGATACCTGCTCTAATGGGAATGATCACATTAAAATGATATTTTATTCATTTGTAGTAGGATGTTGAACCAATAGCATTCTAATATAGGGCGCACGTTGTCCTCCTTGTGGTGTAAGAGCTATTTTGCTTATTCTACAACTCTCTCGTTTGAAAACAGAGAGCTCCATTCCCCCCAGCATCAAACAGTGGTTTAAATGAGTCTAGAAGAGGAATATGAAAAGGCCCAGATAAATAAAAACCTAGCCCCTTAGAATGGCTCTGCATTGTAGCATTTTACATTTATTGCCAATGAGATGAGATTTTTACTTATAGTTTCTTCTTTTACTTATAGTTTCTTCTTTTCCTTGAACCCTGCATTATGAACCATATTGTAGGACTGATGGGGAATCAAGTTTACCAACGTTTGATTTCATACATTTAACTTTTTAATTAATAACCAACATTTTAGACTCAAGAGTCGTGGAATCGGAAGCCAATTTAAGCATCTGGAGTTGAAGTCGCCACAACAAGTACCAACTCTGACTCCTAATAACTTTAAATACAAGCACTGAAAATAAATCAGATTTAAGAGAGGGTATGGCAGAAGCAGTTCTGTTTCGAAGACCAATACTTTAGTTAATATTGGATTGTATTTAACAGCTATTCTACAGCTACAGGAATATGCCAGGTTCAATTCAGAAATAGGTTGTTTTAGGTTTACCAATTGTTTTTGGTTTATGTAGTTTAACTTTGATTTGGTTTTAGAATTACCAAAGGATGTGGCTTATATTTTTGAGTTTTGATAGTGAGAAAATACCTTGTATGTTGTGTACGTAACTTCTTTCTTGCCCTGTCCAATACAATGGTGTTTTATGGGTTATCTGCTATGTAACCTGTGCCTTTTTTTTCCATCTTGAATGGCTGTCCCCACAGCAGCTGGTCAATAAAAACAACAGTAGTCTTTCTGAAGCAAACACACAGCTTTTACCAGTGCAGAACAGCAGTACAGAGTCTTAGGATTTATTTACCGACTCCACAGCCCTGTTTTTAGAACAGTCCTTCAGAAGCAGATGCTCCTTTCAATGGCATAGCAATTCTGATGAGTAATCACTGTATTAGACTGTTGCCCTTTAACGTATAGTTAGAAGTCAGACTTCTGAAATATTAAGGGGCAGATGTATCAAGGGTCGAATATCGAGGGTTAATTAACCCTCGATATTCGACTAGGAATTGAAATCCTTCGACTTCGAATATCGAAGTCGAAGGATTTAGCGCAGAAAATTCGATCGAACGATCGAAGGATATTCCTTCGATCGTTGGATTAAAATCGTTCGATTCGAAGGATTTTAATCCAACGATCGAAGGAATATCCTTCGATCAAAAAAACTTAGGCAAGCCTATGGGGACCTTCCCCATAGGCTAACATTGACTTCGGTAGCTTTTATCTGCCGAACTAGGGGGTCGAAGTTTTTTTTAAAGAGACAGTACTTCGAATGGTCGAATAGTCGAATGATTTTTAGTTCGAATCCTTAAATTCGAAGTCGTAGTCGTAGTCGAAGGTCGAAGTAACCCATTCGATGGTCGAAGTAGCCCAAAAAACACTTCGAAATTCGAAGTTTTTTTACTTCGAATCCTTCACTCGAATTTAGTGAATCGGCCCCTTAGTGTAAGTGGGAATACATTAGCTGTTACTTGAAAAAACAGCCGGAACATATAACTAAATACACAGAAAAACAATTCTCTAAATAGCATACAAACACAATGGATATTCAAGCAACCATGAAATGTGGTCCTATAATCGGCAGCACAAATTGGAAAGTATAAATCTTGTTCTTTGCACTGTAAGAGTGCGTGTGCTTTCCCAATCTGGCACAGGGTTAGAATATATAAGCAGAAAATTCAGTATCACCTGATAACTAGGGATGCACCAAATCCAGGATTTGGTTTGGGATTTGGTCTTTTTCAGCAGGATTCAGGCCGAATCCTTCTGCCTGGCCAAACCGAATCCTAATTTTCGTATGCTTGCGTATGTGTTTCACAAAACAAGTAAAAGATTTTTCTCCTTCCCATCAATAATTTGCATATGCAAATAAGGATTCAGATTCGGTTCGGTATTCGCCCAAATCTTTCGTGAAGGATTCTGGGGTTCCACTGAATCCAAAATAGTGGCTTCGGTGCATCCCTACTGATAACCAGCCAAATTCTTCTCATACCACGTTGAAGGCTGAATGCAGTTGACACGTTAAGTGTCTGATGAGGCCTACTTTTGGCCAACCAGAGAACCTGACTTTAAAGGAGAAGGAAAGGTTAAAACTAAGTAAGCTTTATCAGAAAGGTCCACCTAAATATACCAGTAAACCCTCAAAGTAATGCTGCTCTGAGTCCCCTGTCAAAAGAAACAGCACATTTCTTTCCTTCTATTGTGTACTCATGGGCTTCTGTATCAGACTTCCTGTTTTCAGCTTAAACCTCCAGGGCTAGGGCTTGAGCATGCTCAGTTTGCTCCTCTCACCCTTCCTGCTGTAATCTGAGCCCAGAGCGAGCAGTGTGCGCTACAAGGCCATTGATTGCCTTCTCCGGCAGCGGAGAAAACTTCCCATGCGCCTAATGGCCAAGGCAAAGGAAGTAAAGCATGATAAGGCATAGATGCATGTGCATTGCCCCTGACTCAAAAGCAAATCAGGTGCCTCCCTCATGAGAGCACAGCAAACCAGCTTTCATTAAGCTTCCACTTGCCAGCCTTATCCAGAGAGCCAAGTGTTTCGCCATTCTTCACATAGAATCATAAGAACAGATAGTCCTCCTTGATTTAGCCAAGCAGAGAACCAAGTGTTTCCAAACATACTACTCTTAACCAGAAGACCAAGACACTCTGTATTGAGCTTGTTAGATCTCATCTATGTAAGATATAGGAATAAAGGAGCTGAGGTATCGGACTTGGAGAGTAGTGAAATGGGAAACCGAACCTGGTTAGGGTGAGAAGGGCTAAATGGAGCCAATAAGGCCTTCACACGCAATTACATGCAAAGTGAAGCCTTCTGAAATCAGAAGGTATTTATTTGTCTCATGCCATATACACAGCACTGCCTAGATACCAAAAATGATAGTTTTGATTCTCCCATAAGGCATCATGGGCGGAGACATGCAAATCACTCCTTTGGAGCACAGATAGATGCATAGTTGGCCAAAGGGACATAAAGGAGTGATTTGCATGTCTCCGCCCATGATGCCTTATGGGAGAATCAAAACTATCATTTTTGGTATCTAGGCAGTGCTGTGTATATGGCATGATTACCGTTGGATTACCGTTGGATTACCGTTGCAATACTATCTGACTTTATATTACTTACCTTGTTCCTGTCACATCCAACTTGATGCGTGCATTCTGTCGCCCAGTGTCGGATCGCATCAAAGTCGGCTGTGTAGACCTACCCAGAGCAAATGAAGCATAAATGTGCAAAAATAAACAAGAATTGAAGACTAAGCACTAATATTTATCCCTTTCCCCATCATCTTACCGCAAAGGTGGATCTTCTACTTATCAATGTCTAAAGTTCCAAACATGTGGCAGCAGGGACATACAATACCATCCAAATATATCAATAACAATTACATGTAGAAATAATCTTAAAATGGTGAAAATATGTAATTCGTGTATAATGGAAAGTTGCTAATAATTGAACGAGCAGACTTCCCCATCTCCCGACCTGCCACTAACCGATGTTCTACCTCTAACAGCAATCGTACGATATCTATGTCCAACCAAAGCTATTGACAGTCTCCCACTAAAAATCGTACGATCGGCAATACACGCAGAGATATTATCGGCAGCCGACAGAAATCTTCTAACCTGTCCCATCGACCAAACTACCGATCTCCGGCGGACGAAAAATGTCGGGACTCTCCACACACGGTCCGAAAATTGTATGAATCCTCGATTCGAATGATCAGATCTTTGCGTCTATGGCCAGCTTTAGCTGTTAAAGCAGAAGGAAAGCTACCAAGGCAGTCTATTGCCACAACAGTGCAAGCTAGAATGCCATTTTTGTAATTTAGAATGCTTTTCCATGCCTGAGTAAACACCTCTAGACATGGTCACTGTTTGTTTAGGATAGCAGCTGCCGTATTAGCTTTCTGTGACATCACTTCCTGTCTGAGTATAAGAAACAGCAATCACAGGGAAAAGAAAACCAAGGCCCAAGCAATAGAGAAAACTGAACCAGGGGTTTCTGTGGTTTTCTTAGTGTAATACACCGACGGGAGTCCAAACTCTGTATCCATTTCAGTATCGGGATGAAAGCAGATCGGTTCCACAGGTCCTAGTAACTAGTTTTCCCTCTTTTATTATTGTGACATTATTGTGACATATTTCTCTTTTATTAAGGAAGACAGCGGTGACATTTCAGGGATTTATCCACCAGCATGACTCTTTTTTTTTTTTTTTCAATTTCTTTATTTTTAATTTTTGCACAGGGGATACAAAAGAAAAAAAGGAAGAACAAAAGGGGGTTGAAGTATTTACCGTTTCCAACAGAAGGAATCCAACAAAACATAAATTACATATCTTATCCATACATCAATAGTATCAAACTGATTCTTTCCCTTTATTACCTCTTAATCTGTCCTTATTCGATCTTCAATAAATTCAAGCATGACTCTTGTTGATAGAATGGATTAACACAATATTTTGAATATTTTGCTCACGTTTGTGCTGTTATAGCGTAGCCTTCTTGACTATCACAGTCTATACTGGGTTGCAATGCTGCATATGTGTGAGCTCTGGAAACATCAACCAGCCGAGGGCTTTGAGCCATTCCAAAGGCAACTGCTCCAGGCTAAAATCCCACCCAGACCATGTTCAGTACTTCTTCTGGCAGCACAAATTTATACATTTAAAACTTACCAGTTTGTTGTGTAATACTGAAACTGATATCAATGCCATATTTCAGCCCTGTACCCAGGGCTGCCATCAGAAACCGCAGGGCCCCATACGAAAAAATTTCCTGGGCCCCCTGGGCTGCGCCACAACCACAAGCCCCACCTACAGGTCCACCCCCCACCACACACTAATAAAAACATTGGTGGCTATGGTTCCCACAAGTTAATAAAAAAAATATTGGTGGTCAGGGCCCCCCCATTGAAAAAAACATTTGTGGTCAGGGCCCCCATTAGAAAAAACATTTGTGGTCAGGGCCCCCCATTAAAAAATATTGGTGGCTAGGACCCCATGTTATAAGAAAATTGGTGGCCAGGGCCCCCCTTAAACGTCCATGTAAAAAAACTTGCCCCCCTCAGAAATTTTAAAAAAATTTGGTGCCCAGGGCCCCACCACACAACAGGGACCACAAATGGTTACCTTTAGGGGGGCCCTGCCATGTTGCACTTACTTCATTAGTGTGGCCCACCTGCTGTCAGTGAGCTGCCAACTACAGAAGGGAGGAGGGGAGCACAGGCGGCTGCATCTTCTTCCAGTGACAGCATTTTCTTCCCTTATTGGCCACAGAATTTCATGTCCTGGTAAAGCTGCATGGTGATTGGATGAGCTGGAGGAGAAGTTCAAACCTCAACTATCCAATCCCTTTGAGCAGCTCAACCGGGACTTAAACTCAGTGACCAATAAGGGGAAGTAATGGACAGAAGATACCTCCCCTTGTGCTCCTGTCGTGCCTTCCCAAAATCGGCAGCTCTCAGAAAGCATGGGGGGGCGGCTAATCAAGAAAGTGCGGCATGGCCGGGGCCCCCCTTACCCTCTGGCCCCCTACAACTCTCCCCCCTGCCCTGCCTGTACCTCACGTGTACCATGGTATGTTATGACTTCCTTCTCAACCATCTATTGAAGGGCACCAGTCTTGGGAAAGCAGCTGAAATGTGTGAAATGTCATAATTTGCTTGTTTGCACTAAATCAGGACTGTCCAAATGGAGACTGATCAGTCCAGTGTTGAAAATTTCTAAATTTGTACTACCGTATTTTTCATTTCATTTTACATTGGAACTGAGTAGAAGCAAGGTGACCATGATATTCCAATGCTTCAACACTTCTTCTGATAAAGATGGCCTTTTTGAAAGTGTTTTTTTTTTAAAAAAAAAACACTTTTTTTTTTTTAATAAAAGTGTTTGATTTACTTGTAATTGGACTGTTTGAAAGCATTTGCCCATTGATATCAAGGCCACAAAGATATTCAGGGACACAATTTTTGTTTTGTTCAATGTGATGTTGGGTGGTCTTGTTCATCTGAAAAGTGCAAAAATAGAATGTCAATAAATTCTGGAATAACATCTTTATGCCCCAAGCATTACTGAGATAAATCACTCTTGCAATAAAAACACAATATTCTGTAAGTTGGCACAGTCCCCAGACCCACCATACTGTATAGTGCCATAATGAAGTGTTTGTCAACTGTCATGGGAAAAAAATATTTTTTAAAAAATGCATCAGTTTATACTGCGGCACTGAAACCATTTTCTCAAAATAGCAAACAGATTTTTTTATATTTAATTTTGAAATCTGATCTGGGGCTAGACATATTGTCAGTTTCCCAGCTGCCCCCAGTCATGTGACTTGTGCTCTTATAAACTTCAGTCACTCTTTACTGCTGTACTGCAAGTTGGAATGATATCACACCCTCCCTTTTCCCCACCAGCAGCCTAACAACAGAACAATGGGAAGGTAACCAGATAGCAGCTCCCTAACACAAGATAACAACTGCCTGGTAGATCTAAGAACAACACTCAATAGTAAAATCCAGGTCCCACTGGGACACATTCAGTTACATTGCGTAGGAGAAACAACAGCCTGCCAGAAAGCAGTTCCATCCTAAAGTGCTGGCTCTTACTGAAATCACATGACCAGGCAAAATGAGCTGAGATGCACCTACACACCAATATTACAACTAAATACACTTGCTGGTTCAGGAATGACATTTTATATTGTAGAGTGAATTATTTTCAGTGTCATTTAGAAATAAAAACATCATAAAAATCACGACAGAAACCTACTGTATCTTCCTTTCACATAAAACTAAGATCCTATTTACTGTAAGTATCTCCTGCCACTGCAGGGACTGACAAGCAAACACAAAGTGACCTGCAAAAACATGGGCCTCATACCTTAATATTTGCTCCCATGTGGTTTCTAGTGACATATCTGCTTTGAATGTTTGACATTTACTTTTGATTTCCCAGCAATGTATTTTGGGCATAAATAGTTATGTGTATGATTCACCTGCAAAAACACGTTGAAAACAAAAAAAAAACCAAAGGATTTAATTCAAGTTTTACCCATCTGTGTCTTTTCAGCCTTGCTAAACGCTCCAAGCTGAAGCACACCTGCTTTCCATGTTATACATATGGAATAATGTGAACTAGTCATATACAATGTACCTGGACCTAACTTGGTTGAACTATACATTAAAAGTGCAATTACAAAAATGTTTTAATCAGTTCTGCTATATGAAGCATCATTTTTAATGTATGTATTTTAAGTTTACCTGCTGTGTAATATTATTTTCCCTGTTATTTTTATTATTTTATTATATTTATTACATTTATCAGAAGAGCCTAATAAACATGAAACTGGCAGCAATCTAAAAGTAATCTATTTAGATTAAAATGTAGCATTACAGATTAAACCCCATAATAACATTGACCCAGTTAGTTTTACATTTGTAAATCATCACTGCCCATCTCAAACTGACATAAATATTGACTGTACCAATCAGACTGCAGTCTTGTGCACAACTACCAGATCTCCTTGCACTTCAATTTAAAGATTAAAGGGTAAAATGCCTCCATGCAGCCGTGAAAAGAAAAGCTGATTTAAGACTAAGGGGCAGATTTATCAAGGGCTGAATTTAGAAGTTATGGGAGTCAGTGGCGTAACTACCAGGGGTGCAGGGGGTGCAACTGGGCCAGAGTCCGCGGCCCGCAGGGCCCCCCCCCCGGCAGATCACGCGCGCTGCATCCGGCTGGAGTCGGATAGAGTCGGCTGCAGCCGCAAAGTAAATTCGCACGGATGAGGGTGGTGGGGATTTAAATCAGTGGATGGGGATTAAGTCAGTGGATGGGGGATTAAAGTCAGTGGACGGGGATTAAAGTCAGTGGATGGGGGATTAAAGTCAGTGGATGGGGATCTAAATCAGTGGATGGGGATTAAGTCAGTGGATGGGGATTAAGTCAGTGGATGGGGAACTAAATCAGTGGATGGGGATTAAAGTAAGTGAATGGGGATTTAAATCAGTGGATGGGGATTAAAATCAGTGGATGGGGACTAAAGTCAGTGGATGGGGATTTAAATCAGTGGATGGGGATTAAGTCAGTGGATGGGGAACTAAATCAGTGGACGGGATTAAAGTCAGTGGATGGGGGATTAAAGTCAGTGGATGGGGATTTAAATCAGTGGATGGGGATTAAGTCAGTGGATGGGGATTAAGTCAGTGGATGGGGAACTAAATCAGTGGATGGGGATTAAAGTAAGTGAATGGGGATTTAAATCAGTGGATGGGGATTAAAATCAGTGGATGGGGACTAAAATCAGTGGATGGGGATTTAAATCAGTGGATGGGGATTAAGTCAGTGGATGGGGAACTAAATCAGTGGACGGGATTAAAGTCAGTGGATGGGGGATTAAAGTCAGTGGATGGGGATTTAAATCAGTGGATGGGGATTAAGTCAGTGGATGGGGATTAAGTCAGTGGATGGGGAACTAAATCAGTGGATGGGGATTAAAGTAAGTGAATGGGGATTTAAATCAGTGGATGGGGATTAAAATCAGTGGATGGGGACTAAAGTCAGTGGATGGGGATTTAAATCAGTGGATGGGGATTAAGTCAGTGGATGGGGAACTAAATCAGTGGACTAGGATTAGAGTCAGTGGATGGGGATTAAAATCTGGGGACTGGGTCTGATCTTGGATTCTGCTTTAACGTGTCTGTCCATTGGAGACATTTCACTAGGGATGTAGCGAACGTCGGAAAAAAAGTTCGCGAACATATTCGCGAACTTGCGCAAAAATGCGAGCGGTTCGCGAACGGTTCGCGAACCCCATAGACTTCAATGGGAAGGCGAACTTTAACATCTAAAAAAGACATTTCTGGCCAGAAAAATGATTTTAAAGTTGTTTAAAGGGTGCAACGACCTGGACAGTGGCATGCCAGAGGGGGATCAAGGGCAAAAATGTATCTGAAAAATCTGCCTGTGTGTGCTTGGAAGAGATAGTGTAGGGGGAGAGCTGTTAGTGATTTCAGGGACAGATGATAGTAAGTTTGCTGGCTAGTAATCTGCTTGATACTGCTCTGTATTGGAGGGACAGAAGTCTGCAGGGATTTGAGGGACATTTTAGCTTAGGTAGCTTTGCTGGCTAGTAATCTACTGTTCTCTTTAAACAACTGCCATACGTTGACCTTGTAGGCATTGTTTGCCCGGTTTTTTTGGACGCAGCCACTGAAGCACAGTTGCCAGAAAAAATATGCCATATAAATGCTGAAAATAGTCATTTTTCGCCATACGTTGACCTTGTAGACATTGTTTGCCCAGTTTTTTTGGTTGCAGCCACTGAAGCACAGTTGCCAGAAAAAATATGCCATATAAATGCTGAAAATAGTAATTTTTCGCCATACGTTGACCTTGTAGACATTGTTTGCCCAGTTTTTTTGGACGCAGCCACTGAATCACAGTTGCCAGAAAAAATATGCCATATAAATGCTGAAAATAGTCATTTTTTGCCATACGTTGACCTTGTAGGCATTGTTTGCCCAGTTTTTTTGGTCGCAGCCACTGAAGCACAGTTGCCAGAAAAAATATGCCATATAAATGCTGAAAATAGTCATTTTTTGCCATATACGTTGAGTCAACGTATGGCAAAAAATGACTATTTTCAGCATTTATATGGCATATTTTTTCTGGCCTCTGTGCTTCAGTGGCTGCAGCCAAAAAAAGTGGGCAAACAATGCCTACAAGGTCAACGACGTTGACCTTGTAGGCATTGTTTGCCCAGTTTTTTTGGCCGCAGCCACTGAAGCACAGAGGCCAGAAAAAATATGCCATATAAATGCTGAAAATAGTCATTTTTTTGGTCGCAGCCACTGAAGCACAGTTGCCAGAAAAATTATGCCATATAAATGCTGAAAATATAAATTTTTTTGGTTGCAGCCACTGAAGCACAGAGGCCAGAAAAATTATGCCATATAAATGCAGAAAATATGCATTTTTTTGGTCGCAGCCACTGAAGCACAGTTGACAGAAAAATTATGCCATGTAAATGCTGAAAATATAAATTTTTTTGGTTGCAGCCACTGAAGCACAGAGGCCAGAAAAATTATGCCATATAAATGCAGAAAATATGCATTTTTTTGGACGCAGCCACTGAAGCACAGTTGCCAGAAAAAATATGCCATATAAATGCTGAAAATAGTCATTTTTCGCCATACGTTGACCTTGTAGACATTGTTTGCCCAGTTTTTTTGGTTGCAGCCACTGAAGCACAGAGGCCAGAAAAAATTAAACCAGTAGGGTTTGCACCCTAGTTTGTAACGGTGGCGGAGGGAGGAGGACGCTAAAGGACAGCTGTGTGTGGAGTCATGAGGCTTGAAGAGAAGGACAGCTGCATAGAAGTCAGAACAAGTCTTCCGGCGTGCAGTAACCCTCCGAGATCCACCCCTCATTCATTTTAATAAAGGTCAGGTAATCGACACTTTTGTGACCTAGGCGAGTTCTCTTCTCAGTTACAATCCCTCCTGCTGCACTGAAGGTCCTTTCTGAGAGCACACTTGAGGCTGGGCAAGACAAGAGGTTCATGGCAAATTATGACAGCTCTGGCCACAGATCAAGCCTGCGCACCCAGTAGTCCAGGGGTTCATCGCTCCTCAGAGTGTCGATATCTGCAGTTAATGCCAGGTAGTCCGCTACCTGCCGGTCGAGGCGTTCTTTGAGGGTGGATCCAGAAGGGTTGTGGCGCTGCCTTGGACAGAAAAACATTTGCATGTCTGACGTTACAGACCGGCCAAAGGGCTTTGTCCTTGCAGGTGTGCTCGTGGCAGGATTACTGGCACCTCTGCCCCTGGAATGTTGATGAGTTCCTGAAGTGACATCACCCTTAAAAGCATTGTACAACATGTTTTGCAGGCTGGTTTGTAAATGCCGCATCTTTTCGGACTTGTGGTATGTTGGTAACATTTCTGACACTTTATGCTTGTACCGAGGGTCTAGTAGCGTTGCGACCCAGTACAGGTCCTTCTCCTTAAGCCTCTTGATACGGGGGTCCTTCAACAGGCATGACAGCATGAAAGACCCCATTCTCACAAGGTTGGATGCAGAGCTATCCATCTCCGCTTCCTCATTATCAAGGACTGCATCATCCACGGTCTCCTCCCCCCAGCCACGTACAAGACCAGGGGTCCCCAAAAGGTCACCACTAGCCCCCTGGGAAGCCTGCTCCTGTTGGTCCTCCTCCTCCTCCTCCACAAAGCCACCTTCCTCCTCTGACTCCACTTCTGGCACCTCTCCCTGCGTTGCAGCAGGTGCCTGGGTTCGTTCTGGTGATTCCGACCATAAATCGTGCGCTTCCAGCTCCTCGTCACGCTGGTCTACAGCCTCATCTGTCACTAGTCGCACGGCACGCTCCAGGAAGAAAGCGAAGGGTATTAGGTCGCTGATGGTGCCTTCGGTGCGACTGACCATATTTGTCACCTCTTCAAAAGGTCGCATGAGCCTGCAGGCATCGCGCATAAGCACCCAGTAACGGGGGAAAAAAATCCCCAGCTCTGCAGATCCAGTCCTACCACCCAGTTCAAAAAGGTACTCGTTGACGGCCCTTTGTTGTTGCAGCAGACGTTCCAACATAAGGAGCGTTGAATTCCAGCGAGTCTGGCTGTCAGAAATCAAACGCCTGACTGGCATGTTGTAGCGCTGCTGAATGTCAGCAAGGCGTGCCATGGCTGTGTAGGAACGTCTGAAATGGGCCGACACCTTTCTGGACTGGGTGAGAACGTCCTGGAATCCTGGGTACTTGGAGACAAAACGTTGGACTATTAAATTTAACACATGTGCCATGCAGGGCACATGTGTTAAATTTCCCAGTCTCAACGCTGCCAACAGATTGCTTCCATTGTCACACACCACTTTTCCGATCTGCAGTTGGTGTGGGGTCAGCCACCGATCGGCCTGTGACTGCAGAGATGACAGGAGTACAGATCCGGTATGGTTTTTGCTTTCCAGGCACGTCATCCCCAAGACAGCGTGACAACGGCGTACCTGGCACGTCGAATAGCCTAGGGGGAGCTGGGGGTGCACAGGTGTGGAGGAGGAGAAGGAGGACCCAGCAGCAGAGTAAGAAGAAGAAGAGGAAGAAGACGAGGTAGAGAGCGATGGAGGAGTAGAGGTGGTGGCAGAACCGCGTGCAATCCGTGGCGGTGACACCAACTCCACTGTTGTTGTTGTTGTTGAGCTACCCATTCCCTGCTTCCCATTCCCAGCCATTACCAAGTTCACCCAGTGGGCAGTGTAGGTGACATACCTGCCCTGACCATGCTTGGAGGACCATGCGTCAGTAGTCATATGGACCTTTGGCCCAACACTAAGTGACAGAGATGCGGTAACTTGGCTCTGCACATGTTGGTACAGGTGTGGTATTCCCTTTTTAGAAAAAAAATTGCGGCTGGGTACCTTCCACTGCGGTGTCCCAATTGCTACAAATTTGCGGAAGGCCTCAGAGTCCACCAGCTGGTATGGTAAAAGCTGGCGGGCTAAGAGTGCAGACAAGCCAGCTGTCAGACGCCGGGCAAGGGGGTGACAGTCAGACATTGGCTTCTTACGCTCAAACATGGCCTTCACAGAAACTTGGCTGGTGGCAGATGACTGGGAATGGGAACAGGTGGTCAAGGTGGAAGGCGGAGTGGAGGGTGGTTCAGATGGGTCAAGGAGAGCAGAGGTAGAGCAGTAAGATGCTGGACCAGAAGGAGTGTGGCTTTTAGTTTGCCTGTTGCCTTTGAGGTGTTGCTCCCAAAGTGCTTTGTGCTTGCCGCTCATGTGCCTTCGCATAGAAGTTGTACCTATGTGGCTGTTGGGCTTACCAAGGCTCAGTTTCTGACTGCACTCATTGCAAATTACAATGCTTTTGTCAGAGGCACACACATTAAAAAAATCCCACACTGCTGACTTTTTGGAAGTCTGCGATCTGGCGGTAACAGTAGAAGTTGGCGGCATTGGCAGCAATGGCGGGTGCGTTGGCCGGCTGAACACAGGTGCCGATACATGTTGTTGCCCTACTGATCCCTGCGGGCTGTCCTCCCTGCTTCTTCTAAGTCTTATTCTCCTACTGCCTCTCTGACTCTCCGTCTCTCCATCTGAACTACCCTCCTCTTGCTCTCTTCTACTAGGCACCCACAAAACATCAATCTCCTCATCATCATTCTCCTCAGATGCATCAATTTCTTCTGACACATCACAGAAGGAAGCAGCAGCGGGGACCTCCTCCTCATCACTCATCATTATGTCCATCTCTGTCGTGTTCTCTGCCAGAATTAAATCTGGTGTAACGTCCTCATCTCCTTCATCTTCTTCTGCCAATAATGGTTGCGCATTACTCAGTTCAAGAAACTCATGGGAAAATAACTCCTCTGACTCCAGTGAAGAAGGGGCACCGGTGGTGGAGGAAGTGTTACGTGGGGTGGCCATAGCAGTGGAGGATGAGGAGGATGTTGTGGTAAAGTTAGAAACGGTAGAGGATGGGGTGTGCTGTGTAAGCCAGTCAACTACCTCTTCAGCATTTTGGGAGTTCAGGGTCATTGGCTTTTTAAAACTGGGCAATTTGCTAGGGCCACAGGATTGCATAGCAGCACGGCCCCTAGCACGGCCTCTGCGTGGCGGCCTGCCTTTGCCTGGCATTATTTTTAAAAAAACAACAACAACAAAAACTCAGTTGGTTTTTCTGGAAACGATAATACACACAGCTAGATGGCAGTTTGAAGAAAACAGTGTGCAAATAATGCCTACAAGGTCAACGTATACACAGCGGTGGATACGGATTACGTAAAATATAAGAATGCTGCTTGAAAAAAAGTAACTCAAGTGGTTTTTCTAGAGACGATAATATTATCAATATTTAGACAAAATGTGAACAAGCTCACACAGCTAGATGGCGGTTTGAAGAAAACACTGTGCAAATAATGCCTACAAGGTCAACGTATACACAGCGGTGGATACGGATTACGTAAAATATAAGAATGCTGCTTGAAAAAAAGTAACTCAAGTGGTTTTTCTAGAGACGATAATATTATCAATATTTAGACAAAATGTGAACAAGCTCACACAGCTAGATGGCGGTTTGAAGAAAACACTGTGCAAATAATGCCTACAAGGTCAACGTATACACAGCGGTGGATACGGATTACGTAAAATATAAGAATGCTGCTTGAAAAAAAGTAACTCAAGTGGTTTTTCTAGAGACGATAATATTATCAATATTTAGACAAAATGTGAACAAGCTCACACAGCTAGATGGCGGTTTGAAGAAAACACTGTGCAAATAATGCCCACAAGATCAACGTATACACTACTACAGCGGTGGATATGGATTACGTAAAATATATTATGGCTGCTTGAAAAAAGTCACTCCGGTGTTTTTTCTGGAGACGGTAATATTATGGATATTTAGACAGAATGTGAACAAGGTCACACAGCTAGATGGCAGTTGGTTGAATAACACACTGGGCAAAAAATGCCTACAGGGCAAATAATGCCTAAAAGGTCAACTTATACACTACTACAGCGATGGATACGGATTACGTAAAATTTATTATGGCTGCTTGAAAAAAGTCACTCCGGTGTTTTTTCTGGAGACGGTAATATTATGGATATTTAGACAGAATGTGAACAAGGTCACACAGCTAGATGGCAGTTGGTTGAATAACACACTGGGCAAAAAATGCCTACAGGGCAAATAATGCCTAAAAGGTCAACTTATACACTACTACAGCGATGGATACGGATTACGTAAAATATATTATGGCTGCTTGAAAAAAGTCACTCCGGTGTTTTTTCTGGAGACGGTAATATTATGGATATTTAGACAGAATGTGAACAAGGTCACACAGCTAGATGGCAGTTGGTTGAATAACACACTGGGCAAAAAATGCCTACAGGGCAAATAATGCCTAAAAGGTCAACTTATACACTACTACAGCGATGGATACGGATTACGTAAAATTTATTATGGCTGCTTGAAAAAAGTCACTCCGGTGTTTTTTCTGGAGACGGTAATATTATGGATATTTAGACAGAATGTGAACAAGGTCACACAGCTAGATAGCAGTTGGTTGAATAACACACTGGGCAAAAAATGCCTACAGGGCAAATAATGCCTAAAAGGTCAACTTATACACTACTACAGCGATGGATACGGATTACGTAAAATTTATTATGGCTGCTTGAAAAAAGTCACTCCGGTGTTTTTTCTGGAGACGGTAATATTATGGATATTTAGACAGAATGTGAACAAGGTCACACAGCTAGATAGCAGTTGGTTGAATAACACACTGGGCAAAAAATGCCTACAGGGCAAATAATGCCTAAAAGGTCAACTTATACACTACTACAGCGGTAGTAAAATAAAAAAAAGTAAAATAAAAAAAAAATGAATATTAAAAAAAAAAAATTACAGTTGGTGCTGCTGAACTACTAGGAGCAGCAGATTAGCACACCAGTCCCACTCCCCAACACTGCTAGACTAATAGCACTGGGCTCTTATAGTAGTAGTAGTAGTAGTAGTAGTAGTAGTAAAACAACAAAAAAATAAATAAAAGCAGTCCTTACAAGGACTACTGTTATTGCAGCAGTCAGCAGATGAGATCAGAAGCAGGACAGCTGCCCACTGCAGCTACATACAGAGCACTGCAGTAGAAGGTAGATTACTAGCCAGCAAAGCTACCTAAGCTTAAATGTCCCTCAAACCCCTGCAGACTTCTGTCCCTCCAATAACAGAGCAGTATCAAAACGATTACTAGCCAGCAAACTTTCAACTGTCCCTGAAATCACTAACAGGCAGCAGCTCTCTCCCTACACTATCTCTTCAGCACACACAGGCAGAGTGAAAAAACGCTGCAGGGCTTCGGTTTTTATAGGGAAGGGGAGTGGTCCAGGGGAGAGCTTCCTGATTGGCTGCCATGTACCTGCTGGTCTGGGGTGAGAGGGCAAAAAAAAGCGCCACATTAGCGAACCCAAAATGGCAAACGTCGCGCGACGTTCGCGAACTTCCGGCGAGCGCGAACACCCGATGTTCGCAGCGAACAAGTTCGCCGGCGAACAGTTCGCGCCATCTCTACATTTCACCCGACTTGTTGTTACACATTGAGGCGCAGCAGCATCTGATACTCCTCCCCCTCCTCTATAAACCAGCGCTGCTCTTGGATATAAGAAGCCGCTATGAGAGGAGGAAGGTCCCTCCTGTCTGTGACTGTATCTCCCCCTCATTGTGATACAAGTGGCAGCGCATTAAGAACTGGAGGGGGACAGGTTTGACACGGGCTCCGGCTCGTCCAATGAGATTGAGTCAGTGCGTGTCCCTTTAACAGAGGGGGCGGGGCAGTGTCTCCGCTTTGTTTTGCAGACGGATTCGCCTCTCGCTCATTTCCCCAGACTGGTCTGTCAGTGTCTCTCGCTGTAGTACCGGCGCTCATCTGCCAAGGCACAGCCATGTATCCCTCCTCCTCGTATCCCTCCTCCGCGTTCCTCTGACAGACGTGATGGAGCGGAGCAGAGTGACGGGAGGTTTCCGAGGAGACCCGGGGCGGCTCATTGTCAGATCCGAGGAGTTCAAGTATCAGGGGGCGCAGTGCTGCAAAGACAAGAAGTACCGGGAGGCCATCGGCAAATACCACCGGGCTCTGCTGGAGCTGAAGGGACTGAGTGACGGGGACAATTCTGCTGCTCCAGGGGCCACTCACCCGGCCGGACTGACTGAGGAGCAGAGACTGGACGTGGAGAATATCCAGCTGGATTGTTACAATAGTCTGGCGGGTAAGTGACTGTCATTATATATATTGTGTCCTCTGACTGTCATATTTATATATATTGTGTCCTCTGACTGTCATATTTATATATATTGTGCCTCAGACTGACTGTGCCTCGGGGTTTCACATCTCATTTTCAAAATCGGCTACAAAACTAGCCCAAAACCAGCCCAAAACCAACCCAAAACTAGCCCAAAACCAGCCCAAAACCAAACCAAAACCATCCCAAAACCAACCCAAAACCATCCCAAAACTAGCCCTTAACTAGCCCAATACCAGCCCAAAATAAGCCCAAAAGCAGCCCAATATTAGCCCAATACTAGCCCAAAACCAATCCAAAACCAGCCCAAAACTATCCTACCAGCCCAAAACCAGCTACAAAACTTGCCCAATACCAACCCAAAACCAGCCCAAAACTAGCCCAATACCAGCCCAAAACTCACCCAATACCAGCCCAAAACTCACCCAATACCAGCCCAAAACTCACCCAAAACCAGCCCAATATCAGCCCAATACCAGCCCAAACCAACCGAAAACCAGCCCAAAACAAGCCCAATATGAAATTTTTCCAATACAGATTCACCTTTCAACAGGGGCGTAACTACAGAGCGGGGGGCCAGGAGGTATATTGGCGCCATGAGACCCTAATACATATACAATACATAATACTAATACATATACAATTGCAATAATTATTGGTAAAACAGCTCAACCTCTAGACATTTTGGTGGCCAGCAGATTTTTGCCCCAAAATTGTCTGAAATTGAGAAAAGTCACCAGAAAAGTGAGAATGCTTAAGAGGGATGGGAGATTGGGGTACACAGCCCAAAATCTGGTAACTCCTAATTTCTACACAAGTCAGTCCCATTGCATGCTGGGTATTGTAGTCTTACATTAAACTTGGCAGATGGCAACAAAAAACAACATTACCCAACATGCATTGGAAGACTCAGGCTCGGCACATTAGGGGAAGATAAAAACGTTGCCTGGTTTCCAAAGTACAAACCAGCCAAAGGCCCAAAAAGTAGCCTAAATCTGTAGCTTGGCTAGTGTGTACGTTCAAAACCCGCCTGGGCTTTAAATTTGTAGCCCAATTGGGCTGGAAAACCGCCAACCTGGCAACCCTGGAGTGCGGTGACTGCATGGGCATTGGCTACCTACAACTGACCAGTGACCATCTCAGGCCCATAGATAGAGGGGTCATTTCTACACTTTATGGATCCCTGTTTGTGTTTTCACAGGGGCACTAGATGACGGGGACTGCTGCTTCTAGTGCTGGACATTTGTAAGGTAAGAGACCAGTTATCCAGAATGCTTGGGACCTGGGGTTTGCAGATAATGGATCTGGATTCCATAATTTGGATCTTCATACTTTTAATCTACTAGAAAACAATTTAACCATTAAAAAATAGGCTACAATGCGCTGCTTTATTAAATGTTTTTTTTAAATAATTTTTGATTATTTGGATAAAATTGAGTTTATGGGAGACAGAATTCAGGCAATTCAGAGCTTTCTGGACAACAGGTTTCCAGATAATGGATCCCATATCTGTATAAGTAGCACCATCTGGACATGCTGGGATATTTTCAGGAGTGTTTAGTGAAGACTGTCCAAAAATGAGTCTGGCTCATTTCACTACAGTTATCTGAAGTTTGTAATGCAGGAGAAACATGGCAGACCTGGGTCTTTTCTGGCTGTGGATAATACCAGTATAACCATCACAACTGCACAAACTAACCATCTATGGGGAGCTGCACCTTTACAATCTGTACCCAGAGAGCTGACGTTTCAAAGAGGATAATGTTATCCAGCTCTCTGGAACAGATAAGTGGAATTTATGCCTAAAGCCCTTAATGCCTAGAGCTCTTCATGCCTAGAGCCCTTCATGCCTAGAGCTCTTCATGCCTAGAGCCCTTAATGCCTAGAGCTCTTCATGCCTAGAGCCCTTAATGCCTAGAGCCCTTAATGCCTAGAGCTCTTCATGCCTAGAGCCCTTAATGCCTAGAGCTCTTCATGCCTAGAGCTCTTCATGCCTAGAGCTCTTTATTAGTGATGGATGAATCTGTGCAGCTTCGCTGAAAAATTTGCCAAACACATTGAAGTCAAGCCAGATGAGCTTGCTAAAGCCCTTTATGCCTAGAGCTCTTTATTAGTCAATCTGTGCAGCTTCAACACATTGAAGTCAATGCAAAATAATTGTGACAGGTGTCAATTTTGACCCAAGCGACAATTTTCATGTGATGTGGCCTTCATGTGAATGGTCAGTCGGGGCACCGTTTTATCCAGCCTACGACTCCCAAGTCATGCACTTGTCTCTATAGTTACTGTGTATAACATTATTTTGGGTTTATTATTCACTATACTATAGGTTCAGATTATGGTGATAGGGCTGATGTCCTCTAAAGAGTTCAGCATTGCTTGTGGGCAATCTGGGGGCCATAACAATCTCTTGTAGGGCCTGGGGGGCTCCAGTTCTATGCAGTGTTTTCCCTATACATTGATTATCTTTCTTCTATCAAACACTCTGTGTATCAATACTGTTTAGGGCACCACTACCTGCTGTGATTTATTCAACCAGTAGAACTTCTGATCAGGTAGAACGTCCAACCATAGTGGTCTTAATTGCTCTTGATTGATAGGAAAACAATACAATATTGTAACAATTGTCCTCCCTGCAATAGAAGTACATCTAAGCCCTATGATAATGAAAAGCAGAATTGTATTTGAAACAAGGGCTAGATATAAAAATCCTTGATCCAAATCCAACTGAAAGATAAATGAGATTCTCCATTCCCGTCCAATTTTCCCAGCAATAATCAATCAGTGGCTGTGTGTGACATTCCCACGGACTACAAATAATCCTCTGCTGCTTCTGGGGACAAATTAGCTGAATGCTTTGTGTGCCATAGCCCTGTGGGTCTACATTTCCCATACAGAAATAGGTAACTTGGTATGGCTGTAGACTATTCTTGTGTCAAGCATTATAGTGGTTTGTTAGAGTACGTGCGCCAGTGGCTGAGGCCAGCTGTGGGCTAAATATAAATTTCGGAGGCATGGAGAGGGCGAGATGTGAAGCCACCACATCACGTCAGGCACCATAGCTCTGTGTAATGATAGGCTGGTTATTTGGAATGTGAGCTGAATCCTGTTATTTGGAATGTGACGGGAAAGTAAAGAAAAGCAGAGGCTCCTCGTGTCCTTGTGTCCTTACACACAGGGCCGGCCTTAGGCCTATTGGACCAATTGGGCCCAACAGCACAGATAATATTTCCCTCAGCACATGATGCTGCCTTGCCTGCCCCAAACTTTGAGAGTCCAGCCCATCCCCAAATCCATAAGTCCAGCCCACCCCCCAACTCTGATAAGCCAGCCTATCCCCCAACTCTCATAGGCCCAGCTTTCCTCCAACCTTGATAGGCCCTGCCTGCCCCCAATCCAACCAAGCCTGCTCCCAAGCTGAATCGGCCCAGCCTGCCCCAAACTAATTGGCCCAGTTCACTCTCCTACTTCCTCCCTCTCTCTCTTACCCTGTGTGCCCCTATTATGTGCCCCTATTTCATCCCTCTCACTCTCTTACCTTGTCTGCCCCTTTCCTTTCTATTTTGTGCCTGTATGCCCTTATTTTCCTAAATACTTGATGTGTCAGTAGCCAGCAACACTTTGTCTAGGGGCCCCGCCAACTGGTCCCAATTGGGCCCCACATTTGATAGGATCAGCCCTGATTACACATTACTTACCCAGAAAAGCACAGTGCGGCTAAGTGCTCGCTGAAGTAATAAGCAGCCATAGTAATGCTAGGTAATAACTTTGTGCTGATCTTGGAGAAATGACAGAGTATAAAAGTGAATATAAATACACATTTAGGGATGCACCGAATCCACTTTTTTGGATTCGGCCGAACCCCGAATCCTTCACGAAGGATTCGGCCGAATACCGAACCGAATCTGAACCCTAATTTGCATATGCAAATTAGGGGTGGGAAGGGGAAAACATTTTTTACGTCCTTGTTTTCTGAAAAAAGTCACGCAATTTCCCTCCCTGCCCCTAATTTGCATATGCAAATTCGGATTCGGTTCGGCCGGGCAGAAGGATTCGGCCGAATCCGAATCCTGCTGAAAAAGGTCGAATCCCGAAACGAATCCTGGATTTGGTGCATCCCTATACACATTGCTGTCTGCTCGCCTTCGGTTTAACTTTTATCTCAGCTTGGGGATTTGGGTGGTCACAGAGCGACCTGCTGGGCAGACATATACCAAGCCTCACATGGGAGAACTAAATAAGGTTCTTACAGCCAAATATAACTGTGTCTTTGAAAGAAAAAGCTTTTTTCACCATTTTCCAATAGATTTATAACTGAAGTCTACGCGTTTCATTATAAGCAATATTAGGAGGCACAAGACTTTTTTGGATCAAAACTATATATTTTTTTTCACTAGAGAGAAAGTGAAAATAGTAAAATAAGGGCGACTACCTCTAAGCAGGAGACTGGGGCTTCGTGATACTTCTGCACCTAAACAAACCTAGAACTGGGTCTTCTAGGGCCCGCTGGAGAATCTGGCACCCTGAAAACATTCTGAAGGCGATTGAATTTAGTGCCAAATGGTAGAGGTATATCCACTGACTCATGGTGGAAGAAAGGGTTGGCAGATTGGAAATACAGGTACCGGAATCCCCTATACTCCTAGCCAGGAGAGTAGCCATCATTTTGGAGGTGTGACTCTTCATTGGTCAGTTCAAATCTAGAGTGCCACATGCTAGAGCTCCACCCAGAACTTTCAGCTCACACGCAACTGTCATTTTACATATATATACTATTCATATATATATATATATATATATATATATATATATCTGGAAGCAGGCGAGCACACACAGGTCTTAGTTGAAAAACAAAAGGTGTTTATTAAACAAAAAACTAACGTTTCGGCTAGCACTCACTTTGAGAAAGGCTAGAGTGCTAGCCGAAACGTTAGTTTTTTGTTTAATAAACACCTTTTGTTTTTCAACTAAGACCTGTGTGTGCTCGCCTGCTTCCAGATATACATTACTATTTTGCTGTTAGCACCCAGGCAACAAGACTTTTTAAACGAGCTGTGCTGGCTTTTTTTGCTCTTTATATATATATATATATATATATATATATATATATATAAATAATCGTTTGCTGTAGAGAGTTGATAATGGCTAAGGTAGTGTCTGTGTCATTCGTGTGTTTAATCCCGACTCTCTCCGTTTGTCGAGTAGCGTGCCTCCTGCAAGCGGAGCTGGTGAATTACGAGCGAGTGAAGGAGTACTGCCTGAAAGTCCTTAAGAAGGAAGGGGAGAATTTTAAGGCCCTGTACAGATCTGGCGTGGCCTTCTACCACCTGGGAGACTATGATAAAGCATTGCACTACTTGAAGGAAGCCAAGAGCCGACAGCCAACAGGTACCACAAGCCTCCTGGCTCAGTTGCAGAACTACAGCTTTTTGAGATCAATGGAGCTTGGGGCAAATTTAAAACATGCTTTGTAAATAGTGTAAATAACTTCTCTATACGTTCTTTTTGCAAACAGTGGATCCAAAGGATCACAAAGGATCCAAGAGCCCTGCTTTGTTAAAAAAAAGATATATATACAGCTCATAAAGCAGAGAACTGTGTATATTCCCCCACATTCAGCAGCACACACTGAGCAAAGTGGCTTTCTTAGCAATGACATTGGTAGGGTAGAGTCCTGCAGCGGGTCGGGTATCCGTGGGATACCCGCAAAAACCTGCGGTACCCTGCGGGTAGCGGGTATAGATGCGGGTCGTCGGTTCTGTGGGTTTGCGGTTCCGCCCTCGGGTCTTCTCAATAGCGATTTTTACTCCTTTTTTCTGATCACGGCTACTTCTGATGATGTCACTTCCGGTTTACAATGACATCACTTCCTATTTTACTCAGTTTTTTCTGATCACACTTACTTCTGATGGTGTCATTTACAATGACAACACTTCCTGATTCTTGACGGTCAGCTGGTTGCGGGTCCGGGTTGCGGATAAGGTACTTGCGGGTCCAGTAGCGGGTCCAAGCAGGTAAAAATGCGGGTCCGGGTTGCAGATACAGGGCGGGTACGGGTTTCAAAAAATGGACCCGCACAGGACTCCATGGCAAGGTCCGCTGCCCAGTAGACTAGTTGCGGATGCCTGGGGAAGGAAGGGGTGGAGGCTTTGCTAAGTTAATAATATGGGCCACCATAATTACTGACGGCACATTTGATATGATCTCTTACTGTATCTCTATATGTGTGTGTTTCTCCAGACACCAATGTGATCAGGTACATCCAACTGGCCGAGATGAAGCTTAGCAGAAGCACTCCGAGAGAGAAGGAGCTCTCATAGAAAAGGACCACTTCACTAGAAGAAGGGATTGTGCCACTATTTCTGCACTACAAGCCGAGTGGGCCGGGGATTTATTTCTCATTGACCTTTTTTTGTGCTTTAAGAAAAGATTTGACCTGCCTTTTGATGCATCTCTGCTTAAGTGCCCTAGAGCTCTGATTAAAGAAGGATCGGGAGACACAAAGGAACTGGAATCTCTCAATACAGAACCACTGTCACAACGAGACTGCGACGGGCGTATTTCCATGTGTTCTTGCATCGTATCCAGTGATGGGGTTAAACGAGTCACTGGCTTCGTATTCTTCTACACAATGTTTTTTTTAATTTTTTCATGGATTATGGCTTTTACTGTTGAATTTGAATGGGACTTGTTTGTAATAGATGAATCTCCACAGCAGGGATGGACAATTATCGGTCATTGAACTACGACAGGGAACGACAGGAATTGTAGTTCAGTAGCAGCCAACACCAACTTAGATTATAATTCCTTTATTAGTTCTTTTTCAGATCATATTTGCGGATTTAGGGTTGCACATTCCTTTATATGCTCTGTACCCAGGGGTAGAGTCCTGCGCGAACCCGAACTGCAACCCGCATATTTGCCCTCTTTGATCCGCTACCCGACCCAGACCCGGAACTGCCTTATCCGCAACCCAACCTGCATCCCGCCGACTGCCATCAAACAGGAAGTGATGTTGCTGCAAATCGGAAGTGACATCATCAAAAGTTGGCGGGGACAGAAATATGTTTTGTAAAATATAGACAATACTACATAAGATAAGAAATTTAGATGAGGCCCCCGACCCGCACCTAAAAATCTTCCCCTCATTCCGCAGGGTGCCCGCTTTTTTTGCGGGTAACCCGCGGGTACCTGACACGCTGAAGGACTCTACCCAGGGGAATAATCGCCACCTCAGCAGATCACAGGGGATGTGCATGTGCAAATTCGGATTCGGTTCAGCCAGGCAGAAGGATTTGGCCAAATCCAAATCCTGCTGAAAACGGCCGAATCGTGACCAAATCCCAAACTGAATCCTGGATTTGGTGCATCCCTAATTATAAATGTTGGTGCAAATGCTTGATGTTTCCACTTTTTCTTACACATGTCCAGGGAACCTTAATAAAGACAAGAGAGTTAATATAATTACCCGCTCTATGCAAATTGATCGAAGTGCAAGATCACTAGCGAATGTTCACTAGGCACAAACGAACGCTTGCGCATCTTCACTATGTAATGCTCGCACTGCCGAAGTAGCGACAGCAAAAAGTCGCCAGCATTTGGTGCCCAGGGCGCAACTCCGCATTCTAGTGAGTTTACATAATGGTAGTGAATTTGCGTCTGCCAAAGTGGTCTGATGTGTGTGAAGCAGTCAATGGCGACAATTCACCCTTTAGTAAATCTGCCCCACTGTTGGGTAGGTATTGGTTTCTACAGTCCTAAATTTTTAATATAATGATTCAATACACTGCCATTCAGGCCTAGAGAAATACTGGCTGGGAACATAACAGTGTCCCTTTGGCTTGCCTGGGTCAACATTGGGATTTTCTGTAGGGTGTGAGAAGAAACACAGTTGTAGAAGGAGCTCTGTTACCCTTGTATTTTTGTGTTATAAATGAGGCTTTCCCGTTATCATTGTTCTTTGTTTGGCTCCAGGATATTACACTTTGCAGCATTCTCTGTCCTTGCCCCCTGTGGTGTGTGATTTCTTTATTATACATATAAAGTGTAAGGTGTGTTCGATCAGAAGCCAGGGGTTTTGGCCTACATGAGTATCCTGTGCAGTGAAGTGCAATTTTGGATGCAATATGCCATATTTTTTATTGCCCATAAAGAAGCCTTTTCCCCACAATTCCAGCATTATTTTGGCTACGAGGAGGAGTTGACTCTGATGCAACTGTGTCTAGTTCACAAACGTCTTGCAATTTCACTGATAATTAAGATGGCATCTTTTCTTGAGCTTGGCACAAGCTTGCTGCACTTATGGACACAGAGGGAACCCTGGAGTTAACACCAGCTTAAAGGTGGCAGTAGCTTTAGGGTTAACCTAAATGGGCACATTCATTAAAGGGATCCAAAACGCATCAGTTAATAGTGCTACTCCAGCAGAATTCTGCACTGAAATCCATTTCTCAAAAGAGCAAACAGATTTTTTTTATATTCAATTTTGAAATCTGACATGGGGCTAGACATATTGTCAATTTCCCAGCTGCCCCAAGTCATGTGACTTGTGCTCTGATCTTCAATCACTCTTTACTGCTGTACTGCAAGTTGGAGTGATATCACATCCTCTCCCCCCCCCCCCCCCCAGCAGCCAAACAACAGAACAATGGGAAGGTAACCAGGTAGCAGCTCCCTAACACAAGATAACAGCTGCCTGGTAGATCTAAGAACAGCACTCAATAGTAAAATCCAGGTCTCACTGAGACACATTCAGTTACATTGAGAAGCAGCCTGCCAGAAAGCATTTCTCTCCTAAAGTGCAGGCACAAGTCACATGACCAGGGGCAGTTGGGAAATTGACAAAATGTCTAGCCCTGTGTCAGATTTCAAAATTGAATATAAAAAAATCTGTTTGCTCTTTTGAGAAATGGATTTCAGTGCAGAATTCTGCTGGAGTAGCACTATTAACTGATTCATTTTGAAAAAAACATGTTTTTGACAGGATCCCTTTAGTGAATGTGCCCATTTTTTGTTTGACCGCAACTGTGTATAGAACCTGGAAGTAGCCGTATTTTGGGTTCGTCCTTTAAAAAGACAACAGGTCGGACTGGAGCGGTGGGTGGGAAGCTGAACGAGTGCATGCCGTTTGGTTTTTCCGTGCATTGTTTTTGTGTCAGTTGGCTGGAATCAAAATATTGTCGCTTTTGTTTCGTGGAGAAATCCACTCCATTTCGTCATCTGATTTCATCTTGCATCACGCCGTTTATATTCATGGTGGCACAGAGGCTGTTCAAAGCTGATTTTTCTGCTTATGAAAATATTTGCTATAGAAAACGTTAGCTCTGTGCCGTGCGGCAGAATCTGTGAATTGAAAAGCTGTGAATCTCAAATGGGGGGTCAGTGCTTCGTTACAAGAGATCAATATTATAGAAATAAAGTTCTACAGTAGACGCCATATTCTGTCGGTGGAATGCTGGGAGTTGTAGTCAATCACCTGTGCTTTATGCAAGATTTACTGATGGATCTGATGTGTTTACAATGCAGAGAGATGACTATTATAAGAATGAGAGGAGGAAGACTTTCCATGTATTTTTTTATAACTGGGCGTTCGAGGATTGCTTCTTATAATGCGGCAGAATGGGCGTATCAGTTTGTTCCTCTAAGGGTAAGGGCACACGCTAAGATTCGGGGAGATTTAGTCGCTCTGCAACAAATCACCTCTTTTTCGGGGCGACTAATCTCCCCGATAAGCCTTCTCGCTGGTTAAAATCTAAATTGCCGGCGGGATGGCACTCGGAGCGCTTCATTTTTCCGAAGTTGCCTCACGAGTAATCTTAGGGCGACTTCGGAAAACAAAGCTGTCGATTTAGATTCTAGCCGGCGGTAGATTAGTTGCCTGAAGAACAGGCGATTCGTCACCGGGTGACTAAATCTCCCCAAATCTTAGCGCGTGCTCTTACCCGAAGGTTTATGGTGCTGTAATGCTTCAGAACTCTTTAATGTAATATATAAGAATTTATTGTATCATTTACAGATCACTCTATAGAGGCATATATATATATACATATATATATATATATATATATATATATATATATATATATATATATACTATAAAACTATAAAAAAATAAATAAGAAAGACCAATTGAAAAGTTGCTTGGAATTGGCCATTCTATACAAAAAATTTCTGTAAAGGTGAACCACCCCTTTATGTCTACTAGAAAATCATGTAAACATTAAATAAACCCAATAGGCTGGTTTGCTTCCAATAAGGATTAATTATATCTTAGTTGGGATCAAGTACAAGCGTTTTATTATTACACAGATAAAGGAAATCATTTTTTTAAACTTAAATTAGTTGGATAAAATGGAGTCTATGGGAGACAGCCTTTCCGGAATTTGGAGCTTTCCATATAACGGGTTTTCGGATAACGGATCCTATACCTGGTAAATCACAATAGTTACTTCCCAATAATTGTACATATTCTGTTTCCTGTGCCATCAATGGAGATTGTTTAGATTTCCACTAATCTAGAACTGTCAACCCATAGATAAATGTGATGCAATATTATTTGTGCTCAATAAACTGTGTCCTGTACTGAAGTTACATATTAAGGCACATTTATCAAGGGTCCAATTTCAAATTCATGTGAGTTTAATACTCCAACATACTCCCATAAATTCGAACAATCAAAATTTATTATTCATTTGTTTAAACTTGGATGAATTGAATCGACCCGAAAACACGAATCAAATTAGAAAAACTCAAATTGAATTAGAAAAACTCGAATGGAATTAGAAAAACTCGAATGGAATTAAGAAAACTCGAATGGAATTAGAAAAACATGAATGGAATTAGAAAAAATCTAATGGAATTAAAAAGACTCGAATGGAATTAAAAGACCTCAAATGGAATTAGAAAAGATCTAATGGAATTAAAAAGACTCGAATGGAATTAAAAAAACTCGGATCTAATTATAAAAATTCAAATTGAATTATAAAAACTCGAAAGGAATTATAAAAACTCAAATGGAATTAGAAAAACTCAAATGGAATTAGAAAAACTCAAATGGAATTAGAAAAACTCAAATGGAATTAGAAAAACTCAAATGGAATTAGAAAAACTCAAATGGAATTAGAAAACCCCAATGGAATTAGAAAAACTCAAATCAAATTAGAAAAACTCAAATGGAATTAGAAAAACTTGAATGGAATTAGAAAAACTTGAATGGAATTAGAAAAACTTGAATTGAATTAGAAAAACTCGAAAGGAATTAGAAAAACTTGAATCGAATTTAGAAAAATTTGAATAGAATTAGAAAAACTCCAATGGAATTAGAAAAACTCGAATCAAATTAGAAAAACTCGTACCGAATTAGAAAAACTCAAATGTAAACATCACCAAATTGATTCCTGGACGTCTGCCATTGATTTATACAGTAATTTAGCAGGTTTAAGGTGGCGAATAGTCGAATTTGAGTTCTTAAAGGGCCAGAGTATGATAAATCATGAAATTTGAATTAAATCTCAAATTGAGTTTGGATAATTCACAATTTGAATTCAACCAACAAAAAAAAAAATTTAATTTGAATTTTCACTTCGACCCTTAATAAATCTGCTCCGTGCAATTCTTCTTATTCCTGAGCAGACTGGAAAGGCAATCTATTCACGCACTGCCTCACTCGTCTTTTCATCCTTCGACTGATGTCTGAGAACCGTGACATTAACCGTTTTGTGTATTTCTTTTTTTATTGTCAGTAAATAGGATTAAATATATGATGAAATGTTCTGTAAATTGGCACAATTGAATAAATGACCTTTATTATTTAACGAGTATGATGTATTTTATATGAAAGTCTATGGGGCAGATTTCTCAAGGGTCGAATTTCGAAGTAAAAATTGTAACTTTGTTAAACATCTTTGCCTGACCCTGACCCTGCACATGCTCAGTGTGGTCTGGGCTGCTTAGGGATCGTCATAAACAAAGCTGCTTGAGTTCTGCATGGCTGGGAAGTAAGGCGGGGGCTCCCCCTGCTGTTCATAAGTATGATTGTTTCCCTGCAGAGCAGTTAGGGACCGTCTGACAATTCCTATCCACAGCAGTAAATGAAGGGAGAATTTCACTGCATACAGTCAGGTTTCTTATAAAAACGGTACACATTTTTTAAATAAAGTATATTGGCGATAGGTTTCTTCTTCATTAAAGAAAGTAAAAATGGGATTTTATTTTTTTGCCTTTCCTCGTCCTTTAAGGGGTAGTTCACCTTAAAATGTACTTCTACTTTACAGTAGGGATGCAGTGAATCCAGGATTCAGCCTTTTTCAGCAGGATTCTAAATCGAATGAATCCTTCTGCCTGGCCGCACTGATCCAAATCCTAATTTGCATAGGCAAATTAGGGATGGGAAGGGAAATTTCGTGACTTATTGTCACAAAACAAGGAAGTAAAAAATGTTTCCCCTTCCCATCCCTAATTTGCATATGCAAATTAGAATTCGGTTCAGTATTCGGCTGAATCTTCTCAAAGGATTCAGGGGTTCGGCCGAATCCAAAATAATGGATTTGGTGCTTCCCTACTTTACAGTGAGATAATTTGCAGTTGGTTTTTAGGTTTTACTTTCTGTCCAGTTTGGAATTTGTAGCAGCTACTTGGTTGCTAGGGCCCAAATGAACTTAGCAACCAGGCAGCGATTTGAATGATAGACCAGAAGATGAATAGGAGACGCCCTGAATAGGAAGAGCAGTAAAAAAAAGTAACAATAACATTGTAGCCCTAAAGAGCAATAGAGTTTTGGCTGCTGGGGTCAGAGACCCCGTTTTGACAACTGGAATACGTTATATATTGTGTGATTTAGCCAGGCCCAAGCTGGACATATATTCAGGGCCCCTTGTACCATCAGCCGTCACCCGCTCTTCTCTCACTTGCCACATTACAGTGCACAGAGAAAGAAGACATGGAGGCAAAGTGGACCAAACAATAGTCCCACGGGCTCCTCTGTCGTCACAAGGTAGAGTTCTGCGCTGAACCAATTTCTAAGACCCGAACTGCAACCCGCATATTTACCCACTTTGATCCGCGACCCAGACCCACGACTGCCTTATCTGCAACCCACAGACCACCATCAAACAGGAAGTGATGTTGCTGCAAACCAGAAGTGACATCATGAAAAGTGGGTGGGGACAGAAACAAGTTTTGTAAAAGGACTAAAATAAAGACCATATAACATGGGATAATAAATTTAGATGAGACCCGCAACCTCTATACGCGCAACACAACTTTGGCTCAGAAATGATTTGACTTTCATGTTTCAATTCCATTTCAAACTGTGATTTAAATTTGCTGCTCCGACCAGTAATTAGTGTAACTAGTTCCAAGCCCAGGCTTTGTGCTCCACTTTATAAGCCCTTTAATGACTTTAAGCCTCAATGTTAATGCCGTCCTGGCCAATACTGATGTATTATTAAATAAAAGTACCGTGGCCAGACAGCGCTCCCTGGATTTTAAGATGCCGCTACAGAGCTGCTGCTGCTGCATTGCCTAAAGTGAATAGAAACCGCAGACTCAAATCTGATGAGTCACAAATCCAGAACGCTCGTTTCCTACAGATATTTCATACAGAATAGACATATGCAGAATCCCCTTACAGTCATATGAAAGAGTTTGGGAACCCCGGCTCAGCCTATATAATTTACTCCACGTTCAACAAAAAATATATCAGTGGTATGTCTTTCATTTCCCAGGAACATCTGAGTACTGGGCTGTTTTCTGATTTTTAGTGAAGCAGTATTCAGTTGTATGAAATTAAATCAAATGTAAAAAACTGGCTGTGCAAAAATTTGGTTTCCTTGTAATTTTGCTAATTTGAATGCAACTGCTCAATACTGATTACTGGCAACACCAAATTGGTTGGATTAGCTCGTTAAGCCTTGAACTTCACAGGCAGGTGTGTCCAATCATGAGAAAAGGTATTTAAGGTGACCAATTGCAAGTTGTGCTTCTGTTTGACGCTCCTCTGAAGAGTGACAGCATGGGATCCTCAAAGCAACTCTCAAAAGATCTGAAAACAAAGATTGTTCAGTATCATGGTTTAGGGGAAGGCTACAAAAAGCTATCTCAGAGGTTTAAACTGTCAGTTTCAACTGTAAGGAATGGAATCAGGAAATAGAAGGCCACAGGCACAGTTGCTGTAAAACCCAGGTCTGGCAGGCCAAGAAAAATACAGGAGCGGCATATGCGGAGGATTGTGAGAATGGTTACAGACAACCCAAAGATCATCTCCAAAGACCTGCAAGAACATCTTGCTGCAGATGGTGTATCTGTACATCGTTCTACAATTCAGCACAATTTGCACAAAGAACATGTGTATGGCAGGGGGGTGAGAAAGAAGCCCTTTCTGCACTCACACAAACAGAGTCGCTTGTTGTATGGAAAAGCTCATTTAGACAAGACAAAGTCATTTTGGAACAAAGTGCTTTGGACTGATAAGACAAAAATTTAGTTATTTGGTCATAACAAAAAGCGCTTTGCATGGCGGAAGAAGAAAACGGCATTCCAAGAAAAACACCTGCTACCGACTGTCACATTTGGTGGAGGTCCCATCATGCTGTGGGGCTGTGTGACTAGTTCAGGGACTGGGGCCCTTGTTAAAGTCGAGGGTCGGATGAATTCAACCCAATATCAACAAATTCTTCAGGATAATGTTCAAGCATCAGTCACAAAGTTGAAGTTACAGTCAGCCCTGGCATAACTGAAAGGTATCAAGTAGACCTTTAGCTGGTGATCAGTAGATCTCAAGACACTTTCAACAAACAGCTTGTCTAAATCACACTCCTGTTTCTTGCTTTTCATTCAGATATTTATATCTAAGGTTACATAAGAAATAGTTGTTTGTTAAATGTAACAATATACATTTTCTCATGAATCAATATTTAAGTAATATTTTCCACACAACAGAATGCCAACAATGTTTTTATGAATGTAGATCATAATAGGACATCACCACTAAAAAGTAGACCTCGCATTAGTAAAGTATGGGCACTCCTGGTAAAGGGTAATGGTGTTCACTGCTTCGTGAGGACTAGAAGTTCTTAATAAGGAATATTTATAATCCAGACTGGAATTTAATACTCTATTTCCTGTGACCCTTCATGTGGATCTGAAGCTCAGTGTTTCATGCAAGTGGTGAAAAGTGGGATGCTGGAGGTGCTCTGCAGAGCTGGCAGAATATGACCTTGAATGTTTCTTGTCAGGGAAAAGCAATTAATGTATGAAGCCATGGTAGGAATTTTATTTAGTCCAATTACCAGCAGTGCTGTGAAAACCCATGAAAGTAAAGCTGCACATCAGGCAGACGTTGCCAAAGGGGACATTGATGTAAAGGGAAAAACATCAAACTCTCTCACATAATTTTCTAATAGCTCATAATCTGGATTCCTGAACTGGAGTAACTTAAGAATTCTGTAAATTAATTCTGTAGAACTCTTTGGTACCCTATAACATTTAAAGGTGATCTAACATAACATTTAAATTAGGGATACATCGATCACACTGGCTCTAGATGTGGGCGAATCCTTTGCACTGGAGCTGGCTGAATACCAAATGTAATCCCCCGCTGCAGCTGGAAATCGGTGATGTGCACACAAAGCTAAATTAAGACTTCTTTAGAGTTTTCTTCTGAATACTTTTACCTCACAGCAAATTCTTCACATTCTGTAGGGTTCGGATTCAGTATGACCAGGCTCTTGGATTTAACTGAATCCGAATCTGGTTGAAAAAGACTTGGATTCAGCTGGATCCGAATCCTGTTGAAAAAGACTTGGATTCAGCTAGATCCGAATCCTGTTGAAATAGACTTGGATTCAGCTAGATCCGAATCCTGTTGAAAAAGACTTGGATTCAGCTCAATCCAAATCCTGTTGAAAAAGACTTGGATTCAGCTAAATCCGAATCCTGTTGAAAAAGACTTGAATTCAGCTGAATTCGAATCCTGTTGAAAAAGACTTGGATTCAGCTGAATCCGAATCCTGTTGAAAAAGACTTTGATTCAGCTGAATCCGAATCCTGTTGAAAAAGATTTGGATTCAGCTGAATCCGAATCCTGTTGAAAAAGACTTGGATTCAGCTAAATCCGAAACCTGTTGAAAAAGACTTGGATTCAGCTGAATCCGAGCTGAATCTGAATCCTGTTGAAAAAGACTTGGATTCAGCCGAATCCGAATCCTGTTGAAAAAGACTTGAATTCAGCTCAATCCGAATCCTGTTGAAAAAAGACTTGGATTCAGCTGAATCTGAATCCTGTTGAAAAAGACTTGGATTCAGCTGAATCCAAATCCTGTTGAAAAAGACTTGAATTCAGCTCAATCCGAATCCTGTTGAAAAAGACTTGGATTTTTAGCTCAGTCCGAATCCTGTTGAAAAAAGACTTGGATTCAGCTGAATCCGAGCTGAATCCAAATCCTGTTGAAAAAGACTTGAATTCAGCTCAATCTGAATACTGTTGAAAAATACTTGGATTTTTAGCTGAATCCGAATCCTGTTGAAAAAGACTTGGATTCAGCTGAATCCGAGCTGAATCTGAATCCTGTTGAAAAAGACTTGGATTCAGCTGAATCCAAATCCTGTTGAAAAAAGACTTGGATTCAGCTGAATCCGAATCCTGTTGAAAAAAGACTTGGATTCAGCTGAATCTGAATCCTGTTGAAAAAGACTTGGATTCAGCTGGATCCAAATCCTGTTGAAAAAGACTTGGATTCAGCTGAATCCGAATCCTGTTGAAAAAAGACTTGGATTCAGCTGAATCTGAATCCTGTTGAAAAAGACTTGGATTCAGCTGAATCTGAATCCTGTTGAAAAAGACTTGGATTCAGCTGAATCTGAATCCTGTTGAAAAAGACTTGGATTCAGCTGAATTCGAATCCTGTTGAAAAAGACTTGGATTCAGCTGAATCCGAATCCTGTTGAAAAAGACTTTGATTCAGCTGAATCCGAATCCTGTTGAAAAAGATTTGGATTCAGCTGAATCCGAATCCTGTTGAAAAAGACTTGGATTCAGCTAAATCCGAAACCTGTTGAAAAAGACTTGGATTCAGCTGAATCCGAGCTGAATCTGAATCCTGTTGAAAAAGACTTGGATTCAGCCGAATCCGAATCCTGTTGAAAAAGACTTGAATTCAGCTCAATCCGAATCCTGTTGAAAAAAGACTTGGATTCAGCTGAATCTGAATCCTGTTGAAAAAGACTTGGATTCAGCTGAATCCAAATCCTGTTGAAAAAGACTTGAATTCAGCTCAATCCGAATCCTGTTGAAAAAGACTTGGATTTTTAGCTCAGTCCGAATCCTGTTGAAAAAAGACTTGGATTCAGCTGAATCCGAGCTGAATCCAAATCCTGTTGAAAAAGACTTGAATTCAGCTCAATCTGAATACTGTTGAAAAATACTTGGATTTTTAGCTGAATCCGAATCCTGTTGAAAAAGACTTGGATTCAGCTGAATCCGAGCTGAATCTGAATCCTGTTGAAAAAGACTTGGATTCAGCTGAATCCAAATCCTGTTGAAAAAAGACTTGGATTCAGCTGAATCCGAATCCTGTTGAAAAAAGACTTGGATTCAGCTGAATCTGAATCCTGTTGAAAAAGACTTGGATTCAGCTGGATCCAAATCCTGTTGAAAAAGACTTGGATTCAGCTGAATCCGAATCCTGTTGAAAAAAGACTTGGATTCAGCTGAATCTGAATCCTGTTGAAAAAGACTTGGATTCAGCTGAATCTGAATCCTGTTGAAAAAGACTTGGATTCAGCTGAATCTGAATCCTGTTGAAAAAGACTTGGATTCAGCTGAATCTGAATCCTGTTGAAAAAGACGTGGATTCAGCTGAATCCAAATACTGTTGAAAAAGACTTGGATTCAGCTGAATCCTGGTTTTGGTGCCAATTAAAATATAGCTATAACCTTCATGCAGGAGCTTCTTAGACACCCTTGTACCTGAGAGAGGTAGCCTATACTTAAATAGTTTCCATGCACCTCCTTCCTCTTCTTTGTAACTGGTGATGCACGTTAATATTTAGATATTTGCTGAGGCTCCTCAAAAGCCTGGTAAGTCCATCTCAATGGATCTGAGTGGTCAACTGGAGAATTCTGTTAGTCCCCACCTTTGCCTGATTTACTTTAAGAGGCTTCAAAATAAAGAGTAAAAGGCAGAAATGGATGTGTTTAAACATTTTATTTATGGTCTGTGTGCTTTAGTATTCAGACCAGGCCTAGGGCAGCTCATCACATAAGAACAAGTTTCCAGTCGCACCAAGCCGGCTTGGTAATCTTCAATTTCATATCAATATACAAACCAAAATCTTTTTTAAAAAAAGGAATCCCATTCGGTTCTGGCTCCAATTTAAATAAATTCGAGACACAATAATTTAATTCAAAGAGAAAACATTCTTTCAAGTCACGTACACAAGATGCACGTACACAGTAAAACGGGGACGGTAGAACAGTAGGACTTGCACAGCTGGCCACCAAATGCTCCTCTAACATTTAGTTCAATCAGAAGTCAGACATTTCAAAATATATATATATTTTTTTTTTGCTGGGTAAAGATACACAGGTAAATATGTAGAAAATGATAAAGCACATGCTCCTAAAATTTCTACTCAGGTTCCATGAGCTTTGACACATTATTCCACCGTTCCCGACAGGACTGGCCATGGACGCACAGATAATATCGAATGTAACTAGTTTTCATACGATATTCGGTGCGTGTATGGTGGGGAAAGAGCCGACCGATATCAGCAGAAGACTTGGATATCCGTCGTCTTGTGATTCGGAAAATTTTGATCGGACGCCTTTGAGGAGACCCAAACATCGGCCAGTTAGTGCTGAATCATCAGATACAGGTAGAATTCTATTGTTTCTATATGTATATCTGATCATTCAGCTCTACACGTGTGTATTGAAACCAACGATCTTTCTTGGAAACATCTTTTCCAAGAAAGATCGTAATTGTTACGTCTACGGCCTCCTTCCCGATAAGATACATTGGTCAACAACACCTGAAGGTCCAACAGCACAGACAGGCTCGGAACAATTGGAATGTGAGAAGGTAAAAGAATTCTTAAAAAGAAATTTGTTTGAAATAAAGCATTACTGGATCTTAAGGGATATCATGTGTCGCCTTACATTTTAACCCAACCCTACAGTCCTAATGCTTTTAAATACAGAGAATGTTCTTCTACAACAACGAGAGACAAAACTACTGCAGGTAGAAGAGAACTATGTGGTGAGGTTCTCACCTGGAGTCATATCACAAGCTTTAACACTAAACACTCAGCTTTAACACTAAAGCCAATAACATCTCTAGAAAAAAAAAATAGCAATAGTAAATGAATATTAGTCAACTTTGGCGGGCAAAATGGTGCCTTCATAAGGGACTGTAGGCGCCAATGTAATTTCACAGCAGTGGAACCCAGACCAAAGAAGAGGCTCAATTAGGCCATACCACAGGTTGGGAGGGAGTCAGCAGGAGGTGACAGTAGAGGGTGACAGTTTTGATTCACCAACAGTGACGCACAGTTAATACAATCATCTCATTCAGTACAATGATGCCAAAGCACAAACGTAGGGAAAAACAAACACACACACACACACATACCATCTTAAGCACTGTTCAATTACCTTCATTATAAGATAAAACAAAGCATGGATAGAATTTTAGATACACACACACACACACACACACACACAGTTGGTAACAAAAGAGCCAAAGAACAGCCCTTCCCTGACCAACACATCATGATTTCAGACAGACATTTGCAGCACATTTAAGCCAAATATTGTGTATGGTACAAAAGTGACAGTAGGAATGCTCACAGGAGATTCAGTGCAATATCTGGTGGAGAGTAAGTCAAACAGATTAAACATATGAATAAATCTCTGCACAAATCATGCAATAGACAAGAGAGCGAGGAATCCACACTCATGTGTAAGTTTTAACCTTTGGGGAGATTTAGTCGTCTGGCGAGAAATCTCCTCTTCTATGGGCGACTAATCTCCCCGAACTGCCATCCCGCCGGTAATATAGAGTCTAGCCGGCCGGAAGGCAGTTGGGGGAGTTGCCCCATGAGGAAACTTCAGAAAACGAAACTCTCCAAGTGCCATCCCGCTGGCAATTTAGATTCTAGCTGGCGGGAAGATTAGTTGCCCAAAGAAGAGGCAATTTGTCGCCAGGCGGCCAATCTCCCCACATATCCACGTGTGTCTCTGCCCTAAAGGAGAACCTAAATTATAAAAAAAAAACCTACCCCTCTACCCTACATAGACCCCCTCCCTGCTCCCCCTCAGCCTAGCTCTTACCTTCGGTAAATACCCCTAACTCTTTACTTATCTCTATTTGCAGATTCAGTGCAGCGGAGCTCACGGGCGCCACCTTCCGGCTCATCGGCAATTTCGGAGCATGCGCAGTTGTCAACAACCTGAGGACTGCTCCAAATGCGCATGTGCCAATACAGCACTTACTTCCCAAAGAGAAAAAGATGGTGCCCGTGAGCTCCGCTGCATCTACAAAGAGAGGTAAGTAAACAGTTCGGGGCGTTTACCAAAGGTAACAGCTAAGCTGGGGAGCAGGGAGGGGGTTCATGTAGGGTAGGGGTTTTTCTAATTAAGGGGTTGGTTCTCCTTTAATCCCAATGCAACAGTAACAATTTGCTTCCAAAAATGCAGTGTGCGCCCCTATATGCAATGTAATATGGCTCTGCACATACATCCACTCTAATATCAGTTGGCTCAGGTTCAGGAATATAGAAAGCTGCCTCTCTCTGGAGTCAATGCTGCATCATTATGGCAGCCTGTATCTGAATTATTCATTGCTTGTAACATCAACACTACATTGTACACTATACTCTCCACCAATCAGAAACAAGCAACAATAGATCTACCTATAGGCACACAAAATTCCTCCTCTGCATAGACATGGTGTTCTTGCACAAACATAATCCAAAATCCTGACCTTACAGTCGGCTTGAGGGACAATAAACATATATACAGGTAGGGGACCTGTTATCCAAAATGGTTGGGAACAGGGGTTTTCCAGATAAGGGATCTGTCATTTGGATCGCTATACCTTAATGGCAGAGACAGACGAGAAGATTCAGGGAGACTAGACGCCAAGCGATAAATCGCCTCTTCTGTGGCCGACTAATCTCCCTTGAACTGCCTCCCCGCCAGCTAGAATCGAAATCACCCCCAGCAGGATGGCACTCGGATCACTTTGTTTTCAGAAGTAGCCCGAAGTTTCATCGTGATGGCTAGAATGTAAATCGGCGGTGGGATGGCACTCAGAGCGTATTGTTTTCCGACTTTGGGCAATGAATTGCTCCGAGTTTAGTCGCCAGAAGAAGAGGCAATCTGTCGCCAGGTGACTAATCTCCCCGAATCTTCTCGTCTGTCTCTGCCCTAAGTCATTAAACACCTCTGTGTCAAACTGTTTGCATTTCAACCCATCTCAGTTTGCTACATTATTGTGACATTTCTATTCTATGTGTACTGTATATTGTGAGTGGCTCCCTAAGCTCAGTAAGTGACAGCAGCACAGAGCATGTGCAGTGAATCAGCAGAAAAGAAGATGGGGAGCTACTGGGGCATCTTTGGAGACACAGATCTTTACTGCTAAAGGGCTGTGGTTGCCTTGGGCTGGTACAGAAGCACAAAACATCATGTACAACATTTCTACCTACTTCTTTAGTTAGGCTTTACTTCTCCTTTAAGAAGAAGCAGAATGTTTATAGGAAGCCATTTTATCTTATATTTATCTAAATCCATGCCCGTGCAGTGCACTTAATGGGAATCTATCGGGAAAATGAAAATTTAATATAAGCTTCAGCTTGCTGAAATAAGAAACTTTATATATATATATATATATATATATATATATATATATATATATATATATATATATATATATATATTCAATGAAACATTCTGTACCTTTTATAAAACAGTTTCTCTTCACTCTGCCCCTCTGAGCAACCTGTCTCTCCTCTCTTCATTCTGTCTCCATGCAGTAGGTGGAGTCTGTTTTTGATTGACAGTTAGGTCTAATACATCCTTTGGGCAGGGGTTGCACCCTTCACCTAGGTGCTCACTCTTTAAAAAAATAACCGACTCGGATGGAAATCCTGTTTCTCTGTGTAAAGGAAGTTATTTTGTTAACTTTTGTGCTGGAGCTGGTGATGTCATCAGTTAGAAATGGTGAGTTCTGATGTCATTTTTTTTGTCACATGACTCACTAAAACTTGTGTATTATAATAAAGTGCCCCTTGTTGGAAAATATGAGGATAAAGTAACCTCGGAGTTCCATGACCTCAGCCTTTGGCCTCGTGATTTTATATGGTCATGGAACTCCTCGGTGACATAGAATATCCTTATATTTTACAATAGGGGGTACTTTATTCACTATATCATTTACAAGCTATTCATGGCTTTTGTGTATTATATAGTGAATAAAGTACCTCCTATTGTAAAATATAAGGAAATTATAAGTCACCGAGGTGTTCCATGACCATATAAAAGTATGAGACCAAAGGATGCATCGAATCCAGGATTTGCCTTTTTCAGCAGGATACGGATTCGGTCGAATCCATCTGCCCGGTTGAACCGAATACTAATTTGCATATGCAAATTAGGGGTGGGGAAGGAAATCACATGGCTTTTTGTCACAAAAGGGAGTACAAAATGTTTTGCCCTTTCCACCCCTAATTTGCATATGCAAATTAGGATTCAGATTTGGTTCGGTCAAATCTTTCGAGAAGGATTCGCGGGTTCGGCCAAATCCAAAATAGTGGATTGGGTGCATCCCCAGTTTTTATACAGGTCATGGAACTCCCAGGTGACTTCTAATATCCTCATATTTTCCAACTAGGGGCACTTTATTTATTACAATACACAAGTTTTAGTGAGTCATGTGACAGAAATGACATCACTATTCACCGTTTATAACAGATGACATCACTAGTCACCGTTTATAAGGATAATTTACAGGATATTCATGGCTTTTGTGTATTATAAACCTCTAATATACAGATAAATTAAAAAAAAGCTCACTAATAACACTATACATACAAGTCACGTTCTTAGTAGTCAAGTATTGAGTATGACTTTAAGGATTGCTGATCTAGATTTTGAAGTGCATATCCTGCAATACTGGACCTTTATTTAAATCCCAATATTCTGAAGGCTACAGCAGTTCAAGTTCAAGAAGAAGAACTTTAGGAGGGGCAGGCTGCTGACTTCCAGTTCTCCATAGTGATGGTGGCTGTAGCCTTGAAAATAGAGCGATTTGAATGGAAAAAACTGCCAAACCCAGGATGCTGTAGGCTGGACAGGGCCCTTCATACAATTCAAAAAGATGTCCGTATCCTTTTTATAATCTGCCCACAGAGACACTAATTTGCACTAAATATAAAACGCAGGGCTGGGGGGGGGGAATACTCTTCGTTAGCCGATTATTTCCAAGGGGTCAGACAACACACAAATATGACAACCTGCATTCATAAAAAACATAAAAACAATAAAATCAATCAAGGGGTTGTTCACCTTCCGAACACTTTTTTGTTAACTTCAATTGTTTTCAGATTGTTCCCCAGAAACAAAGACTTTTTTTCCCAATTACTTTCCACTATTTATTTTTTACCGTTTTTTCAAAATCTTAAGTTTAAAGTTTATTGTTCCTGTTTCTGCTGTTAGTCTGGCAGCTCAGTAATTCAGACTTTTACAATTTTACATTTAGTTGATCCATTTCTCAGCAGCATCTCTGGAGTATTTGCAACTATTGTATCAATTCTAACAGCTGCCCTTAAAGGTGAAGTAAAGTCTAAAATAGAATAAGGCTAGAAATGCTGTATTTTGTATACTAAACATAAACTTACTGCACCACAAGCCTAATCAAACAAATGATTTATGCTTTCAAAGTTGGCCACAGGGGGTCACCATCTTGTAACTTTGTTATACATCTTTGCAAGACCAAGACTGTGCACATGCTCAGTGTGGTCTGGGCTGCTTAGGGATCAGCATAAATGATCAAAACAGCACAAGTCAAATAATATCTGCCAGAAGCCGATACAACAAGACTGATTAATAATCAGAATATACAGACTGCACTGGGTCCTGTGTTGTCATGTAATCTAATGTGGATTTTATAGTTTTTGTATTGTTTAATACAAACTTTCTCCAACTCTGCAGAACCAGTGGCTGCAGCAAATAATCCTCCAAATAGAATCCCAGTTTATCTGTTTAAATCTGGCTCCATGATCTTTGTCCCTGCAGCTGGAGTTGGAAACAGTAAAGGGGATGTAAAGGCGAAAATAAAATCTAATACAAATCTCTACACAGTCGCTGACTGCTCTACAGGGAAACAAACAAAGCTGCTTGAGTTCTGCATGGCTGGGAAGTAAGGCGAGGGCTCCCCCTGCTGTTCATAAGTATGATTGTTTCCCTGCAGAGCAGTTAGGGACCATCTGACAATTCCTATCCACAGCAGTAAATGAAGGGAGAATTTCACTGCATACAGTCAAGTTTTTTAATTAAAGTATATTGGAGATAGGTTTCTTTTTCATTAAAGGACCAGTAATGTCAAAAATTTTTACAAAAAAATTCGTTCTAATACAACGAAAAAAAACACCAACACAAATTAAAATTTAAAATAGCAAAGCCTAACCCTTTATTAAGAAATAACTTACAGAAACTCCACTTCCTGTCCTCTTCAGAAATGGCGAAAGGGCGACCATCCATCTGCAGCGCTCCTACTGCTGCTGGATGAAGAAGAGCTGGAGAAGGCGATCAGGCAGTGGACACGCTATCAGTGTATAGCCAGGAGGAGAAATCGAGCGCTGCAGATGGATGGTCGCCCTTTCTGAAGAGGACAGGAAGTGGAGTTTCTGTAAGTTATTTCTTAATAAAGGCTTTGCTATTTTAAATTTTAATTTGTGTTGGTGTTTTTTTTCCCTTGTATTAGAACGATTTTTTTTGTAAAAATTTTTGACGTTACTGGTCCTTTAAAGAAATTAAAAATGGTATTTTATTTTTTTGCCTTTACATGCCCTTTAATGAAATTCAGGGTTTCTGCTCAGCAGGGACAAAGATAACAAACATGTGTGTGCCACTTTAATGTTTACACCTTTTTACAAATATACCCACAGAGGTGTACCAAAATGGCCTCTACCTGAAAGCCAAAAATAGGCTTGGCCCAAAATACTCTCTCTAAAGAGATGCACCTGAGATCATTGAAGGGTTAGTCTGATGTGGGATATTCAGGGATTGGCTAATGCTTTTATTGTTGGAGTGTTGGGATTGGTGCACTTGTGTTTAAATATTTATGTTTGAGCTTCACTTACTCAGCCTATGATTTAGTGTTTATAACACGGAACGCGGAGGACACAAATATTTTATGCTCGATTTCTACAATTCGTTGGAAGATTGCCTTTATTTGAGTGCCTGCCATCAGATTTATTCATGGTTGTCCGCTCCCCAAGCTGAGGGCTCAGGGTGCTGCACCTATATGTGGTGAGTTAATAGTCTACTCATGAAAAACCCCTCTTCAGTCTTATTATAAAGATAAACGTATCAACTAAATTGATCAATTTAGACCAGTTTACTGGGGCGGTGAATAGAAAGTCATTGGAAAAAGTCGTTATTTTTGGTGAACTATCTGAAAACAACGAGGTGTTTGAGAAGGTGAACAACCCCTTTCACACAGATGAGGCCACAAGAACGAATATAGATGAGCTTTCATTCTGGCTTGTCTTAAAGCATAAAGCGAGACTGGGGAAAGTGAGCAGTACTGCACTGCCCATAATGGATCCACCAGTTGGAGCTTGATAAGTAAACCTTTAAAATAAGTGAATGTAAAATTGATGATTGTGCTATTCTAAGAAGTTTTGCAATGTACATTCATTATTTATTTTGTTTTTATTCCTAGATATTAAGGGATAAATGTACTGTAAATAAGAAAATTTGGTTACAACAGCGCCACCTGCTGGTCAAGTAGTCAAGGAAGTTGTCAGGAGAAAAAAAGAGGCTGCTCTGATGTTCTTCTGCTTAGGAAAGATTTGAGAAATGTTTTCTAATTATTTTCCTAAGCAGAAGAACGATTTCTTTCTCCTGACAACTTCCTTGACTACTCGGTGGTCAGACAGGTTGGAAACTGACCAGCAGGTGGCGCTGTCCTAACAAAATTCTTTAATATTAACAGCACATGTATCCCTTAATATCTTGGAATTAAAAGAAAATAAATAATGAATGTAAATTACAAAAGTGCTTAGAATAGCCCCCTCATCAATTTTACATCCACTTATTTTAAAGGTTTACTTATCCTTTAACAATATCCTTGTATTATAGCGGTGCACTGCAGCTCACATTCATCATTCTCATACATAGTTGTTTATAATAAATCCATGCAGATACATAAGAGTATTTTCATGGCACTAAACATATGCCCATTCAAGAGAAAATGCTGAAACCTCAGTCTGAATAACAGACAACACAAGCAACAGCAAGACAGAGGGTGACGAGAACAAGGACAGCGGCAATACAGACGCACAGACAGGGGTTACATCCGGTTACGTCCAAGCAAATATCTCTTTCTAATTTTAATGCTGCTTTGTCTTTGGGGTTGGTCCAGTGTAGAAAGCACAGCTATGTTTGCCATTAATATTGCCAGAGGGAAATATTAGGCGTTTATTGGCTGAGGCCAGGGAACACAGTCACCAGTGTTAGCGACTTGTTTTGGAATATGCAGAAAAAAATACTGAAGACAATTCCCATGATCCCATTTGCATATATCAGAAAAGACTTGAGCCACGTGAAGTTAATGGCACCGACACCTGCCGCTTGTGTGTGTATCACTGACAAATACAAAATCAGGCTTGAGCGATAACACGAGGAACGCAACATCATGGAAATACGGACAAATGGCTAATATTTGGGAATTTTGTTCTCGTTAACACAATATAGTGGTTAAGAAAAATATAAAAAAAACGATTTGCTAGTGAATTCTTGCAGGTTCTGGAGGATTTAAGAGGGGTCGCTGTCTAGGAATGAAACAGCTGTGGTTAAGCAGCGTATTGACTAAATCCCATACAGCCTTCCAGTGATTTCTTTAATCCTCAAAGTGCATTCAGTGCAAGATCTGTGGCTGCATCTTGTTTATCCTAGCGTATTGGACAAGAAAATCTTTAAGACCAAAAATCAGGTTTTTGTTCACAGGTTGCTGTTTTACCAGTGTTAGGTTTGGTTCTGCATAAAGGAATAGTGATGTCCTGGCTCTGGCCTTCTACATCCACATCCAGCAGAGTCCGTTCAATGGCAGGGGGAGGCACCTGGAAGGGAAGGAAGCCAGTAAATGCCGGTCTCTCTTCCACGGTGCTGCCACTGCTGCTGGCAAAGCAAGAATCCAGGTTGCTTGGAGTATCAGTGCATGAGCTGTTAGCAGGAGACTCGCTGCGGTTTCTGCTGGGAGAAACAAACCACCAGGAGTCAAGTCTTTGCCTGTTAGTGGAAGGCCGTGGCCTCGGAACAAATTCCAAGGTATTAGGCCTTTCCAAAGCAGAGTCCTGCTGTATGTTCCAGCGCCGGGGAGTAGGAGGGAAAATGAGGTTGGGATCCGGGAGACGAGGAAAATCGTGCAGGTCTCGACTTGGGGAAGGTACAATACCTGTGCAGAAAAGATGAGAAATTAGAAGAATGGCACAGGAATCATGTTTTTTTTTTTTAACAATAAAGCTCAATTACCTCGCCGCACACATTCGGTTATAATTTCTAGCACTGGCCTCAATTTATTATGGCAGACTAAATCAATTTAATTCTACCAATCCATTAATTGCAATTAATTCATTTATCATTGATCCACTGCCTAAAGTGCATGGGTGTAAAAAATGATTCAGTATTTCAATTAATTTAATTTTTAACACCCATGCACTTTAGGCAGTGGCTCAATGGTAAATGAATTAATTGCAATTGATGGATTGGTAGAATTGATTTAGTCTGCTCTTCTTAATAAAGTTAATGAATTAGCACTTTAACCTAAGTTATAATTTTGTAACTTATTAATTTTTAATGAATTGATATATTCACTATTGATATTTTTAAGATCACGCAATCATACAGTTAAGGTGTAATATTTTTCAATCATATGTATTAAGTGGATGAATTTGATTTTTAGAAAATGAACCATAGAATTATTGGTTAGAAGGGGGGTTCTTTCTTTTCTTTTTCTGTTCCTAAAAATATGGAATGGGCACTGTTCTATTGCAACTGTAAATAAAAATTGCCCACTAATAAGTTATACTTATTACTTAAAGCAGTTCTAATGCCAGTGGATCTTCTGGACAGTTACATATACAGTGCTACGCAATATGTTGGCGCTATATAAATACATGTTAATAATAATAATAATAATAATAATAATAATATCTTCCTCCAATATCTAGTAGAACTGCATCTCTAATAAGAACAGTAGCTGCGCATGAGCCTCAGTACAACTGCTGTCCTCCCCCTATGCCGTTTGCAAATTGGTTTCAAAGTCTCTGTCTGACATAAGCCCAGTAACTACCAAATGCTTCGAATTTCATGGTTCATTATGTGGGCAGCAATTAGTGCAGATCTGACTTTGTGACATAGCAATACTGTATAGGTCGTGTCAACAAGGTGTTCCACTAAGGGAATGAAAGTAAACAGGTGCAATTTATGAATAACATCAGTGTATACAATGGAAGAGACACACTCTGTGTACACCGAATACAAAAGCAATGTACACATTGCACTTGGGGGCATTTACACTTGGGGGCAGATTTACTATGGGTCGAATATCGAGGGTTAATTAACCCTCGATATTCGACTAGGAATTTAAATCCTTTGACTTCGAATATTGAAGTCGAAGGATTGAGCGCAGAAAATTTGATCGATCGATCGAAGGATTATTCATTCGATCGAACGATTAAATCCTTCGAATCGAACGATTCGAAGGATTTTAATCCAACGATCGAATGAATATCCTTCGATCAAAAAAACTTGGGCAAGCCTATGGGGACCTTCCCCATAGGCTAACATTGACTTCGGTAGCTTTTATCTGCCGAACTAGGGGGTCGAAGTTTTTTTTAAAGAGACAGTACTTCGACTATCGAATGGTCGAACGATTTTTAGTTCGAATCGTTCGATAGTCGTAGTCGACGGTCGAAGTAGCCCAAAAAACACTTCGAAATTCGAAGTTTATTTCAATTCGAACCCTTCACTCGAATTTAGTAAATCTGCCCCTTGATGTCATTTGGAATGTATCCAATAAAATGTAAGTTAGAAAGTAGACTGGTGCTGCACAGGGGGTGATGCTCTACTGCTCAGTTAGCAGAGAACAAGACCAGATTATTCAAAGTTCACACATGACCAATTATTCCTCTGTTTGTTAATGATTCTCACAACCATTAACAAACAGAAAGAACCACATAGTAGAGTCCTGCGCGGAAGACCCGGACCCAACCCGAAACCCGCTTATTTACCCATTTCAATCCGCCACCCGAACTGGACCCGCAACCTGCCAACCACTATCAATGAAGTGATGGTGCTGCAAACCGGAAGTGACATCATCAAAAGTGGGTGGGGACAGAAACAAGTTTTGTAAAACTTTAAAACGAGTAAAATAGACAATATTACACAATATAAGACCTGCAACCCACAGCTATACCCGCACCTGAAAATCCTCCCCTCATTTAACTGACGCGCTGCAGGACAGGTACCACATAGCACATTTGCAATCTGTCCCATAAAACTTGCTTTTGTACTTTCTTTTCATGTTAATATGCAATTTATTAGCACGACGATGATACTTACTTGTTCCTGTGCAGCCTACAAAGCAATTATTAGAGGATGTTCCATTAGCAATTACAGAGACTGCTTTAATGGCTCCATCAGAAGGAGTCCTTCTGTGAGCCTGATGGACTCTGGAATTCATAGTTACATGGGTTGGGGTGAGGGATTGGTTGGGATCCCGTTTAAATGTCTCTATGTGCACATTGACTAATGGATTAATAACAACCGGCAGCTGCTGCTCCACTGGAGAAGTGGGCATTTCATATACTATTAGCTCATCACTATCAGAGCGCAGCAACGAGCGAGTAGAATTACATTCAGATATGGAAGACAAAGACTGCAGAGTGAGAGACGTTGTGGGCTCTGGTGGATGAGATGGAGACTCCTCTTTGCTGAAGAGTTTTTTGGACGGAGGGCTGGTGCTTCTCCTGGGACGGGCGGCACGCTGAAAAAAAGTTTCCTTTTTTTTCTTCTCTTCTTTTGGTTCTGGTTCCTCTTGACCTAACTGGCACTTGCCTGATTCCATAAAGTCAAAGCCTAAACCTACAGTAGCAAGGAGAGCCCCACAACCAAGGAGAACCAAGGAGCACCTCTTATGCTGGGATCCACGTTTGAGGCTATTAGTGGGAGTAAGCTGAGGGGTACTGTTAGCAGAGTTCACTGGGGTGGGATTTTCACTGGTGTCACTACATTGTCCCTCCACATCGTCTCCTTTATGGAATGGAATGCAGAGGTAGGATTTGTTTGGGGTTGGAGTTTGGCTCTCTTTTGTGTCGGTCTGGTTTGCTGTGTCTGCACTATTCTCCACCCCTGCGGAACAAGAGAAAACAGGTTCAGATAACTTAAATACCAACAAAAAGGAACCCTGAAACGGCTCAGACAGGTTCGATAGTTTCAGTCGATAGTTTTTGTGCTTAACTAGTCGGACGGGTATTTTGATACATATTCCGCATTTATGTTGTTTTTATGCAGTTGCTTTGTCTTTAATTTAATTTCAAGATGATTTATTAAAATTCTTATTCTTACACAGTACAGGTATGGGATCTGTTATCCGGAAACCAGTTATCCAGAAAGAGCTGAATTATGGAATCCCTGTCTCCGATAGACTACATTTTATCCGAATTTTTAAAAATGATTTCCTTTTTCTTTGTATAATAAAACGGTAACTTGTACTTGATCCAAACTAAGATATAATTAATCCTTATTGGAGGCAAAACCAGCCTATTGGGTTTATTTAATGTTTACTGGATTTTCTAGTAGATTTAAAGGGAAGATGTAGTTTTTATTTCTAAATTACACTGCAAATAATTCACACTACAATATAAAATGTCATTCCTGAACCAGCAAGTGTATTTAGTTGTAATATTGGTGTGTAGGTGCATCTCAGCTCATTTTGCCTGGTCATGTGATTTCAGAAAGAGCCAGCACTTTAGGATGGAACTGCTTTCTGGCAGGCTGTTGTTTCTCCTACTAATGTAACTGAATGTGTCTCAGTGGGACCTGGATATTACTATTGAGTGCTGTTCTTAGATCTACCAGGCAGCCGTTATCTTGTGTTAGGGAGCTGCTATCTGGTTACCTTCCCATTGTTCTTTTGTTTGGCTGCTGGGGGGGGGGGGATGGGAGGGGGGTGATATCACTCCAACTTGCAGTACAGCAGTAAAGAATGACTGAAGTTTATCAGAGCACTAGTCACATGCCTGGGGCAGCTGGGAAATGGACAATATGTCTAGCTCCATGTCAGATTTCAAAATTAAATGTAAAAAAAATCTGTTTGCTCTTTTGATAAATGGATTTTAGTGCAGAATTCTGCTGGAGCAGCACTATTAACTGATGCTTTTTGAAAAACTGACAGTATCCCTTTATGGTATGAAGAGCCAAATTACGGAAAGATCCATTATCCGGAAACCCCCGGGTCCCAAGCATTCTGGATAACAAGCCCCATACCTGTACTATTTATTTTGAGCACAGAGAAATTAAAGGATTTGTCCAAGATGTCACTTGATTTCAGTTCTGCTAAACGTAACACTGCTTGAACCCTGAATGCAAATCACAAGATACAATGAAAGGGAATCACTTTGTGACTCCAACAGTGGGTGTCAGGGTGGCATCACAGGGTTGCAAAAAGCAGTTCTGAAAGGTAATACAATCTGCTTCCTACAGGAAAGAAAGTGTACTGATATGTATGAGCAACAACGGAAGGAGAACCATATAATTTATGTGCTAGCTATAAGCAGGGTGCTTCTAGAATAATCAGTATATGCAACCTACAAACTGAAGTACCGAATATACTCGAGTATAAGCCGTCCCGAGTATAAGCCGAGGTACCTAATTTTACCTCCAAAAACTGGGAAAGCTTATTGACTCGAGTATAAGCCGAGGGTGAGAAATGCAGCAGCTTCTGGTAAGTTTCAATCAAAAAATTGAGGGTTTCTGCTCCCATTGGAGGCGCCGGCGTCTAATTTTTGGATTCCGGCGACAATTCTTCGACGCCAGCGAATATTCTTGGAGACTATTCTTGGACACCGGGGACTATTGTTGGACACTGGCGACTATTCTTAGACGCCGGCAACCGTTTTTGCACTTGACCCAAGTATAAGCCGAGGTAGAGTTTTTCAGCATATTTTGGGGGGTGAAAAACTCGGCTTATACTCGAGTATATACGGTAAGCATATGTGTCTCACCTGTTTCAGTCACAGCATTAAAGCCAGGTGTTGAGGAAGTTCGGAGGGGCTTCCTATGGTTTGATGTATTAGGAGAAGAGGATTTAAATCCCTCGACAGAAACTCTGAGGCTAATAAGTAAAAAACAAAAGTTAATTAGAGAGCTAAGAGGCATATCACAGTACTAAACATATATATTTATATATATTCCAAGCTCTTGTAAGCCGGGGCCCACTGCTCCATAAACAGCATTCGTATATGTGTATAATACTTTCTTACATTATTATAAATGATTACAATATATTTATTATTGATGTGGAATTGTTAAAGGGGCCTCATAACCAACCATTCAACATTTTTTATTTCCTTGTTTTGTGACAAAAAGTCACACGATTTCCTTCCCCACCTCTAATTTCCATATGCAAATAAGGATTCGGATTTGATTCAGCCGGGCAGTAGGATTTGGCCTAATCTGAATCCTGCTGAAAAAGCAAATCCTGACCGAATTCCAAAGCGAATCCTGGATTCAGTGCATCCCTACTTTTGAGCCCCCGAAATAAAGTTATTGTTAGGGATGCACCGAATCCAGGATTCGGTTCGGGATTCGGCCTTTTTCAGCAGGATTCGGATTCGGCCGAATCCTTCTGCCAGGCCGAACCGAATTAGAACCCTAATTTGCATATGCAAATTAGGGGAAGGGAGAGAAATCGCGTGACTTTTTGTCAGAAAACAAGGAAGTAAAAAATGTTTTCCCCTTCCTACCCCTAATTTGCATATGCAAATTAGGGTTCGGATTCGGTTCGGTATTCGGCCGAATCTTTCGCAAAGGATTCGGGGGTTCGGCCGAATCCAAAATAGTGGATTCGGTGCATCCCTAGTTATTGTGTTAAAAAAAAAAAAAAAAGGCTTTAGTTCCTCACATAGGTATCACTAAAAAAGTAGTCTCTTGACAAAGCCGCGTTGTGCGGCAAAACAGCTGTTGAGGCTACATGATGGGACCCCCCTCTCCCTGAGTTCTGGACTGATTTAGGATGAACAAGGCACAATTGCACACAGTAGTGAGGCGTGATGGAGCAGTATTATGTATCTGAGAGCATGACTTCAGCACCTTGATGGAGTCTTAAAGGAGAAGGAAACCCCCTGAGCGCAAAACCCCTCCCCCCTCCCCTGTGTTGCCCCCCCCTCCCTCCTGGCCTACCTGTCCCCCTGGGCAAATGCCCCTAACTTGTTACTCACCCCTCTGCGCAGGTCCTGTCCACGGAGTTCACAGGCACCATCTTCTCCCACGCGCGTCTTCTTCCTGCTTTGACCGGCGTCTTCTGGCGCATGCGCAGTAGGAGCATTTTCAGGTACGGATCTACTGCGCATAAGCCGAATGTCACAAAGTGAAATCGGAAAACTTTGTGACATTCCGCACATGGGCAGTAGATCCGTACCTGAAAATGCTCCTACTGCGCATGCGCCAGAAGACGCCGGTCAAAGCAGGAAGAAGACGCGCGTGGGAGAAGATGGCGCCTGTGAACTCCGTGGACAGGACCTGCGCAGAGGGGTGAGTAACAAGTAAGGGGCATTTGCCCGGGAGGACAGGTAGGCCAGGGGGGAAACACAGGGGAGGGGTTTTGCGCCCAGGGGGTTTCCTTCTCCTTTAAGTGGAACAGCGATACAGCTAAGTATCATATTAATAAATCCCAAGAAGATGACACATATATGTTGTTCAATGTGGCTCATTGACAGAGGGATACAACTTATGTTATATTTTGATATTGTGATACAATAAACAATAGCTGCCGGGTCCATTAATTAACGTACGGCGGACTTACTGCTTATTCAATACAGCATGCTTCGGTTATTGCCTTTTCTCCACGAATTACCTCCAAAATCTAGTGCTATCTTCACAAGTACTCTTTATTCGTCTTACAAATCCTGTCTATTCCAACTTGGCACACTGGATTTTCTTTTTGTCAGGAAAACGGGTAACTACAGGGAGTTAATATATCCAGGAACGCTCAGGACTTTGTAATTTATAGGCTCTATAACCCTAGCACCATTGGATACTATCGGCCGTTTGGATTTACAGACACACGGAATTCCGACATTATTATTGCCGACCTTACGATCCTTCGTTCTTTCACTGCATCATAGTACATGCAAATGTTTGTATTATGGTAAATAGGGTGTAGAGAGCGATACAACTAATATAGATGGGGCCCCTTCTTTTACATAACAGCATTATTTAGTTTTTAAGTTTTTTGTGTACTGGGAGTTATCGCCTTTTTATTTATATACATACTGATTCAAATATTTGATCATCACCTAGCCGGTTCAAAGAGCATAAATCCCTTTTGTATATAGTCTTTTATCACTAAAAATTATTGTCTTAAAAAAACAAATCTGTAAAAAAAAATAAAGAACAGCTTTTTAAAATAGGCCTCTATGGGAAATGGCATTGGGTTTAAAGTCAACATAAAGCACATCTACATCTTATGTTGTCTTGTGTTATGTGAACTCTTACCCGTCTTCTCCTGCCCCAGAATCTCTGCTGCCGAGTGCCCCCGATGCCCACGTGCGGACTTTCTTCTTTGTCTCTTTCTTCTCATCCTCTTCACTTTCATCTTTCAAGCCGGCAGCGCTGCAATTTTTTGTAATGCTAGAATCTCCAGGAGTCACTGTTTAGAATGAAAAACCTTATGAAGATTTTAGCTATATAAGAGAGGTCTATATGCCCAAAAACATGTCATTTCCCTTTTCTATACGTATCATCAAACTCTGATAGACCAGAATACAGAAGCAATACTTTAACCAATTGGCCCACACCTACCTTACGCCCATTATACTAATGGCACACTGGGTTGTTTTTTAGGCTTTTCAGCAAAAAAAAAAAAAAACATCCCCCCTTCAGCTTCCCATATAGTTAAATGACAATAGCTTGTAAAGTGGTCACTCTTTCTCTGAATAAATGCTGCTCAGTGATGTCATCAGTTGCAACCTCAAAAGTCTGCCGCAGTGCAAATCAAAATATATGTATAGTAGTAAGACAAAACAGAGGCGCCAAAAGGATAAAATTAGCTAAAAACACTTAAAAACCCAATGGGTAATTCAGAGGAGATAGTAGTGGACTTACCCTTCTCCAAGCAGACACCAACGAAAGTGGTATTTTCAGTAATAGTTTATTCACAAAACAGTATTGCAACGCGTTTCGCAGGCATTTCATGCTTCATCAGGCAATGTTGAACGGGAGCAAAAACAACTAAAAACACAGAGACAGGCAAGTTTGTAAAACATTATTGTATACGGCTGTTCGAATTATGGGGAAGTGTAGATACTGAGTGATGCCCTTGGGCCAAGTATATATGGGGGGGAAGGGGAAACAAGGGGAGGAGGAATAGTTCACAGCATGGGGAAGCAAGTGCTGATGGACATGGGGGATAGGCTGCTGGTATATATTAGTCTAAATGAGAAACATAAAGTATCTGGGTGGGAAACAAAAATGTAACTATGTGGGAGACATAAATTAGTGAACTTAGGTATATTTAAAACAATAAATAAATAAACACGCCAGGCACCTCTGTGAAGCATGATCAGACATCCTCAAGTAGCACAGAAGCGCCTGGCGTGTTTATACAAAGACACTGGTAAGTTATATCTACTCCTTCTTAAAGGTTATTGATTTCCTTTTCTTTGTTGTTTTTAGTCATCTGTGCTACATCCCCTTGTTTTAAATATACCTTAGTTCACTAATTTATGTCTCCCACATAGTTTAATTTTTATGTTTCCCACCCAGATACTTTATGTTTCTCATTTAGACTAATATATACCAGCAGCCTATTCCCCATGTCCATGAGCACTTGCTTCCCCATGCTGTGAACTATTCCTCTTTCCCTTGTTCCCCCCTCCCCCCACATACTTCGCTTCAATTAGTCACACTATATAACACGCTCAGGCGTCCTCAAGCAGCACAGAGGTGCCTGGCGTGTTTATACAAAGACACTGGTAAGTTTTATCCACTCCATCTTAATTTTATTGATTCCTTTTGTTGGTTTAGTCATCTGTGCTACATCCCCTGGCTTTAAATATACCTTAGTTCACGTTCTTTATTATGTTACTATTTTATGTCTCCTATTATGTCTCCCACCCAGATACTTGGTTTCCAATTTAGATAATATATACCAGCAGCCTATCCCCCATGTCCTTAGCACTTGCTTCCCCATGCTGTGAACTATTTCCCCTTCCCCCCATATATACTTGGCCAAAGGGCATCACTCATTATCTACACTTCCCCATAATTCGAACAGCCGTATACAATAATGTTTTACAAACTTGCCTGTCTCTGTGTTTTTAGTTGTTTTTGCTCCCGTTCCACATTGCCTGATGAAGCAGGAAATGCCTGCGAAACGCGTTGCAATACTGTTTTGTGAATAAACTATTACTGAAAATTACCACTTTCGTTGGTGTCTGCTTGGAGGAGGTAAGTCCACTACTACCTCCTCTGAATTACCCATTGGGTTTTTAAGTGTTTTTAGCTAATTTTATCCTTTTGGCGCCTCTGTTTTGTCTTACTACTATATCGAGTCCACCCCGAGTGGAGGGGTATCATCCCCTTTTTCTTCTTCTACAGAGAGCGACGTTTTATTTCTGAGTGGGGTCAGGATAATCTCCCCACCTGCCTATACAGTGGTTGCCTATCGGTAACCCTGGTTTGTGAGTATTAACTTGTTTACTCTACCATTACTCCTTGTAAAAACATATTACACTATTGGGGCTCTTGGTGTTCCTTTTTGTCTTCAAAATATATGTATGTAGGAGATAACAGACCAACTCTTTATTATTATTATATCAATAAAAAAATTGAAAGCACCACCATATTCTAAAGTGTTGCAGAATAGAAGAGCCTATATTAAAAACAACAGAGGTAAAATGAGCTCTGCTTAATTATAGTCTGAAAATATATAAACATATTAGAAGTCTTCTTGGAGACCAATAGCCTGTATAAAAAGGACTTAAGGTGGCCATACATAGATAGATCCGTTCGTTTGGCGATATCGCCAAACGAGCGGATCTCCCTCCGATATGCCCACCTTGAGGTGGGCAATATCGGGCAGATCCGATCGTGGGCCCTAGGGCCCAACGATCGGATCCTAGCATTCGCAAACGGGGGTCGGATCGCGGGACCGCATCAACGAACAGATGCGGCCGCGATCCGACGGGATTTTTAAACCCATCCGATCGAGATCTGGCCGACTTTCGGCCAGATCTCGATCGGGGAAGCCCGTCGGGGGCCCCCATACACGGGCCAATAAGCTGCCGACACAGTCTGTCGGCAGCTTTTATCGGTCCGTGTATGGCCACCTTTAGTCCAGGGCTGCGGCTTACAGCGTGTCTGGTCACTTTTAATATCATTATACTTTATATACCCTATTAAATACATTTTCCAGTTGCAGTTAAAGAGCAAATAAAAGACAAGCTGTAAACAGATTGCAGAGAATACACACAAGCTCTGTGTGACGGTCATATGAGGATTTGAAGCAGGTTACCCAATTACACTTCTAAAATAACTTACACTGAATGGCTCGCAGCCGTGGGATTATTGTCGGACTTGCAGGCGGGCTGAACTTTGTATTGATCAAACTCTTCCTTTTGTCCATGGTTGGAGAAGCTTGCACAGTGAATTTATGTTGGAAATCTGCAAAGCAAAGCACAAGACATCAGAGGACTTGAAAGCTGAACACAGAACATTGTTAGGCGACAAAGTAAAATGATTATGCACAGTACTATACAGCTCAGCGTGTCATTTTTATCCTAAAAAACAAAAAATGAGGCCATTTGAGACATACTCCTTTTGTCATGAGCTGGTGCAGTGTCCTGTGAATACCCAATCTTTTCTAAATGATTTGTGTACACTACCCTATTCCATTCTCCAGCAAAGTGCAGAAAGCAAGCATAGACCCTCTGTGAACATTAGCAGAAATTTTGGAAGGTGACTAACAAGGAGATTCACAGGCTAATAGACGTGATTCAAAGTAGTTATGCAGGAATTTGCTGCCTTAGTTGGGAGTTGAAATACAGGTGGACTTTATATCAGACTATGAAGATTTTCATTCATCTAGGTCATGGTATATCTGGTATAGGTAAATCTAAAAACTTTTGAACTCTACAGGGCAAAACTCAGCTGTCTTTCTACACTTAAAAGACAAGGGACACTCCTTTGAAGACAGCAAGGTCCAAATCTTGGATAAAGAAGACCGCTGGTTTGAACGAGGCGTGAAAGAGGCGATTCATGTCAAGGTGGAGAAACCATCCCTGAACAGGGGCGGGGGCCTTCGACACCACCCGTCTGCTACATACAATGCTGTTCTAACATCTGTACCCCGGCGGATTCAGAACACTTCACACATCCATTCATACAACTCTCACAAGTAACACCTGTATCTAGGAGTTGCATGACACATTGGATAATCCTATCACAGTAACTACACACAATCAACACCTCTGTGAGTTTCTTCAGATGTCACCTCTTTGAAGAGTTACAATGTGCCGTTGTGATTGGATTAGTGGAAGAGTTTATATGCCGAGAACTTCCCACACCAGTCAGTTGTACTGAAGAAGCTGCTCGGATGAGTAGTGACAAGTCTTCATTGATTACTCAGCAAGTCCAGTTGTTTTTAGATTTACCTATACTAGATATTTATATCAGACACATGGCAGTAACTTGGCTGTTTGTGTCCTTCAGTTCTATCTAGGGATGCACCGAATCCAGGATTCGGTTCGGGATTCGGCCGAATCCTTCTGCCCGGCCGAACCGAATCTGAATCCTAATTTGCATATGCAAATTATGGGCGCGGAGGGAAATCACGTGACTTTTTGTCACAAAACTAAAAAATATTTTCCCCTTTCAACCCCTAATTTGCAAATGCAAATTAGGGTTCGGATTCGGTTCGGTATTCGGCCGAATCTTTCACGAAGGATTCGGGGGTCCGGCCGAATCCAAAATAGTGGATTCTGTGCATCCCTAGTTCTATCGAGTGCAAGCAGCAGCCAGAAATTCTGTTTTTACTGACCACTTATTAATAAATAAATATGACTGGATAGGTGAAAAGCAGCGAAAGTATCATCAATACAGGCTGCCCACAGTGGACCTCTTGAGGTTGCCTTTCTGATGTCTCAGCACAGTTACTGTGATAGTAAAAAGGTGCAATGGCACCTATTATTGGGTGAGTTTAACGGTGGGACACCTTCTTACATATAATAGAAAAACCATGATGGACTGTATTTAGTCCAGGGTAACCCGAGTTCTATCAAAGTGATCCAAAAATAGGGCCAAGCTATACATACTATGGCATTACAACGTAGCTGTTGGAAAGCAAACATCTGATTGGTTGCTGTGGTTTATTTTGCTCCCTTTTTTTCACCTGCAGTGATAAGTTCACATATGGCAGTTGAAGCTCCATTGGGTGCACGGCCATATGCTTCCCTAGGACAGCTGAACAGCAGCAAAATAACAAAAAAATAAATAAATAAAAAAGAACTTATGCATATTTTCTATTTATCACTATTACAACAAGCATTGGCATGCATTACTAAGCGTTATCTGAGCATGCATGTTCTTTCAAGCACTAGAACAAAACAGCAATAAATAATTCCCAGAGATAATTCTGTGTACAACCCTAAAGCAGTTATGAATAAAACCCAAGCTTGGAGAGGAAGAAAACTCCCATGGTGTGTCGGTAACTGCAGCCCTTAACAGAAATGCTTGTAACTGTCACCTTGTCTGAGCAGAATTATATCAATTTGTGGCTTTGCATTTTCTATTAAAGGGATCCTGTCATCGGAAAACATGTTTTTTTTCAAAACACATCAGTTAATAGTGCTACTCCAGCAGAATTCTGCACTGAAATCCATTTCTCAAAAGAGCAAACAGATTTTTTTATATTCAATTTTGAAATCTGACATGGGGCTAGACATATTGTCAATTTCCCAGCTGCCCCTGGTCATGTGACTTGTGCCTGCACTTTAGGAGAGAAATGCTTTCTGGCAGGCTGCTGTTTTTCCTTCTCAATGTAACTGAATGTGTCTCAGTGGGACATGGGTTTTTACTATTGAGTGTTGTTCTTAGATCTACCAGGCAGCTGTTATCTTGTGTTAGGGAGCTGCTATCTGGTTACCTTCCCATTGTTCTTTTGTTTGGCTGCTGGGGGGAGGGGAAAGGCAGGGGGGGGTGATATCACTCTAACTTGCAGTACAGCAGTAAAGAGTGATTGAAGATCAGAGCACAAGTCACATGACTTGGGGCAGCTGGGAAATTGACAATATGTCTAGCCCCATGTCAGATTTCAAAATTGAATATAACAAAATCTGTTTGCTCTTTTGAGAAATGGATTTCAGTGCAGAATTCTGCTGGAGCAGCACTATTAACTGATTCATTTTTCTTTCCCATGACAGTATCCCTTTAAGGACTTGAAAATCTCCAATACAGGGGTAAAAGAAGGGGAATTACTCCATCTCCAAGCTTTTCTGGGAGAATAGGTTAAAGGGGTGGTTCACCTTTGAGATAACTTTTAGTATGATCTAGAGCAGGAATCCCCAACCTTTTTCACCCGTGAGGAACATTCAGATGTAAAAAAGAGTTGGGGAGCAACACAAGCATGAAAAACATTCCTGGATGTAGCCAAATAAGGGCTGTGATTGGATATTGGTAGCCCCTATGTGGACTGGCAGCCTACAGGAGGCTGTGTTTAGTAGTACATCTGTTTTTTATGCAATCAAGACTTGCCTCCAAGCCAGGAATTAAAAAATAAGCTTCTGCTTTGAGGCCACTGAGAGTAAAAGCCAAGGGGTTGGGGAGCAACATGTTGCTCACAGGCTACTTGTTGGGGATCACTGATCTAGAGTGATACTCAGACAATTTGCAATTGTTTTTAATTTTTTAAGGTTTTTGAGTTATTTTGCTTTTTACTCAGCAGCTCTGCAATTTGCATTTTAAGCAATCTGGTAGCTAGGGTCCAAATTACCCTAGTAACCATGCATTGATTTGAATAAGAGACTGGAATATGAATAGTAGTGGTCCTGAGTAGAAAGATTAGCAATAAAAAATAGCATTAACAATACATTTGTAGCCTTACAGAGCATTTGCTTTTTAGAAGGGGACAGTAACGCCCATCTGAAAGCTGCAAAGAGTCAGAAGAAAAAGACAACTATAAAAACGATTAAAAATAAATAATGACAACCAACTGAACAGTTGCTTAGAATTTACCATTCTAAAACATACTAAAAGTTAACTTAAAGGAGAACTAAACCCTAAAAATGAATATAGCTAAAAAGACAATTTATATAGTGAACTTATTGCACGTGGCTAAAGTTTCAGCCTGTCAATAGCAGCAATGATCCAGGACTTCAAACTTGTCACAGGGGGTCACCATCTTGGAAAGTGTCTGTGACACTCACATGCTCAGTGGGCTCTGATTGGCTGTTGAGAAGCTAAGCTTAGGGCTCGTCACTAATTATCCAGCAGAAAATGAGCTTCCCTGGCTGTAATATAAGCTGATGCTACAGGTTTGCTGATTATTCAATTCTGATGCTAATTGCACTGGTTTCTGTGCTGCCATGTAGTAATTATCTGTATAAATTACTAATCAGCCTTATATTGTGACATTTCTATTCTATGTGTACTGTATATTGTGAGTTGGTCCCTAAGCTCACAAAGTGACAGCAGCACAGAGCATGTGCAGTGAATCAGCATACAAGAAGATGGGGAGCTACTGGGGCATCTTTGGAGACACAGATCTTTACTGCTAAAGGGCTGTGGTTGCCTTGGGCTGGTACAGAAGCACAAAATGTTAGTTCTCCTTTAAAGGTGAACCACCCCTTTAATAAAATTCTAAATGCATTCTATCCAGTGAATGGGGCACATGTAGAGTTGGTATATTTTCTAGAAAAAAACACTATCCTATTTTCTATTTATATTTTCTATTATAACAATGGCGTCAGGCAACATTTTTACTGGTAAAATACCGACCAGGCGGCGTCCCTAGGCACAGGTGAACTACATACCGATTATATAATTCTTACCAATACCACACTCTCCTACTCCTCTCATTGGCAGCAGGTAGCTCAGGAGTTCACAATAAGAAATTGGTCATAAATGATCATAAGACGTGGTACATAATTAAAAGCCTGGTACATTCTTGCCAGATACAAGTTGTGCGCAGTTTGCTATCCAAGACTAAGGGGGTTATTTACTAAAATCTGAAAATGTCTCACTATATTATTAAAACCACTTTGATCAAACTCCCATGTACATTATTACCATATTTATCAATGAATTAAATAAAAAAAATCTGGTGCAGGAAAACTCGATAAAATCATAAAAAAAAAAATCAGAATTATATTCTTTTTTCAGATTTGACACCTGAAAACACAGAATTTTTCGGATTATTGCACAAAAACCCCAACCACTTTGGATTATTGTATGAAACCCAGCACAGGTCATAATATTTTCCAATTGTTTGGGACATTTGCCATTGACTTCTACATGACCTCGGCAGTTTAAGAGGAGTACTTTTTTATTTGGACTTTTAACAGCATCGGGTTTTAATAAATCTCGAAAAAAAATTGAGTTTCTTTTCCCTCCGAAAATGTTTTTTCCCCCTTTAAAACTCTGACCACAAATACTTTAATAACAACCCCCTAAGTTTTGAACTTCCAAGACAGAAGTTAATATATATACTAGTTAGTCTATTGCAGTTAGAATAATGGAAGCAAACGTTGAATAGGTTTTGTAGGTTACTAGACTAGACCTGACTTGTACTAGACTCTTATTACTGAATGATTATGTCCATTTAATTATACTTTTTAAGCTTGCAAGCATGGCCCCACACTTGAAAATGAGCACACAGGAGAGTGAATGGAGGTTAACAGTTAACAGAGGTTATATGCGTGTGAAACCCACCAGAAGGCAAGCTAATAATGTTGCCATCCAGCTTTAGTTTGTTCTTCTTAAACTTCCCCTTTCGCTTCTTCACTTTGGGTTTCTCTTGACACAGTTGATGAATGATTATGTTCAGCTCCCGTTCCAGAATGTCGATCTCCCGATCGGCCAGCTCTTGTTCTCTCCTTCTCAGTAGTTCTTCGTGGTTTTTCTGTTCCAAGGCGGCCCGAGACAGTTCTTCTTCCCAGCTCCGCAACTCCTGGGGTTTAAAGGGAAAAAAAACACAAACCTTCCTTCATCAAAGCAAATAAGATAGGGTTAATGTTAGCATCTTAATGTGTGTCCTTGTGTTGGTACAGACAGTGTGTAAGTTCAGTATGATGGAAAAAAGTAAAGAGAAGTACAGTAAAAAGTTGACATAAAACACCAAGATGTTTGAAGCAAAAACAAACACATATTAACAATCTGACCAGTACAAGCTAAACACGTTAAATCAAACTACATATATAGTTTTTTGAATACACTGCAGGTTTTAAAAAAATCCCTTACTTTGTCAAATGGGTTCTTTCACTGATGGAGGCCATATTGAGACTATAACAGAGACTCTAATATGCAAATTTCAGGAGCATGCTCAGATTGTAACACTGCTTTGAGTATTATACCCAGAATACCTTATTTAAGTAAACTCCTCCAATAGAAGTCATTATGCAAATGAAGGGCACACACTAACTTCCAGCAGGGGGCAGCACTACTGTACAGCAGCTAACACAGAGGTTTGGCTGATTTGAAAATAGTTTAGAAGGGTTGATAAGCAAACAAGGAATTTCAACTGAGCATGTGCGAGATTTCAGAGCTGCAGTTGGCTGGGAAGATATAGGTAGGAGGAGCCAGTGAAATCCAAGATGGCTGCCTCAGCTAGAACTGCAGTGGAGATAGGGGAGATCTTGCAGAAGGAATAGTGAGCTGATCATTTACATTATACAAACAAGTCTAACTGTTTTAAAAATCGGATTTCTTGAACTTTCACATAGTGTATTTACTTAGTAAATGATTTTGGTCATGATTGGTGCCCTTTAATGGTAAAAAGGTATAAAGGCAGTACGAATAGATTGGAATAGGAAAGCATTAGTGCAGTATGGATTTAGCCTTCAGCTGTAGAGAAATACACTTGCTAATTGAGTAAAAAGACTATAGTAGGCACTGTGCATGACATGGTACATGTAGGCTGGAACTACAAACAGAGTATTACTAGACATCAGTGCAAACATGGCTGCTATACACAACAACAAACATGCAACAACAGAGATACGGAAAGCAAAATACCTGTTGGCCATAGGATATCACACACTGCAATTATTTCCATGTTGTTCAGCAAAAACACAAGCTTTACTTGCCAAAGAGCATAGAATCTACAGCACTGGCTGAGAGAAGCATATCTGCTCCCTTATGGATCTTGGTAAAACAGCACGGACATTGCTCTGCGTCATGTAGTCGGAAGCTGTATGTCAGTGCAGTTTTACAGAGGTGAGTAAAGGTGGCCATAGACGCACAGATAATATCGTACGAAACAAATTTCCGTCCGATATTCGTTGCGTGTATGGCGGAAAAAGAGCCGACCCATATCAGCAGAAGACTTGGATATCGGTCGGCTCGTCGATCGGGCTGGACGGAAAATTTTGATCGGGTGCCTTTGAAGGGACCCAAACATCGCCCATTGTTAGTGCTGAATCGTCAGATACAGGTAGAATTCTATTGTTTCTTCCCTTATATCTACCTGTATATCTGACGATTCAGCTCTACACGTGTGTATTGAAACGAATGATCTTTCTTGGAAAGATCTTTTCCAAGAAAGATCGTAATTGTTACGTCTATGGCCACCTTAAGGGAGCAGATTCGCTTCTCTCAGACTGCAAACAAAAACAAAAAATCCACAGGCTGAAAAGTGGAGCCAATGGCATGAGTGCCCTCAGCCTATAAGGTGGTACAAATTGCAGCTGGCACTAAAAGAATAAAAAGAGATCCATTCTGTGATCTCACATTTAAGTACAAGCTCTATCCACTGAACTTAAGTTGATCAAAGGGGTATATTTACCCTTTAAAAAAAGCCCGAAATGTGTACATTTCCTATTTTTTTTTTTTTGTATTTGAATTATTAGAAAATAATAAACTCTTTTAAAAGCCCTTTGGAACTTCTAGCTTATTAACCCAAGGAACTGTCAGAGTGGAACTATCCAGCGAATGGTTATTCCACACATCAGTGATGCAGAGATTTCTAGTTTGACGGTAGCTGAAAAGTCACAGATAAGATGTTTGCTTCTTTACATGGTAAAGACAGCTGCTATTCTTTATATAAAGTATAGACCTATTATGGTTCTATGAGAAGGAAGAAGCGAACATACAAATAATACTGCAAACACTGCTGTATCTGAAGCACTTTGCTGACCTGTTCTGTGATAGCGCTAAAAAGGCAGAGAAATTGTGTGTTTGTGTGGGTCTGCACGGTGGGGGAGAAGGAGAAATAGCAAAACAGAAAATTCTCATATTCCCAGCCAGAGGGAAACTGAACGGGAATAAACGGACTAAGGGCAGAGACACACGCTCAGATTCGGGGAGATTTAGTCGCCCGGCAATAAATCGCCTCTTCTTCAGAGTGACTAATCTCCCCGCGGCTAGAATCTAACTCGCAGGGGGGTTGGCAGTTGGAGCACTTCGTTTTCCGAAGTTTCCTTGTGAGGCAACTTCGGAAAACAAAGCACACCAATTGCCACCCCGCCGGCAATTTACAGTCTAGCTGGCTGGAGGCAGTTCGTAGAGATTAGTCGCCCCGAAGGAGAGGAGATTTGTCGATGGGCGACTAATCTCCCCGAATCTGAACGTGTGTCCCTGCCCTAAACTGCAAAGCTGACATTTCTGATCTTGTTATGGTTTATCTTTGAATGTTAAAATGTCAAATAGTATAAGGGAGAAACTCCATTTTAAAAATGCCTCTGCTTCGCAGTGTTCTAGATTGGTCTTACTTTTTCTTTAGCCCTGAGCTGATCAAACATCTCCTGGATTTCACGCTTCCAGTCTTCCTGCAGTGAATGGAATGACTCCATGGGCATCTCAAAGAATCCAGACTCCTCTATGGTGGTAAGCTGGAACAATATGTTGGTGAAAGAAGGGCGGCAATGAGGGTCAGGGTTCCAGCAGTCTAGAAAGTAAAAGGATATGGTTATTAACAAGCCTAGACACAACAGCCATAAACTATAGACACATATTTAATGGTCTATTGTAGCTAGAATAATGAAAGTAGCTGATTGCTACTGGATAATGGGTTAGGGCAAATTATACTGTATTTGTGTACAATCTTGTAAGGGACGATTTCTCCGCGAGCAGCTGTGGAAAACAGGGATGTACAACTGTCCGACTGTCACTGTAGATATTAGTGCCCAACACTCACACGAGCATTTTATGGGCAGAATTCTGCCTTTCACTATTACATATGTGTCAACCTTGCGCTTGCTATTTGATAACATGTGATTGCCTAGTTTTCCAACAGTACACAGAATACTCCATGTGTTATTGGCCTGTTACTCTTCCTCCATAAAAACACCACTATCTTCATTTACCAATAAAATATGAGGTTATACTTTTGGTATCTGGCACATTTGCCAATACACATATTATATAATGATGGGGCTGCCATCCTATTCCCTTTTGCTGAACATAGTTTTGCCTATTGTTTTAATCATAAAATGTCTATGGTGTTTGAGCTAAACAGGGAAACTGAAGCTACTCAATGTTTGGTCTTTATAGGGCAGGCAGTTAGATTACCAGTGCAAAGGTAATACCCTGAATAATGGACTTCTCTTTATCTGTATTCTGGTAATCTAATAAAATGCCTCACAAGGACCAAACAAAGTAGTTTCAGTTAGTCCTATTTAGCTCAAAGAAATAACACCATAGATTTTCTTGATAAAACAATAGGCAAAATGTATGTTCAGCGCATGCCCTATTCATTGAAAAGTGTATATACTGCCTGTTTAATATTAAAAAGATTTTGCCTATACCTGTCGCACAAGGGGTACGAAACACAAACTAAATCCTGTATTTGATTCGTTGTTCCTAGAGGTGCGTGCGGCATATTGCAAAAAGGACAGATATATATATATAATACATATTATATTCTTGGCTGCAAGACATAAGGGCCAGCAGGGTTGGAGTGAAGTTGGATGAGAGATTAACAGAGATGTAAAGTTCTGAAAACATACAAGCTTAACACTATGCTTATATAAGAGAATGGAAAGGAAGATAACTCTTAGCAGTGCATACTTTTCACTAAAGAGGTATCTTTGCCTTTGGGTGACTGCAAAAACAAGATAAAGAATGGGCAGATGCCTTTTTTCTTGATAGAAACCATCAGTAAGAAACATCTCTTACCTTCCATCAGTTTAGCAAAAGGTTCCGGACATGTTGAAGGTATTGGAAGAGACAGTTTATTCATGGCAACGCCATAAGCAACTGCCAGACCATCAATCCCTCGGAACGGTACCTCCCCAGTTAGAAGTTCCCACAGCAGCACTCCATAGCTTTAATAGAAAAACAGTATAAAGAGCCTGCATTCAAAATAATACATACAACCATCTCACATTTGATTAAAGATATGTTCCACATTAAGACAATCTGTATTTTTAGATAACAAATGTTTTCTTTTTACAGTTAAATGTCTAATACTTAAAATCCTCACTTTGGAGGATTAAAAAAAAGCAAATATGGCTTATAATTTAACTCCATTCTAAGGGTCTGGCCACATGAACAGATTTGGTCGCCCCAACAACAAATCTCCTATTCTTTGGGGTGACAATCTCCCCGAACTGCCTTCCCTCTGCCGGCTAAAATGAAAATCGCCTGGGGGGGAAGGCACACACTTCGTTTTCCGAAGTCGCTCAAAGTTTCCTCGTGAGACAACTTCGGAAAACGAAGCGCCGCATGTGTACTCAAATGTTTTCTCTCGTTTGATCTGGAAAACTAATGGGGGAAAAAAGTTTGTAGTCACACTATCACAAGAAGTAAAAGCCAAAGTTTATTGTACCATTAAAATCAAGTGGCTGCTGTGTAATGGACGCCCAATGCATTTCGGGAACACCCCTTAATCATAGCAGCCTATGATTAAGGGGTGTTCCCGAAACGCGCTAGGTGTCCATTACAGCAGTGACTTGTTTTTACTTCATGAGATAGTGTGCCTTCAAGCTCATAATTTTTTCCCTTGGTTTAGCATTATTGCAGTAGGAGGAGACGTGCGTAAGTTTAAACACAGAATAGTCAGTCACTAAATTCAGTAACAAGAAGCAGGGTGAGTCTGTACCATTCTGTGAAATGATGGGTTTTCTCTATTGATCTGGCCCTTATAGGCAGGAGCACTGAAGTCAATATATCACATTTCAGTCATTTTGCAAAAACAAATGACCAGATCAGTAATAAGCACCTTGTGTATATAAAATCTTCCCTTTCACAAGCTGAATCCTTTGCCAGCCATTGTGACAAGGACAGTTTATTATATAGAAGGCTTATCTGTGGATTGGTGATTGTGTGACTTTAAATTTCTGGTTTTGTCCTGTTTAATAGGGATGCACCGAATCCAGGATTCGGCCTTTTCCAGGAGGATTCGGATCCGGCTGAACCAAATCCTAAATTGCATTGCCGGGAGGGAAATCATGTGACTTTTTGACACAAAACAAGTAAAAAAAAAATTCCCCTTCCCACCCCTAATTTGCATATGCAAATTAGGATTCGGTGCATCCCTACTGTTTAATGCAAGTAATAATAAAAAACACACAGGTTTTCTAATTAAAGGGATACTGTCATGGGAAAAAAAATTTTTTTTCAAAATGAATCAGTTAATAGTGCTGTTCCAGCAGAATTCTGCACTGAAATCCATTTCTCAAAAGAGCAAACAGATTTTTTTATATTCAATTTTGAAATTTGACATGGGGCTAGACATATTGTCAATTTCCCAGCTGCCCCAAGTCATGTGACTTGTGTTCTGATAAACTTCTCTTTACTGCTGTACTGCAAGATGGAGTGATATCACCCCCTCCCTTTTTCCCCCCAGCAGCCTAACAAAAGAACAATGGGAGGTAACCAGATAACAGCACCCGAACACAAGATAACAGCTGCCTGGTAGATCTAAGAACAACACTCAATAGTAAAAACCCATGTCTCACTGAGACACATTCAGTTACATTGAGAAGGAAAAACAGCAGCCTGCCAGAAAGCATTTCTCTCCTAAAGTGCAGGCACAAGTCAAATGACCAGGGACAGCTGGGAAATTGACAATATGTCTAGCCCATGTCAGATATCAAAATTGAATATAAAAAAATCTATTTGCTCTTTTGAGAAATGGATTTCAGTGCAGAATTCTACTGGAGCAGCACTATTAACTGATTCATTTTGAAAAAATTTTTTTTTCCCATGACAGTATCCCTTTAAACAACAGGTAAAACAGATTCAGCACAGGTCTTCTTAAGTGAACTAATGTTGAGAAAAGGGTATGCTGCCCCCGCAAGTACAGAATTAAGATGAAGCATGTACCAAGCTATGACATGGTTATGGTTGAATGGGGAGGTTAAAGAAAGGTTAAATAGGTAAATATAGGTGACCCACCTCCACACATCACTTCCCTTGGAGAACATAGAAGAACGAATGACTTCTGGTGCCATCCATGCGTAGGTGCCCGCTGCACTCATCTTTGTGGTCCTATGCCACTCCCTTGCAAGGCCAAAGTCTGTGATCTTCAACACCTTCTTGCTCAGGTCCCCGTTTTCTACCATTTGCAGAATTAAAACTGTCAAAAGACACAATACAATAACAGTTTAATAAACAATAAAAAACGTTCCGATTGTCATGAATGTCAAACAAAACCAGGGTTTGCAAAATAAGTGAACTGTATGTGGCCAGTGTATGTGGACACTTCCTAAGGAACAATTTTACATTGTTGTTTTGTGTTCCCACCTATATATTATGCAAAATACATTTCCCTGATTTTGCACTTTCCTGGATTTTACACCATTTTTTTCTGGTCCCCTGAAAAACGTAAATTGGAGGTTCTACTGTATAGTGGTGTGTGGCTTTAAGAGAAGTAAAACAATGCAATCACTGGCAATCCTTTCCGGTAATTTGGGGCTCTTTGTCTGTACAGGGCTACAACTAAATTCTAGTTGCAGTTTCATAGTGGGGGTGGGTCTGGAGAAATACATTGCTGGAAGATGGGAATGGGTAAGTATATACGGACGGCCCCAAGGGAGAACCTGAAAAGACTGAAGCTGTCATTAAAGGGATCCTGTCATCGGAAAACATGTTTTTTTTCAAAACACATCAGTTAATAGTGCTACTCCAGCAGAATTCTGCACTGAAATCCATTTCTCAAAAGAGCAAAAAGATTTTTTTTTATAATTAATTTTGAAATCTGACATTTTGTCAATTTCTCAGCGGCCCCTGGTCATGTGACTTGTGCCTGCACTTTAGGAGAGAAATGCTTTCTGGCAGGCTGCTGTTTTTCCTTCTCAATGTAACTGAAGGAGTCTCAGTGGGACATGGGTTTTTACTGTTGAGTGTTGTTCTTAGATCTACCAGGGAGCGGTTATCTTGTGTTAGGGAGCTGCTATCTGGTTACTTTCCCATTGTTCTGTTGTTAGGCTGCTGGGGGGGAAAGGGAGGGGGTGATATCACTCCAACTTGCAGTACAGCAGTAAAGAGTGATTGAAGTTTATCAGAGCACAAGTCACATGACTTGGGGCAGCTGGGAAATTGACAGTATGTCTTGCCCCATGTCAGATTTCAAAATTGAATATTAAAAAATCTGTTTGCTCTTTTGAGAAATGGATTTCAGTGCAGAATTCTGCTGGAGCAGCACTATTAACTGATGTGTTTTGAAAAAATATGTTTTTCCCATGACAGTATCACTTTAACAAAATCAAAAGCACAATGCAGTGAGGCAATTATGGCAGCATTAGTCTGAAGACTGGAGGTTACTTCTGAAAGCAGAAAGGGTAGAAGAGAAGGAAATAATAGTGGGACATTAACGATTTATTAATGTGGGACCTACTTGTATAAAAAAAATATTACAGTTAAATGCATGCTTGTGATACTGTTACAGGACCACAAAAAATGGTTTTGCAAGAAAATTCAGGTTGTATTAAAATAAACACCAGTCATTTTCTGAAAGATTCCAAGTAGCAGCTGGTTAAACCCTAAAAATATCAGTAACACCAAAAAAGGAAAGTCTTTTGAAGTAATGAAACCATAGTATACTGTTGTGCTACACTGGTAGAACTGGTATATTTGCTTCAGAAAGACTACTATAGTTTAAAGAAACATGCGGATGTGTAGCCATGTGGGCAGCCATTCAAGCACAGGATACACAGTAGATAACAGATAAGTACTACTATAGTTTATATAAACAAGCTGCTGTGTAGCCATGGGGGCAGCCATTCAAGCACAGGATACACAGTAGATAACAGATAAGTACTACTATAGTTTATATAAACAAGCTGCTGTGTAGCCATGGGGGCAGCCATTCAAGCACAGGATACACAGTAGATAACAGATAAGTACTACTATAGTTTATATAAACAAGCTGCTGTGTAGCCATGGGGGCAACAACCTGCTCTCTTATAAAGGAAGAACGCAACAAGATTCTCTGTTATAAAGTAAGAATGCAACAACCTGTTCTCTTATAAAGTAGGAATGCTATAACAAACAAGGGAAAGTTGTGCTCACCACTAATTTTTAAAACCATGAGGCGGGGGTGCAATGAGGCTGTGACCACAAAATACATATAGACAAATACAAGAGTCCTCTGCACTCAACCCATTATCAATATATTGATAATGGGTTGAGTGCAGAGTACCTCTTGTATTTGTCTATATATAAAGTAGGAATGCAACAACTTGCTCTCTTATAAAGGAAGAATGCAACAACCTGCTCTCTTATAAAGTAAGAATGCAACAACCTGCTCTCTTTTAAAGGAAGAACGCAACAACCTGCTCTCTTCTAAAGGAAGAACGCAACAACCTGCTCTCTTATAAAAGGAAGAATGCAACAACCTGCTCTCTTTTAAAGGAAGAATGCAACAACCTGCTCTCTTTAAAAGGAAGAATGCAACAATTTGCTCTCTTAAAAAGGAAGAATGTAACAACCTCTGTAGGGTTATACAGCAGTCAGACACACTGCCAAATCTCCTCTTCTTCAGGGCGACTAATCTCCCCAAACTGCCTTCCCCGCCGGCTAGAATGAAAATCGTTTTCTGAAGACGCCTCATGAGGAAACTTTGGGCTACTTCAGAAAACGAATCTCTCCAAGTGCCATCCCACCGGTGATTTTCATTCTAGCCGGCGGGAAGGCAGTTCGGCAAGATTAGTCATCCCGAAGAAGAGGAGATTTGCCGCCGGGCAACTAATCTCCCCGAATCTGAGCGTATGTCCTGACCCTTAAGTAGTAGCCACTGAAAGCAGTATTTGTTTGTCTCTTTCAGTTCTCTGAACACAATGTAGAACAAGCAAGTTCTCCTCTAGGATTTCTTAGCAGCTGCTTTAGCACCATAGTTTATGGAGTCAGAACTAAGCTGGCCATAGACGCAAAGATAAAGGTCCTACGATTTTCGGAACCGTGTGAGGATTTCTGTTGGCTAACGATAATATCTCTGCATGTATTGCCTATATGATAATATCAATGGGTGACTGTAAGACATAACTTTCATACGATGGCTGAACATTGCCAGAACATTGGCTGAATTGTTCTTTTACAACTTTATTTAATCGGAATGGTTATTTGCAGGTCAGTAGATTGAGATGTATGGTTGTTCGTCTGATATGAGGCTAAAATCTGCATTGTGTCTATGGTCACATTAATGGAGCTGAAACTTTACCAGCCAGACATTGATTTAATTTGCAATAAAAGACAAACTCTAAAGCCACTAAAAAAAAAAAATACTTTCATAATGCAATTAAAAAAAAAAATTAATAAAACAATTTTAAATGGAGATTCCTTTTAACTAAATGCATTAACGACATAGGAAACAACACATTCTGTTCCAATTCATCTATCCTGACAGTTGCTGATGTGCCAAAAGGACCTGAATCATGAACTACAACTTATCTGGACTTCCTATTCCCCATGATCTTTCTTTCCTATAAATATCACTTGGCACCAAGAATCATATTTACTGGTTGGGGAAGGTCAGAAACACAGACCAGGTGTTGGCCCTACTTTATCTCTGCCTATAGACGTGTGTATTGGTGCATATCGTCATCCTCGTAGCCCCCATCTTTCCAATTCAGTGAAATGGTCCCAATTGTGCTATCGAGAAGTAATGGTTAACAGCTGACTCAGCAGCAGATCAGCCAAGTCTGTGGACTGAGCCGGATGTCTGACCTAAGCTGATAAAGGACTTCCTGAGGAAAGGGATCCGTTACTGGTAAAGTCAGTAGCAAAATCTTTTTCCTTTGCAGTGCGCCGACCATGAACACAATTGGGGAGGGGGTCCTGAATTTACATTTTATTGAGCTACAGTCATCTACAAGAGCGTTGTGGCTGCAAAGAAAGGGTCTGATCTTCATAATGTTTTCCCTTTACTTTAGTCGCTCCTATTAAAAAAAAAAACACACACACACACAACAACAAAAAAACCCTGGGCCAGCCGGCCGTTGGTCGTGTTTTGGACAAAAAGTCTCTGATTCCTTGGCCATATGTGCAATTCACGGGTAACCTAGTAAATGTGCCTAGTGATGTGCACCTGACACCTAACCTGCCCTTCGCCAACCCAACCGACTTCCAGCTACCATTTTAAGGCCCACGCTGACCCGCCGATGACTCCACAAAAGGGGCAGGGCAGGAGGCGCGCGTCTTTAAAAAATGAAGCTGGAAGCCGGCAGTTCCGGAGGTGAAGGTGTGGGGTCAGCGGGTATACCCGCGGGTATAGTGCCTACTCACACATCACTACTGGGTACCCAACAAAGGTGCGGGCTTGATCCTACCCACCCACCCTTGTGGTTCTTCCAGTTTCTAATTGTTTTTTCGGTACGGGAGTGACGTCACTTCTGGGCAAATGTGACATCACTTCCTGGTTCCGTGTGTCCCCCGGGCTGGAAGGTTAGTTGGCCTATTGCGGGTCGGGTAGCGGGAAGATGCGGGTAAAATTTCGGATTGCGGGTATGGGTTGAAGGTACTGGTTTCAAAAAAATGGACCCGCGCAGGACTCTACCACTGATATTCCAACTGATCCACTGATATTCCATGTGACAAAACAGACCCACTTTAGAATAACGCAGGACCATAATATTGTGCCGTTGTTACCATGTAAAACAGGGTGGGTAAATTCTTCCGATTGAGCCAAAATATCGTCCAAGGCATTTTTGCATAATTGTGGGATTTGAATCTTTTACATTTCCAGCAACGGCATAGCACTTCAGTCCATTTTAAAGTGGGGAGCAAAACAACCCGTGAGCCATAACTAGTAAAATCTCGCTCACTGGGAGATGTTACATGCCAAAAGGAGCATTAGCAGATGAAACGCACTGATTGTTCAAACGTATACAGGTCCTTTATCCAAAAACCGGTTATCCAGAAAGCTCCAAATTACAGAAAGGCTATCTCCAAACAATCGAAGTTTTAAAAAATTATTTCCTTTTTCTCGGTAATAATTAAACAGTACCTTGTATATGATCCCAACTAAGATATAATTAATCCTTATTGGAAGCAAAACCAGCCTATTGGGTTTATTTAATGTTTACATGATTTTCTAGTAGACTTAAGGCATGCAGATCCAAATTGCGGAAAGATCCGTTATCTGGAAAACCCCAGATCCCAAGCATTCTGGATAACAGGTCCCATAACTGTAGTAGAAATGCATGGCCAACTTTTCTAGGCCTACAGACCACTTTTTATTACATTACTCCCATTTTTCCTCTGCAGAACATTACCTGCAAAATATTAGGGATGCAACGAATGCAGGATTCAGCCTTTTTCAGCAGGATTCTAATTCAGCCGAATCCTTTCCTCGGCCGAACCAAATCCAAATCCTAATTTACATATGCAAATTAGGGACGGGGAGGGGAATCACATGACTTTTTGTCAGAAAATAAGGAAATAAAAAATGTTTTTTCCCTTCCCACTCCTAATGTACATATGCAAATTAGGATTTGGTTCGGTATTCGCCAAATCTTTCCGAAGGATTCGGCCGAATCGAAAATAGTAGATTTGGTGCATCCCTTCAAAATATACCAAAGTAGTAGGTCTATAGAAATCACTTGCTTTCGCAAACTGCAATCAAGTTATTATATATTCTTTTATGTGCTGTATTTTCTACTCTTCAATTTTCTGCTGGTATTTTAATCCCAAAAGCTATCATGTTTCAGCCAAATAAATGACTGCTTCTGCTGATACCATCTCATCATAAAGTAAAGTTCTTTCTGTTCAAGCCAAATCAATATGTTGTCTGTGTGAGTGCAAAAACAGCATTACTGTCCCATGTGTAAATGTGAAGAGCCAACAGAACACAAGGAGGCTTCCCCCTACTTCAAGCTAATGGCTGGAATGGTACTGTATTCTATTATTTAGAGCTGCAATTTATACAGAGATCTGCAGAATCTGCAGGAGACGTCAGATGGTACAAATGAACAGAAGCAGCAATTATGATATTCTGACCCAGGGATATGAATGTTTCTCGATGAACCAACAGTGCTGAATCCCCTGTGACTGCACCGACCTCTCTCAGCCATAGAAACCGTCAAGGACAATCAATTAACCTTTCCACAATCATCAGAACATCTCTGTAATGTAATTTGCATAAACACCACTTAAAGGACAAGGAAAGGCAAAAAAATAAAATCCCATTTTTACTTTCTTTAATGAAAAAGAAACCTATCTCCAATATACTTTAATTAAAAAATGTGTACCGTTTATATAAGAAACCTGACTGTATGCAGTGAAATTCTCCCTTAATTTACTGCTGTGGATAGGAATTGTCAGATGGTCCCTAACTGCTGAGCAGGGAAACAATCATACTTAATGAACAGCAGGGGGAGCTCCCACCTTACTTCCGAGCCATGCAGAATTCAAACAGCTTTGTTTATGACGATCCCTAAGCAGCCCAGACAAAACTGAGCATGTGCAGGGTCAGGCCAAGATGTTTAACAAAGTTACAAGATGACAGCCCCCTGTGGCCAACTTTAAAAGCATAAATCATTTGTTTGATTAGGCTTGTGGTGCAGTAAGTTCATGCTTATGTTTAGTATACAAAATACAGCATTTCTAGCCTTATTCTATTTTAGACTTTCCTTGTCCTTTAAGCACCCGTCACATCATCTTAAAATATAAATGGTTGGCATCTAAAATGTTAGGAAATTCTCTTTGACTTTCACATGGGTCAGCCATTAAGAGCGTAAAGGACAAGGAAAGCCTAATTTAATGGGGGTGCCAAAATGTTAGCAAATACCAGGCATCCCTTTCATAGTTTAGCCTTGCAAAAGCATAGTGTATAAAACTGAATATTTTACTATACTTTACATGTCTACACATACACAAGGGTTCCTAGCAATAGTAGAAAAATAAGAAGGCGACACTTCCTTAGAAAGATCCCCGGCATTTTTTGCCCTCCGCGATCATTAATTATTCCAAGTGAGCTTACAGTCTAAGGCCCTGATCACATTCACACACAAACACTCTAAAGTCAACTATTAATCAGGAGTCAGTCATCCTAAGGGCAGAGACAGACGAGAAGATTCAGGAAGATTTAGTCACCCAGCGACAAATCGCCTCTTCTTTGGGCGACTAATTTCCCTGAACTGCCTCCCGCCGGCTCGAATGTAAATGGATCGGAGAGATTCGTTTTCTGAAGTTGCCTCACGAGGAAACTTCAGGCAGCATCAGAAAACGAAGTGCTCCGAGTGACACCCCGTCGGAGGTTTAAATTCTAGCTGGCAGGGAGGCAGTTTAGGAAATTAGTCGCCCGGAAAAGAGGCGATTTGTCGCCGGGCGACTAATCTCCCCAAACTGCCTCCCACCGGCTAGAATGTAAATAACTCGGAGAGCTTTGTTTTCCAAAGTTGCCTCGTGAGGAAACTTCAGGCGGCTTCAGAAAACGAAGTGCTCCAAGCGCGATCCCGTCTGCGATTTACATTCTAGCCGATGGGGAGGCAGTTCGGGGAGATTAGTCGCGCGAAGAAGAGGTGATTTGTCACTAGGCGACTGATCTCCCCGAACTGCCTTCCGCCGGCTAGAATGTAAATCACTCTGAGAGTTTCGTTTCCAAAGCTGCCTGAAGTTTCCTCATGAGGCAACTTCGGAAAACAAAGCTCTCCGAGTGATTTACATTCTAGCCGGCAGGGAGGCCGTTCGGGGAGATAAGTCGCCCGAAGAAGAGGTGATTTGTCGCCGGGCGATTAATCTCTAACTTGTCTAACTGAAATGCTGGAAGAAGCCAAAGAGGAGGAAGCCCATGCAGACAAGGTGCAAACACACTTTGCTCATATAGTTACCAGGCCAGAATCAAACTCAGAACCCCAATTTTCTAACCACTGAGCTGCCTCAATGATTTAAAACAAACTAAAATTTTAACTATACGTGGGCACTTCAGTGTTAACTCTTATCATAAGAAATAGTAAGTCAGCAAGACTCAGCAGAATGGGTGTACTTGCCCTTAGGGTAAGGGCACACCTGGAGATTGCGGCGCTTCGATTTCCGAAGTCGCCCGAAGTTTACTCGTGAGGAAACTCAACTGTGAACATATCTCAGCCAATGTGATATACAATATTATTACAACTTAGATCAGCTTTTTCAGCATTGTATGGAGAAGCACATTTCCTGGTGGCTGTGTCACTTCCTTATCATGTCTGTTTTGTTTATTTTTTTTAACTTTCTTCCCTTTTTTATTTTTAAACACAAATATTTTTACACTCAAATCAAAAACCGAAAAAAGGGGGGGGGGATAACAACTTATACAACACAATTTCTCGAATCACAATCACCTCATATTTAAAGGAGAACTAAACCTTGAAAATAATAATGGCTAAAAATGGCATATTTTATACAGTGAACTTGTTGCACGAGGCTAAAGTTTGAGCTTGTCAATAGCAGCAATGATCCAGGACTTCAAACTTGTCACAGGGGGTCACCATCTTGGAAAGTGTCTGTGACACTCACATGCTCAGTGGCTCTGATTGGCTGTTGAGAAGCTAAGCTTAGGGCTTGTCACTAATTATCCAGCAGAAAATGAGCTTCCCTGGCTGTAATAGTAATAATCTGTATTAAAGGGATACTGTCATGGGAAAAAAAATTTCTTTCAAAATGAATCAGTTAATAGTGCTGCTCCAGCAGAATTCTGCACTGAAATCCATTTCTCAAAAGAGCAAACACATTTTTTTATATTCAGTTTTGAAATCTGACATGGGGCTAGACATATTGTCAATTTCCCAGCTGCCCCTGGTCATGTGATGCTCTGATAAACGTCAGTCACTCTTTACTGCTGTACTGCAAGTTGGAGTGATATCACCCCCTCCCTTCCCCCCCCCAGCAGCCAAACAAAAGAACAATGGGAAGGTAACCAGATAGCAGCTCCCTAACACAAGATAACAGCTGCCTGGTAGATCTAAGAACAACACTCAATAGTAAAAACCCATGTCCCACTGAGACACATTCAGTTACATTGAGAAGGAAAAACAGCAGCCTGCCAGAAAGCATTTCTCTCCTAAAGTGCAGGCACAAGTCACATGACCAGGGGCAGCTGGGAAATTGACAAAATGTCTAGCCCCATGTCAGATTTCAAAATTGAATATAAAAAAATCTGTTTGCTCTTTTGAGAAATGGATTTCAGTGCAGAATTCTGCTGGAGGGCACTATTAACTGATTTATTTTGAAAAAAAAATTTTTTCCCCATGACAGTATCCCTTTAATTACTAATCAGCCTTATATTGTGACATTTCTATTCTATGTGTACTGTATATTGTGAGTGGCTCCCTAAGCTCAGGGACCATGACACTGCTCCCCTGGGTGGCATAAATGCCATTTTATTAAAAAGTTGTCAATAACCCATAAATTGTTTTAAATGAATGCAGCAGATGTCCCATAGCAAAAGGGACAGGGGGTTTAACATGGATTACTTCTCCAATGCCATTTCAAAAGGAACTAATTTACTGTATGTCATTACAGAAAGGTGAATAACAGAAATGGCACGTGAATCCTGCAAATTGATAGGTCAGCCCTGGCAAATTCCCTTACAGGTGTTTGATGCATATTTGGATTCTGTTTGACATTCCAGGCAACTTAGCAACCAACTGCTACTCAGACTGAGAAAGTCCATGGATCACTTATATACCTCCCAACATCTTGGAAACAGAAAGGGAGACTTGCTGCGCGGAGCGTGACATTTTTTTTGTCCACGCCCATTTTTACGGGCACACCCCCTAATTACCATGCTCATTTTACAAAATTGGGCAGGTTATGAAAATTTGAATTAATTTCTGTGATTTTTATGTGTTATTACAGTTTTGCTAATGAAGGTGAATTGCCATTTAAACTGCTATCACGGTCCCGCCTCCCCCTGGAGTTCATCGGGGGGGAAAGCTGGCCCACCAATGATTTGACTTTTAAAATCAGAAGAAAATCAGAAGACACTGTGGGGTCTGAGCAGGGCCACTGTATGGGGAACACAGTAAAACACAAAAGGTGGGGATAAAAAGGTGATGACTAGGGAAGAGCGACTTTTTTTGTTGCATTTCGCCGTGAAAATGACACCCATAGACTTCAATGGGAGAAAAAAAAAAATGACCCGCGTTAAAAAAAAAATTTGTTGGCCACTTTAATGCATTTCGGCAAATTTTTGGCAAAGCAAAACGGGTTAAATTCGCTCATCTCTAGCGGTGATCGCTGGGAACAGAAATGTTTCAGAGAGTTACAGAGAAGGGCCCTACATTACATTTAGACCAGGGTCTATTCAATAGACTCTATTGGCTCAAAGCGACACCACTGATCTGCAAGGAATAATGCGGTTTACTGTGGGGATGAAGATACAGGTATTGGATCTGTTGTCCAAAATGCATGGGACCTGGGTTTTTCCAGATAACGGATGTTTCCATAATTTGGGTCTACTAGAAAATCATTTAAGCTTTAAATAAAGCCAATAGGCTGGTTTTGCTTCCAATGAGGATTAATTATATCTTAGTTGGGATGAAGTTCAAACTACTGTTTTATTATTACACAGAAAAAAGCAAATCATTTTTAAGAATTTGGATTATTTGGATAAAATGGAGTCTATGGGAGACAACCTTTCCATAATTAAGAGCTTTCTGGATAATGGGTTTCCAGATAACAGATCCCATACCTATACTACTTTCTGACTTAATGAACAGTCTGCACTTTTGTTACACAGTCCACTGCCTGTTTATTTATATAAAGAATTTGCACAGGGTTTACATTTTAAAGGGGGGTCCTTTACACTTATTATTATTATTGTTGTTGAGAATAGATCATGGTAAAGGAATAATGCCCATTCTATGCGAGTTTTCGTATGTACTCCAGCCAAGTAAGAGAAGCATGTAATAATTTTTATTTTTAAGCAAGATCTGCCTAATGGGTTCCATTGACTGGATCACACTCGCATCACAAAAACATATGACACACATCCAGTTAGGTCAGATTAACTGGTTCATCTAGGTGTGTTTATAAGTGTTCTAATGCACGCGAATGCAATTCATCATATCGACCTAGAAAGTGATAACTAATGAACATAAAGGCAAATAAAGTGCAACCCCAGACATTGGACTTGAACATTTGATTAGAAATAATTGTGAGAATATTACTTATTAATCAGTTTCCAAATACGACTCTAGTAACAAAATACAGACATAAAATAGTTAATAAAATCACTTGATTTTGGACCAGCGAAACTTGCAGTATTTTGTAGTCTTGGATCCGTTGCCACATATTATCCACAGATATTCAGGATTACTGGTTATGGCTTTGCCAACGGGATTTAGACTTAAAGGAGAAGGAAAGGTTAAAACTAAGTAAGCCTTATCAGAAAGGTCCACCTAAATATACCAGTAAACCCTCAAAGTAATGCTGCTCTGAGTCCCCTGTCAAAAGAAACACCACATTTCTTTCCTTCTATTGTGTACTCATGGGCTTCTGTATCAGACTTCCTGCCTTCAGCTTAAACCTCATTGCCCTGGGCAAGAGCATGCTCAGTTTGCTCTCCCCCCCCCCTTCTCTACTGTAATCTGAGCACAGAGCAGGGAGAGACCTAGGCAGGAAGTGATGTCACACCACATTAATACTGCAGCTCCTATCCTAAACAAACAGAGAGCTTCTAGAGCTTTTTACTCAGGTATGGTAAAATATTCTACAGAATAAATATAGCATTCTAGCTTGCACTATTGCAGCTAATCTATTGGCAATAAAATGCCTCCATAGCTTTCCTTCTCCTTTAAAGGGGTTGTTCACCTTTGGATTAACTATCAGTATGATGTATAGAGTGATAGGGGCAGATTTACATAGGGTTGAATATAGAGGGTTAATTAACTCTCAATATTTGACTGCCGAATGTAAATCCTTCGACTTCGAATATCGAAGTTGAAGGATTTAACGCAAATAGTTTTTAGGATTGTAATCCATTGATCGAACGTTTTTTCTTCGACCAAAAAAACATTAGAAAGCCTATGGGACCTTCCCCATAGGCTAACATTGCATTTCGGTAGGTTTTAATTGGCGAAGTAGGGGGTTGAAGTTTTTTTTTTAAAGAGACAGTACTTCAACTATCGAATGTCGAATAGTCGAACGATTTTTAGTTCGAAACGTACGATTCAAAGTCGTAGTCGAAGGTCGAAGTAGCCAAAAAAAAAAAATTCGAAATCCTATGTTTTTTTTATTCTATTCCTTCACTCGAGCTAAGTAAATGGGCCCCATAATCTGAGACATTTTGCAAATGGTCTTCATTTTTTATCATTTGTGGTTTTTGAGCTATTTAGCTCTTAAGCTATACATGAAGAGATCTGATCATCTGGCAACATCGGCAAACAAGCGGATCTTTCACAGATATGCCCACCAACGGCAGGTATATCAGGGTAACCCGAACACACGGCCCTAGGGCCGAACGATCGGATTACAACGAGGAGCAATGGGCTCAGACGGTACACACGATATCGATCGGGAAGACCCTTCGGAAGACCCCATACATGGGCAGATAAAGGACCGATATTGGCAGCTTTATCTGTCCGTGTATGGCCACCTTAATTCAGCAGCTCTCCAGATTGCCATTTCAGCATTCTGATTGCTAGGGTCCACATTTCCTTAGCAACCATGCACTGATTTGAATATGAATAGGAGAGGCCTGAATAGAAAGATGAGAAATAAAAAGTAGCATTAACAATAAATTTGTAGCTCTTGCTTTTCAGAAGGGGTCAGCGACCTCCATTTGAAAGCTGGAAAGAGTCAGAAGAAAAGGGAAAATAATTTAATTAAAAAAATAAATAGTGAAGGCCAGTTGAGAGTTACTTAGAATTGGCCCTTGTATAACATAGTGAAAGTTAACTTGATGGTGAACCACCCCTTTAATAAGCAATATGGCTTTTCCGAAGCTGTTGATTAGGGTTTGTGTGTTAGAGATGCCTTAAAAAGCTAATTATAACAATAGGTGACAAACTACAGAATGCTTCTCAGATATGCCAGCCTGCCATGCCAGGTCAGAACAAAATCTTGCCTGTAAAATTAAAATCCTGTTTATTGGCAATGTCTGATGTCACTTAAAAAACAGGTGCTTTGTGAACTTTCACAATGAGCCCTATAAATATTAATCCTTACTTAATGGGATATCTTCATTTCAAATATTAATTCAAAGCGAATTACGTCATCAGTCCTAATAACCACCTAGCAGCATATTCTAATTAATTGAAAATAAATTCTAGTGCAGAATTTTCAAAACTGCAGCTGCTTACCAATGATTTGTAATGTATTAATATTAATCTTCCTTGACATTCATTTCTGCCTTTTTATCCAATGGACCAGAGCAGCCAAATTATCTTAAACAAGCTATAAAGCTTGCTTGGTTTTTACCAAGAAATAACTACAGGTATGGGATTCGCTATCCTGAAACCCACTATTCAGAAAGCTCAGAATTACCGAAAGGCTGTCTCAAATAGAGTCCATTATAATAAAATAATCCAGATTTTTAAAATTGATTTACCTTTTCTCTGTAATAATAAAACAGTAGCTTGTACTTGATCCAAACTAAGATATAATTAATCCTTATTGGAGGCAAAAACAGCCTATTGGGTTTATTTAATGTTTATATGATTTTCTAGTAGACTTAAAGAAGAAGGAAAGCTACGGAGGCATTTTATTGCCAATGGATTAGCTGCAAGAGTGCAATCTAGAATGCTATATTTATTCTGTAGAATGTTTTACAATACCTGAGTAAAAAGCTCTAGAAGCTCTTGGTTTGCTTAGGAGTTTTAGCTTGGTGTGACACCACTTGCCTGAGTCTCTCCCTGCTCACTTATGGCTCTGGGCTCAGATTACAGCAGAGAAGAGGGTGGGGGGAGAAGAGCAAACTGAGCATGCTCACGCCCGGGGCAAGGAGGTTTAAGCTGAAAACAGGAAGTCTGATACAGAAGCCCATGAGTACACAATAGAAGGAAAGAAATGTGCTGTTTCTTTTGACAGAGGACTCAGATCAGCATTACTTTGAGGATTTACTGGTATATTTAGGTGGACCTTTCTGATAAGGCTTACTTAGTTTTAACCTTTCCTTCTCCTTTAAGGTATGAAGATCCAAATTACAGAAAGATCTATTATCCGGACAACCCTAAGTCCCGAGCATTCTGAATAACTGGTCCCATACCTTGTACTGAATAAATAATTAACAAAACATGAAAGAGCCTAGTTTAGCAATACTTGTGTCAAACATGTTATTTTAGATTCAGAGCAAGCAGTAGCATTGCACAGTGTGATGTGGGGTCTAAATAGAATTACAGACCAGATCACTACTTACCATTGCTGGACTTGAGATCACGATGTATAACAGGAACAATGGCTTCATTGTGCAAATAATTCATCCCTTTGGCAATCTGTACCGCCCAGTTCACCAGGATATCAGGGGGAATCTTCTTCCCAGACAGCACCCTGTTTAGTGATCCACCTCGGGCAAACTCCATGATCAAACACAGGTTGGGCTCCTTTAAGCAAACTCCTCTAAGAGCGATGATGTTTGGGTGATCAAGCATTGCAAAGAGTTTGGCTTCTTGCTTGACATTCTCAATAGTCTGGCTAATATCTTCATCAAGGTCATGGCGAGCGGCTTTCACAGCCACCTCCTCCAGTCCCCAGATGGCACGATACACCTTCCCGAAACCTCCGATTCCAATGATCTCCTCCAAGACCAGTTCTGAAAAATCGATTTCTTCTACTGAAAGAGAAAAGGAACGTCAGGCATTGAACAATAATATAATATGCTAGAGGAGAATTTCTACTGTATTACTCTCCATCTGTGTCTATTTAGTCAGCAAAAAAAGCTTTTTTGTTTATTGTAGAAGAAGAAAACATATGACTGCAATTATATTGGGATGAAAAAGTAAAATGGCAAAGATATATTGGATGATATGGCAGGTTCTGAACATTTAAAGGGATTCTGTCATGATTTTTAGGATGTAGTTTTTATTTCTAAATTACACTGTTTACACTGCAAATAATTCACCCTACAATTTAAAATTTCATTCCTGAACCAGCAAATTTTTTAGTTGTAATATTGGTGTGTAGGTGCATCTCAGGCCATTTTGCCTGGTCATGTGCTTTCAGAAAGAGCCAGCACTTTAGGATGAACTGCTTTCTGGCAGGCTGTTGTTTCTCCTACTCAATGTGACTGAATGTGTCTCAGTGGGACCTGAATTTTACTATTGAGTGCTGTTCTTAAGGTGCCATACACGGGCTGATAAAAGCTGGCGACAGACCGAGTCGGCAGCTTATTGCCTCATGTTGAAGGCCCTCCGATGGGCTTTACTGATCGATATCTGTCCAAAAGTCGGACAGGACTAAAAATCTCATTGGACCGCATCTGTTTGTTGATGCGGTCCCGCAATCTGACTGCCCATTTACCCTTCATTATGATCCGATTAATCCCAACTAGAGGATAAGGTAGCAGGATCTTTACTATTTGTATGCCAGCGTCTCCAAAAATCAAATACTATTAAATTCATCAATGGAGGTTAAATTCCCTACCACCAATCAAGCAAAATAAACATATGCCACATCACACCTGCAACTCTCTGGAGGGTCCCTTTGTTTTGGGAAACAGCAAAGTGTCACCAATATAACCCAATCAGCTCCAGACACAAGGTAATGTTGTGAATGACACTTCTAATAGTGGGCAACGGGTCACTTTCTGGGTTGATTTGCATAGCCTAACCATACATTTTTGCTTCCTTTTTCTAAAAGATAAACTAGCTAATGCAAGTGTAATTTTTGACAAATACATCATTATTACACGCATTACATGAACAATTTCATATTCTCCGTACATGCATAGCCTACAAAGGTACTCATTTTCTTTCTGATTTTACCAGAGCAAAAGGAGGCAACGTTTTAATATAATAGCTCCCTTCTTTCATTCTAAAGAGCCTACTCCATACACTGGATCTATAGAAAACCTATATATACACCCACGACACCATATATATTAAAGGGGACCCGTCACCATATAAAAAAAACATTCCAAATCCTATTTTATCTCATTAGTCAAGTAAAATGAACTTTAATTACACTCTATAAATTATTTGAATCTTGTTTCCTTCAGTCTGGGAATTCATAATTATAGCAAGCAGGCAGGAGCCATTTTGTGGACAGTTTTATTAAGGCAAGACTTGTATCATCTCAGAATCTTGTTTGTGCACCAGAATGGGGGACCTAATGTCCATCCCCATGTCCTGGTTACACAATTAAACGGTAAAGAGAACGGGGGAATGTGGGGAGAGCAGTGACATGTAGGAAGTGCTGAATGGAAAGTGAAAGTAATTGCCTGCCCCGCCTCTATGTCACTGGCATAGAGGAGGGGCAGACAATATTTGATTGACAGCTGAGATTTTTAAATGAGCTTACAACAGCTATGAATGTGTTAATAAAAAATAGAAATTGGATTTCATGTTTAATTTGAAAAGGACTTTTATTTTACAGATTTTTGTGTCTGGATGACAGGTCCACTTTAATAAACATGTATATTAATATATATATATATATATATATATATATATATATATATATATATATATATATATATCCTGACCGAAACGTCGATCCTTGCAACTATGGTTTTAATCTTTTGATAAATAACGAAACAAATTTTTTTTAAACTCTGGCGTGCGCTGCTTACAACTGTGGATTTGAACACTTCTAAATATAATACCCCAACTTGCCCAGGTAAAGGGAAGTTAATGGTATAAAACAATGCAGCACCCTGTTAATGCTAATTCATATACGTGTTATTAAGAATTAAAGGGGAAGTAAAGTCTAAAATAGAATAAGGCTAGAAATGCTGTATTTTGTATACTAAACATAAACATGAACTTACTGCACCACAAGCCTAATCAAACAAACGATTTATGCTTTCAAAGTTGGCCACAGGGGGTCACCATCTTGTAACTTTGTTATACATCTTTGCAAGACCAAGACCCTGCACATGCTCAGTGTGATCTGGGCTGCTTAGGGATCATCATAAACAAAGCTGCTTGAGTTCTGCATGGCTGGGAAGTAAGATGGGAGCTCCCCCTTCTGTTCATAAGTATAATTGTTTCCTTGCTCAGCAGTTAGGGACCATCTGACAATTCCTATCCACAGCAGTAAATGAAGGGAGAATTTCACTGCATACAGTAGGTTTCTGATAAAAACAGTACACATTTTTTAATTAAAGTATATTGGAGATAGGTTTCTTTTTCATTAAAGAAAGTAAAAATAGGGTTTTATTTTTTTGCCTTTATATGCCCTTTAAGAGAAATGTGTAATACACACTGGCATAAAGATGGGTGTCAAGAACCATGAAAAGCATAATACACAAAAAAAAACCAAACCAAATTTGAGACTTAAGGTGGCCATAGACGCACATATATTATCGGCCAAAATAATGTTCTTACAATATTCGGTGCGTGTATGTACACTTACCTCCCCTTTCTCTAGCTACAAAGGAGAAGACGGGAAACACGGTTATCCAACTCACAAAAAAAAAACAAGGAACGGAGAGCTCAGCAAAGTGAATAAATCACAGGTTATGTGCGCTGTGGTGGGCAATGTTTCTATTCACACCCAATATTGACATAAAGTAGATGCCAATTTCCAGCACATTATTTGGGTTATAAACCAGCCTGTACATCACTGCAGCTGGCTTCTGATTCATTTTTTCAGAACTCAAAAGCAGCACAGCAGAGATTGCAAACATCCAAACAGACACCAATTATATTTAGAAAATCACTGAAAACAATGCGCCTGGGAAAGTACCTAAGAATTACATTTTTTCAATACAGGAAAAAAAAAAAAAAAAAACTTTTTTTTTTGGTGGAAAAAACAATAAACATTGTAAATGCTTCAAATTCATTTTATATTTAATTTTAAGCAAAAAATCTGAATATCTGCCATGTTGTGAATTCATAACTAACTACCTAGACATGCCGAAATGAATCACTTTGTATCACTGAGAAATGATCCTGACCATTCCAGCACAGGACACTATCTACCTACCCTGGGTAGACTCCCCTCCCCCCCAGCCTACCTGCCCCCCTTGGCAAATGCCCCTAATTTCCTACTCACCCTCCATGCAGATTCTGGCCTCTGAGTTTACGGCAGCCATCTGCCGTGAACTCCGATGCCAGAATGTTCATGGAGGGGTGAGTAAAAAATTAGGGGCATTTGCCCGTGGGGGCAGGTAGGCTGGGGGGGTCTACTCAGGGTAGGGGGGGAGGGTTTTTCTAAACAATGGGTTGAATTCTCCTTTAAGCCAGGGACACACGCTCAGATTCGGGGAGATTTGTCGCCCAGCAACAAATCTCCTCTTCTTCAGGGCGATTAATCTCCCCAAATTCTAGCCGGCGGGATGGCACTCTGAGTGCTTCGTTTTCCGAAGAAAACTAAGTGCTCCAAGTGCCACCCCGCTGGTGATTTACATTCTAGCCAGCGGGATGCTGTTCAGGGAGATAAGTCGCCCGAAGTAGAGGAGATTTGTCACTGGGCAACTGATCTCCCCAAATCTGAGCGTGTGTCTCTGCCCTTACAGAGAATGTATAATTTAATTAAAATCACTTCTGAACAGGAATGTTGAAGACAGAAGGTTTTAGCAAAAAAAAAAAAAAAAATTTAAATGATATGGCAGGAATCTGCCCAGATTGCCATTGTTGTTTTTTGGCTAGCAGAAAGTATTGTGTCAGACTTCCTGGTGCTGAGGTAAAGAATTGTGTGTGTGTGTGTAATGTTGCTGAACAATGTGTCTTTTAGCGGATGCAGAAGCCTCTTCCTCCATTATGTTACAGTACATTGCCCATGTTGTGGTCTACCCATTACTCCCCAAGGAAACTAATACAATATGGCTGTCTAGGACTGCTTGCAATATCAATACTGGTATGGGATCAGTTATCCAGAAACCCTTTTTCCGGAAAGACCCGAATTATGGAATGGCCATCTCCCATAAACTCCATTTTATCCAAATAATCCAAATTTTTAAAAATTATTTCCTTTTGCTCTTTTATAATAAAACACTACCAGTGAGCACCAAGAGCGATCTTATTCCATCTTCCTCCTTCTTCGCGCGCCTGCGCAGTAGAACGTAAGGCCGAACTTTAACTAAAAAGTCGGTTATTTCGTTCAACTGTGCATGCGTTTGCCCCGGGAAATTTGAAGACAGAAGAAGATCGATCTGTGGTGCTCACTGGTATAACACCGGGGCCAGTACAGAGCACCGGCCTGGGGTTTCAGGTAAGTCAATACAATCACTTGGGGATGCCTAATATTTTCCTTCTCCTTTAAAAGATTTTAATTATCTGGATAAAATGGAGTCGATGGAAGACAGGCTTTCTGTAATTCTGAGCTTTCTGGATAATGGGTTTCTGAATAACAGATCCCATACCTAAAATTAAAAAAAAAAAAACAATAATCTGGTTTTGCCTCCAATAAGGATTAATTATATATTAGTTGTGATCAAGTACAAGGCACTGCTTTATTATTATTGAGAAAAAGGAAAAATCTTAAAAAATTTTAAAGAAGACATTTTGTATAAAAAATAAGAATGTACCAGTGCATTTTACTCATTTAGATATAGAAGAATTGTGCTTTAAAAGTAGTGTTTCAAGCTGATTTATTGAATATTTCTGCAAAAACCCTAATAATCCCTCCCTTCTCTTCCTGCTCCCTGAATTCCCAGGCTGTGCAGGGGAGCTGACGGCTCTCTGCACCACAGGAACCAATCAGCAGCTAGCAGGACCTGATAGGGAACTGACACTTATGTGACTGCAGGGCTGTGATTGGCTGCCCCCCATCTGAGCTTCTGGCAGGGACCTTTAGGACACGCCCACCTCTCATTTGAAACATGAACAAGGACCAGTGAACATCTATAGGGAGCTCCGATAAAGGGGCTATTTTTAAAGATCATATCAATTTTTAGCATCATGTAAAAGCAACACCATATATTACTTATAATTATAGTATTACCGTACTTATTATTATAATTATAATAGGGTTTTTTCATTTATCCTATAGGTCCCCTTTAATTATTTGGATACAATGGAGTCTATGGGAGACAGGCTTTCTGTAATTCTGGGCCTTCTGGATAACGGGTTTCCGGATAACGGAACCTAAAATGAACTTTTATTCTAGAAAATGAATAAAACGTTTATCTTACATTGCAAAGCTGAGGCTGGGCAGCACGGGAGCTCCTCGACCCTCTTCCCCTGTAGTTTGCCGGAGAAGCTCTGTGTCCTGGTTACATAGTTACTGGGGAAGATGCCCACACGATCTTGGATCTTTCCGGTCCACCATCCCTCATCGCCAGACACACTCGAGTCTTTGGACAGAACCTGGACCAAGTCACCCAGACGCAAGGTCAGCTCATCCTCTGCAGATGCCTCATAGTCAAACACAGCCGTCCAGTACAAAGCGTTAGCCGAGGAGGAGGAAGGCTGTTCTGCAATGAAACCAGCAACATCGCCAGATCCTCCACCATCCTCCTCTTCTTCCAAAAAATCCTGTCTAGTTGGCGTAGTCCCTCTTTCCTCCTGTTCTTCATCCTCCTCTGAAGCCAATGGCACAGGTAATACTGAGGCATCATTTCCACCAGCCCTAGTTGCCCCAGAGGTAGTTCTGCTGCTGCCAGACAAAGAGAGGAGACATCTGAGGGGCTCCATTGAACTGATCCATAGGGGAGGATTAGGGTTCAGAGCCTTGTGCTCATGCACTGACTTATAAATGTCAAAGTAGATCAGAGAAGACTGGGCTCTACATTGAACAGGTCAATACTTTTCTTGTTACCTGGCAACACAGGGGCTGAAGAGCTTGAGGTGTGAGCTTGAGAGGAAGCTTGAGGTGTGAGCTTCAGTTTTTAGGTGTGACCTTGAGAGGGAGCTTGGGTGTGAGCTTGAGGTGGGAGCTTGGGTGTGGGCTTGAGAGGGAGCTTGAGTGTGGGCTTGAGAGGGAGCTTGAGTGTGGGCTTGAGAGGGATCTTGAGTGTGAGCTTGAGTGTGGGCTTGAGAGGGATCTTGAGTGTGAGCTTGAGTGTGAGCTTGAGAGGGAGCTTGAGAGGGGGCTTGAGAGGGGGCTTGAGTGGGAGCTTGAGTGGGAGCTTGGGAGTGAGCTTGGGAGTGAGCTTGAGTGTGGGCTTGAGTGTGAGCTTGAGGCGGGAGCTTGAGAGGGAGCTTGGGTGTGAGCTTGAGGTGTGAGCTTGAGGCAGTGAGTTGGCAAGTGAGGGCGGGCGGTTGCTAGGACAGCATCTTCTTTCTCCTGTACAACTAGTTTTATCACAGTTTCCGTCCCGGTGGAGCCGTGTGGGAATTGTACAGTCAGGCGGGAAGTTGAAAGCGAATCCTCTACTCCACGTGAATCCACAACAGAGTCCCCTGCTCTTCCCAGACACACAGCCAGCAGTGCCGGATCGCTACTTACACCTTCCGCATAGCTGTTCACTGCAAGCTCCCTCCGCCCGTCTTTGACAAAATCCCGACACCGCAAGTCTCGTCGCGCGAGACTGGCGTCACGGCTACACGTAAAGCGCAGTGACGCAACTTCCTTTTGGAAAAGACGAGCAGTCGCGGCGTCATTTAATAAGAAGCGGCTCAGTGACCTGTATTATTGCAGAGTTGCTCCCTCTGGTGTCAAATTCAAAATCCAGCCCAAAATTAGCCGAGAGGCACTTCAAAAGTAGCCAAATAACAGCACAGTATGTGCAGTGAGGAAAAAGCCTAAAAATGAATGTTTTTATCAAATTTTCCATGAAGCAAAATGGAACAGATTAGTCACCAGAGGTTTCACTACAGAGGGGCCCATGATGTATAGGGCCGAGTTGCCCCCTGGCTGGTGTTTTACCGGCCTGGCTTGTAAAAATGTTGTATGATTGCAATGTTAAGTATAGGGGAAAATCATAAAAACGTAGGAAGGCTGCTATTTTTTTCTAGAAAAAGTGGCAACCCTAGGACTCACATTAGTTGCCAGCGGTTAAACCCAAACAAAGGGGGCTGATATTTTACTGGCCTGGCCGTTAAAAATTATGTTTGATCCCAATTAGGGTCGCTACCTTTTCTGGAAAAAAATACCAGCCTTCCTATATTATATTTATCTTTTGTCCCTATTAACATTGGGATCAGCCATTATTTTTACTGGCCTAATCCCAATCAGTGTTGGACTGGCCCACTGGGATACCAGGAAAACTCCCGGTGGGTCCAAGTGTCAGTGGCCCCTCATGCTGCTAAACGTATGGCCTATTTCATGGCCATTCCCTATTTCCATGAGAACAAAGAGGCTAAATAGTTGGAATAATAGATTATAGTATGTAAAGAACAGAGACTAGGAGAATAGAGGTTGATTGAGGAAGAATAATAATACTGAGAGTGGCCCCTGGTCTAAGGTTTTTGGGTGAGCCCCTGGTGTCCCAGTCCAACACTGATCCCAATGTTATTAATAGGGAATAAAGATAAATATATAGGAAGATCAGTGATCCCAATGTTATTAATAGAGAATAAAGATAAATATATAGGAAGATCAGTGATCCCAATGTTATTAATAGGGAATAAAGATAAATATATAGGAAGATCAGTGATCCCAATGTTATTAATAGGGAATAAAGATAAATATATAGGAAGATCAGTGATCCCAATGTTATTAATAGGGAATAAAGATAAATATATAGGAAGATCAGTGATCCCAATGTTATTAATAGGGAATAAAGATAAATATATAGGAAGGTCAGTGATCCCAATGTTATTAATAGGGAATAAAGATAAATATATAGGAAGGTCAGTGATCCCAATGTTATTAATAGGGAATAAAGATAAATATATAGGAAGATCAGTGATCCCAATGTTATTAATAGGGAATAAAGATAAATATATAGGAAGATCAGTGATCCCAATGTTATTAATAGGGAATAAAGATAAATATATAGGAAGGTCAGTGATCCCAATGTTATTAATAGGGAATAAAGATAAATATATAGGAAGGTCAGTGATCCCAATATTATTAATAGGGAATAAAGATACATATATAGGAAGGCCAGTGATCCCAATGTTATTAATAGGGAATAAAGATAAATATATAGGAAGGTCAGTGATCCCAATGTTATTAATAGGGAATAAAGATAAATATATAGGAAGGTCAGTGATCCCAATGTTATTAATAGGGAATAAAGATAAATATATAGGCAGGTCAGTGATCCCAATGTTATCAATAGGGATAAAGATAAATATATAGGAAGGCCAGTGATCCCAATTTTATTAATAGGGAATAAAGATAAATATATAGGAAGGCTGGTATTTTATTCCAGAAAAGGTGGCAACCCTAGGCAGATACCATTGGGGGTGGGGTAGGCACAATGATGTCAGTGGAGTTATGATGCCAGATGGGGTTAGGCAGGGGCGCTTCACCAATAAGGCGAACTGAGAGTTTCGCCTCAGGTGGCAGCACCCCACTAGGTACTAGGTAGGGTTGCCACCTGGCCAGTATTTTACCGGCCTGGCCGGTAAAAATTATGGTTGATTCCAATGTTATTAATAGGGAAAAAAGATAGATAAATAGGAAGTAGGGTTGCCACCTTTAGGTGAGCGCACGGGGGAGGGGGTGGCAGCAACTGCAGGCTGCCTCAGGCAGCGGAGGGGCCAGGATCACCCCTGGGGTTAGTGCATCATCTAGATGCAAATGGCTTGATTTCTGTTCAGTTTTCTGAATGTTTTAAACCAGACAGAAAGTTTTGAACAGTCAGCCCTTTGATAAACTGAGACATCCAGTTCAAAACCACAGGGGTGGCAATCCTATCTCTATCTATATTCTGCCTGAGGAGTAAGCCCAAACCTCTAATTACAGATATGGGATCTATTATACAGAAATCGGTTATCAAGAATTCTCTGAACTCCAGAAATGGTAGTTTAGAAAAACTATTTCTTATTTTTCATTGATTGGACATTGGTCTTTTTTTCAACCCAACTTAACTATGTAACTATGATTTGGGTTTTTTTTTTTGTTTCTGTAATAATAGGAAATTAACTGTACTTGAGCTAAGCCATACCCCCAACATTTTGGAAATAAAAAGAGGGACTAAAAAGTTGGCGCGTGTAACTTGGCAAATTTGTTTTTGACCACGCCTGTTTTTGTGGCCACACCCCCTAATTACCATATGCATTTTACTAAATTTGGCAGGTTATGAAAATTTGAACACATTTCTGTGTTTTTTTTAAAGTTATTACAGTTTTGCTAATGAAGGTGAATTGCCCTTTAAGCTGTGAGTCAAACTTTTCGCAAGGAACCTGTTATCTTATATTGTTTCAATTTCTTATTTGCTTATCTCGAAATTGTTACAAAAGTTTCCAAGTGCACCTGGTGGCTGTTCTGGGCTCTCTGCCAAAAGCCAATTAAGTTAGAAACTTTGTTTCTTTTTCTGGCTGTTCAGTGCAGAGAAAAATGGGACTTTCCAGTTTAAATGAGGGACTGCGGGTTTGAGCTATCAAAAGAGGGACTGTCCCTCTAAAAACGGGACAGTTGGAAGGTATGACTAAGCCATGTTAAAGTGGACCTGTCACTCAGATATAAAAAGCTGTATAATAAAAGACCTTTTCAAATTAAACATGAAACCCAAATTATTTTTTCTTTAAAACATCCTCACATTTTATAAACTCGTTTAAAATTTCAGCTGTCAATCATATATTTCCTGCCCCTCCTCTATGCATAGAGGCGGGGCCGTCACTCACTTTCACTTTCTATTCAGTACTTTCTAGATGTCACTGCACTTCTTAGATTCCCCCTCCCGCCTGTAGGGTACTATGCGTGGGCATTAGGTCCCCCATTCTGGTGCATACAGGCCCGGATTTGTGGAAAGGCCACCAAGGCCCAGGCCTAGGGCGGCAGGATTTTAGGGGGTGGGATGCTGCCCAACCACACCCACATTGGTTCAGAAACACTAGGGATGCGCAGGAGATAAAATAGTTTTTTTAATTTCCTGTGCGCCAATCCACATTAGTCCCGATGATGAAAATTTGAGCAAATAAAAGGGAGGGGACGGGGTCGACGAACATCAGCAGGCCTAGGGGTGCCCATTATGAAAATCTGTCCCTGGGTGCATACACAAGATTTTAGGGTGATACACAACTTGCCTTGTCATAAAATGGCACCTGCCTGTTTACTATAATTGTGAATTCCAAGATTGAAGGAAACAACATTTAAATTATAAGTATAGAGTGAGTAAAGTGTATTTTGCTCAACTAACATTATAGAAAAGTATTTGGAATTATTAGTTATGGTGACAGGTCCCCTTTATGGTGAGTAGCATAGTATTTAAATGGTTTTATTTATTGGCCAAGTTATTGTTTGGGTTTCACAAGGCTGAAAACTGAACAGAAAGTTGACGACTCAAAAGGTTAGAAAAACCGAACTGTGGCAACCCTAGCCCTAATACCTATACAATTTCAATTAATATTGGTAAAAATTGTCTGAAATTGAGGAAAGTCACAGGAAAATGTTAGAATGCTTAAAGGAGAACTAAAACCTAAAGTCAAAAAAACCCTACCCTACATAGACCCCCTCCTCCCTCCAGCCTAAGTATAACCCCTAACGTTTTACTTACCCCAGGTGCAGATTGAGGCATCGGAGTTCACGTGCACCATCTTCAGCCACTTCGGTAATCTTCGGAATGAGACCGGTGCTTCGGCAGTTTTCGCGAGTTTTGGAGCATGCGTAGTTGTTGCGAAACAGTAAATTGCTTCAACTGCACATGCACCGCCACGCAGGTCTCATTCTGAAGACTTTTAAAGGGAAGAATATTATGCTGATGCCTGAATCTGCACTGAGGGGTAAGTTAAATGTTAGGGGTACGCTTAGGCTGGAGGGAGGAGGGAGGGGGGTTTATGTAGGGTAGGGGGTAGGGTTTTTTTAATGTTAGGGTTGAATTCTCCTTTAAGAGGGACAGGAGACTGGGGTACAGATCACAACATCTGGTAACTCCGACTTCTACACAACTCAGTCCCATTGCATGCTGGGTATTACATTAAACTTGGCAGTTGGCAAATTATTAAACAAAAACTACTGTAGGGACCCATAGGGTTAAATTGCCCCAATGTCTTTAATTCCCTTCCTCATTTTCCCTATTTTATCTAGTGTTATATTTACATATCCAGTTTATTGGCCAAGAGGTGTAATGACCACTTCCTACCACACTTCAATATAGTGTTTGGAAAAGGGTGGATCTTCCTCTTTGGCTGCTGCTAATACTACTTGCATTAACCTCATGACTGCAAGTATACCTGTGGTCATTTATCTAGAACAAATAAACTTGTTACTGCTTTGCTTCACCATAAGAACCTCCTGGCGTCCATTATTCCTATTTTTACTGCACAGTAGCCTGAGAGTTGTAGTCACACTACACCATTCCTGAAATCTTCCACTTAGCGAAGGCCCTAGCCTGAAGTGTTTGAGTAACATGTAACCCATGCTCTTATCACTAGCTGGACATTAACCCCTTTTTGGTCTGCCTAGCCAAATTAGCGTTACACTACATTACCCAATATGCATTGGGAGACGCAGGGTTGGCACTTTAGGGCAAGAAAAAAACTTTGGCTTGTTTCCAATGTACAAACCAGGCCCAAAAAGTAGCCAAAATTAGTAGCCCAATTTGGCTGGAAACCGCCAACTTGGCAACCCTGCTGTATAGTGAGACTATGCAAACTGTAGGTATACCCACCCAATGAGAGGGACAGCTTTTGGACGCCCCCTTGCGTCTGCACTGATAGGAGGGCCCTAATGATATCAAGTTTATTATAGTTCCTTCAGAGCATTTGTCATTTGAAATGGAATCATGGGACATCCTTGCTCTGTTCAGTTCATTCAATGAATTCATTTTTTAATCAAAACATGATGAAAGTAACCAATATTAGAAGTGTTCATGGTTCCTCTGAAGCTCACAACCATTCTAGATTCAATACAGCACTACCTGTCTAATTTTTTCAGTTCAAAACCCTTTACAGCTCCAGCATTTGGGCTTTCAGTTGTATCTAGGTAGGCAAATAGGAATTCTCCCCATATCTCACCCAAACTGGCCTTCAGACTGTATCTCCCCTACCACTGTTCTTGCTCCTCCCCTTCTTCCCCCAATGGGGCAAAATTGGGCAACCACTGCCTTACAGGTTCTGCTGATGATATGCATTGTCCAATCAGAAGCTATCAACTATTATGCTACACTAAAGAAACTGAAGTTTCAAACAGGGCAATATCACCTGTCTTGTCTCCTGCTCACTTTGTTGATTTACACAACACCCTGATATGGAATGAAGAAATACCTGAAGTTTATGAACAAGAAAGAACACATTCAAGTCGTTTACATTTATAAAAATTCAGTTGCGTAACATTATGAAGTGGAAAGATTGAGTGACTGTTTAAATGCAATAACAAAGTATTCACACCTGTTCTTAAAGGAGACCCGTCACCTGAAAAAAATATTCCAAATCCTATTTTATTACATTAGTCAAGCGAAATGAACTGTAATTACACTATATACATTATTTGAATCTTGGTTCCTTCATTCTGGGAATTCATAATTCTAACAAGCAGGCAGGAGCCATTTTGTGGGCACGATTACTAAGGTAAGCCGTGTATCATCTCAAAATCTTGTTTGTGCACCAGAATTGGGGACTTGATGTCCCATGCATTGGCTACACAATTAAATGGTAAAGAGAGAGGGGGAATATGGGGAGTGCGGTGACATCTAGTAAGTGCTGAATGGAAAGGGAAAATAATTGCTAGGCATAGAGGAGGGGCAGGCAATATTTGATTGACAGCTGAGATTTTTAAATGAGTTTACAACAACTATGAATGCTTTAATAAAAAAAAAAGAATTTGGATCTCTTGTTTCACATCTTATCACTTAAATGGGGCATGTCCACGTCCCATTTCCTTCTTGTCCTATCAAAGGGTTTCCCCAGGCTAGGAATCAGAGATTTGTATATTACGGAAATTAACTTGCTTGGGTCTGGGTCCCATAATCTACTATAGTAGGATGAGGTCATTGTGTTATGAGTCAGGGAACCAAACTGAGAGGTAAATGCATTACGTATTTGGAGATACCTTAACAGTTGTAAATTGGGTTGATTTAAGCATGCTCTTAGTTGCGCCAGGTTGGGAAAGGTGCCTTCAAGTAGTAGGTCGTTCAAAGGGCGGACTCCCACTTTGGGCCAGTAATGAAAATCCGGTACTTGCATAAAGTTTGGAAAATTAGAATTTCTCCAAAGTGGTGCATTTGGCGAAGGTTGGGGGTGTGATTTGGATATTGTTCTAACAGCAAGCACTTATATTCTCTGTGGAGTCGACAGTACGGGTGGTAGTTCATGGGTGTCTCTGGCTGTCCTATAGGGGGCGTTCCTCAACGCTTCTAGGGAGTCGCCATAGTGGCATGCAGTGCCGTGAGTGGATTCTCAGGGTCCGGTGTCCGACAGTTGTGTATGTACATTAAGGGGCAGATTTACTATGGGTCGAATATTGAGGGTTAATTAACCCGAAGGATTATTCATTCGATCGAACGATTAAATCCTTCGAATCGAACGATTCGAAGGATTTTAATCCAACGATCGAATGAATATCCTTCGATCAAAAAAACTTGGGCAAGCCTATGGGGACCTTCCCCATAGGCTAACATTGTGTTCGGTAGCTTTTATCTGCCGAACTAGGGGGTCGAAGTTTTTTTTAAAGAGACAGTACTTAGACTATCGAATGGTCGAATAGTCGAACGATTTTTAGTTCGAATCATTCGAAAGTCGTAGTCGAAGGTCGAAATAGCCCATTCGATGGTCGAAGTAGCCCAAAAAAAACTTCGAAATTCGAAGTTTTTTTAATTCGAACCCTTCACTCGAATTTAGTAAATCTGCCCCTAACTGTGTAGCATAGTAATAGTATTTTAGATGTTGGAGTGCTAAACCACTACAGTCGAGAGGGGCCATTAGCATCTGCCTGCTAACTCTGGGGGCTTTGTGGGCCCATATAAATGGAAACAATGTATCATCTATACACTTAAATAGTTGTGGGGGAAGCCAGGTTGGGGCATGTTGCATAACATACACAAATTTAGGCAGGGATACCATTTTGAACAGGTTTATTCTACCCCAAACAGTAAGTGGAAGTTTCTCCCATTGACTTGCTCTGGTATTAAAAGTTAGCAACACTGGTTCAACATTTTCATATATATATTCATCTGCTTTACGAGTTATAACTATTCCTAAGTATTTGAACCTTGTGACCCATTTTACTCCTTGTATGTCACCTACTGGCCAAGGTGTCTCAAGGGAAAAGAGAATGGATTTATCTTTGTTTATTGTAAGCCCGCTAAACCTGCCCAGCTGACCTGCTAAGTGTAATGCACTTTGAAGGGAGTCTGCTAGGAATAAGAGCACGTCATCAGCATATAAAGCAATTCTTTCCTCCACCCTACCCATTTTAAGTCCAATCACCCTGGGGAAATGCCGGATCAATATGGCTAATGGCTCTATTGCCAGGGCAAACAGCAGTGGGGACAAGGGGCAGCCTTGCCTGGTCCCACGGGAGAGGGGGAATTCCCTGGATAGGATTCTGTTAATTTATATGCGAGCAGTTGGGGATTGGTACAGTAATTGAACCCATGATATAAAATTGGGCCCTATGCCGAAGTTTTCCAGCACTTTCCACAAGTATGGCCATTCAACAGAATCAAATGCTTTAGTAGCATCTAGTGAAGCAATCGCTCTGGTACCAGCGTTTGCGTGGTCAATTTGTAGCCCGTTTGATCAGGATGTATTATTGAAGTTATTACTTTGTTCAGTCTTTGAGCCAGGATTTTTGCTAATATTTTAACATCTGTATTAATTAAGGATATGGGTCAATAGGATTCACACGCTTCAGGGTCTTTCCCCTCCTTAAGTATGAGTATTATGGTGACTCTTTCGCTCCCAACAATGTGGCATGCAGCTTGGGTACCAGTTCTTCACTTAGAAGGCGATACCACGCTGCCGGCAGACAATCTGGTCCAGGGGTTTTTCTGGGTGAGAGGTTCCCAATCGCTGTAGCTACCTCCCCCAAAGTTATGGGCCCATCTAAGTAAGAGGCTTCAGCCTGAGATAATTTGGAGAACTCCATGCCCTGTAGGAATTCTTCTAGTTCTGTTTGTGTGTAGGATACCCGTGTAGTATAAAGGTCTTTGTAGTATGTGGCAAAGATTTCAGCAATTCCTTCCGCATCAAGTATACAGTTGCCCTGCGCATCTTTAATTCTAGCAATCAGGGCTGCCATCAGGGGGTCACTGGGGGGACAGTCCTCCCGGGCCCGGTGGATTTCCACGCTTCCAGGGGGCCTGGCCGCGACCTGACTCTTTCCTGCATTTTTCCCCACAGAGCTGCGTCCCGTGCATACGCGTGACGTCAGTACGCACGGGCGCAACTCTATTTAAGCCGCCGCCGCCTGCCGTCTGCAGTCAGAAGATCGAGGACGTCGCTGGAGGAGGACGTGCTTCCTGGAGACAGCGAACGGATGGCGAAGAAGACCCTCCTGGAGGAAGAAGAAGACGCCAGCACAAGCAGGTAAGTCCCCTGAGCCACCAATGTAGCCCCTGAGCCACCAATGTAGCCCCTGAGCCACCAATGTAGCCCTGAGCCACCAATGCAGGCCCCTGAGCCACCAATGCGGGCCCCTGAACCCCATACTGCCCCTGAGCCACCAATGCAGGGCCCCTGAGCCACCAATGCGGGCCCCTGAACCCCATACTGCCCCTGAGCCACCAATGCAGGGCCCCTGAGCCACCAATGCGGGCCCCTGAACCCCACACTGCCCCTGAGCCACCAATGCAGGGCCCCTGAGCCACCAGTGCGGACCCCTGAACCCCATACTGCCCCTGAGCCACCAATGCAGGGCCCCTGAGCCACCAATGCGGGCCCCTGAACCCCATACTGCCCCTGAGCCACCAATGCAGGGCCCCTGAGCCACCAATGCAGGGCCCCTGAACCCCATACTGCCCCTGAGCCACCAATGCAGGGCCCCTGAGCCACCAATGCGGGCCCCTGAACCCCATACTGCCCCTGAGCCACCAATGCAGGGCCCCTGAGCCGCCAATGCGGGCCCCTGAGCCACCAATGCAGGCCCCTGAACCCCATACTGCCCCTGAGCCACCAATGCAGGGCCCCTGATGCCCCTGCAGGCCCCTGAACCCTCAATGAGGGCCCCTGATTCCCCTGCAGGCCCCTGAATCCCCATGCCGGGCCCCATATCCCCATGCAGGGCCCCTGATTTGCAGAGGGCCTGGTCAGCAGTGTTTTTTTTTTTTGTGACCCCTGGCTGCCAATGCAGGCCCCTGAACCCCCAATGAGGGCCCCATATCCCCCAATGCGTAGAATAATTGTAAAACAAAGTGCAATTTAGGTTAGAGCAGGTACCTGCTTAAAGAGTCTACCTTGATGTGGTGGCAGGCTTAATAACCCTTTTGCCAAAATGATTTTATTTGCGGTTTGTGAATGTGTCCATGTGACCTTTGTGGTGGGGGCGTGGTTAAGGTGAGGGCGTGGTTGGGGGAGGTGTCGTGAGGGGGGGCCCCGAAAATTTTGTTGTGTGGGGCCCCGTGATTTCTGATGGCGACCCTGCTTGCAATCATAGTAGAGGTATTGTCAAGCTTAGCCAAGTAGGCCAGGGTTTTTCCATTTTTGTCCACTTGCTCAAAGGACCTTTGACTGGCATATAATAGTTTCTTGCGAGTGGATGCCAGTTCCAGGTTTCTCTGTGCAAGAATTAGAGAGTGATGGCTCACTGCATCTCCCTCCTTACAATAGTTTTCCTCCGCCTGTGTCACTTTCCCTGCAGTTACAGTGACCTCCTGTTTAGCGGCCAGAGTGCTTTCGCAATTGCCGATATTAAGGTCCCGCCTTAGAGGCTTTCCATACTACATAACTATGAGCCGTGTCTTTGTTTGTCTCCCAGTACTTCACATACTCAGTATGAGAAGCTCCCTCCACCTCAGCATTGTTAAGCCAGAGCGGAGATAATCTTCATTGAAAATATTAAGGCTGGGGCTTTGTGCATATTTTTAACAACAGAGGAGCATGGGCTCTTGGGAGATATGCAATTTCTTGTACCCATTGGATAAAGTCTGGGAAGCCCAGGGCCATGTCTATACGGGATAACACTCCTTTGCCTGGTGTATGACAGGAGAACTGCCTTACCCTAACCTGTTTTTAATTGTTGTATACTGGACTAATTTTAATTTACTTTGGTTATTTAAAGTTATGTTGTATATATGAGCTTTGGGATGCATTGAGATGGGAGGGTGCAAATATATGGGTCAGTTGCATAGGGTCCAAATTCCCATAGCAACCATGCATTGATTTGAATAAAAGACTGGAATATGAATAGGAGAGGCCTGAATAGAAAGACAAGTAATAAAAAGTAGCAATAACAATATATTTGTAGCCTTACAGAGCATTTGTTTTTAGATGGGGTCAGTGACCCCCATTTGAAAGCTGGTGAGAGTGAGAAGAAGAATGCAAATAATTCAAAAACTATAAAAAAAAATAATTATGAAGAACAATTGAAAAGTTGCTTATAATTGGACATTCTATAACATACTAAAATTTAACCTACAGGTGAACCACCCCTTTAATATTACCATTTTCTGAAAAAAAAAAACAATTTAATAATAATTTATTTAGGAGTATCTACAGCTTTAAATTTGGTATTTAAAGGATTTTTTCAATTTCAAAACGATGGCTGCCTATGAAAAAGTGTGACTGTATCTCATTACATGTGCATTTTGATGTCTCTGGCCTTCTAAAGGGGTTGTTCACCTTGAAATTAACATTAAGGAGCCGATTCACAAAGGGTCGAATATCGAGGGTTAATTAACCCTCGATATTCGACTGGGAACTAAAATCGTTCGATTTCGAATATCGAAGTCGAACGATTTTGCGCAAATCCTGCGATCGATCGATTGAAGGATTTTTCGTTCGATCGAACGATTAAATCCTTCGAATCGAACGATTCGAAGGATTTTAATCAAACGATCGAAGGAAAATCCTTCGATCAAAAAATCCCAGGCAAGCCTATGGGGACCTTCCCCATAGGCTAACATTGACTTCGGTAGCTTTTAGCTGCCGAAGTAGGGGGTCGAAGTTTTTCTTAAAGGGACAGTACTTCTAATCGTTCGAATCGTTCGAATTCGATCGAATTCGATCGAATTTAACCAATTAGATGGTCGAAGTACCCAAAAAATACTTCGAAATTCAAATTTTTTTTTATTCTAACCCTTCACCCGAATTTCGTGAATCGGCCCCTTAGTATGATGTAGAAAGTGATATTCTAAGACAATTTGCAATTGTGATAATTTTTTTATTATTTGTGGTTTTTGAGTTATTTAGCTTTTTATTCAGCAGCTCTTCAGTTTGCTATTTCAGCAATCTGGTTGCTAGGGTTCAAGTTCCCCTAGCAACAATGCACTGATTTGAATAAGAGACTGGAATATGAATAGGAGAGGCCTGAATAGAATGACGAGTAATAATTGTAGCAATAACGATACATTTGTAGCCTTAGAGAGCATTTGTTTTTAGATGGGGTCAGTGACCCCCATTTGAAAGCTGGAAAGAGTCAGAAGAAGAAGGCAAATAATTAAAAAACTATAAAAAAATAAATAATGAAGACCATATGAAAAGTTGCTTATAATTGGGCATTCTGTAACATACTAAAAGTTATCCTAAAGGTGAACCAAACCTTTAAAAAAATATCTTTTTACGAAATATGAACATTTTCTGAAAAAAAAACATTTAATAAGAATTTATTAAGGAGTATCTAGAGCTTTAATTTTAATATAAAAGGATTTTTAGAATTTCTAAGCGATGGCTGCTGCCTATGACAAGTGCCAGCATATCTCATTACACGCGCATTTCGATGTCTCTGGCCCTTTAAGACGCCGTGCGAAAATGACACTTGGGAGTCGCGGTGACTCCACTTATTATTACGGGAGGCAGTAACGCATCACAGACTGCAATACTACATGTGACCGCCGGGTGGCGCAAAGGACGTAGATAGGAGCACCAGCCGCCTGCAGGGAGCCATTCTGGCATTCACTCTATGGTCACGCTGAAGGGAGATCTGGAATCGGAGATATAGGCCGCTAGTCGCTGGAGGACTAGAGCTTCCTCCGTGGGGTGAGAGGAGATAAAATGGCCGCTGAGAGGCCTCCCGGGCCTGTCTCCTATCGCCGCGTTCCCATTCTGTTGCGGACGGGCAGGTGAAGAGGAGCCCGGAGGGCCGGTGCGGTGAAGGTGGAAAGGACGATGGGTTCCCAGACGCTGCAAATCCTCCGGCAGGGAGTCTGGGCTTCCATCACCGGCGGCTGGTACTACGACCCCCACCAGAGTACCTTTGTCAATACCCTACACCTCTACATCTGGCTCTTCCTCCTCTGCTTCCCCTTCACTCTGTACATGGTAAGTACCTCCTCCGCTTCTGCCTCTCACTCACCCACCTGCGGCTCTTGATCGACTACAACTCCCAGCAGCGGCCCTTGCTGGACTACAACTCCCAGCAGCGGCTCTTGATCGACTACAGCTCCCAGCAGCGGCCCTTGCTGGACTACAACTCCCAGCAGCGGCCCTTGCTGGACTACAACTCCCAGCAGCGGCCCTTGCTGGACTACAACTCCCAGCAGCGGCCCTTGCTGGACTACAGCTCCCAGCAGCGGCCCTTGCTGGACTACAGCTCCCAGCAGCGGCCCTTGCTGGACTACAGCTCCCAGCAGCGGCCCTTGCTGGACTACAGCTCCCAGCAGCGGCCCTTGCTGGACTACAGCTCCCAGCAGCGGCCCTTGCTGGACTACAGCTCCCAGCAGCGGCCCTTGCTGGACTACAGCGCCCAGCAGCGGCCCTTGCTGGACTACAGCGCCCAGCAGCGGCCCTTGCTGGACTACAGCTCCCAGCAACCAGGGTGTTTCAGCTAAGCAACCTTCATAGGGTGGATTTCTTGCTCTTTATTGTTATTATAACGATGTATGTCCGATTGTCATTGTCCTGTACAGATAAGGCACATATTACTCAAGTGGAGCAATGACTGTGGGTTTCTATTGGGTATTGCTCAGCCTCAGGGCTGTTGTTGGGGAAGTACAGAGACCTCTGTCCGGGCTCAAGAGTTACATTGGCCCTGGGGCAGAGGTAGATTCAAGTACGAAGGTTATATTATGTCATGTGACATGTGAGATATGTTATGTATATTCCTACAACCTCTAACAGCCGTAGACTGATTATTGCAGTTTCCCTGATAGATTTGGCCTCTACATTACTTGCATTGCAATATCCCTCTTCCTCCCTCTGATGTTGGAATCTCCTTCATTTTTTTTTTTTTTTTCAGAGACAGACTTTCTATTCATCTGTATCTGATATTAACCTCTGAAACCAAATCATTTAAAGGGATACTGTCATGGGAAAACAGGTTTTTTTTCAAAACACATCAGTTAATAGTGCTGCTCCAGCAAAATTCTGCATGGAAATCTGTTTCTCAAAAAAGGAAACCAATTAATTTATATTCAATTTTGAAATCTGACATGGGGCTAGACATATTGTCAGTTTCCCTGCTGCCCCAGTCATGTGACTTGTGCTCTGATAAACTTCAGTCACTCTTTACTGCTGTACTGCAAGTTGGAGTGATATCACCCCCCTCCCTTCCCCCCCCCCAGCAGCCAAACAAAAGAACAATGGGAAGGTAACCAGATAGCAGCTCCCTAACACAAGATAACAGCTGCCTGGTAGATCTTAGAATAGAACTCCATAGTAAAATCCAGGTCCCATTGATACACATTCAGTTACATTGAGTAGGAGAAACAACAGCCTGTCAGAAAGCAGTTCCATCCTAAGTGGAGGGAAAACCTCACTGGTGATGTTGCCCATAGCAACCCATCTTTGCTTTTGTTTTCTAACTTGTAGGTTAAAATTGAATAGGTGTGGGCAGGTTGCTATGGGCAACAACACCAGTGATGTTATTCTCCAATGTTTTACACAGCATGATTAATAGTTTCCTTAAAGGATTTGTTCACCTACCAAACAATTTTTCCAGTTTAATTGTTTTCAGATTGCTCCCCAGAAATAGACTTTTTTTTCAATTATTTCCGTTATTTTTCTTTTTTTTTTTTTTTTTTTTTACTGTTTTTCCAAAATCCAAGTTTGAAGTTGAATGTCCCTGTCTCTGGTGTTTGAGTCTGACAGCTCAGTAATTCAGGTGCAGACTCTAAACTGATACCTTTAGTTGATACCTTTAGTTGATACCTTTAGTTGATACATTTCTCAGTAGTATCTCTGGAGTATTAGTAACTATTGTATCAAGTCTAACAGCTGCCTGTAATGAAACTCAGGGATTCTGCTCAGCAGGGACAATGAACTAAATGTATCAATTTAGAACAGTTTACTGGGTCGACGACCTCGTCCCCTTCCCAGAGAGGCTTAAGGGCTCTTACTGACGAGCGGTTGTAGCTGCGCTCCCCTGTGTTCCGTTTTTCTGCGTTCAGCCGCAGGGGAGAGCAGGAATAGACGCATTACATTTTTTCCAATGGGGCTGTACTCACACTGGCGTGTGTAGGCGCCGAACGCAGGTTGAGACGCAACATGCTGCATTTTTCCTGCGTTCGGCGCCTACACACGCCAAAAATGTAATGCGTCTATTCCTGCGCTCCCCTGCGGTTGAACGCAGAAAAACGGAACGCAGGGGAGCGCAGCTACAACCGCTCTTCAGTAAGAGCCCTTAGAAGGTGAAAAATTAGACATTACAATAGAAAGTAATTGGAAAAAGTCGTTATTTCTGGTGATCTGTCTGAAAACTAGTTGTTTGAAGGTGAACAACACCTTTAATGTAAACTGCAAAAGTGCTTAGAGTCAGGTCATGGATAGTAAACACGTGGATATTTTTAGTGGATATGTGTTATGCAGTCTCAAGATGGGGAACCACTTTGTGTTATTGTATATATAAAATGTAATCCATATTGAAGAAAAGTATACAGTGCGATAACATGTTGCTCATATGATATTTACTGTGCTGTTGAAGCCCATTTTTCTGTTTGTTTAGTTAAATGCTGCACATTGGCTCCTGGATGACGAAAGGGTTCTGTCTTGATTTTTTTCGAAAATTGTTGTAATAATAATTCATATTCGGATCAGAGATTCCTTATTTTGTGATGTATTGAAGTTGTTTGAATGTTACATAGTTAAATTGGGTTGAAAAAAAAGACAAAGTCCATCAAGTTCAACCCATCCAAATGAAAACCCAGCCCCATACACACACCCCTCCCTACTTTTAATTAAATTCTATATACCCATATCTATACTAACTATAGAGTTTAGTATCACAATAGCCTTTGTATTATGTCTGTCCAAGAAATCATCCAAGTCCCTCTTATAGTCATTAACTGAATCATCACCCGGCAGTGCATTCCCCAACCTCACTGTCCTCACTGTGATGAACCCCCTACTCTGTTCCTTTAAATGAAACTTCTTTTCCTCTAGTCTGAAGGGGAGGCCTCTGGTACATGATTCTCTTTATGGGTAAAAAGGTCCCCTGCTATTTGTCTATAATGTCCTCTAATGTACTTGTAAAGTCTAATCATGTCCCCTCACAAGCGCCTTTTTTCCCCCAGAGAAAACAACCCCAACCTTGTCAGTCTCCCCTCATAATTTAACTCTTCCCTCCCTCTAACCAATTTAGTTGCACTTAGTCTCTGCACTCTCTCCAGCTCATTTATATCCCTCTTAAGGACTGGAGTCCAAAACTGCCCCCATACTCCAGATGAGGCCTCACCAGGGACCTATAAAGAGACACAATTATGTTTCATCCCTTGAGTTAATGCCCCTTTTTTATACAAGAACTTTATTTGCTTTAGTAGCCACAGAATAACACTGCCCAGAATTAGACAACTTGTTATCTACAAAGACCCCAAGATCCTTCTCATTTAAGGAAACTCCCAACACACTGCCATTTAGGGGCCGATTCACGAAGGGTCGAATATCGAGGGTTAATTAACCCTCGATATTCGACTAGGAACTAAAATCGTTCGACTTCGAATATCGAAGTCGAACGATTTAGCGCAAATCCTGTGATCGATCGAAGGATTTTTCATTCGATCGAACGATTAAATCCTTCGAATCGAACGATTCAAAGGATTTTAATCCAACGATCGAAGGGAAATCCTTTGATCAAAAAATCCCAGGCAAGCCTATGGGGACCTTCCCCATAGGCTAACATTGACTTCGGTAGCTTTTAGCTGCCGAAGTAGGGGGTCGAAGATTTTCTTAAAGAGACAGTACTTCGACTATCGAATGGTCGAATAGTCGAACGATTTTTAGTTCGAATCGTTCGATTCGAAGGTCGTAGTCGAAGGTCGAAGTAGCCCAAAAAAACTTCGAAATTCGAAGTTTTTTTAATTCGAACCCTTCACTCGAATTTAGTGAATCGGCCCCTTAGTGTATAACTTGCATTTATATTATTTTTGCCAAAGTGCATAACCTGCATTTATCAACATTGAACCTCATTTTCCAGTTTGCTGCCCAGTTTTCCAATTTAGACAAATCACTGTGCAAAGTGGCAGCATCCTGAATGTTAAGCTGTCCTGAAAAAGAAATGTTATAATGTGTATGTCTGACAAAGGGAACAATCTTAGATTTTCACGTCCCTTCTTTGTGACTCCATGGAAAGGAATGAAGTTGCAGTTGTTTGACTAGTCCTAGCACAGGAAGTGTTGCAACTCTAACAATTGTACTCGCTAGTGTAGTGCTTCTTAAAGGGGAACGGTTATCCAACAAAATAATTCCAAATCCTATTTTCTGGTGTTAGTCAAAAAAAAATAAACATTACTTGCACTATATAAATTATATAAATCTTGTTTCTTTTAGTCTTGGATCACTTTAAACAGGCTGCTGCCATTTTGTGGACACTGTTAGCAAGCACTACTAGTTCATGCCAAAATCTTGTTTATGCATCAGAATAAAGCACGTGATGCCTATGCATTGGCTACACAATTAGATGGTGGGGAGAGCAGTGACATGTAGGAAGTGCAGAATAGAAAGTGAAAGTAATTGTCTGCCCCGCCTCTATGCCTCAGGTATAGAGGAGGGACAGGCAATATATGATTGACAGCTGGGAGTTTATAACAGGTAGAGAAGTTTTAATAAAAAAAAAAGAATTTGCGTTTCATGATTTATTGTAAGAGGACTTTTATCATACAGCTTTTTATGTTCGGGTGGCAGATCCCCTTTAAACATCCAGACAAAATTTGCAATTAAAGGGCACTCCACTTGAGGATTTTTTTTAAACTGCCCCTGCTAGCACTAGGAAACCTGCACCAGGAGGGAGCAAGTGGCCATGTTCTGTAGCACACTTGCTCATTATGTGCATGAGTGTTCCCTAACATGGTCGCCTACACCAGGAACTCCTTCCCTGTGCGGTTAGACTTGCACTGGTGCGGGCAATTTTTTTAAAAAACCAACAAAAAACTGTTGTTTCCCCCAATGAGACTGCTGGTACCACTTGTGGGGAAACTATTTTATGTTGACAGGTGCCCTTTAAGACAAAGGAACACTTGGCAATTCAGAGCATTTTGTTGCCCCCGGGCTTAAATGAGAACTAAGTCTTAACTAAAGAAGTAGGTAGAAATGTTGTACATGAGGTTTTGTGCTTCTGTACCAGCCCAGGGCAACCACAGCCCTTTAGCAGTAAAGATCTGTGTCTCCAAAGATGCCCCAGTAGCTCCCCATCTTCTTTTCTGCTGATTCACTGCACATGCTCTGTGCTGCTGTCACTTACTGAGCTTAGGGACCCACTCACAATATATAGTACACATAGAATAGAAATGTCACAATATAAGGCTGATTAGTAATTAATACACATAATTACTACATGGCAGCACAGAAACCAGTGCAATTAGCATCAGAATTGAATAATCCGCAAACCTGTAGCATCAGCTTATATTACAGCCAGGGAAGCTCATTTTCTGCTGGATAATTAGTGACGAGCCCTAAGCTTAGCTTCTCAACAGCCAATCAGAGCCCACTGAGCATGTGAGTGTCACAGACACTTTCCAAGATGGCGACCCCCTGTGACAAGTTTGAAGTCCTGGATCATTGCTGCTATTCACAAGATGAAACTTTAGCCTCGTGCAATAAGTTCACTGTATAAAATGAAATTTTTAGCCATATTCATTTTTAGGGTTTAGTTCTCCTTTAAACTGGCCATAATCTGCTGCTGGCCCAAATCTAGTCGATCTGATCGTTTGTCCCCTAGTCCAAATCCATAAGGAGGTTGGGCATATGAAGTTTGATTAAGTGGGGATTACAGATATCAGGTATTAGTCAGGTAGGCAAATTGATAGGTGCTATACACAGACCAATAAACAGGTAGGGCTGTGTCTACACCTTTTATGTGCCTGTTTATTTGTCTGTGTTTTTTTTTTTTTGTTTTTTTTTAATATCTGCATATTTCAGTATTTAAATATTACCTGTATGAGGTTTTTTTTTTTTTTTTTTTTTGGGGGGGGGGGAAAGGCTTTCTTTTAAGAAGGAAGTAAGTATCACAGGCTAAAAGTTGTCCCCAAAGTGTTTCTTACAGCACCAGTTAAGGGCTCCATAGACACTTATAACATGACAAACTCTTCCAAGCCTGCCTTGTGACCAATATTCAGCCAACTACATGTAGTAGAGCTGTTAAAGTAAAATTTTAAAGGTGGACAATCTACATTGTATGGCAGTCCCAGCTGTTGTAACGGCAAAGAACCTGGTATTTCCATCGTCTTATGCAAATTTAATGTACATTTCCACCCTGTATTTTCCCAAAGCTCTCGAGACTCGTTTAGGCAGAGACACAGTTGTCTTACATGTATTTTACTGCTGTTGGAAATCACGAGAAGGTGGAAAAGGAATTCAATATTTAAACTTATATACAAACTTTAAAGGACAAGGAAAGGCAAACAAATAAAATCCAATTTTTACTTTCTTTAATGAAAAAGAAACCTCTCTCCAATATACTTTAATTAAAAAATGTGTACCGTTTATATAAGAAACCTGACTGTATGCAGTGAAATTCTCCCTTCATTTGCTGCTGTGGATAGGAATTGTCAGATGGTCCCTAACTACTGAGCAGGGAAACAATCATACTTATGAACAGCAGGGGGAGCCCCCGCCTTACTTCCCAGCCATGCAGAACTCAAGCAGCTTTGTTTATGATGATCCCTAAGCAGCCCAGATCACACTGAGCATGTGCAGGGTCAGGCAAAGATGTTTAACAAAGTTACAAGATGGTGACCACCTGTGGCCAACTTTAAAAGCATAAATCATTTGTTTGATTAGGCTTGTGGTGCAGTAAGTTCATGCTTATATTTAGTATACAAAATACAGCATTTCTAGCCTTATTCTATTTTAGACTTTCCTTGTCCTTTAAGAAACTGCCCTGTTAGGAAAGGTATGTAATATAATGGGGCAGTACTGCTCCACCATTTGTGCCATGTACCTCTGCTCCCTCCATGTGTACCACCACTTTATTGTTTAAGTGGTACATGTAGTCAGAACAGTGGAGGGATTAGCATGGGACAAACATACTGATTTATTTTCAGTATAGTTATTATTAAATGGGTTGTTCACATTTGCGTTCATTTTTGTGTGTGACGTAGAGCTATATATTCAGAGACAATTTGCATTTTTTTCTTTACTATTTGTTGGTTTTGAGTTATTTAACTTTTTGCACAGCAGCTCTGCAGTTTCCACCATCTGGTTGATAGGTCACAAATTACCCTAGCAACCATACACTGATTTAAATACCAGACTGGAATATGAATTGGCGAGGATCTGAGTACAAAGTAATAAAAAGCAATAGCAATAACAATAAATTGTAATTTAGGTAGGGGTCAGTGACCCCATTTGAAAGCTAGCAAGAGTCAGAAGAGCAAGTCAAATAATTAAAAGAAACTGACATATAAATAATGAAGACCAATTGAAAACTTGCTTATAACTAGTCATTATATAATATGCTAAAAGTGGGGTACGTTTGTAGACGTACAACATGAATATCACGTCTATCCCCAATTAGAAAAAAACACTAATTTCATCAGCAATATTTGATAATTTTGCTAAAATCATAAATTAAAGTGCCAAATTTAACTTCACTGTAAAAAGTTTAAAGACACTGGTCCACTGGAAGTACCTGAATGTGGCAGTGCAGCCTAGCGGTGATGAAATTTGTCTGCTTAATTTTTTAGTTTTAATTTTATCAGGCCAAAAGTGTTTATTTGGGTGACTATCCCGTTTGCTGGGGGGTCATTTATAAACTCGTTTATAAACACCGGGCAATCAGTGACTGGCTTTTTACAGGTTTATCAGTAAAAGCAAGCATCTGATTGGTTGCTATGGGTTACTGCCCATGTGCAGATTTGCCCCGTGTTTATAAATTACCTGCACCTGGACAGTTGCATATTGCAGTCCCTCCAAATAAAATGGCAAGCTCAAATAGTGGACCATTCCTCCTGCTGAAAAACACAATGGTCTAAGGTACTATTCCACGCTTGTGTCATATCCCAGGCTACCATTTTGGAGTACAAGATAAAGGACAGTAACTGTGAGTAGGCTAGGCCTCAGCAGCTCAGGACTATAGTCATTATAAGCTCTTTGGGGCAGGGACATCCTTGCCTCTTATGTCCCAATGTGTAAACCTAAACATGATCTCACCAGTTGTGTGTGGGGCCTGGCTGCTCACTCCCCAGACCTACAACTCGAGGTGGAGGTATCCAACCAACGGAGAAAAACGTCAGGGGCTCACAGATCCCACAAACAGGCTAGTAAAAGAACTGAGAACTTTATTTAGGGCACAAAATAGATAAATACATAGCCATACGCATTTCGTGCTAGTGGGCACTTAATCATAGGCTGTACCATATGGAATTTAATTGCTATATAGTTATTTGATGCAGTTTGTCCTCTTTGTTTACAGCACTGCGCATGTACTACATATGTTCTATAAATTATACACAGATACATTTGTTAGAGCCTCTGGTTTCCATCAGAGTAATGGAAACGTTTGTTCAGCCTTTATAATCGAAGTGCTTGTGTTGTTGTCTAATTTGGTCAGGCTGTTTATCTATAATGACTTTTGCTTGAAATAAGTGTAAGTGCAATTGGCATCTTCCCTACCTGTGCATAAAATGATGTCTGTCCCATAGAGTTTTTATCACTGGCGCTGTTGTTGCTCTGGGTGCGGGTGTACAGGCTTATTAATGGATATTCCGCAGAGGGGTTATAAGAGAGAGAAAAACAAGGTAATTGGTGGTCTGTGTCCTGACCTTACCTCAAATTGTACCAATTTTTGATTAATCCATGCTGTATTGCTGCATTTCATAAAGAGATCTGCTACAAAGTAGAGTATATTTGCAGGTTTGATAGAGACTGAGCTTTGCCCTATAGTAGAGATGGCCGAGTCGGGTAAAATCCGACCCTAACCCGCCCTCCCTAAGCCCACACCCGACTTCCAGGTTCCTTTTATAGACCCACGCCCGCCCCGCCGATGACATCACAAGAGGGGCGGGGCAAGCAGGCGCTCGCCTATAAAAAAGGAAGCAGGCAGCGCAAGGTGTAGGGCGGGAAGAGCGCCACCCGCAAATAGGGGTGCTAGGTCGGCCCGAACCCAATCGACCTGCCGGTATCAGCCCGGCCCGCATAATACTACCCTATAATGTCCCCCAAATAAACTTGGGGCCCTGTGATGAGTCCACTGTACAAGGCATTGAAATAACTCTCTCAGTGCAGTATCTCCATATTTAGAAGATAGAACCTGTTTCTCAAAATTAGGGATTCACTGAATCCAGGATTCAGTTCGGGATTGTGCCTGGCCAATCCGAATCCTAATTTGCATATATAAATTAGGGTTGGGTAGTGAAAACGCGTGACTTTTCGTCACAAAAGAAGAATTTTTCCACTTTTTCCTTTCCTGCCTCTAATTTACATATACAAATTAGTATTCGGATTCTGTTCGTTATTCGGCTGTATCTTTCACCAAGGATTTGGGGTTTTGGCCAAATAGTGGATTTGGTGCAACCCTACTCAAAATAGACAATTTCTATATCTATCTATCTATCTATCTATCTATCTATCTATCTATCTATCTATCTATCTATCTATCTATCTATCTATCTATCTATCTATCTATCGGCACTAAGTTTGCCCAGGAGCAGAAACAACCAATAATATGCATGCTTTCAAACAGGTGACCAGTAAATGTTACCTACTGATTGGTTGCTATAGGTTACTGCTCCTGAGCAAACTTAGTGCCTTTTATTATATAACTCCCCCAGGTGTATAGAGTGAGCCCTAGTGATCTGTACTGTGTATATACTGTATGGACTCTGGCTAGTGAGTCATTCATTAATGAACCCTGCCTGCTCACCATGGTAACTGATGTATTGGTCGTCAAGCAGCAAACGATCTGGTTAGAAGGACCTCAGAATTTTTGCACATGGGTTGTTCCTTTGTCGGTGTACCACATTGCTATCAAGCTCCTGAAATATAGAAGCACAGCTGGTCCAGATCATTAGAAATCTTACAGACACCAAATAGTCACTGGCAAAACACTATTCTCATTAGACCCGGAGAAATGTAGCCATGGCAACTGCAAAACGGCAGCCTTAATCATGCATCCTTTGGTTATGCTGAGCAGGACTTAAAGGGTTTTTATTTCTAAATTACAATGTTTACACTGCAAATAATTCACTCTACCATATAAAATTTCATCCCTGAACCAGCAAGTGTATTTAGTTGTAATATTGGTGTGTAGGTGCATCTCGGGTCATTTTGCCTGGTCATGTGCTTTCAGAAAGAGCCAGCACTTTAGGATGGAACTGCTTTCTGGCAGCTGCTGTTTCTCCTACTCAATGTAACTGAATGTGTCTCAGTGGGACTTGGATTTTACTATTGAGTGTTGTTCTTATATCTACCGGGCAGCTGTTATCTTGTGTTAGGGAGCTGTTATCTCATTACCTTCCCATTGTTCTGTTGTTAGGCTGCTGGGGAGAAAGAAGGGGGTGATATTACTCCAACTTGCAGTAAAGAATGACTGAAGTTTATTAGAGCACAAGTCACATGACTGGGGGCATCTGGGAAACTGACAATATGTCTAGCCCTATGTCAGATTTGAAAATTAAATATAAAAAAAAAACCTGTTTGCTATTTTGAGAAATGGATTTCAGTGCAGAAGTTTGCTGGAGGAGCACTATTAACTGATGAGTTTTGAAAGAAACATTTTTTCCTATGACCGTAATGTTTCGGGACCGCATGGCCGTTCCTCAGTCACTGAGGAAGGGCGATGCGGTCCCGAAACGTTTAATCATTGTGAAGTGTCATGAGCACCCTGGAATAAAGATTGGGAACCCCCCATTTGCAGCAGACAAGGTATTGGCGTCAATTTTTTTTTTTTTTCAAATTCAATAATTTGTTGCCCCTTTAATAGTCTACATTTGCCTTCTGACCTCTGCTGGAATTTCCTTGGCTGACCGTGATCTGTAGCTTTCTGTAAGTGTTATAAATAATAAAGGAGCGATGCATTACAGCTGATACTTGGGGTTTAGCAATCTCTCCTTGGCTTTCCATGACGCTGTTTATTGCTAACTGGTCATGATAAAGTGCTTTGTGTATTTTTTCCTCTGATCCTGAGATGTCTGTTAGTAATGCAATTCTTGGAGTGGCTATAGCTGTACTGCAGCTATTGTTTTTCTGTTTTTAGCCGGATTCGTAACAGGCCATTGTTAATTGTAGTCGCCAGGAAGGACCTCCAACATGGAATGCTTGTGCTAAATGCCTTTTATTTTCCAATGAAAGCGCAGGTCAGGTTTCAGTTAGTCAGGGAGTGTACGGAATGCTCACAAAACAAAAAGATCTATATTCTACTTGGGTTCACAATTTTAAGCGCCCTCTCCAAATCTCATTTCTATTAATTAAAAATGTCTTTAGAAAAAAAGGCGTTCACCATGTTGGGAAACGGGAAGCTCACCAGCATAAAGCTGAACCTTATTTGTATTCATAATAATTTGTAAATTTTTGGGAAAGCCACTTTTATGGTGGCACCATAGATTCTTCCTCCAATAACAAAACTTGGCAAATCTATGGCAGACAAAGGTGGTGAAAGTTTGATTTGTTTCAGGAACGCTGACTATGATGTTTCTGAGCAGTGTCACCATATCACCACCTGGACAATGGTTTTTCATGGTTTCCAAAAACAAAACCTAAGGATTGCACACTCAAATATAAAAAGTCAAAAATGTATTTAATCCAAAAACACATATCAACGATTGGCCCTATGCGTTTCGAGAATTTTTTTATCCTTTTGTTGTACTGTATGGATTTTGCCCCTGATGAAGACCACTCTAGTGGTCGAAACTAAAAGCCGATATTTAAGTGTACATTTTTTGACTTTTTATATTTGTTTTTATTTATTTTTTGTTTTTGGATTTCTTTACAAGGAGGCTTCATTGGGGTGGTCTCCATGGGATTAGCACTGTATACCTCGACCAAATCCGCACGGGTTATATTCCCCTTATTTATCAATACATTTTCAAGAAAAATTCCAGTGCGGGAAAAAACTTTAAAAAAATCATGAAAATCGTACAAATTTTTTTTCTGATTTTGTGCCCAAAAACCACGAAAACATTGGATTACTGCACGAAACCCAGCGCAAATCAGATATCTTTGGGACTTCTCCCATTGACTTACGGTATATACAACCTTGGCATGTCTCAGATGCCAGATGAGGAAAAACTTCAAGAGCCTTGAAGCTCGAAACATGTCGTGTGGTGATTAAAGGACACTTGAGCAGCAGTTTTTCTGAGCTTCTTGGTATCATTACCCCTACACAATCCGTTTTTCCTGATTTAAGCTCTGGATGGGAGCAAGGGTGTAAGATACCTGAAATTCACTCGACTAAGGGCGATATTACACCAGTTTCTTTGTCAATTTTCAGATGCCAGATGCTGGGTATAATAAATCCAGAAAAAAATCGTAGTTTTTTTTCACCAAAAAAAAATGGTTTTATAGTCAAAAAAACTTGAGTTTTTGGCATTCAGACTTTAATAAATACCCCCCCACACACAGTGTTTTATCTTTAAAGACTGTGCACACTTTTTAATCAATAATTAAAACAAAAAAAACATGAAATGTTGCTTTATAAATGGGACCCAGCTTTTCTGAGTTTGTCGTTCTAAAGCTTAAAGGCATCCTGTCATCAGAAAACATGTTTTTTCCAAAACGCATCAGTTAACAGTGCTACTCCAGCAGACTTCTGCACTGAAATCCATTTCTCAAAAGAGCAAACCGTTTTTTTTTATATTCAATTTTGAAATCTGACATGGGGCTAGACATTTTGTCAATTTCCCAGCTGCCCCTGGTCATGTGACTTGTGCCTGCACTTTAGGAGAGAAATGCTTTCTGGCAGGCTGCTGTTCTTCCTTCTCAATGTAACTGAATGTGTCTCAGTGGGACATGGGTTTTTACTATTGAGTGTTGTTCTTAGATCTACCAGGCAGCTGTTATCTTGTGTTAGGGAGCTGCTATCTGGTTACCTTCCCATTGTTCTTTTCTTTGGCTGCTGGGGGGGGAAAAAGGGAGGGGTTGATATCACTCCAACTTGCAGTAAAGAGTGAGCACAAGTCACATGACTTGGGGCAGCTGGGAAATTGACAATATGTCTAGCCCCATGTCAGATTTCAAAATTGAATACAAAAAAAATCTGTTTGCTCTTTTGAGAAATGGATTTTAGTGCAGAATTCTGCTGGAGCACAGATTCATTTTGAAAAAAAACTTTTTCCCCCATGACAGTATCCCTTTAAATGAATCACTTGCTATTGCTGTCTTTCCCCTTCAGAAGGAAATGACTCCGTATGTGATACAGTTCGGTTGTAGTTGTTCTTAGAAAGAAACTGTGCGGCTTTGGTTGCTGTTACCTAGACAAAGCTTTTGCTTGTTGACTGTTTCTATAAATTAGTTGAACAGGCCTACGTTAACTTTCCAAAGGTTAAATAACTACAATACACTGTATGGCCTGTTTCGCAGAAACGTGCACTTTGCAGTAAATGTGTTTGATTTCTAGCTGCACAAACCCAGTGGGAAAAGCCCTAGTATCACTAGTATCATCTTTCATTATCATCTCTCCTTTTTATAATATGGTTTTTAAATGCAAAATAATTGGTAGCCGCCTTGGTCTGACCTGCGTTTTCTGTCAGGCACATCCCTTGAGATGTCATGGGCAATATGAAAACACACTTTGGCTATACAACAATCTCCTTTAATCTCAAGGGATGAGAAAGTCTGTGAGAATATCTTTAGTAAGGAAATGATCAGTTTCTATTGAATGGAACACTTCTGTTAAAAATTTTTATTTGTAGCTGTAAGCCTTTTTTTGGCATCTGGGTAATGTGCAATTTGTAATTAATTGTGCTTTTTTTCTGAAAGTAATTTTTTTTCTATAACCTGAAGTGTCCCACGCTTTAGCCCACTTTTATTTAAAGGAAAACTATACCCCCCAAACAATGTAGGTCTCTATTAAAAGATACTGAGTAAAACAGCTCATGTGTAAAACCCTGCTTCATGTAAATTAACCATTATCATAATAATATACTTTTTTAGTAGTATGTGCCATTGGGTAATCATAAATAGAAAATTGCCATTTTAAAAAATAAGGGCCGCCCCCTGAGATCGTAAGATTCACTGTGCACACATACAAACCACATGTAAGGTCACATGAGCCAATTAACAGACAGAGTTGTGCCTTTTGCTTCCTCACTTCTTCCTGTTACAGTTAGTGTTGTAGTATTTCTGGTCAGGTGATCTCTGAGGCAGCACAGATAGAGTCACGAAATGGTGGTTCAAGGCAAGAGATGTAAAAGGGCAATATTTATGTAAATATATATTCCAGTTTGGTAAGATTCTTTAATATGTCATTCAATTTGATATAAACTATCTGTTGCTTAAGTATTCATTTTGGGGGTATAGTTTTCCTTTAATATCCTCTTGCATGAACACCTTCTTAGCTGGACACACGGGCAAATTTACTAACCTCCGAAAATTCACCAGCAACAATTCGCCAGGTGTAGATTCGCCAGGACAATGCTAATTCACTAAAATCCTAAATTGCGTCCAGGGCGCCGAATGCTGGCGAAGTTGCGCTAGCGTTACTGCGGCAAGCAAAGCAAAGTTGCGCTAGTGTTGCCTAATTTGCATACGGCTGGAAGTTAAAATTGAATGGACGTATATGTTGCAGCAACTACATTACATTACACAAGTCCAGGGAACCTTAATAAAGACAATAGAGTTGTTATATTGCCCTACACATGAGCCCACTGTATAGTTTATGTTCCATATGTTAGAAAATGTAGGGGGGGAAGCGGGTTACCCAAAAAAAAATGTAACGCTATTTTTCAGCCTATCACCCTGAAAAAGGAAAAGACGTCCGTGTTTTTTGGACTTAGAAAAATATAAACTATTTTTTGGGGAACTCCTACCTATTGCACTTCGCCTGGTCTGAGGTGGCGAAGGCAAGTCTGGCGCAAGAGGTAAGGTTCAGTAAAATCTGCATCTTAGTGAATTTTCATTGTTACGTCCATTGTTACGCCAGAGGGCAACTTCGCCAGGAGTTAGGGAGCAAAGTACCGCTAGAGTCTATCTCCTTCGCTAGCTAAGTTGCAACTGTTAAATCGGCAAAGTACCGAAATGACGTCACGCTGGCCAATTTTCACCCGCTTTAGCCACTTCACCCTTTAGTAAATTTAGCCCCACAGTATCTTATTACCAGTATTTTTGAATAAAGGGTTTTCCCTAGCAATAGTGAAGGAATTCTTAACTATTAACTAATTGGCTTATTTTTCAGAAAATAGTGAGGCTTTTGTTGTTTTCCGTATAAATTCGAATAAACTCACTTTTTTTTTTTTAAACTCAGATGTCTGTTAATTAAAAAAATCTGAATATATCCGAATAAATATGTATGTACATTAACTTCTACATGAAATCGCAAGCTTTCAGATGGCGACGTTTTACATTCGTTTTTTTTTCTTGTGCATAATAGCAAATATTTTGAGCTTTTTAAAATATAATTCGAATTTGAGTTTTTGTGCAAAATAATTTGGTTTGTGGCAAAAATTCAGATTCGAACGTTGATTAATCACCTCATCTGTGTCTTGTCTACTTTACTGGTATTTTAAACCTATGGATGTTTCATTGGCTAAATCTACAATAAAATGATTCCTTTTGGGAGTATACAGAACAAAAATAAATATTGGGATGGAGAAATGAAGTGTTTATTGTTCAGAAAATGTAAGTAGGATTTACAGCTTGAGTTGCATTCCTTGCCTAGTTAAGTAGTGGTTGCCATAGGTAACAAAAGCATAATGTTCTTGTTGTCCGAATAAACGTAAATCTAATTCTTATCTCCACCACTCGCTATATTCTTTGTTAGCAATGCATAAGAAGAAATTGCATTAAAGGGCACCTGAAATTGTTTCCCCCACCAGTAATGCCGATTATTAGAGCCTGCGCTTTGAAACTATATATATATTGAATACACTACCCCCTCTTGTAAAATATAAGGATATTATAAGTTACTGAGGAGTTTCATGACCATATAAAAATACGAGGCAGAAGGCCGAGTGTTTTTATACTGGTCATGGAACTCCGAGATAACATCTAATATCCTCGTAAAATCATTTACTTATGTATGTGGTGCAGTCTGCTTCTACTTTTATAATGAAGGACATCAACTTCGGTTTACTAGAAAATACTACCCTTCTTTAGACTTATGTTGGTGTCAAAAACGATAGAAGTCCCAAGGCTTCTTCAAGTAAAAAATATTAATTTATTGTTATTCACATTAAAACAGTAACTAGTACATACTACCCCCCATACCCCACCTTACGCATTTCGCACCCTCCGGCGCTTAGTCATAGGTGTATCTCAAGGCGTTTCACACCCTCCGGCGCTTAGTCATAGGTGTATCTCATGGTGAGATACACCTATGACTAAGGGCCGGAGGGTGCGAAACGCGTAAGGTGGGGTATGGGGGGTAGTATGTACTAGTTACTGTTTTAATGTGAATAACAATAAATTAATATTTTTTACTTGAAGAAGCCTTGGGACTATCGTTTTTGATATAAACTTTTCTGTAGTTGATTGCCTTTTTGAACTGGGGCGAGTCCCTTGGGCCTGGCTGAATAACTATATGGACTCCCGATTTTGAATTGAATTATGTTGGTGTCAGACAGGGAGATTAGTCGTCCAGCAACATAACTTCTCTACTGCGGACGACTCATCCCTCCCCCCCTGAAAATGCGATTGACATTCTCGCCGGCGGGATGGCATAAGTATTGCTTAGTTTTTCTCGTGAGGCAACATCAGGCGACTTTGGAATTCCAAAGCGATACATATGCCATCCTGACGGTGTTTCGCATTCTTGCCAGCGGGAAGACATTTCAAGGAGATTAGTCACCCGCAGTAGAGAAGGTTTGTCACTGGGCGACTAATCTCACTGACTTGCCTCTCAACATTCTCTGTGGAAATAATAAGAAATTTTAGACCACACCCTAGTTTGTCCAGGCACACCCAGTTATTCCCCAAAACCTTGCTCTCCTTTACAGAAACCCATTGCCTTTTCAAAGAATCTGCACTTTCTTGCTTAAAATGGGATAATTAAATGATGTATGCCAGGATTTTTCTTATAAAGCCATTGTAACTGGGCATAGATCTGATGGAGAGGATCAACTAAAGGGGACCCGTCACCCCAAAAAAATAATTTCAAATCCTATTTTAGCAAGCAAAATGAACTTTAATTACACTGTATAAATTATTTGAATTTTGTTTCCTTTTGTCTGGGAATTAATAATTATAGCAAGCAGGCAGGAGCCATTTTGTGGAAGCTGTTATTAAGACAAGTCTTGTATCATCTCAGAATCTTGTTTGTGCACCAGAATGGGGGACCTGATGTCCATCCCCATGTCCTGGTTACACAATTAAATGGTGAAGAGAATGGGGGAATGTGGGGAGAGCAGTGACATGTAGGAAGTGCTGAATGGAAAGTGAAAGTAATTGTCTGCCTAAGGCATAGAGGAGGGGCAGACAATATTTGATTGACAGCTGAGATTGTTTTAGAGTTTACAACAGCTATGAATGCTTAAAAAAAAAAAAATTTGGGTGTTATGTTTAATTTGAAACGGACATTTATTATACTGCTTTTTATGTCTGGGTGACAGGTCCACTTTAAATGTTAAAACAATAACTTCATAAAATTAAGCAAGCATTGTATCACTTTTATTCATAATGTACTTTCCAGATTTCAGTGTGCATGAATGAGGGATATTGAGGCAGTTCCCACTCAATGTAAAAAAAAACAAACCTTGTATACTTTTACAACAATTTGACAGTTTCTTTATTTTTCTCTGTTTCTTTATTTTCAGGCACTCTCCACATCTCTCGTGATTGTTGCTGTGTACTGCCCAGTGGTTGCAGCTGTTTTCATTGTGTTGAAGCTGGTTAACTACCGTCTGCACAGGGCACTGGATGAAGGAGAAATTGTGGAGAGGAGTGCTAGTGAGTTGACTGAGAGGGTGGCAAAGGCAGAACATGGTGACAGCTCTGCAAGAAGAGAGGACAGCAATGGACCCGGGTAAGAGTTGAAAAAGACTGGAAAAGATGGTTGGATCTTAGGTGTGCATAGGCCCAGCACAAGCATTTATGGACTGTGTGTTTGTGTGTATTACAAGTACGCAAGTTATATCAAATTTTACTTATCACTTGCAATTAGGCAGTTTATATTTAGAAATAAAAGGCTGAACTTGATTGACGTGTGTCATGTTACTGTTTCCCAAGCTTCTGCTAGCCAGGAACCAGGCCCGGACTGGTAGTCTATGGGTTCCGGCAAATGCTAGAGGGGCTGCTATAAGGTGCCATAGAAAGTCCGTATTTAGTGGGCTGATTGGGCTTATGGGTACCTGAAATGCCACGGCCTATTTTAATTCCCAGTCCAGACCTGCCAGGAACATTAGTTGCTTTCTCAAGCAGAAGGGGGGGTAGGGGCGATTTTGTATATTAAAGGGGTTGTTCACCTTCCAAACACTTTTTCAGTTCAGTAGTTTTCAGATTGTTAACTTTAAAGGAATACTGTCATGAGAAACATGTTTTTTTCAAAACACATCAGTTAATAGTGCTGCTCCAGCAGAATTCTGCACTGTAATCCATTTTTAAAAAGAGCAAACAAGATTTTTTTTATATTTAATTTTGAAATCTGAATGGGGCTAGACAAATTGTCAGTCTCCCTGCTGCCCCCAGTCATGTGACTTGTGCTCTGATAAACTTCAATCACTCTTTACTGCTGTACTGCAAGTTGGAGTGATATCACCCCCCTCCCTTTTCCCCCCAGCAGCCAAACAAAAGAACAATGGGAAGGTAACCAGATAGCAGCTCCCTAAAGCTGGCCATAGATGCAAAGATCCGTTCGTTCGATTCCTCAAACGATCACACGTCCCAATCTCCCGACCTGCCACTAACCATTCAGATCAAATAAAGTAGAAAAGAACAGATCAGCCAATGTTCTTCCCCTGACAGCAATTGTACGAAAGTTATGTCTGACAAAAGCTAGTGACAGTCTCCCACTGAAAATCGTACGATCGGCAATACATGCAGAGAAATTATTGGCAGCCGACAAATCTTTTAACCTGTCCAATCGACCAAACAACCAATCTCCGCCGGACGAAAAATCACGGCTCTCTCCACACACACGGTCTGAAAATCCTACAAATCTTCGATTTGTTCGATTGGATCTTTGCGTCTATGGCCAGCTTAACACAAGAAAACAACTGCCTGGTAGATCCAAGAACAACACTCAATAGTAAAAGCCAAGTCCCACTGAGACTGATTCAGTTACATTAAGTAGGAGAAATAACAGCCTGCCATAACGAAGTTCCATCCTAAAGTGCAGGCACAAGTCACATGATGACGGGCAGCTGGGAAACTGACAATATGTCAGATTTCAAAATTGATTATAAAAAAAAAAATCTGTGCTCTTTTGAGAATTGGATTTCCGTGCAGAAGTCTGCTGGAGCAGCACTATTAACTGATGCGTTTTGAAAAAAACATGTTTTCCCATGACAGTATCGCTTTAACATTATTCTGTTCATGTTGTTACTTTTGTGTGCTATAAAAATAACTCTTGGTTAACAGAACAAATTATGTTTGAATACAATCCCTTTGGTTTAGCCATGATGCCTTAATGAAAGGTCAGCTGCTATTGAAACAAACCGCAGCTTATGTATCAAGCATGTTTCATTAGATTTTTTGCGCAACAACCTTCTTATCCCTTTGCATTTTGCCATGGCAGTGATCCAGGTGGAGGGATTGAAATGTCTGAATTTGTTCGAGAAGCAACTCCTCCAGTTGGATGCAGTTCACGTAATTCCTACTCTGGGTTGGACCCAAGCAATCAGGTATGTGTCTGGAACAAAGTCCAAATTGCAAAATAATATTAAATGTGTAATCAAGCTTTAGTCTTCCAGTAACCAAACAAAAAATGAATCAGAATGCTTATGATTTATGTTTTACTGTAATTTCACTGAATCAACTTTTCTCATCCGTAATGAGATGATTGCCACAAATCTCCCTTTCGTCTTGGTTATTAATTGAGAACTAAACCCTAAAGATGATTGTCTAGAAATGCTGTATTTTATATACTAAACTGACTACAGCAGCTTAAAGGTTCAAATCTCTATAACAATGTAGATTTTGTTATGACTGTCGGCGACCCTGCAAATGTTCAAGTTCATTGAACATAGAATCTGATGACAAAGTGTTGGTTATTATTTTCTATTGCTGTTGTATTACTATCTGAGCTAAATTAATAACTAATCACCCTTTTATCATAGCTTCTACAGACCATATATATGGGATATGGGACAGTTGTGGAATCTTATCTGGAAACCCATTATCCAGAAAGCTCAGAATTAAAGAAAGTCTGTCTCCATTTTATCCAAATTTTTAAAAAGGTCCCAAGCGTTTTGCTTAACGGGTCCCATACCTGTATTGTCATTTGATACCTAAGCTCAGGTTACTGACCGCAATACAGAAGCGTATTTTGTGAGTCAGAAGAAAAGACGGACGAGTGAAAAATCAAGAGACTTTAATATGTACATTTTAGAAGCGAATGTAAACATAATGTAAATCGTTCTTTGCATCAATGTGCTTTCCAAACTTAAAACCACTTTTTTCAGTGGGAAAAAAAAGAAGAAACTGAATGAAGAGAAAATGGGTAGAAATATTTTATTAAAAGAGAAGTGGTTGCTTAGAACTCATTAGATTTTATAAAACTCTTAGTTATAGGATTGTTTTTATCCTGTCATCCAAGAAGGGTCCAAATTAGACTCCCATAGACTCATTTTAATTAAATAATTCAAATGTTTAAAAATGATTTCCTTTTTCAATGTAATCATAAAACAGTACCTTGTACTTGATCTAGACTAATATATAATTAATCCCTATTATAGGCAAAACAATTCTAGATGGTTTTGATTATTAAGTAGACTTAAAGGAGATCATCAGTGGCGGAACTACCGGGGGAGCAGGGGGTGCGAGCGGGCCAGGGCCCCCCCGGCAGCTCACGCGCCACTGACAAAGCCGGCCAAATGCGGCCGTACGGAGGGGGGCGGGCCCGGCTGCGTGTCATGCACCAATCAAAATTACTGAAAGATGCTTATCCAGAAAATCCCAGGTTCCGACCATTCTAGAAAAGTCCCATACTTATTCTAAAGTATAAATGGGACAGTTGGTCCTTATCTCAACAAAACTATCATATTCCACCCTTGCTATAAAGTTAATGGGATGGATAATTTCCAACTATATCTCAAGGAAACTATTCTCAAGAATTTGTCTTGAGTCCTTAATGTGATCAGAATAACTGACCGTTTTTCAATAAATATGTTTAAGATGAGGTATGTAGTGTCTCCTGTCACCTACATTAGTGTTAAGTCTGTATAATCTAAAATTGATCTAAGAGCCTTATAAATCAGTATAAATCTGCCATTGCCACTCCCCCAACAATCCTTTTAACCCACTAACTCTGTTTGTTTTTGAACAGGTTGGAGTGTCTCGTTATGGAGCTGCCTCTGGAAGCAAAGGTATTAAAGATATTAACACATGACAATGTTTAAACAGTAGGTATTCTCAAGCCTATGGTGCACAGGGTGTTTGACTATTGCTGGACTCAGCCAGAAAACAGCTGTGGTGAAAACCACCCCACTGCTTGCTATAGCAGGACATGGCAAACACTCTGTTTATTGCACATGCCATAATAGCAGAATGTTCATTTTGACTACCGTTGTATCTTGTGTCTTAACATTCCCTGTGTGTTGTAAGCCTTAGAACAGGGGTCTCCAACCTTTCTTTTCTTTTTGGCAGTACACCTGGTTTTTATGTAACTAAAGCTTGCCTCCAAGCCTGGAATTCAAAAATAAGCACCTGCTTTGAGGCTACTGGGAGCAACATTCAAGGAGTTGGTGAGCAGCATGTTGCTCGCGAACCACTGGTTGGGGATCACTGCCTTTAGAGGCTTCATTGTTCTACAGTTTTGTTAGTCCTGGGAGCAATATAAACAAAAACTTGAAAAACACAGCTCTGCAAACCTTCCACTGAATCCTTGTCCTGTTGATTATGGCTTCGCTACTGCACACAGCAGCTTCAGCCATCTTGTAGTATGTAGTAGTAGGAAGGAATATCTACAACAACACTGGATCACTCCAAGTCTGACCCTGATTTATTATTAGCATTTACTACTTACATCTTCTGGTAGGCACAGCTCTATATATTGGGAACCTGTCTGCAAGAAATAAGCAGCCCTAAAATGGTAAGGATTTGGAATAAAAATTGGAATAAGTAATTTATTACTACTTAGGAATGAGTGATCAAGACTATGGAACCATAAAACTAGAATATAATCCATTAGTCTGTCTATTATTATATACGTATCCAGTAATGCTACACGAATATCCTTTCATAATCAAGACAGGTCAGTGAGACATTAGAAATGGATAGTTATTGTGCATTATTACATGATTTTTAATTAGGCACCTAATATGTGTCAAGTTTTACACTCCTAGTTATGGGCATAATGTACATAGCAACACGTATGAAGAGTTAAAGAAAATGAATGTACTCATGTCTGGTTGTGTCTACAGGGGATACAGATGCTGCAAAGACGTCAGATGATATCAGTCTGAGTCTTGGCCAGAGTTACAGTTTGTGCAAAGAAGCAAGTGAAGACCAAGGTAGACTGCATCATTTACTGGCAGCATATAATTACCTAGTATTTCTGCATCTCTTGACTATTGTCTTGTGGTAGAGTATGGGAAGAAAAAGATTTTGTTGAAGATTCACACCTCTGTGCTCATTTGAACACAATGTGCAAAATTGTTTTAACCACAGCCTGAGAGGAGGCTAGAGTAGGACGATGCATTATGTATATGAACTGGCACATAGTTGCAGAAAAAGTCATGGCCCCTCTATCCCAAAGAGGATTCAGGGAAGTGTTTTATTGCTGTGAATGGCTACAGCCATATTGTATTTTTTGGGCAAAGGGAGCATAAATAAAACTGTGTGCAACAGATGTGGGACAGAGACAAATGGGGAATCTCAAGTCCTTGTCAGTCCTGTAATGAGCAATGGTAGAGAAGGAGTAAGGACATTAAAAAGACTGGAGGAGGGGTGTAGCAATAAACTCAGGCAAAAATAAAAAACCTATGAGGAACTTTGATTGCGTCATATTTAAGAATTCCCCTTTGTACCAAAATTCTTCAAGTATCCACAGAATGTCTGTAATTATAGGAGGCATTTCTATTATAGCTATAGGAAACTGATTTAAATAGATACTGACACAGTACAGTTTAGGTTTTTTCCATGCGTGCCCAAAGAAGTTTTCTGTAAAAAAAAGTATTCCTCTTAGTATAGAACGTCTCATGTATATTTCATTAAATGATGCTATATCATACATACAATTATTTGGTGAGACTTTAATGTAAAAGCTGTTGTTGTGTATGCAAGCATTTTACAACATTTTTAGATATATAAATGAAATCGGAGTCATTGCGCTGAAAAGGGGGGATGTTGTTACTTTTGTAGGGTGTTTATGTAAATCATTCTAATCAATTAAAAGCTTTTAAGCATTCTTAAGTTATTAAAGCTTAACTACCAACTTTCTTTCCAGTAGTTGTTTCCAATGAGCTGCTGGAACTCCTTCAGACTGCAGAGAGATTGAGAGTGCCATGGTCAAAATCGGACTTCATCTCAGGTTGGAGTGACACTCAAACCTCACCTAAAGTCTGGGCCAGATTGGTGCAGAAAGCTGGAAACTTGTCTTCCAAAGCTAAGATTCTGGAACTGTACTTAATAGTTAGAATGCAGTTTTATTACAACTCAGGCATCAAAGTGGGAAGGGACATGGGTGCTGGAGTTTCTAAAAATAAATTGGATGCATCGACAGCCCAATTTGCTTGGTGAACATAATAGGAGTGATTTGACCATGGTACATCAACAGTTGAAAACTTGTTAATGTTAGCAGTTCATACAGTACTTTTTGCATTGATTGTCATTTAAAATGTACAGAATATTTGTAGACTTGCCTTGAAAGTGTTACATTTCAAAAGTACCAAGTTCTGCTTTGGTTAACGTGGACGGATTGTGATAGTGAAATTTGATACATAACATGCATTGAATAAATGGCTTTCTTACACTAGCAGTTTGCTAAAAATGCCTACACTACTTACATTTATGATAGCTAATATATTGTCAACATTTTTTGTTTAAACAGATTTGACTGTGGATCAGAAGCTTTTCCGTCTTGTCTCCAATGACTCCTTTGTCTCCATTCAGCCTTCAATATCCTCTGGTGGAAAAGACTTAACTAGAGACTTCAGTGACAAAGGATCAATACTAACACACAGTCATCACCACCATTTGGATCTGTCTCTGTCTAATGCCTGTGACACAGAAATGGCCTCACTTGTTCCATTGCATTCACATTCATACAGGAAAGATCATCGACCAAGAGGTGTCCCAAGAACTTCAAGCTCTGCTGTTGCTTTCCCAGACACTTCTCTTACTGACTTTTCACTTTATCAACCAAGGCGCGGGCTGGATCCTGTTAGTGAACTTGAAGCTTCCAAACCACATTCTGGGTCCAAAGATTCACTGGTAGATAATGCTTGTGCTTCAGGGATTTTTCAATTAGACTGTCTAAAAAGCAAAGGAACCCAGCAGCTTTCAATAACTGGTAGTGTTAAACACATGAAGACTGACAAAAGCATGGATAGTTTAAGAAGCCTCAGTACAAGGAGCAGTGGCTCCACAGAAAGTTATTGTAGTGGAACAGATCGGGACACAAATAGCACTGTTAGCAGCTACAAAAGTGAACAGACCAGTTCAACTCATGTGGAAAGTATTTTATCTGAGCATGAGGATATTACTGCTGCAAAGAGAGTCCACTGTGGTGACCCGGAAGAAGAACATAGCTCTGCTACTGATAAAAGGACTAGTAGTGTAAGGACCGCTGTAGAAAGAAACACTGCTCAGGAAGCCAAGGATGCCAACACCTCTGATGATGTACCGAGTCCTAGGGGTCTTAGCTCTTCAGCATCAGAAGAAGCTAATAAGAACCCACACGCAAATGAATTAACTGGACAAACTGACTGGCTTCCAGGAAAACTGTCAGCAAACATTGAAGAACCTGGGGAAAAACCAGTAATTTTAGTTGACTTGAGATCTTTAAAAGAAACGGGTATTAAGCAGAGAGATAATGATGTACGGCCCAAATCATCTAGTTTAATACATCGTACATCCTCTGCTCATAAATCATGCAGGAGACGGACAGGTAAAAAAAGAGCCAGCAGTTTTGATGCAAGTAGACACAAAGAATATGTTTCCTTTCAAGGCATAGCTGATACCAAACCTCACAGTACTGGTTTTTGTCATGATGAAGATTCTAGCGACCAAAGCGACTTGAGCAGGACCTCAAGTGTTCAGTCAGCCCACCGTTTCAGCAGTGATAGCTCTTCCAGCACTACTTCCCATTCATGCCAGTCTCCTGAAGCAAGATACAGTGCCCTAAGGACAAAATATCGAATAAAAGAAAGAGGCACAGATTCACATCGCACGCATCTAAATTGTGAAGGAACTAGTAAAAAGCGGTCCACCCGCAGGACTTCTAGTGCAAGTGGTACAAAGAGCCGAGTTCGAGTGTTAAGTCTGGACAGTGGCACTGTAGTTAGCTTGAGTGATACCAACAGACTGGCTGCTCCTGAAAATATAAAACCCTTAACCACTTCTAAATCAGATCTAGAAGCCAAAGAAGGTGAAGTGCTAGATCAGATGTCTCTGTTGGGACGAGCTTCACAGTTAGAATCTGTAACACGGTCAAGAAATAGTTTGCCCAGCCAGGTTACTTTCCAAGAAGCTGGAGAGCGAGAAGCATCTGTTGGAGGTAGGTGACACGTATGAAGATTTTTTTTTTCCTGCTTTTCTATTTTCTGGAAATGAAAATGTGTTTAAAAGAATACAACCATTCCTAATTAAAAATGGAAAAATAATACCTTGCTTTTTGAGGAAAGTACATAAAACAGTGGATATTCAAACAGTTACTTTGTTTAAGGCTAGCTCATTTGAGTGAACACGCTTTAGCCTGATAAAAGGAGTTTTGGTCAGGAACACAGCCCTGTGTGTACCATTAGGTCTCCCCAAGTGTTTTTGAAACTCACTAGCCTTTCATATGTGATAAGACGGCAAATCCAATTCCAATAATTCAAATCATTTGTGTCTTTGAGATGCTCTGGGAAGTTAACGTTCACATTTACATCTGCTTCTTAGTTAATTAGAAATGTGTCCCTTCATGTTTAAAATATGCAGCATTATTCAAATAGAGGGGCAACCTGAGCTGTGCAGTTAGCAATGTAATTATATTGCAAGAGGCTCACTTGTGGTGCAGCAGCATTCTTTGTCAAGCATGCTTTTAGTCTTAAAGGATCACTAACCTCAATTTTTTTTTTTAAATTTGTATACTATGAAAAAAAAAAAACAAAACACCCAACACATATTAAACTTTAAAAAGGCAAAGTCTTTATTTAGAAATAACTTATCGAATCTCCGCTTGCGCTCCTCTTCAGAAATGTCGATCGGGTGCTCCATCATGCAGTGCTCGATTTCTCCTCCTTGCCTTCCTTATAGGAGATAGCCAGGGAGGAGAAATTGAGCGCCACGCAATGGATCATCGCCCTGTCTGAAAAGGAGTGCAGGTGGAGATTCGGTAAGTTATTTCTTAAGGTGGCCATACATGGATAGATCCGCTCGTTTGGCGATGTCGCCAAACGAGCGGATCTCCCTCCGATATGCCCCCCCAAACGGGGGTCAGGGGCCCAACGATCGGATCCTAGCATTCCCAAACGGGGGTCAGATCGCGGGACCGCATCAACGAACAGATGCGGCCGCGATCCGACGGGATTTTTAAACCCATCCGATCGAGATCTGCCCGACTTTCGGCCAGATCTCGATCGGGGAAGCCCGTCGGGGGCCCCCATACACGGGCCAATAAGCTGCCGACACAGTCTGTCGGCAGCTTTTATCGGCCCGTGTATGGCCACCTTTAATCTAAGTTTAATATGTGTTGGTGTTTTTTTTTCGAGTATACAAACGAATATTTTTAAAGAAAATTGATGTTACTGGTCCTTTAATTCAATAATTACAAATGCTGTGTTGCCCTACTGGTTGGCTTCTCATTCCAGAACCTATATAATTCAAAACTCATCCTTTATGTATATAGCTTTGACTTTACACAGCGCTTTGCTGACATAAGGCATCACTCATGTCACAGAAAGCTAATATTCTGTGTAAGATTGTTGTTCAGTAAAATTAGAGAATTGATCAAGTGTCTGAATACACTTGTAAAGCTTTCTGTATTAGTAACGTGAAAAGCTGCCCAGGAAAGTTGACAAAGTGGGCTTTTGATTCCAGCTACTTTGCTAAAAAGTGGTATGTTGGTCTGAGCCATCCAATCAAAGTACAATCAAAATCTCGATGGATTAATTGCCGATGATGGAAATCTAAAATTCCGTTAGTAGCCAAAGCCATGTCTTGGATACGATGAACACACTACAGTGTGCATTTTTATGCTCTAACACAGGAAAATTAGCACTGAGCAATGCATCATGGGTCTTATGGGCCTCTATCCTTCAGTGTAGGCAGATGCTGTAAATACAATTGTTATAGACATTTTTTTCAATTAGTGAACATTGAGTCCTGTAATACAATTGATTACTAAGCACTGCAAGTTTTGATGACATCACTTAGCACAGTTGATATAGACCAGGTTCCGTCTACTGTAAAGTATAAGAATATTAGAAGTGGCAGAGAGGTTCTATGACCATATAAAGTCTATTATAATGTTTGTATGACAACTTTTATTTGTTTATATGGCACCAACATAAACGCTTTGCAAATTGAATTTTAACTAAAGCTGTAAAATCTTGTAGTCATTGTAAATTAGATTTGTTTGTAATGAATCTGTTTTATTGGTAAACTTTTCCCCCAATATGAGCAACCCCAAGTAAACTATTGCTTTGTTTAGGATTATGATTAATTTACTTTTACTGTACAGGAACTTTATTTTTGATATAAACATGTCCATGACAAACCATGTGTATGTATATATATTTCGTGTGTGTGTGTGTGTGTGTATATATATATATATATATATATATATATATATATATGTGTATATGTGTATATATGTGTATATATATATATATATATATATATATATATATATATATATATATATATATATATATATATATATATATATATATATATATATATATATATATATATACTTCTTCTTCTTCAGTGAGTATCCGCACTCCAAAGCGATGCTTGATGGCGGGGTGCACGGCAATTATTTATGTATCAAAAAATCTTGTGACCAGCACTCCCTTTTTTTTAAAAGTTCAATTCTTTTATTGTCATTTTGTAATGTCCGACGTTTCGGTCCTCATTGGGACCTTTTTCAAGGATAATACAAAACCTTAAACATCCACAATAAATAAAAAAGTGCTTAAACATTGACCAATCAGTGTTCTCATGTAATTAACCGCTTAATGTGAATCATGTGCAACAACCAAGTGTGTATCAATCATCATGTGCTTCAATCACATGCCTGTCACATATATCAAATGTGCATATAAAAGCATAAAATTCAATCACGTATACATTATTAATAATGGTAAAAGTGCATATACAATCATGTATTTCCATAAAAAATATATATAAATACGTGAATAAATATTAAATATTTATTTAAAATCCCCATTGTGTGTATGTGTTAATGAAAAAAGTTCCAATTGTAATATTCACAACCATCCACAAGATGTCACCAATGTGTTTCAAAAAGGTTCCTGTTACAGTGTCCATAAAATTCAAGTGTTGCAAATCCTAAAAAAGATAAAAAAGAAACAATAACCATTGTAAAAAAACCCTTGATTAACGCACTGTAGCAACTACCAAGGTATAGAGAGACAACTTATCTATTCGACCTAAATCTGCTCTACTCGTGCCCATTCCTAGGAACTATTCAGTCTAAAAAGCAACTTAAATTAACCTGCCCATTCATACCATGTGGCGCTATACAGTTCAACTCATAAATCCAAAAGGCCTCTCTCTTCAATAACATTCTCCCTGTATCACCTCCCCTTGGATGAGTCTTCAAATGCTCAATGGGCATACACCTAAAAGAAGAGGCATCGTGCTTGGCCTCAGCCCAATGTTTGGCCACCGGTTGCTGTGCTATGTCCTGCTTTCCCTCAATTTTGCATGTCCCTTTCTTCCTATTGGGATCTAGGGCTGCTCTTATGCTTGATCTATGCATACTTATCCTTTCTTTCAGTGGCCTTACCGTTTTACCACAGTAGAGTAACCCACATGGGCATTTTATAATATACACAACCATCGCGGTTTCACAAGTCATCCGCTGCCTCACTGTGTATTTTTTACCCGTGTACGGGTGTGTGAAGTGGCTTCCTAAAATCAATGTGCCACACATTATACAACCTCTACACTTGTGTACCCCAGGACGTCTAGCCAGCTCAAACCTCTCTCTTTCTTGATCATACTTATCCCTCGGATCTGAGGGACTCAATTGCTCCTTCAAATTCCTCGAGCGAGAGTAACTGAACCTCGGTTTTTTACTCACCTTACCCTTCAACTGCTCATCGGTACCCACTACATCCCAATATTTATTCACAATTTGTTTAACTTCGGGGCTTTTCAAACTGTATTGACTAGTGTAGTAAATTTCACCTCTAGGCCGACGCTTGTCCAGTTTATCACCCAGGTTATCTACTCGCAAGAGTTCCTCTCGATCTAAGGTTTCAGCCCATTTTGAAGACATATCAATCAAATGTTTCGGGTAGCCCCTCACAGCGAACTTCTCACTCATAGCTTTTAAATCAGATCTCCTCTTGGAGATTTCACTGTCAATTCTGGCTACTCGTAACATCTGGGATTTGGGCAGTGAATGTATTAAGTGCCTAGGATGGTGACTGTTATAGTGCAATATGGTGTTTCTATCGGTCAGTTTGGTGAAGATGCTGGTTTGTAACCTACCTCCATTTTTATAAATTGTCACATCCAAGAAATTTTCGCTGTTCTCACTGTAGTTCATCTTAAGTTTCACCGGACTATCGAGTCGATTCAATTGATCCACAAAATCGATCAACTCAACAACAGGTCCCGTCCACAAAAAAAATATGTCATCGATATAGCGCCTATAAAAGGCGCCATATCTGCGAAACAAATTATTAGAAAGGATATGTTGAGTTTCAAATTCCCACATAAACGCATTAGCGTACGCGGGAGCTACCCGTGACCCCATGGCGGTCCCGGTGCGCTGCAAATAATATTGCTTCTCGAATTTGAAATAATTCCGGTGCAAGATGAACTCCAGTAGAGACAGCGTAAATTCTATGGGAGGACCTCTGTAATCCAGATTCTGTGATATTAAATTCCTCACAGCTCTTATCCCTGCCTCGTGCGGTATGCATGTGTACAGACTCTGTACATCTAAAGTGACCAAAATCAGACCATTCAAGGGCAAGCTGACACTCTGTATCATCCTCAAAAAATCGTTGGTGAGGAATTTAATATCACAGAATCTGGGCTGTGAGGAATTTAATATCACAGAATCTGGATTACAGAGGTCCTCCCATAGAATTTACGCTGTCTCTACTGGAGTTCATCTTGCACCGGAATTATTTCAAATTCGAGAAGCAATATTATTTGCAGCGCACCGGGACCGCCATGGGGTCACGGGTAGCTCCCGCGTACGCTAATGCGTTTATGTGGGAATTTGAAACTCAACATATCCTTTCTAATAATTTGTTTCGCAGATATGGCGCCTTTTATAGGCGCTATATCGATGACATATTTTTTTTGTGGACGGGACCTGTTGTTGAGTTGATCGATTTTGTGGATCAATTGAATCGACTCGATAGTCCGGTGAAACTTAAGATGAACTACAGTGAGAACAGCGAAAATTTCTTGGATGTGACAATTTATAAAAATGGAGGTAGGTTACAAACCAGCATCTTCACCAACTGACCGATAGAAACACCATATTGCACTATAACAGTCACCATCCTAGGCACTTAATACATTCACTGCCCAAATCCCAGATGTTACGAGTAGCCAGAATTGACAGTGAAATCTCCAAGAGGAGATCTGATTTAAAAGCTATGAGTGAGAAGTTCGCTGTGAGGGGCTACCCGAAACATTTGATTGATATGTCTTCAAAATGGGCTGAAACCTTAGATCGAGAGGAACTCTTGCGAGTAGATAACCTGGGTGATAAACTGGACAAGCGTCGGCCTAGAGGTGAAATTTACTACACTAGTCAATACAGTTTGAAAAGCCCCGAAGTTAAACAAATTGTGAATAAATATTGGGATGTAGTGGGTACCGATGAGCAGTTGAAGGGTAAGGTGAGTAAAAAACCGAGGTTCAGTTACTCTCGCTCGAGGAATTTGAAGGAGCAATTGAGTCCCTCAGATCCGAGGGATAAGTATGATCAAGAAAGAGAGAGGTTTGAGCTGGCTAGACGTCCTGGGGTACACAAGTGTAGAGGTTGTATAATGTGTGGCACATTGATTTTAGGAAGCCACTTCACACACCCGTACACGGGTAAAAAATACACAGTGAGGCAGCGGATGACTTGTGAAACCGCGATGGTTGTGTATATTATAAAATGCCCATGTGGGTTACTCTACTGTGGTAAAACGGTAAGGCCACTGAAAGAAAGGATAAGTATGCATAGATCAAGCATAAGAGCAGCCCTAGATCCCAATAGGAAGAAAGGGACATGCAAAATTGAGGGAAAGCAGGACATAGCACAGCAACCGGTGGCCAAACATTGGGCTGAGGCCAAGCACGATGCCTCTTCTTTTAGGTGTATGCCCATTGAGCATTTGAAGACTCATCCAAGGGGAGGTGATACAGGGAGAATGTTATTGAAGAGAGAGGCCTTTTGGATTTATGAGTTGAACTGTATAGCGCCACATGGTATGAATGGGCAGGTTAATTTAAGTTGCTTTTTAGACTGAATAGTTCCTAGGAATGGGCACGAGTAGAGCAGATTTAGGTCGAATAGATAAGTTGTCTCTCTATACCTTGGTAGTTGCTACAGTGCGTTAATCAAGGGTTTTTTTTACAATGGTTATTGTTTCTTTTTTATCTTTTTTAGGATTTGCAACACTTGAATTTTATGGACACTGTAACAGGAACCTTTTTGAAACACATTGGTGACATCTTGTGGATGGTTGTGAATATTACAATTGGAACTTTTTTCATTAACACATACACACAATGGGGATTTTAAATAAATATTTAATATTTATTCACGTATTTATATATATTTTTTATGGAAATACATGATTGTATATGCACTTTTACCATTATTAATAATGTATACGTGATTGAATTTTATGCTTTTATATGCACATTTGATATATGTGACAGGCATGTGATTGAAGCACATGATGATTGATACACACTTGGTTGTTGCACGTGATTCACATTAAGCGGTTAATTACATGAGAACACTGATTGGTCAATGTTTAAGCACTTTTTTATTTATTGTGGATGTTTAAGGTTTTGTATTATCCTTGAAAAAGGTCCCAATGAGGACCGAAACGTCGGACATTACAAAATGACAATAAAAGAATTGAACTTTTAAAAAAAAAGGGAGTGCTGGTCACAAGATTTTTTGATATATATATATATATATATATATATATATATATATATATATATATATATATATATATATATATATATATATATATTTTTTTTTTTTTTTTTATTTTTTTTTTTAGAATGAGTCTAAAGTACAAAACAATACAATTGTCGACTACGACTATTGGCTACTTGAATATAAAAACAGATCACTTTAAAAGCAGAGAACATTTTATGTAAACAGTATTAATTTGATTAAGATTTGTGGTCCATTATGATAAATCTTACTCTGTGAAGTTTAGTACTTCAGATCATCAATGTTGGATGTGGCATTGTGATAAATAATTTATTTTTTTTACCTAAAAAGTGGTGTCTGTGCCAGAGGCTGGATAGGCTGGTACTCGGCACCTTAGTTGTATATTTGTTTTTGGTCTAAAGGGAATTCTTCAGTTTTATTTTATTTCTCCGTTATGCATGACATGGATACTGTCATTGGAAAAAATATTTTTTCAAAACACATCAGTTAATAGTGCTGCTCCAGCAGAATTCTGCACTGAAATCCATTTCTAAAAAGACAAAACAGACTTTTTTGTATTTAATTATGAAATCTGACAGACATATTGTCAGTTTCCCAGGAGCCCCCAGTCATGTGACTTGTGCTCTGATAAACTTGTCACTCTTTACTGCTGTACTGCAAGTTGGAGTGATATCACCCTCTCTTCCCCCCAGCAGCCTAAAAACAGAACAATGGGAAGGTAACCAGATAGCAGCTCCCTAACACAAGATAACAGCTGTCTGGTAGATCTAAGAACATCACTCAATAGTAAAATCCAGGTCCCACTGAGACACATTCAGTTACATTGAGTAGGAGAAACAACAGCCTGCAAGAAAGCAGTTCCATCCTAAAGTGCTGGCTCTTTCTGAAAGCACATGACCAGGCAAAATGACCTGAGATGCACCTACACACCAATATTACAACTAAAAAATATACACTTGCTGGTTCAGGAATGACCTTTTATATTGTAGAGTGAATTATTTGCAGTTTAATTCAGAAATAAAAACTACACCATAAAAATCATGACAGAATCCCCTTAAGGATAGGACAGCCATTGTCACCTGGCTTGACATCCTTCTAACAGGACCATATTTGGCGTGTCTTCTGTGATGCAGGTACACTTTGCAGAATAAGCACCACTTCTGCGGTTGTACAGTTTTATGTGGTTAGTAACGTCTATGTAAAACCTTACTTGGTAGTATTTTGTGTTTAGTGAGAGGCTTCTCATTGCGCTTAGGGTCAGGGCACACATGCAGTTTCGGGGAGATGAGTCACCCGGCGACAAATCTCTCCTTCGTTTTCCAAAGTCGCCCGAAGTTTCCTTGTCAGGCATTATTATTAGTATTACTAACGATGTGTAACGGGCGGTTGGATCGCGGTACCGCATCAACAAATAGATGCGGCGGCGATCCGACGGGATTTTTAGTCCTGTTCGATCGGCATCTGCCCGACCTTCGGCCAGATATCGATCGGGGAAGCCTGTCAGAGGGCCCCATACACGGGCCAATAAGCTGCCAACCTGGTCTGGTGTATGGCCACCTTTAGACTTTTTGAAAAAGTACCAACCGTGTACTAGAGAAAGCCCCTTTAGTTTTGGAAAATTGTGTTAAACTAATGAATTTACAGGCAAGGTAGGTTGTTTTAGACTTGCTTTTACCCTCTCCAAGAAGTTCCTTACTGAGCAATTGATCGTGATTATTGTGTGTAATTATGTTTGACCATATCCGTGTTGATATCAAATGTATTTCCATTTAATTACATTCTTACCGTAGCATTTAATGGTATAATATAAACATAGTGTAGTTTGTACCATTCAAATACAGGTATAAGACCCGTTATCCAGAAACCTCAGAATTACAGAAAGGCTGTCTTCCATAGACTCTATTTTATCCAAATAATCCAAATGATTAAATATTATTTCCTTTTTCTGTGTAATCGCTTGTACTCGATCCCAACTAAGATATAATTAATCCTTATTGGAAGCAAAACCAGCCTATTGGGTTTAATGTTTACATGATCTTTTAGTAGACTAAAGGTATAAAGATCCAATTTGTGGAAAGATCCATTAATCGGAAAACCCCAGGTCCTAAGCATTCTGGATAACAGGTCCCATACCTGTAGTCCATTGCAGCCAATCAGCAGGTAGCATTTAGTAATCACCTTGTTGAAGTACCCTCAGATCCTGATCATTTTTATTTTCATTAAATGTAAACCTTGATTAATTAATTTAATTATTCACACAATCAACTGATGATTAGCTTTAGTTGCCATACATATTCAGGTATATGGATCAATTGCTGACTACATACATGTAAAATCCAGAGCATTAATTATGATAGAGATGGTTTACTGCTCATTACAGTCTCGACTTTGACCTGGGATTTTGAATGATTTTTTTTGGTTCGCTATGAACCAACTTGCTGGAAAGTTATTGGCAAAACTTGATAGCTGCACAGGCAGTTTCCTCGTGATCTAAAATATATGTCTTGCCGCTGCAGCACACGCCAGTGAGGAGACAGTAACATTTCGCCGCGAACGCAGCACATTTAGGCGCCAAGCAGTTCGGCGCAGACACAATGCAGGGAGTAATCCCACCCCTCCTGCATCACTCATCGGATCACCTCTCAGGTACGGTATTGTCCATTGCTGCATGCTGCAGGCTTCTAACTCTCCTGCTTTTCAATGACCCTGTTCCTAGTATTCCCGACCCCCAGAATTACACACACATTTTTACACTTACCTCTTCCTATGTTTAATTGTATGCATGGTTCCCTTGGCATGCAGTATACACAGATCTGTTAGATTTAGTGCACTGCATTTTTAATTATCTCCGCAACAGGATGATTGTCTATTTTTAATTTTTTGTAATCAAAGGAAACTGTACTGTTTTTTCAGAAGAATTACTTAATCTCCTTTAAAGGAGAAACAAACCTGTACTAGATTAAAAAAACCTACCCTCCTACCCTGCATGGACCAACCTCCTCCTCCCCCACAGCCTAACTGCGCCCCCCCCCGGGCAAAAGCCGCTAATTTTTTACTTACCCCTCCATGCAGATCTGGCCTCAGAAGTTGAATTGAGAGAAGGCGCACACCCTCAAAAATAGAATGCGGGGTGCTAATCCATAGGAGACTACCCATCAGGGTCTGCTAAATATAACCAGAAATGGATAGCACACCCAATTAGAAAAAAATTAATCACAAAAAAGGAAAAATATATAACAAATTATAAAATAATATTTGGTGAGCCCAGCGCGTTTCGACCTTAAGGGTCTTCCTCAGGGTCACAAATAATAAACAAAAAAAATTGTCTTTTAGATTTTTTTTGATTTGTGCCCCTGAGGAAACCCAAGGTTGAAATGCTCACCAAATATTATTTTGTAATTTTTGTTATATATAATTATTTGTTATATATAATTATAATCTTTATATAGACTCAGACTGGCATCATTTACATAACACTAGCCTTTGCAGAATAAAAATTTATTGCCAATTAGAATGCCTTTGTTTTACTAAACATAAATATACATACACTTTTAACAATTCACATTGGGTCAAACTAAGGCACCTACCCCCATATGTAATATATGGCACAAAATTTGCTCTTGAGCAGCAACCAATAAGGTGCTTGTATTTAAACAGGTGACTAGTAAATTCCACTTGCTGATTGGTTGCTATAGGTTACTGCCCCGGGCAAATTTAGTGCCTTATATTACATAACACCACTAATGTCTAATTGTTAAGTAGCATTTATCCCTTGAAGCCACATTTTCCAAAGTTTCCCCCACTCCAGCTGTAAAGTAATTGTAAGGTTATAGCACATCTTTATTAACCAAATATGCAGTAAGAGCAGATAGCCCTATGCTATATGTGCTTCAGTCTAGAAGGTATTTGCCTCATCCCAGGCCCATCATCTCTGCAACAGCAGCCATATCTGAATAGGTGTCAGGAGAAAGCTGCGTACAGGTAAGTAATGGAGGATTTGGTGGGGTGGAAAGCGGGAGTGCTCCCTCCATGACGCAAGATGCCCAGAAGCAAAAAAAAAAGTAAACATGGGGGAGAGACAGGGCAGGGTTTGGTAGGTTTCTTCAGGGCAGCAGTGGGGGCAATAGCACCCCTGGTGGGTAGCAAGGAGATTAGGACCAGAATACTGATATGTCCCTAAAAAACAAATAAAAACCTGGAATGTATCAAAATCGCTATAAATTACGAAAAGTCAAGTACCTAAATACTCTAGTGGCTGGGAACACTGGAAGTAGCCTACCATGACTTAATAAGCTTAATGAGGAAATTATATAAAGCAAGTGCTAGACTCTTCAACTTAAAGGGATACTGTCATGGGATTTTTTTTTTTTTTTCTCCAAAGGCATCAGTTAATAGCGCTGCTCCAGCTCAATTCTGCATCAAAATCCATTTCTCAAAAGAGCAAACTGTTTTTTTTTTTATATTTAATTTTGAAATCTGACATAGGCCTAGACATATTGTCAGTTTCCCACCTGCCCAAAGTCATGTGACTTGTGCTCTGATAAACTTCAGTCACTCTTTACTGCTGTACTGCAAGTTGGAGTGATATAACCCTTCCCTTTCCCCCAAGAAGCCTAACAGAACAATGGGAAGGTAACCAGATAGCGGCTCCCTAACACAAGATAACAGCTGCCTGGTAGATCAGCACTCAATAGTAAAATCCAGGTTCCACTGAGACACATTTGAGTAGGAGAAACAACAACCTGCCAGAAAGCAGTTCCATCCTAAAGTGCTGGCTCTTTCTGAAATCACATGACCAGGCAAAATGAGCTGAGATGCACCTACACACCAATATTACAACTAAATACACTTGCTGGTTCAGGAATGACATTTTATATTGTAGAATGAATTATTTGCAGTGTAAACATTGTAATTTAGATAATAAAAACGACATAATAAAAATCATGACAGAATCCCTTTAACTTTTGCGGTTTTTTTTTGCTTTTAAAATCCATTTCTATGTCTGGTCTATTAGTGGAACTGACCATGGAGCCAGTGCCTTATATTAAAATACATTCTTACATTATGGATAAGGTCCCCAAAAACAGGAGTTTGCCATCTTTACATAAGAAAGAAATGATTCATAGATAACATTTGTAATACATAAATTTGTAGCGGTTATCATTTTCTTTAATGGACCCTTTAACTTTTATTTTGTAGCCTTCAAGATGGTCATCAAGGCCAGCAGTCATCAACCCAGGTCAAAGTACAGTCCCGCCCCCCTTCCCAGGCTGCAGTGCTCAGCGCTAGCGCCTCCTTGCTGGTGAGAAATGGGAGTGTCCACTTAGACGCGTCACATGACAATGCATCTGCCGTAGGCAGTAGCAGTTTGCACGATGAACTTGGTATGCAGGCCTTATGTAACCTTGGTGACATGGAAGTTTTAATGCAGCACATTTTGGGTAATAATGCTGTTCAATTATCTTTAATTTGAGAATCTGTTTTGAATACGGAGCATTTCTGCCAGTTTATTTACATATTGTTACATTAAAGGGAAAGGGACTTTTCTTCGTTTTTGTGAAACTGGTGTTAATGTAAAGCAAGGTGGCATATTTAACAAATGGTAAAAATAGAGTTCACCTCAGGGAACTCTATAGCTCTTTATTTACTTGTGTAGGATTTTTTAAGACATATTTATCAAAAGGTGTAACTAGAGTCTCTCTTTCAAATATAGGCCAATAAAACAATCCTGTACAAGTCACTACAGAGCTGTGAATTTTCTCTGTGGTGAACTTTACTTTTCTCCATTATTAAATACGCTGCTATGTGTTTAACATTAATGTACATCTTTTAACCGCTCCTTTCACTGCCTGGTGTATGCTGACATTATTGTGCCCAGGGGAATCCCCATTACTATATCTATTTTATCTGTTGGCAATTCATGAACTGTATACGTTGGGTAACGTTTTAAATCGAATTCTATTCGCTTAAGGTGTTTAATCATTCATGCCGCTAGTATTGTAATATTTCTGGTGTATTACTTATTGTAATTTTTATTGACTTTGAGCAATATTTGTTGCTTTTAAAATAATAATGAAAACCCTTTTATTAGGAAAGCAGTATAGCCAAAATGCATTCTATTTGCTACCTGTGTGCCCGCTGTGGACATTTCCATTATATATTGGTATCCATCTCTCAAAACACAAACTTAAAGGGGTTGTTCCCCGTTGAGATAACTTTTAGTATGACGTAGATAGTGATATTCGGAGACTGTTTGCAATTGGTTTTCATTATTTGTGTTTTTTGAGTTATTTAGCTTTTTATTCAGCAGCTCTTCAATTTGCATCTTAACCAATCTGGTAACTAGTGTCCAAAGTACCTTAGCAACCATGCATTCATTCGAATAAGGGATTGGAATTTGAATAGGAGAAGGGCTGAATAGAAGGATCAGTAATAAAAAATAACAATACATTTGTAGCCTTGCAGAGCATTTGTTTTTTAGAAGGGAGTCGGGACGCCCATTTAAAAGCTGCAAAGAGTCAGAAGAAAAAGGCAAAAAACTATATATAAAAAAAAATAAATAATGAAATCCAATTGAAAATTTCCTTAGAATTGTCCCTTCTATAACATAATAAAAGTTACCTTAAAGTGGACCTGTCACCCAGACATATAAATCTGTATAATAAAAGTCCTTTTCAAATTAAGCAAGAAATCCAAATTCTTTATTTAATTTAAGCATTTATAGCTGTTGTAAACTCACTTAAAAATCTCAGCTGTCAATCAAATATTGTCTGCCCCTCCTCTATGCCTTAGGCAATTACTTTCACTTTCCATTCAGCACTTCCTACATGTCACTGCTCTTCACACATTCTCCCTGTTCTCTTCACCATTTAATTGTGTAACCAGGACATGGGGATGGACATCAGGTCCCCCATTCTGGTGCACAAACAAGATACTGAGATGATACAAGGCTTGTCTTAATAAGTGTCCACAAAATGGCTCCTGCCTGCTTGTTATAATTATGAATTCCCAGACTGAAGGAAACCAGATTCAAATAATGTATACAGTGTAATTAAAGTTAATTTTGCTTGACTAACATTATAAAATAGCATTTGGAATATTTTTTTTTGGGGTGACTGGTCCCCTTTAAAGGGGAATCGCCCCTTTAATTTCCAGTATTCTCCATTGGGGTTTATTCCTGGTGAATGTCACATGTTGTTTCGATATTCTTCAAAAGATTACCACTTTGATCAGCGTTGTTTTAGGTTTGTACCTGAACAGAAGGACTGAAGTAACTGCTTTAAACTTGTTGGGAATGATTTAACACTTGTATGTGTCCCCACTGAACTTTGGATCATTTAACCATTGCACCACCCCCTTGTGGTGAATACAACTTTCTTTAATGATCGCTTTTACCTGTGTCTCGCACAAGTCGTAAATGACACTACTAAGCTACTGTATGTTACTTTGCATTTGTCATAAGAATTTGCAATAATCAGAGGTGCAGTAACAAAAAAAAAAGCACTTACCTGCCTGCACAGGATTTATATGAACCAATTAAAATTGTCATTGTTGTGAGAAAGACATACAATTTTTTTTATTTTATTTTTTTTAATATTTGGTCTGGATGCAATTAGCGCTGGTAAACCATTTTCAGTGAATATCCTTAGTGCAAGAGAACTTCTTTGTAGCTTGTTCATTTGAGTGTTTAAAAATATGTTGGTGCCATATAAAATTCAGTATTTAAGCAAATTTGGGATTCTATGAAATGTTTGTATACATATTTCTATGACTGATCAATATGCCCAATATCTTCAATATTGCAGTGCATATGGCAGTGGGGATATTTTGTATATTGGCTTATCAGAAACTATAACCTTTCACCTTCAACTATTACTTCAATTTGTTTTGTTGTACAGGTATGAGGTCAGGAAACCTGTTATCCAGAAAGCTTTGAATTATGGAAAGGCTGTCTCCCATAGATTTTATTTTATCCAAATTATCCACATTTTTAAAAATGATTAACTTTTTTCTGTGTAATAATAAAACAGTAGCTTTTACTTGATCCCAACTAAGATATAATTAATCCTTATTGGAAGCAAAACCAGCCTATTGGGTTTATTTAATGTTTAAATGAATTTCTAGTAGACTTAAAGGAAAACTATACCCCCAAAATGAATACTTAAGCAACAGATAGTTTATATCAAACTGAATGACATATGAAAGAATCTTACCAAACTGGAATATATATTTACATAAATATTGCCCTTTTACATCTCTTGCCTTGAACCACCATTTCGTGACTCTATCTGTGCTGCCTCAGAGATCACCTGACCAGAAATACTACAACACTAACTGTAACAGGAAGAAGTGAGGAAGCAAAAGGCAGAACTCTGTCTGTTAATTGGCTCATGTGACCTTACATGTGGTTTGTATGTGTGCACAGTGAATCTTACGATCTCAGGGGGCGGCCCTTATTTTTTAAAATGGCAATTTTCTATTTATGATTACCCAGTGGCACATACTACTAAACAAGTATATTATTATGATAATGGTTCATTTACATGAAGCAGGGTTTTACACATGAGCTTTTTTACTCAGGATCTTTTAATAGAGACCTACATTGTTTGGGGGGGTATAGTTTTCCTTTAAGGTATAAAGATCCAAAATTACGGAAAGATCCATTATCCTTTATCATCAAGCACCTGATGAAGGATATGTTTATCTGAAACATGTTGTGTGAAATAAAGACACATTGAATTGCTGTGGGACTCCAGAGTTTATTTGAATCGGATTTATCTGGAAAACCCCAGGTCCCAATCATTCTGGATAACAGTTTCCATACCTGTACCCAATTATATTTTAGGTGTAAAAATGCAGTGTCTTGACCAATAGTATAGAATAAAATAGGGATGCACCGAATCCAGGATTCAGTTCGGGATTCGGCCAGGATTCGGCCTTTTTCAGCAGGATTCGGATTCGACCGAATCCTTCTGCCTGGCCGAACCGAATCCTAATTTGCATATGCAAATTAGGGGCAGGGAGGGAAATTGCGTGACTTTTTGTCAGAAAACAAGGAAGTAAAAAATGTTTTCCCCTTCCCACCCCTAATTTGCATATGCAAATTCGGGTTCGGTATTCGGCCGAATCCTTTGAAGGATTCGGGGGTTCGGCCGAATCCAAAAAAGTGGATTCGGTGCATCCCTAGAATAAAATCAATATAAGCTTAATATTCAGTAATGTGCTTATAACTCTGCAGGCCTTTAAAGTTTGATTTGTAATTCTAATTACTCATGACTTTGTGACAGCCATTGTAGATGACAGTTGCTACTGGTAAGTAACAATAACTTGTGAAATGTATTTGTATTGAAGAATTACGTTAGCCATACATGGGTCGATGTTGAATGCCAGCTGCTGCTGATCAAGTCGTCAGGCTGTTAGTCTGTATTTGCTGCCAAAATAATGTCACCTCTAAATGAAGCTCAACCAGGTATCATTTAGGGTGGCTGAAAAATCTTGTCTGGCTGAGGGTGTATCAGATAGTGGGTTTGACCTGTAAAGTGCAGTATGTTTATTAGCCTGGAAACCCAACAATCCTATTTGCCCAATTAAGTGAAACCCTTCACCAAATGAGTGAATGTTGACATGTACGGCTAGTTTAGATATTCGGAACAAATATAAGTGCCACTGATATCATCGAAAGATTAAACCTGAAGTAAGTAAGGTACAAGAATTTAAACTGCACATCTGCTCAAATTTAAGAAGGGCCTTTCAACTTTAACTAAGCCTGAACATTAAATCTCAGTATATACTATTTGTATACTTCCCATTCATTTCTTGCCTCAACAGGTATAGGATCCCTTATCCGGAAACCCGATATCCAGAAAGCTCAGAATTACGGAATGACTGTCTCCCATAGACTCCATTTTATCCAAATAATCCAAATTTTTCAAAATTATTTCATTTTTCTCTGTAATAATAAAACAGTCGCTTGTTCTTGATCCCAACTAATATATAATTAATCCTTATTGGAAGCAAAACCAGTTTATTGGGTTTATTTAATGTTTAAATGAATTTCTAGTAGACTTAAGGCATGAAGACCCAAATTACGGAAAGATCCATTATCCGGAATACCCCAGGTCCTGAGCATTCTGGATAACAGGTCCCATACCTGTACTATAGTTGCAGCAGAACAGGAGTATATATCTATGAATATAAAAGTTTTGGCTTAAAGATTAACGGGATTCCAGATAACCGCTTCAATACCTGTACTTTGTTTTTCATACTTGACTGTCTTGAAAGTTTCAGGTTTAATTTTATTTCTTTACTAGCCTGCACTCCTCCATATGGCCACTTTCAGTAAGGGGATCGTTTGAACTTCACAGGGCCTAGAGTGCATGTATATGTATACGCTTCTTTAGGTTCAAAGCCTAAAAGAAATAAAATATAAACTCTACCTAAAAATATATTAATGTAAGCTCTATTTTTATGCCTATGTTGCATTTATATATAAATACATTTTTAATATAAATTAATAGGGATGCACCGAATCCACTTTTTTGGATTCGGCCGAACCCCCGAATCCTTTGTGAAAGATTCGGCCGAATACTGAACCGAATTCAAACCCTAATTTGCATATGCAAATTAGGGGCGGGAAGGGGAAACCATTTTTTAACTTCCTTGTTCTCTGACAAAAAGTCATGCAATTTCCCTCCCCGCTCCTAATTTGCATATGCAAATTCGTATTCGGATTCGGTTCGGCCGGGTAGAAGGATTCGGCCGAATCCTGCTGAAAAAGGCCGAATCCTGGATTCGGTGCATCCCTATAAATTAAACAATCAAGTAGCCTTGTAATGGAATCAGTAGCCTATAGACACTAGACTCTAAATCTGGACTCCAAAAATACAACACACACACTTTTTTTAACCAAATTTCTGAGCGAAATAAGAATCAACGATAACTGCGCAGAACAGTTTGTGAAGTTGGTGCTACCAGTAAAAATGTTGTTTATGTTTGAATTTAAGAATAATTATTTCTGGCTAATTTTTGTATTCATTTTTTTTTTTTTTTGTTCTTTCTCCAGGTAAATTTACCCCATCTCTGTATGAGACCGGTGGTTGCGACATGTCACTTGTAAACTTTGAGCCTGCTGCACGAAGAACGTCTAATAATCTTTGGTTGGTTTTACTTTCCTTCTGCTCTCCGATTGAGTGTTTAATAGCTGTTGGAATTGCAACTCTTTTTGTATATGAGTGTTATTGCTTCCATGTACTTAAAGGGGTTGTTCACCTTTGAGACGCCCATTTGAAAGCTGCAAAGAATCAGAAGAAAAAGACAAAAAACTATAAAACTAAAAAATAAATGAAAACCAATTGAAAAGTTGCTTAGAATTGGTATTTCTTTGACATACTAAAAGTTACTTTAAAGGTGAACCACTCCTTTAAAGGTCACTTTGTTTTCTAACAGACAAAAGAACAAAATTAGGGGCAGATTTACTAAAGGGCGAAGTGGCTAACGCTGGTGAAGATTCGCCAGCGTTACAGTTTTAAGGGACTTCACCAATTTACTAATGGGCGCAGGCCTCACTTTGCTAGCAAAGGAGATGGATGCTAGCAGTGATTCGTACTCTATTGCCAGGCGAATTTTCTCTCTGGCGAATGGACATTACTCCGCAAATTCACAGATGCGGATTTTACTGAATGTTACCTCTTTGGCCAGACTTGCCTTCTCCAGCTTCGACCATGCGAATTGCAATGGAGTGCATAGATCTTCCTCATTCTTCTGTTACCGTATATACTCGAGTATAAGCCGTCCCGAGTATAAGCCGTCCCGAGTATAAGCCGTCCCGAGTATAAGCCGTCCCGAGTATAAGCCGTCCCGAGTATAAGCCGTCCCGAGTATAAGCCGTCCCGAGTATAAGCCGTCCCGAGTATAAGCCGTCCCGAGTATAAGCCGAGGTACCTTATTTTACCTCCAAAAACTGGGAAAGCTTATTGACTTGAGTATAAGCCGAGGGTGATAAATGCAGCAGCTTCTGGTAAGTTCAATCAAAAAATTGAGGGTTTCTGCTCCCATTGGAGGTGCCGGCGTCTCGTTTTTGGATGCCGAAGAGCATTCTTGGACGCCAGCGAATATTCTTGGAGACTATTCTTGGACACCGGTGACTATTCTTGGGCGCCGGCGACCGTTTTTGCGCTTGACCCGAGTTTAAGCCGAGGTAGAGTTTTTCAGCATATTTTGGGTGCTGAAAAACTCGGCTTATACTCGAGTATACAAGGTACTTAGAAACTTTTTCCACTACAAAATATGATGTAAGTCCAAAAAACGCTGGCGTCTTTTCCTTTTTTCAGAGTGATCGCCTGCAAAAGTCCTTAAAATTTTTTTTTGGGTAACCGGGTTCCCCCATACATTTTCTAACATAAAAAACATAAACTATACAGTGGGCTCACGTGTAGGGCAATATAACAACTCTATTGTCTTTATTAAGGTTCCCTGCATTTGAGTAATGTAATGTATTTGCTGCAACATATACGTCCATTCAACTTTATCATTTCCCACCGTATGCAAATTAGCTTGAGCAAAGGCCTCTAACGAAGTTGCGTTCGGATTTGCTAGCATTGCCGAAGTAACACTAGAGAAAAGCGTTCGGCGCCCTGGACCCAACTTTGCATTTTAGTAAATTAGCGTTGTCTGAGCGAATTTTCGCCTGGCGAAGTGTTGCAATGGCTCCAAAGCCGTCGCTGGCGAATGTTCGCCGCTTAGTAGATTTACCCCTAAGACTCAAACAAATGTCTAGAAAACATTTTGGAATCCTCTGGTCATTGCACACATGGTGGATTATGGCCAAAATCCAACTCATCTCTGTATGAACAGCCAAATCCCATTCAAGTCCGTCCCTGTGCACATAAGGCAGTAGTAGGATGAACCTGCTGAGAAACACACTGGGGCTCATTTATCAACACTGGGCAAATTTGCCCATGGGCTGTTACTTATAGCAACCAATCATGATTAGCAAGTAGAACAATGAATGCAGCAATCTTGATTGGTTTCCATGGTTTACTGCCCTTGAGCAAATTTGCCCAGTGTTGATAAATAACCCCCATTGTGTGAAGGGGCCTTACTGTTAAAGAGATACACGCACTTGCTAAAAACAGTCTAGCTGCACTAATTATGCAATACATTCTTGCATGCCACGTCTTATTTGCCTTTAAGTTTTAGGCTGAAAGTTTGTCTGTTCTTTGGCTTAAAGGAGAACTAAACCCTAAAAAGGAACATGGCCAAAAATGCCATATTTTATATACTGAACTTATTGCATCAGGCTTTCAGCTTGTCAATAGCAGCAATGATCCAGGACTTCAAACTTGTCACAGGGGGTCACCATCTTGGAAAGTGTCTGTGACACTCACATGCTCAGTGGGCTCTGATTGGCTGTTGAGAAGCTAAGCTTAGGGCTCGTCACTAATTATCCAGCAGAAAATGAGCTTCCCTGGCTGTAATATAAGCTGATGCTACAGGTTTGCTGATTATTCAATTCTGATGCTAATTGCACTGGTTTCTGTGCTGCCATGTAGTAATTATGTGTATTAATTACTAATCAGCCTTATATTGTGACATTTCTATTCTATGTGTACTGTATATTGTGAGTGGCTCCCTAAGCTCAGTAAGTGACAGCAGCACAGAGCATGTGCAGTGAATCAGCAGAAAAGAAGATGGGGAGCTACTGGGGCATCTTTGGAGACACAGATCTTTACTGCTAAAGGGCTGTGGTTGCCTTGGGCTGGTACAGAAGCACAACACATAATGTAAAACATTTCTAGCTACTTCTTTAGTTCTCCTATAAGTACTAAGCAACCTTTTGAACTGAAAGGGCATTGAATATAAATGTTCACTTGAACATTTTTTTCTTAAATCATGTCGTTCGCTAATCTAACTTTACTGAGTTCATCAAATTAATGTTGTAATTACTTCTTTTGCGGCAGTGACACGGATTCCCATGTATCAAGTTCTACCTCAGTTCGTTTCTACCCACATGATCTAGTAAGACTTTTTTCCTTATTTCTTATAAAATTATATTTGTCTGCATAGACTGAGACTAATGAATAGAAGACCTGTAGATGGAGTTGTTAGTATAGTTAGGAAAATTTATTTCTGTGCAATATTGTTTTATTCTTATTTGTACTTTTAAGCAAAATAAAACAAACTTTTCCTTTATTTTTTTCTTTGGAACTTAATTTTAAAAGAAAAACCTTTTACAGTTACTGTATATGGTTTGTGGCAAACAAAATGCTGCATTTTTAGATGATATTAAATTTCACAATATTACTTATAGTCCTGTATTTATAATTATATTGCAACATACACCATTTAAATCTGAAAAAAAGTGGTAAAAACTTTATCTAATGCAAAGCTATTAGGGATGCACCGAATCCAGGATTCGGTTCGGGATTCTGCCTTTTTCAGCAGGATTCAGCCAAATCCTTCTGCCTGGCCGAACAGAATCCGAATCCTAATTTGCATATGCAAATTAGGGACGGGGAGAGAAATTGTGTGACTTTTGTCACAAAACTAGGGAGCAAAAAATGTTTTCCCGTTCAGTATTCGGCGAATCTTTCGCGAAGGATTCGAGGGTTAGGCCGAATCCAAAATAGTGGATTGGGTGTATCCCTAAAAGCTATTTTTAGGCCCACAGACTAAATATGCCCCTCCGGTGCATTATAATTATTTGCTTATTGCAATCAAAAGCCCTTTTGCATTAAAACATAATTTAAATATGTTCCATCTTATAAAATATGAGATCTGTTGTAAATGGCGACATGTATTTGCTCTTTGTGAATAAACAATATGCTTAGCTAAGTGTATCCCAATAACTCTCTGGTAGCTCTCTCTTCCCCAGATCCGATTAAACCGGCTGCTAACCATAGATACAGATCTATTAGAGCAGCAGGATATTGATCTAAGCCCTGACCTGCAGGACCAGATGCAACCACAGGAACAGGCTGCCCATAAAGTAAAACACTACTACCGGTTTTGGATTCTCCCAAAGCTGTGGGTTGGCATCAATTTTGACAGGCTTACTCTCTTAGCCTTGTTTGATAGGTAAGTACATCTTGAACTAATAACTGCGTTTGCCCTTGCACTTAGTGCTCTGGAGCACGACTAGCGTATTGAACGCTTGTCTCTGTCTGAGGATTAATGAGGTGGAGAGTAGCGTATCCACTGAAATCTGTGGCTGCACTTAAAAGTACAGTCTCCCACATAAAGCCTGGACTGCAGCTTTCAGAATCTTAAGCCAACCATGGCCACCTCGGTCACCCTCTCTCCCACTCTGGGCCAACTCTTTCCTACCCCAGCTAAACAAACTACTAGACTTTCCCTGCTGACCAAGCTTGGCCATTAAAAAAACTCTCTGACCTGATGTCCGGCCCTCAGTTTCCCTCTCATCAAGAGGTACAGTTCTACCGGTACCTCCAACTCCAGACACGCCTTTCAAGCCCAGTTTCATGCCCTTTCCCCTACAGTGATCATAGTAGCTTTGGAGGAGGCCCTCTATTCCCCAACCTCTAAACTTTATAGAGAGATTCTGGGGAAAATCAAACCACCCTTTGACCAAGCTTACACCTGTGGGAACAGGCCATCCTGGGGCTTGATCACGAACAATGAGAGGAAGCCACAGACAATTCCTACACTTTCTTATCTCAAAGATAGACTCATACAGTATAAATTCCTCCACCAAATATACATAACTCCCTTCAAACTGAAGAAATTTGGTAGGAGACAAGATAATCTCTGCCTATGTTGCAATTCTCCTGGTGCTAACTTTTTCCATATGACCTGGTCCTGCCCCTCCCCCATTCTAGATTTCTGGAGACCTTGGCAAATGAACCGAGTACTCCAAAGATTGTGGACCCAACATTATGCATGCTAGGGGTGATAGATGAGGTATTACCCTCTAACACAGCCAGGATCCGGTTACGTACACTCATGTTTTATGCTAAGAAAACAGTGGTTATGCAATGGAAGGGGAGAAACCTCCCCACCCTAGCCTTCTGGAGGAAGTTGATCGACAATGTCCTTTCCCTTATGAAACTAACCTATGAGGGACATATGATAAATTTGTCAAGATTTGGGCAGACTGGTGCGTCCAGGATTCCCTGGATACCTAAACTACCTCCCTAAAGATAAGGCTACCTGACATATGCCACCAGCCCCGTGCATGTCTATACAAGTAATTGCAACCCTAAATGACTGTATTCTCCTCTCTGTATGTGATTACCCTTGACCCGAAACGAATCCAATGTCATTCTACCAGATATTGTATTGTACTTGTTTGTTTCTGTTGTTAAAATCCATAAAAAACCTTTAAAAAAAAAAAAAAAAGTACAGTCTCTGTGTGTGTCTATCTGCAGAGATTGTCTTGAAATTGCCTACATTTGAGTTTTTCAGGTTGATCTTCCCTCAGCTCTGTGTAGCTGCACACAGGCGGAGAGACTGTACTTTTAACATCCGAACACAAGACTCACACAAATAGTTAAATGCTCTTGAAAAATATAGTATTCATTCACAATGTCAACATTTTACAGTGACGTTTTAGGTGCACCATGGTACCTTTATCAAGCCAAGGGCAAAAGGCTGTCAATATCACATCACATATGATGTCAGAAAGTTTTCTTCTTTCTAGTATAGTGTTTCAGTAAATGTGTGATCTAATGACACTTGCCTTTCATTTCTTTAGGAACCGTGAGGTCCTAGAAAATGTGTTGTCTGTCATTCTTGCCATTCTAGTTGCCTTTTTGGGCTCTGTTCTTCTCATAGAAGGCTTCTTTAAAGATATCTGGGTCTTCCAGTTTTGTCTTGTTATAGCCAGCTGTCAGTACTCTCTTCTTAAGGTAAGTATTTGATATTCTAAAACTAGAGAAAGATGTGTGTATGGAACCTGTTATTAAGAATGCCTTTCCGTAATTTGGATCTTCATACCTTAAGTTGGCTAGGAAATCATGTAAACGTTAAATAAACCCAACAGGCAGGTTTTGTTTCTTATAAGAATTAATTATATTTTAGTTTAGATTGTGCACAATATACTGTTTTTGTTATTTCAGTAAAAAAGGAAATCGCTTTAAAATAATTTGGATTATTTCGATAAAATGGAGTTTGCCTTTCCGTAATTCTGAGCTTTCTGGATAACAGGTTTCCAGATTACTGATCTGTGCGTGTGTGAATAGTGTAGCATTTCAAATTTCCAGTTTAATTCTCTGACTTTAAGGGGCAGATTTATCAAGGGTCGAATTTCGAATTTAAAATAACTTCGAATAAATTCGAAATAAAACACACCAGCCGAAATTTATTTTTAAAAAATTGAATGCGGGTGAATAGTCCGTATTCGTTCTAATTCGTCCGAATCGAATTAATATCGCATTTGATTAAATTAAAATAGAAGTTTTTCCCAACAAAAACTTTGATTTTTTTTAAAGTCTGCCAATTGACTCCAAATAGGTTCTAGGAGGTCTCTCATAGATAGGCGAAAATAGCAATTCGACAGGTTGAAGATTGCAGATATTCTAAATCAAATTTTTATAGAGACAGTACATGATAAATTTCGATATTCAATTTTCTAATTTTTTTTCAAACTCAAACCCATTTGGAATATTCCAAAGTCGAAGTACACAAACATTAGCTTGAAATTCGAATTTTTTTAATTTGAATTTTCACTTTGGCCTTTGAAAAATCTCCCCCTAAATATGATGGTTAATACAGCTTTTTTTCTCTTTGTGACATATTAGTAGAATACAAGTTATGTCCTGTCTATTGATTTGGTAGAACTTAAAGGAGAAGGAAAGGCTAAAATTAAGTAAGCTTTATCAGAAAGGTCTATATGAATACACCAGTAAACCCTCAAAGTAATGCTGCTTTGAGTCCTCTGTCAAAAGAAACACAGCATTTCTTTCCTTCTATTGTGTACTCATGGGCTTCTGTATCAGACTAACTGTTTTCAGCTTAAACCTCCAGGGCATGGCCTTGAGCATGCTCAGTTTGTTCCTCTCTCCTCCCTCCTCCCATCCCTGCTGTAATCTGAGCTCAGAGCTGTTAGTGAGCAGGGAGAGACTCCGGCAGGAAGTGATGTCACGCCAAGCTTATATGGCAGCTTCTATCCTTAACAAACAGAGACAGTGTCATGAGCTGTTTACTCGGGTATAGTAAAGCATTCTGCGGAATAAATATAGCATTCTAGCTTGCACTATTATTGCTAATCTGTTGGCAATAAGCTGTCTTGGAGCTTTCCTTCTCCTTTAACAAACTCCGATAATAGCCACTGTGCATCTGTCAAATTTTCTATCCTGTGAATTGACTATTGCATTTTTTTTTTTTTTTTTTTTTTTTTTTTTTTAGAGTGTTCAACCAGATTCTTCTTCCCCAAGACATGTAAGTGACTTTGTTATACTCACCATATTTGTCAATGTTTTTACTTAGAAATTTGCTAGTTCTCTTGGTGCATTTGTCAACTGCTTATATCGGTCTATGGCCAAGACTTTGCACATAGTGATGCTGCATACTACTACAAGGCTTGAGTTTATTTGTGGCTGCAAAAGGGCTATGCTGTCTAAATATGAAAGCAGCAGGAGATTTGCTAGTGCACTGTATTCACCCAAAATGTAGTTTCTGGTCACCCTATAGGGTCAAGTCACACAACATGATGCCCGATAAATTCTTATAAAAATGTTGTTCCTGCAGAATCCATTCTCTGGTTGAAGACGCCATCCACACATGTATTTAGATGGCCTTTATAAAAGTTAACAAGTTTTTTTTCCTTTAATCTATTTTCCCTTTTTTTTTTAATTTCCAGGGCCATAATCGTATCATTGCCTATAGTAGGCCTGTTTACTTCTGTGCCTGTTGTAGCCTTATTTGGTTATTGGATTATGGAAGCAAAAACATGTCTACCACCAAATACAAATTATATGGAATGGCCTTCACCAATCCTCTGCTTCTAGTGTCAGCCAGGGACTTAGTCATTGGTGAGTTTCCTATCAGTTCTTACTACTCTGATTATATAGGATGAGTTTAAAGTACCGATTCCTCTGAAGAAACATGACCTCTAAATAATCTTTGAATGAACCATAAAGGAAAAGATGCAACTGTTAAATGGAAAGACCCCCAAAAAATTCTAATAAAATACACATTTATTTAAAAAATTAAGTGCTTTTAATGTATTTGTAATAACTATTGTTATTGAAAGCAGCATTAACTTGTTTGTTACTTTTTAAACAAGGTTGCAAAAGTCTTAGTTCCCCAGTAAAGTCAGGTCTGCTAATCAGCTGTGTTGTCTTACGTTGTTTCAACAGTCTGAGCCATCAGGGCAGAGAATAGAAAGGGACAGACAGTACTTTCAATAGCAATTCATATACAAATAACTTAACCATTGAAAATGTGTAATAAATGTATATTGCAAAGTTATTTAGAATTATGTTTTCTTTTACTAGGCTAATAATATTTTTTGGGTTTACATTCCCTTTAAGTTATCTCTTCTCGTAGTTATAGAATGTCTTATTCTTGGTAACCTTTCAAGTGGTCTTCATTTTTCATAGCTTTTGAATTATTTCCCTTCCTCTTTAAATAGGCAACGGAAAACACTATAGCGCGAGGCTACAATTTTATTGCTTTTACCTATTTTACAACTCTGCTTTCATCTTCCAGCCTCTTTATTCACACCACTGACTTTTTGCTGGGGTAAATTGGACCCTAGCAACCAGATAACTGTTAAAAATTCCAAACTGCAGAGCTTTGTGCACAGATAATATTTCCACATAATGGACCTGCTAACCAAACAGTCGTAACAAAGTGGCGCGGAAGAGGCTTGTATAATATAAACTACCTTGCAAGGACCAAACTTGGAGTAACTTTCCACGTTTATTTCATTTAGCTTTAAAAGTAACAAAAAATGATATTTTATATGATTTAAACAATGGGCAAAAAGTAAGTTCCGTGCAAGCCCGTTAAGTTACAAACATAGATACCATATATACTCGAGTTTAAGCCGAGTTTTTCAGCATCTGGTCAAGCGCAAAAACGGTCGTCAGCGTCTAAGAATAGTTGCCGGCGTCTAAGAATAGTTGCCGGCGTCTAAGAATAGTTGCCGGCGTCTAAGAATAGTTGCCGGCGTCTAAGAATGGTCGACGACATCCAAAAACGAGACGCCGGCACCTCCAATGGGAGCAGAAACCCTCAATTTTTTTTATTGAAACTTACCAGAAGCTGCTGCATTTCTCATCCTAGGCTTATACTTAAGTCCATAAGCTTTTCCAGTTTTTGGAGGTAAAATTAGGTACCTCGGCTTATACTCGGGACGGCTTATACTAGAGTATATATGGTAGTTCTTTCCTCCGGAAACTTTTTTTTTTTTATACCATGAGATGAGTTCCCCAACCTTTATATTTACCTGTGAACCACATTCAAATATAAAAAGAGTCTAGGAGCAGCACAGGGGGTATCAAATAATGGTTGCAGTTAGTTATTTGGTAGCCTCTGGTTTTATCCAACCAAAACTTGCCTCCAAGCCAGTAATCAAAAAATAATCACCTGCTTTGAGGCCACTGGGAGCAATATGTTGCACACACACCACTAGTTGGGGGAACACTGGCATAAGGGGTATAGAGCACTCTTATGTATTTAATTTTTTTGTTTTGAAATTGTAAACTTATAAAACACACACAGGAGTCCAATTTCACTTTGAAATTCCATTGTGATTCCGTTGTGACTGGTGTGCCGTTTTGTTTGTGTTCAACAAATATGTTGAGTTTTTGAGTCTGTAAAAAGCTAGAATTCGCATTATTGTTTGTTGAATTTTTCATTTAATTTTTCCTAGTCTTCACACTCTGTTTCCCGGTCGTGTTCTTTATTGGTCTCCTGCCTCAGGTGAACACATTCGTCATGTACCTGTGTGAGCAAGTAGATATACATGTGTTTGGTGGAAATGGTGAGTGCTGATCCTTTCTGTCAAAAGTCGATAACATTTTTATTAGGGATGCACCGAATCCACAATTTGGGATTCGGCCGAATACCAATCCGAATCCTAATTTGCATATGCAAATTACAGGTGGGAAGGGGAAAACATTTTTTACTTTCTTGTTTTGAGACGAAAAGTCGTTTGATTTCCCTTCCCACTATGGTTGCCACCTTTTCTGCAAACAAAATACCGGCTTTCCTAAATATTTATCTTTTTTCCCTATTAATAACATTGGGATCAACCATCATTTTTACCGGCCAGGCCGGTAAAATACCGGCTGTGTGGCAACCCTACTTCCCACTCCTAGTTTATATATGCAAATTAAGATTCGGATTTGGTACGGCCACACACATGGATTCGGCTGAATCCTGCTGGAAAAGGCAGAATCCCGAACCGAATCCTGGATTCGATGCATCCCTAATTTCTATGATCAAACTATAAGCTCATCTTTAGGAACTGTTCATTTTTACATTTTGAGTTTGATTTTCAAGTTTAAAGGGATACTGTCATGGGAAAAAAACATTTTTTCAAAATGCATCAGTTAATAGTGCTGCTCCAGCAGAATTCTGCATTGAAATCCAATTCTCAAAAGAGCAAACAGATTTTTTTTATATTTCATTTTGAAATCTGACATAGGGCTAGACATATTGTCAATTTCCCAGCTGCCCCAAGTCATGTGACTTGTGCTCTGATAAACTTCAATCACTGTTTACTGCTATACTGCAAGTTGGAGTGATATCACCCCCTCCCCAGCAGCCTAACAACAGAACAATGGGAAGGTAACCAGATAACAACTCCCTAACACAAGATAACAGCTGCCTGGTTGATGAAAGAACATCACTCAATAGAAAAAATCCATGTCCCACTGCGTTCTATTCAGTTACATTGAGAAGGAAAAACGACAGCCTACCAGAAAGTAATTCCACCCTAAAGTGCAGGCACAAGTCACATGACTGGGGCAGCTGGGAAATTGACAAAATGTCTAGCCCCATCTCAGATTTCAAAATTGAATATAAAAAAATCTGTTTGCTATTTTGAGAAATGGATTTCACTGCAGAATTCTGCTGGAGTAGCACTATTAACTGATGCGTTTTGAAAAAAAACATGTTTTCCCATGAGAGTATCCCTTTAACCTTGTATATTGTATGTTTTGGTAATATTCAAATGCTGTGGATTCCCAGAAACAATTTTCTCTTCTTTCAGGCTTGGTGTATTTTAGTGTGTACAGAATCCTGCCTATTCTATTGCATTTCTGTACAGTCACACATCACATAACTGTAGCTGCAACATATTTTTCATTAATGTATGAAACGAATGACGTGCGTATTTGTTTCTATTCTTAGCTACCACCAGCTTGCTTGCTGCAGTTTACAGCTTTATCCGTAGCATTGTGGCCATAGCTTTACTCTACGGGCTGTGTTACATTGCTCTTAAGGTAAGTAATTGCTGTACCATTAGTCATTAACATGGGTGTTTCATATTTATTATCAATATGTTTATATAAGAGGAGCAAATTGAGTAGGGTGAGAAAGCAGTTTGTTGTTCCAAAACAGTTCATGACCCTGTACTTTACTGTATTTTATAGGATCCATGGGATGTCCAACACATTCCTGTATTATTCTCCATTTTCTGTGGTGTTCTTGTGGCAGTTTCTTACCATCTCAGCCGACAGAGCAGCGACCCCACAGTCCTCATGTAAGTGGAATGAAAGAGCAACATTTGGTTGTCCGCTGTTGATAATTGGCATGTATATTATTGTAACCCATCTTTTGAAATGATTTCCAGTATCTCTGTTTTTATGCAAAAATTTTTTTTTTTTGGGGGGTAAATTTACACCATTTACATCAGTACACAGTTGTTTTCTGTAGCATCATTTCTGTTGTAACATAATTTATACACGGCACAGTGGGGAAAAATTCCAGTGCAAATGCTAATAAATAGGCTTAGTGGTGTATATGACAACTTTGTTGTCCTATCCATGGCTGTCAGTTGCAATAATGTTTGAATAGTGGCCGATAACCCTGTTCTATAGCAAAGTTATTCCTCTGACACAATGTACAGCTTTAGTCGTTTGCAACACCACATTGATTAGGCATGTTATTTGCTTCTTCTTAGCTCACTGGTGCAATCAAAGATTTTTCCAAACAGTGAGGATACAAATCCTGAAGACCCACTGTCCGAAGTGAAAGACCCTCTTCCAGAAAAACTGAGAAGCTCTGTTGTAAGTTATGACATATTTAGCTATTTTTTTTCTTCCTTCTGGAAAATGATGTGCTATTTGGTTGATGAAAAAAACAAAGACAAAAAAAAAAACCAGTTAATATATTTAAAGGACAAGGAAAGGCAAAACAATAAAATCCCATTTTTACATTCTTTAATGAAAAAGAAACCTCTCTCCAATTATACTTTAATTAAAAAATGTGTACAGTTTTTATAAGAAACCTGACTGTATGCAGTGAAATTCTCCCTTCATTTACTGCTGTGGATAGGAATTGTCAGACGGTCCCTAACTGCTCTGCAGGGAAACAATCATACTTATGAACAGCAGGGGGAGCTCCCGCCTTACTTCCCAGCCATGCAGAACTCAAGCAGCTTTGTTTATGACGATCCCTAAGCAGCCCAGACCACACTGAGCATGTGCAGGGTCAGGGTCAGGCAGAGATGTATAACAAAGTTACAAGATGACAGCCCCCAGTGGCCAACTTTGAAAGCATAAATCATTTGTTTGATTAGGCTTGTGGTGCAGTAAGTTCATGCTTATGTTTAGTATACAAAATACAGCATTTCTAGCCTTATTCTATTTTAGACTTTCCTTGTCCTTTAAGATTGTAAGCTGTTGTAAACGGGGCCATTGCTTAGCTCTTGCACTGGTTGCATATTTGTATGTAATCTGTATGTTTAATGTATAGCCGCTTCTGTTGTACAGCGCTGCGGAATATGTTGGTGCTTTATGAATACATGGTGATAGTAATGTTAAGAACGCAATCTAACATGCTTATATGTATTATGAGTGAACCATGTCCATATATAGAGGTAAGTCGTTACTATCCTAAATGATTTCTCAGGATGTCCCGTATAGATTTTAAACTGCCTGTGAATTCTAAGCCTGGATATGTAATTATTTTTGCATGTAAAGGGTTTCTTGTTTTCCCTCTGCTCCCTTTTTCCACTTTTCAAAGCCGCAGGATTTACTATCTACTTTTCTTCAACCGCTTTAAAATAATGAAATGTTTCTTTTGTTTTCCCTCAGAATGAACGGCTTCAGTCAGACGTAGTGGTCTGTGTAGTTATTGCAGTGTTGTACTTTGCTATCCATGTCAGCACTGTATTTACCGCATTACAGGTCAGTTTTTTTCTCTTATTCTTTGATAAATGTACTTTATTTGCAGTTTAAAGGGGTGGTTCACCTTTAAGTTAACTTTTAGTATGTTATAGAATGTCCAATTCTAAGCAAATTTTCACTTGTTCTTCATCATTTATTTGAATTATATGCCTTTTCTATTTCCACACTTTCCAGCTTTCAAATGAGGGTCACTGACCCCATCTATAAAAACAAATGCTCTGTAAGCCTAGACATGTATTGTTATTGCTACCTTGTATTACTCATCTTTCTGTTTAGACTCATATTCCAGTCTCTGATTCAAATCCATGCATTTCATTTTTTTTATCATCTAAGGTTTTTGAGTTATTTAGCATTTTATTTAGCAGCTCTCCAATTTGCATTTTCAGAGATCTGGTTATTTAAAATGCATTTAGAGAGCTGCTGAACAACATTTTACAGCATTACAAATTTGTCAAGCAGCAATTTCTTGCACTGGGGTAACCCACATAAGACAATTGGGGTATATGATCTGTTTTGTGCAGCCATTTATATTGATACTGTGTATTGGTTAACTGTATCTGTTATGCCCTTGGCATTTAATGCGCTGCTGTATAACATGGAAAGTAAGAAATTAAAAGTACAATAAAACCATACTCTCCTAAGCTAGTTAGCCTATCATATTTTGTATAATAATATTTTTATTATTTTAGTCAAAGTATTTTGCACTTTATAGTTTGTAAGATCCAACATAATAGAATTTAATCCTCATGGGATTCCTGCTGCAGGGCATATTTATACTTCTAAAATTTGTAGCGAAATAATGAGTTATTCAATTCATTGTCATGGTCACTTAAGTGCAACAATTTTTCATAAACTGGTCTGTCTTTTCATGACCCAAATACTACATGATGGGAAAACCTTTAAATATTTTAATTGTTCTGTGAAGTCTAAAGGTTTTTTTTTCTTGTGTTTTTTTTTTAGTCTTTGTACACAGTCCAAATAAATATGGTTTAAGTGGGAGACTCAAACACTACTGAATGTTTGGATATTATAAAACAATTCTTTAAATATTTAATTTTTCTGTTCTACTGCTTTCCAATAGGGATGCACCGAATCCAGGATTCGTTTCCGGATTCGGCCAGGATTTGGTCTTTTTCAGCAGGATTCGGCCGAATCCTTGTGCCTGGCAGAACTAAATCCTAATTTGCATATGCAAATTTTGGGCAGGGCAGGTATTCACGTGACTTTTTATCACAAAACAAGGAAGTAAATCAATTTTTTTCCACGTTTTCCTTTCCCGCCCCTAATTTGCATTTGCAAATTTGGATTTGCTTCAGTATTCGGCCGAATCTTCCACAAAGGATTTGCCTAATACAAAATAGTGGTTTCAGTGCATCCCTACTTTCCAACCTGGAATTTGAATCTGACAACAGGACAGCATTTTAATTAACTGTCAATCTGTCAGTTTGGGAAGCTAGATTTGTGTTATAAATCTGCCAGTTGATTTGCTTTGCTGTTTTTAATTGTCACTGAAAGCAGTGTGTGGTCACTGGAGGTCTACAAAACAAATATGAACAATTTCAAATCAGTATTACCCAAAAAAAATGGAGACCAAATGGTCATAGAATGAAAGTGTTGGTACCGAAAGGCATGAATGAAGAAGCTGTTGTTGGTCTTTGATAAGTAGCCTTTGCTTGTGGCTTGCATCAAGTTTAAGTTCGAGCAGAAGTTTCTTGTAAAATAACTTGATTATGTTGATTATTGCTTTACAGCCGGTTCTGAGCTACGTACTCTATGCACTAGTTGGTTCTGTTGGACTCCTTACTCACTACATTCTACCACAAGTACGGAAGCAGCTTCCTTGGCACTGCTTCTCCCACCCGCTGCTGAAAACAAAGGAATATTACCAATTTGAAGTCCGAAGTAAGTAGCTTTCATGATGACTCTAAACTTGCTCAGAATGACAAACTTTAAAATAGAACGTTGCGAAATGTTTACAGTTAACAGACATCTTCTATTTCTTTCTTTCTATGTATGAGCACTAGTTATATGTAATATTTTAAAATGGACTTTGGATTTGTATCCACAGAAGCAGATACCAAAGCTAAACACCAGGGAAAAAAAACCTCTTCACATGTTGTTTTTTTTGTGTTCAGAGTTGGTGTGCACTTCTGCAAACCAAACAAGCAAAATGAAATGTGTTGCCATTGCCTTGTAATAAACAAGCACAATTGGAAAACGAAGGATGCGGCAAATCCACAATTGTAGAATACAGAATCCCCCAGGAAATATTTAGTTAAATCCTGAACGGAATCTGAACCCAAATTTGCAAATGCAAATGAACAAAATCAAAATTGTCATCTGGTCTAAAGAAGCATGATTATTTATTCAAGAAAAAAAATCTGTTCAGGGACAGATATTCAAACCCAGTACAGCTAATTACGTAATTTATTTAGTTTCTGATGAAGTATCTGGTTACAATGAACATATTAAATTGTCATCACCTTTACTGCATGTATTTGTAAACAGTACCAATTTGATGATTTAGATTTGCATTTTGTACTTTGTTAGATGCTGCTCATCTGATGTGGTTTGAGAAGGCTCACGTCTGGCTGCTATTTCTTGAGAAGAACATTATTTATCCTCTCATAGTTCTCAATGAGCTTAGCATTGGTGCTAAGGATATAGTCAGCCCTAAAAATCTGGATGTAGAGTAAGTTCTTTTGTTATGTTGACTTGTGATTTACACTTCCCCCATTCATTGCTCTGCAGTTATTTATCTGTGGTTTACGCTAATTGCTCGCAAATTAATATCTCTTGCATAATGGCTTCTCTTTAATAATCTACTAGCGTTAACAGATATATTAAAGGAATTGTTCAGTGTAAAAATAAAAACTGGGTAAATAGGCTGAACAAAATAAAAAAAAAATGTATCTAATATAGTTCGTTAGCCAAAAATGTAATGTATAAAGGCTGGAATGACTGGGTGTGTAACAAAATATAGCAAGCGTTTTATTGAGAAGAAAGAATGACCCAAAATAGCGTATATTTCTGTAAGGAGTAACTAGAATTAGAGCAAATAGTATCCCTGCCTAATTGACCTAAAAGAAAAAATCTCGTCCACTTTGAGCATGATTAATTTATAAGCATCTGGGATATACCATACAATAGAGCAAATTAATGTGCTCTGCCTCTTTGTAATTTTAATACACACTTTTCACCCTGGTTTATTTTTAACATATACTAATAAAGGTTAAATTTTATCTTTTTGTTCTTGGGATTTATGAAATATTAAATGGGATGGTGCAATATTTTGGGTCATTCTTTCTTCTCAATAAAACGCTTGCTATATTTCACTTGACCCTGCACACCATTTTTGTTTTTCTTTGGTTGGTGGGAGGTGCTTCAGACCCCATTACACTTATATTACTGTGTAACAAAATAGCCAGAACACTACTTCCTGCTTTGCAGCTCACTTGGTTTCCACTGATTGGTTACCAGGCAGTAACCAATCAGGGACTTGAGGGGGGCCCACATGGATCATAACTGTTGCTTTTGAATCTGAGCTCAATGCTAAGGATCAAACTCACTGAACAGTTATGTCCCATGTGCCCCCCCCCCCTTCAAGTCACTCACTAACTCAGAGTTAGAGAGCTGAAAAGGAGGAAGTAGTGTCTTACCATTCCGACCGAATAAAGTAGTTAAAGAACAAATCAGCCGATGTTCTGCCCCTGACAGCAATCGTACGATAGACAAAGCTAGTGACAGTCTCCCACTGAAAATCGAACGATCAGGGGAAAAAAAAAAAAGCAGAGATATTACCCGCAGCCGACAGAAATTTTCTAACCTGTCCAAACGACCGATCTCCGCTGGACAAAAAATTTCGGGACTCTACACACACGTTCCCAAAAAGAATCCTCGATTCGTACGATGAGATCTTTGAGTCTATGGCCAGCTTTAATCTACTTTGGCCAGATAAAGCAGTAGAACGAAGTTGTCACTCTCCTCTTAATCCAAGTAAAACACACCCGGCATTAAATAGCTCTATATAGTTGACTTTGTCTTTGGAGCACCATGTCTACGACCAAAGACATGTAAATATTAATAGACCAGAATCAATCATTTTTCCATGGTTTTACTGTTTACTATTGGAGAAAGCAAAACCAAAGCATCAAAACAAAGTCAATAAAACATTTTGTTTAAATGGAACACTGATAGAAATGCAAATCAAAACAGGGACATATAGTGAGCGCAGAACACTTCCCAGTCAAAGAACTTATATTGGCAAAGCTGGAACCTGAGGAAGTTATACACACACATTCATGTTTCATTGAAGAATTAAAGGAGAAGGAAAGCTACAGAGGCATTTTATTGCCAATAGATTAGCTGCAATAGTGCAAGCTAGAATGCTATATTTATTCTGTAGAATGTTTTACCATACCTGAGTAAAAAGCTCTAGAAACTCTGTTTGTTTAGGATAGGAGCTGCAGTATTAATGTGGTGTGACATCACTTCCTGCCTGAGTCTCTCCCTGCTCTGGGCTCAGATTACAGCAGAGAAGGGGGGGGGGAGAGGAGCAAACTGAGCATGCTCTTGCCCAGGGCGATGAGGTTTAAGCTGAAAACAGGAAGTCTGATACAGAAGCCCATGAGTACACAATAGAAGGAAAGAAATGCTGTGTTTCTTTTGACAGGGGACTCAGAGCAGCATTACTTTGGGGGTTTACTGGTATATTTAGATGGACCTTTCTGATAAGGCTTACTTAATTTTAACCTTTCCTTCTCCTTTAATGTGTTCGAAATACATCGACCTCTTATAATTCTTTTTTTCTTTTACCATTGCAGAGTCGGTGCGTTGTTGATCACCATTGCCGGAATGAAGCTGCTGAGGTCGTCTTTTAGCAGCCCCACCTGCCAGTATGCCACTGTCATTTTCACTGTCCTCTTCTTTACTTTTGACTACAAGGAGTATACCGAAAAACTACTGCTAGATCTGTTCTTTATGTCAATCCTCTTCAGCAAGGTAGACTATATTGGCAATCTTTTTTAGCTTATTAAACAGTGTGCAGCTTTAATGGGACAACAAAAGAAGACAATGCAGAGTTCCACTTGTGCTGTATATTACATGGTGTACTGAATGTTTTCAATTTGCATCAGTTTTTGGATCACTTAAAAGTGTGTACGTCAAGGTGCCTGTGAACCTAATGTACTATTGTGGGTTCTGCGATAGCGGGCTAAGAAATTGATACTTCACCTTCAGGCTTAGCCTTCCATATCTGTATTATGGCAGATGGCTCATTATGAAAAATGATTAAAAGAAATTAAATGTAGAGGAAAAAAAAAGAAAACTAGCCACTGGCATAAGTAATAATTTCCACAATAGTGTACCGTTGGCATGCATTTATTTATCTTTAATATATTTTTGACATATAGCCAGCCATTTTTCTGCATCCTTATTAAAATTGTTTACTTAATCATCATGTTCATTTGCAGCCATCTCACTTATAGTATGTGCATATGTAAGATGCCTGTGCCGTTTGTATAGGGGGGGATAGGTTAGGGGCACCGAGCATATGATCCACCTGCTGCATTGAGGATATTTTTAAGGCACTTTGTACTAACAAGTCCTGTATTTTAGTGGTAACTTGAAAAACCTAATGCTTGAGTTTTCGTTCTGAGGTTTATGAAATAACTCTGTTTTTTCTTGTTCTAGCTCTGGGAACTGTTTTACAAGCTCCGCTTTGTCTACACTTACATTGCTCCTTGGCAGATTACGTGGGGATCAGCATTCCATGCTTTTGCTCAGCCGTTTGCTGTACCTCGTATCCATTATAATCTGTGTATTTGCTATCTATATTACTGTTGATATTATTTCAAGCACATTTCACCATAAAATGACCTTTTAGTATAAAGATGGTGGTATTCTGATTTCTTTATGTTTCTTTCGGCTGTTTCTCTAGCCATACATTGTAATATTATTTACGTGTGTGTGACAAGTCCAATTTAACATTTTTTAGTGATCAATTATTTACTTTCTGTTGAATATCCGCAATCAAAACTCGGCCAATATTCATATTGATAGGAAAGGAGTTCCTGTGAGTAACAATTGGCCAAAGGTCCAAAAGGTCCATTGCTTTTGGTAAAAAGACCAATCCTGTGATATATTATCTATTGGTGATCGGCCCACCAGGGATAATATGAGTCAATGGCCTTATTTTACTATGGGCCTGCGACTTATTTAGTTGGAACAATACATATTGGACATCAACATGTACAAACTGTACAACATGCGGACTGATTGTCCAGTGGCTCATTCAGTAAATGAGCCCAATTTGTCCTGTCCACCTTTATTTTAGCTATAGGCAGCCAGTTAGTTGAAAATCTGTTGTGCTGTAGTGACATTCCTGGAACAGCAGCTGCCTCAAATTCGGATTGTTGGAGTAATGAGTTAAAGCCATTTGTCTGTGAACTTCTATGTCTGATTTATCTTTTGCCTAGTCAGATCCTTAACCACTTTGACTCTTAGACTCTGCAATGCTGTTTGTACAGGCGATTATTTCTGCACTGTTCTCTACTCCCCTGAACCCTTTCTTAGGGAGTGCAATCTTTATTACATCATATGTACGCCCGGTCAAGTTTTGGGAGAGAGACTACAAGTAAGTTCTCATGAAACATTTGAAGGAATGCAGTACTTTTGGCTTAAAGGACAAGGAAAGTCTAAAATAGAATAAGGCTAGAAATGCTGTATTTTGTATACTAAACATAAGCATGAACTTACTGCACCACAAGCCTAATCAAACAAATGATTTATGCTTTTAAAGTTGGCCACAGGGGGCTGTCATCGTGTAACTTTGTTAAACTACTTGGCCTGACCCTGACCCTGACCCTGCACATGCTCAGTGTGGTCTGGGCTGCTTAGGGATCGTCATAAACAAAGCTGTTTGAGTTCTGCATGGCTCGGAAGGTGGGAGCTCCCCCTGCTGTTCATAAGTATGATTGTTTCCCTGCTCAGCAGTTAGGGACCATCTGACAATTCCTATCCACAGCAGTAAATTAAGGGAGAATTTCACTGCATACAGTCAGGTTTCTTATATAAACGATACACATTTTTTAATTAAAGTATATTGGAGAGAGGTTTCTTTTTCATTAAAGAAAGTAAAAATGGGATTTTATTTTTTTGCCTTTCCTTGTCCTTTAATACAGCTTTTATTTCTATCCTGTTGGCCACATGTTGAAACACCATAGTTTGTGCTACTGGATTTGCTGTGATATACTGAATATATTTGAAAAAAAGTTAGTTGTTGGTAATTATCAGCAGCATCTTTAACTGTTAATGAAGAAATAGCAATAACGATCAGTAACATTGAAAGAAAGCATCTCTTTTATACCGACCTTGTAGTAATGTCATGCTCTACTTTTTCTAATCAGTTGGCAGAATAAGCTAATATGTAATGGGTGCCTAAATTTGAATCTGGTTACATTTTTAAATAATGATTGTCTGATTTGTTGCAATTCGTCTCTATAGTACAAAGAGAGTTGACCACTCGAACACACGATTAGCCTCTCAGCTTGACAGAAATCCAGGTATTCCACTTTTTTTTTTTTTTTTTTTTAATTCAATTGCATTTTTGATGTTCTTGATAGTAAGGGGCCTATTTACGAACATTCGAATTTCTAATTCCACTTGAACTTTTCAGGGCTTTTGGATTTTTTCTATAGTAATTGTCCGAAAAAAAAAAATAATTTTAGAGTTTTTCGGACAATTACTAGTGAAAAAAAAATCCATAACCCTTGGAAAAACAAAAATATAAAAATTGTCAGGACAACTATTTAGGAGCTCTAAAAAGTCTGTGAAATTACCAATCCCCGTACGTTTCAGTGGGCATTACAGAAGTAAATGTAAACCCTAAACATATGGGAAAAAAAACACTCAATACTCCGAGGGCCATTTATTAACATTTGAATTTTAGTGGTTTTAGAGTTATTTAAAACTGTGATTAAACACTTTCTCTAATTTGTGAATTATTAAAAGATTCATATATAAAAAAAAAACTGACCATTTCAGTAGGCAGGTCAGTGTGTTTTTTGTTCTTTTTACATAGTTTAAAAAATGTGGTTTATATTTTTTCTAAATGCAAGTATGCTGGTCTCTAGGTGAATAATGTGTAAAAGAAAACTGATCCGCACACACACCGATTAGTGAAGTCGGGGATTATCCCCTTTTATTCAGCCACCAAACATCAACGTTTCGGGGGGGGAACACCACCAAACATCAACGTTTCGACACCCACCCTTCATCAGGATACAATTATTTGTGCAGTAACCCATTTAAACCCAACTTCCCACGCCTTCTTTTCCCATCATGCAGTTTGCCATAAAAATTAACCCTTATGTGGGATACAAGAAATTCGACCTATATATAACATACAATAAAGCAATCAATTTGGTACAATAGTCAACAAAATGATCTTTTTCTTTCTTAAAGTACCCACGTGCAATAATTATTATAAAATATGGTATCAAAACATTATTTTAAACAACTTTTTTTTTTTTTTTTTTAAAAACACACACATTAAACACCATATTGCAAAAATCCATATGTTGTATTATACTACCTTACTGCTGTGTTTAATGTGTGTGGTTTTAAAAAAAAGTTGTTTAAAATAATGTTTTGATACCATATTTTATAATAATTATTGCACGTGGGCACTTTAAAGGAAAACTATACCCCCCAAACAATGTAGGTCTCTATTAAAAGATACTGAGTAAAACAGCTCATGTGTAAAACCCTGCTTCATGTAAATTAACCATTATCATAATAATATACTTTTTTAGTAGTATGTGCCATTGGGTAATAATAAATAGAAAATTGCCATTTTAAAAAATAAGGGCCCCCCCTGAGATCGTAAGATTCACTGTGCACACATACAAACCACATGTAAGGTCACATGAGCCAATTAACAGACAGAGTTCTGCCTTTTACTTCCTCACTTCTTCCTGTTACAGTTAGTGTTGTAGTATTTCTGGTCAGGTGATCTCTGAGACAGCACAGATAGAGTCACGAAATGGTGGTTCAAGGCAAGAGATGTAAAAGGGCAATATTTATGTAAATATATATTCCAGTTTGGTAAGATTCTTTAATATGTCATTCAATTTGATATAAACTATCTGATGCTTAAGTATTCATTTTGGGGGTATAGTTTTCCTTTAAGAAAGAAAAAGATCATTTTGTTGACTATTGTACCAAATTGATTGCTTTATTGTATGTTATATATAGGTCGAATTTCTTGTATCCCACATAAGGGTTAATTTTTATGGCAAACTGCATGATGGGAAAAGTAGGCGTGGGAAGTTGGGTTTAAATGGGTTACTGCACAAATAATTGTATCCTGATGATGAAGGGTGGGTGTTCCCCCCCCCCCCCCCCCGAAACGTTGATGTTTGGTGGCTGAATAAAAGGGGATAATCCCCGACTGCACTAATCGGTGTGTGTGCGGATCCGTTTTCTTTTACACATTGGTTGCTAAGGGACCCGGCCGGGTCAACGGAAGGAACGCACCACCAGCTTGCAGGAGTGGTGAACTACAGCTGTGCGGTAGGAGAATTACATTGTAATCAAACTCTAGGTGGATAATCCATCTGTAGATAATTTACGTATTAAGGAACAAGTGGTATACGCTGTTGTGGATTATCTGCAAGTGGAGTAACTTTAGTTTTGGGTGAAAATTTCTGATTTTTAATTACCTTTTATTAATGGTGACTTTTCTCTAGGTTCAGATGACAACAACTTGAATTCCATATTTTATGAGCATCTCACACGCTCCCTTCAGCATAGTTTGTGTGGTGACCTGTTGCTTGGCCGCTGGGGGAATTACAGTACTGGGGATTGCTTTATTCTGGCCTCAGATTATCTCAATGCCTTGGTGCATCTTATTGAAATAGGCAACGGCCTGGTAACCTTCCAGCTAAGAGGACTAGAGTTCAGAGGTAATAGTTCATTTACATGTTAAATTGGTTCTTTCTAAGCTTTATTTTCTTTTTTTTTGCAAATTGCAAGGAGACATTAGGAAGTGTCTCATGAGCAGTTGTCACCAAGAAATATGTATCTCCATTTGGGCCCAACATTTGTTTGTGTATGCTGGGATACCAGTTATTTATTGTACCTTTACCGGACTACTTCACTATATTTGCTACTTAACCTCATGCAGGGCAGCCATCAGGGGGGGACAGGGGGGAGAGTTGTAGGGGGCCCGAGGGTAAGGGGGGCCCGGCCACCAATTTTTGACTTCGAGAAGACATGGACGTTTAAGGGGCCCTGGCCACCAATTTTCTTATAATGGGGGGGGGCCTGGCCACCAATTTTTTTTTCTCATATGGGGTCCTAGTCACCAATATTTTTTAATGGGGGGGCCCTGGCCACAAATGTTTTTTAATGGGGGGCCCTGACCACCAATATCTTTTTTATTTTTTATTAACATGTGGAAACCCTAGCCACCAATATTTTTTTTTGTTTTTATACTGTGTGGTGTGGGGCGGACCTGTGGGGTGGGGAGGGCGGACCTGTAGGTGGGGCTTGCAGGGGGCCCAGGAAATTTGGTCGTATGGGGCCCTGTGATTTCTGATGGCGGTCCTGACCTCATGACATATATTTAAAAAAAAAAAAGAAAAGTGTATCTTCATTTCCCCTGGCTTATACTTGATTTCAAGGTGCTTGGATAGCGTCTGCTTTTCTACTGCCATAACTTCTCTAATAAGTGTTTGTGGACTATCCACTCTTGGTGGATAAGGGGTTGTTGGAAAACTAGGTACTGATGTTACTTTATAACTATTGTTTCTCAACCTAGGTACTTACTGCCAGCAGCGTGAAGTTGAAGCAATCACTGAGGGCGTAGAGGAAGATGAAGGCTTTTGCTGTTGCGAGCCTGGACATATTCCACATATGCTGTCCTTCAATGCTGCTTTTGGACAGCGCTGGTTGGCATGGGAAGTCTTGGTTACAAAGTATGTTCTTGAAGGTTACAGCATCACAGACAATAGTGCAGCCTCTATGCTTCAAGTGTTCGACCTTCGCAGAATCCTCACTACCTATTATGTTAAGGTTTGAACTGTTTCTCATGCTTCTATTTTTAAAAAAAAAAAATGTTTTGTTTTTCGCCGTGATTGACTCCTGATGGGAACGGTCACCCAGACATAAAAAGCTGTATAATAAGTCCTTTTCAAATTAAACATGAAACCCAAATTATTTGTTTTATTAAAACATCCATACCTGTTGTAAACTTGTTTAAAAATATCAGCTGTCAATCATATATTGCCTGCCCCTCCTCTGTCTCTGGTGGGGCTGGGAATTACTTTCACTTTTGATTCTGCACTTCCTAGATCTCACTGCGCACTCCACATTCCCCCTCCCTCCTCATAATCTAGTTGTGAAGCCAGTGCATGGGCATTGGCACCAGGTGCCCTATTCTGGCGAATAAACACAATTTTGGCATGATGCCAAACTTTCCTTAAAGGGATACTGTCATGGGAAAAAAAATTTTTTCAAAATGAATCAGTTAATAGTGCTGCTCCAGCAGAATTCTGCACTGAAATCCATTTCTCAAAAGAGCAAACAGATTTTTTTATATTCAATTTTGAAATCTGACATGGGGCTAGACATATTGTCAATTTCCCAGCTGCCCCTGGTCATGTGACTTGTGCCTGCACTTTAGGAGAGAAATGCTTTCTGGCAGGCTGCTGTTTTTCCTTCTCAATGTAACTGAATCTGTCTCAGTGAGACATGGGTTTTTACTATTAAGTGTTGCTCTTAGGGTAAGGACACACGAGGAGATTCAGGGAGATTTTGTCGCCTGGCTACTAATCTCCTTGTCTTTTGAGCAACTATCTCCCTGAACTGCCTCAGCGTTTTTCCCCATAGGCTACAATGAAAAGTAGCCTGCGCTAATGCACACACGGTGATGCGTTTTCAATAGTTGCCCAAAGTTGCCTCAGTGAGGCAATGAGGAAAGTGAGGAAATTGCCTCACTGAGGCAACTTTGGGCAACTATTGAAAACCATCACCGTGTGTGCATTAGCGCAGGCTACTTTTCATTGTAGCCTATGGGGAAAAACGCTGAGGCAGTTCAGGGAGATAGTTGCTCAAAAGACAAGGAGATTAGTAGCCAGGCGACAAAATCTCCCTGAATCTCCTCGTGTGTCCTTACCCTTAGATCTACCAGGCAGCTGTTATCTTGTGTTAGGGAACTGTTATCTGGTTACCTTCCCATTGTTCTTTTGTTTGGCTGCTGGGGGGAAAAAGAGAGGGGGGTGATATCACTCCAACTTGCAGTACAGCAGTAAAGAGTGATTGAAGTTTATCAGAGCACAAGTGACATGATTTGGGGCAGCTGGGAAATTGACAAAATGTCTAGCCCCATGTCAGATTTCAAAATTGAATATAAAAAAATCTGTTTGCTCTTTTGAGAAATGGATTTCAGTGCAGAATTCTGCTGGAGCAGCACTATTAACTGATTCATTTTGAAAAAAAAAATTTTCCATGACAGTTTCCCTTTAATAAGTGTCCACAAAATGACTGCTGCCTGTTTCATGAGATTGTAAATACCAAGACTAAAATAAACAAGATTTATATAATTTATAGAGTGTAAGTGAAGTTTATTTTGCTTGATTAACATCACAAAATAGGATTTGGAGGTATTTCTTAGGGTGACAGATCCCCTTTAAGCTTGACAAAGAAGAAGGTGGGCATTATATTTTGGATCCTGTAGCAGTGGAGGTATATGCCTTCAATTATGCCCCAAGTAGCTCCCCAACTTGTTTTCTGCTGATTCACAGCACATGTTCAAAGGAAGAAAGTCCCTGCCCCCTTACAATGTAAGTATTTTATATAGCAAGGATAATGTATCCTCCACTGATATGTAGGTGTGTGTAATCAGGGGAATTCTATTATTTACGGTCATTTATAACCAATAAAAACACTAATTCGACCCTACTTCTTTGCTTTGTTTAAGTGGCATGATATCTTTGTAGTGGGCTGGGCATTTTCATCTGAAAAGGTCCTTTAAAGGGGACCAGTCACCCAAAAAAAATATTCAAAATCCTATTTTATCACATTAGTCTAGCAAAATTAACTTTAATTAGACTCTATAAATTATTTGAATCTTGTTTCCTTCAGTCTGGGAATAAATAATGATAGCAAACAGGCAGCAGCCATTTTGTGGACACTGTTATTAAGACAAGTCTTGTATCATCTCATAATCTTGTTTGTGCACCAGAATGGGGGACCTGATGTCCATCCCCATGCCCTGGCTACACAATTAAATGGTGAACAGAATGGGGGGAATGTGGGGAGAACAGTGACATGTAGGAAGTGCTGAATGGAAAGTGAAAATAATTGTCTGCCCCGCCTCTATGCCACTGGCATAGAGGAGGGGCAGACAATATTTGATTGACAGCTGAGATTTTTAAATGAGCTTACAGCAGCTATGAATGCTTTAATAAAATTTAAATTGGATTTCATGTTTAATTTGAAAAGGACTTTTATTATACAGATGTTTGTGTCTGGGTGACAGGTCCACTTTAAGTGGCAATAAGTTCTGATAGGTGCAATGCTTTCCAGGACTGTGTGTATAGTTATTAGGTTTTTGACAACATTTCTTAGGACTTGGACAATGTGACAAACTTTTGATGAAACCCAAGAGAGAGCACTTGTGCATAATGGAAAAATCTGCTTCTGCCACAATTGAATCTTTTCCACCTGATATAGATCTATTGATATAAATGTATTTATACAAATATAATATATACACAAACACACACAAATATATATATAAATTTTTTTTTTCCAGGGCATTATATACTATGTGACTGCATCTGCCAAACTAGAGGAGTGGTTAGCAAACGAGACAATGCAGGAAGGTCTTCGGCAATGTTCTGACCATTGTTATGTGGATGTAGATCCAACTTTCAACCCTAATATTGATGAAGACTATGACCTTCGCTTAGCTGGCATTTCCCGGGAGAGCTTCTGTGCAAGTTACCTTAACTGGATTAAGTACTGTTCCTCTAGAAGGGAGAAGGTATGCATAAAGGCCAATACTTATATCTGATAATATGTTATAACTGCGATGCCCAGGGAATGACATTTTACTGAATTAAGAATAGTCTACTGTTTTATAGGGGCGGTATAGTCCATTTTCAACAGTTAGCTGATTAGGGTGAATTTTGTTTTTGCCTTTTGGTTTAATAATTTTTGTAATTTATTGAGCAAAATAAGGCAAACTTTGCAATTTTGCAACTTCTCGATGTTTGCTCCTTGCAAGGCTAAGAAATTGGTCAGTTTGGAAAGTAAGGGTAAGGTCACACTGGGAGATTCGGGGAGATTGTCAACCGGCGACTAATCGCCTCTTCTTTGGGTTTGCCAGCGGCATGGCACTCGATGCGCTTCGTTTTCCGAAGTCGCCCAAAGTTGCCTCATGAGGAAACTTTGGGCGACATCGGAAAACGAAGCTCCAAGTGCCATGCCGCTGGCAATTTTTCGTTCTAGCAGACGGAAGGCAGGGGAAAGCAGTTTGGGGATATTTGTCGCCCCAAAGAAGAGATGATTAGTCGCCGGGCGACTAAATCTCCCCGAATCTCCCAGTGTGACCTTACCCTAAGGGTAAGGCCAGAAGAGGAGATTCGGGGAGGTTTTGTCGCCTGGCGACTAATCGCCACGTCTTTTGCGTGACTATCTCCCCGAACTGCCTCAGCGTTTTTCCCCATAGGCTACAGCGCAAAGTCGCCTGCGCTAATGCACACGTGGTGATGCCTTTATACATTACATTTTTGGCTATCTAACTATATTAGAAACATTTTTTATTTTGCACATATTTGCCTATCGATTTACCCAGTTTTTATTTTTACACTGAACAATTCCTTTAAGGTATCGAGCCATAAACCCAAAGGTCCCTGGCTCGAATCCCAGCAATACCTGACAAATTGTGAGCATTGTCTCTGCTATGTAGTGTCTTCACAAAGCCTATTATCACTGTTGTCTTTTGTAGCTGCAACTAGTAGCTCTGTGTGTCTTCACCCTGAAAGGAAGGCAGTTGTACAGTGGTTATCAAACATGCAAGAGCTTTAAATTCCCTGTTTAGCTGAGAAATAAAACAAGTAAAAAGTATATTTAGCACAATTCCTATTTTTTTAACTTAGGTTGAATAGGTGATATACTATCTTTTTAAAGTCAAAATCCGTCTAGCAACTTGCCCACCATAGTTTCTAATCTAAATGTTTTGGCGGTTTTGTTTGTTTTTTTTTGTAGCCTCTTGATGCTGAAAAGGATTCACCTTTGGTAACACTTTGTTATGGTCTGTGCATTTTGGGGAGAAGAGCACTTGGTACAGCTTCTCATCACATGTCCAGGTAAGTCATATCCACAGTTTTTTGTGTTTCCCACATCTAATTCTATTGATTCTAATCATTCCACTGAATGTTTGGCACTTTTTAGTGAAGATATACAATCACCACTGGAAGGGCCATGCTGCCACATAGAAATCTCTGTTTTAATGTGAAAACTATGCACATTTATATTAAACATACCTTTTGTATTTTCATTACTCACAAAATGGAGTAACATACAGTCATGTAAAATTTTATGCATATTCAATAATGCTGTCCAGTTGGTTGCAAGATTTTTCAAAATTAATAGGTTAACTTGTGATAGTTATTTTGCAAGCTAAAAGGCAGTACAAATGGGTCAAATCTTAAAGGATAAGTAAACCTTTAAAATAAGTGAATGTAAAATTGACGAGGGGGCTATTCTAAGGACTTTTGCAATGTACATTCATTATTTATTCTGTTTTTATTGCGAGATATTAAGGGATACATGTACTGTTGATATGAATGAATTTTGTTACAACAGCGCCACCTGCTGGTCAGTTTCCCACCAGTCTGACCAGCAAGTAGTCAAGGAAGTTGTCAGGAGAAAGAAAGAGGCTGCTCTGATGTTCTTATGCTTATTTCTTAGGGGAAAAAAATAAGAAACCTTTCTCAAATCTTTCCTAAGCAGAAGAACATCAGCCTCTTTCTTTCTCCTGACAACTTCCTTGACTACTTGCTGGTCAGACTGGTGGGAAAATGACCAGCAGGTGGCGCTGTTGTAACAAAATTCATTCATATTAACAGCACATGTATCCCTTAATATCTTGGAATGAAAAAACAATAAATAATGAATGTACATTGCAAATGTGCTTAGAATAGCCCCCTCATCAATTTTACATTCACTTATTTTAAATGTTTACTTATCCTTTAAGTGATTTTGGTGGTTCCTAACCACTCTGCTGATTACCTGGGGGTTATGCTACAGTAACCTGAACAATTAAATCTTCACTCTGGCAACTTTCACTTATAAAACAAATTCTTAAAGTTTTTTAAATGAAATATACATTTCAGACCAAATGAAAAGAACATTCCATTTAATTTAGAAGTAGGACAATACAGGTTAACTGTTTGAAGTGCATGAAGGTCCTGCTACTGTCTCCTCTTCCTCTGAACTACTCCATAGGAAATAGTAAGAATTATGGTGACTTTGCAGCAGCTTCTGACCTATATGGAATCGGTAGTGACCTAGGCCTAATCATTTTCCATTCCTGAGCGAAGTACATGGTGACCTGAATTTTACTGAACTTTGCGACCACATATTTTGTGCTATAAAACCAATAGATGCTGTTTCTGTTCTGTTGGTGTAGTGCTGAAAGTCTTAACATAGTAAGTTAGGTTGAAAAAATACTCCTGTCCATCAAGTTCAACCTTTTAACTTTTTCTAACCTACCTAACTGCCAGTTGATCTAGAGGAAGGCAAAAAAACCCATCTGAAGCCTCACCAATTTGCCTCAGAGGGGAAAAATCCTTCCTGACTCCAAAATAACAATGGGACCAGTCCCTGGATCAACTTGTACTATGAGCTATCTCCCATATCCCTGTATTCCCTCACTTGCTAAACACCATCCAACCCCTTCTTGTACCTATCTAATGTATCAGCCTGTACCCTGATTCACTTCCCAGCTCTCCCTGTAACACCCCTTTCCCTCCTCTAATCTCATTGGCTCCTCCTGTCTGCTGGGAGGAGCTACTGGTGAATAAATCATCCGACCCTTCCTTGTACCTATCTAATGTATCAGCCTGTACCACTGATTCACTTCCCAGCTCTCCCTGTAACACCCCTTTCCCTCCTCTAATCTCATTGGCTCCCTCCTGTCTGCTGGGAGGAGCTACTGGTGAATAAATCATCCGACCCTTCCTTGTACCTATCTAATGTATCAGCCTGTACCACTGATTCACTTCCCAGCTCTCCCTGTAACACCCCTTTCCCTCCTCTAATCTCATTGGCTCCCTCCTGTCTGCTGGGAGGAGCTACTGGTGAATAAATCATCCGACCCTTCCTTGTACCTATCTAATGTATCAGCCTGTACCACTGATTCACTTCCCAGCTCTCCCTGTAACACCCCTTTCCCTCCTCTAATCTCATTGGCTCCCTCCTGTCTGCTGGGAGGAGCTACTGGTGAATAAATCATCCGACCCTTCCTTGTACCTATCTAATGTATCAGCCTGTACCACTGATTCACTTCCCAGCTCTCCCTGTAACACCCCTTTCCCTCCTCTAATCTCATTGGCTCCCTCCTGTCTGCTGGGAGGAGCTACTGGTGAATAAATCATCCGACCCTTCCTTGTACCTATCTAATGTATCAGCCTGTACCACTGATTCAGGGAGACAATTCCACATCTTCACAGCTCTCACTGTAACAAACCCCTTCCGAATATTTAGCTGGAACCTCTTTTCTTCTAATCGGAATGGGTGACCTCGTGTCAGCTGGAAAGACCTACTGGTAAATAAATCATTAGAGAGATTATTATATGATCCCCTTATATATTTATACATAGTCATCATATCACCCCTTAAGCGCCTCTTCTCCAGCGTGAACATCCCCAATTTGGCCAGTCTTTCCTCATAGCTAAGATTTTCCCTTTACCAGCTTAGTTGCCCTTCTCTGTCCCCTCTCTAATACAATAATGTCCTGTTTGAGTGATGGAGACCAAAACTGTACGACATTTTCTAGTTGTTTGTTTCATATTATGGCTTTTGATGAATATGGTTTGCTGTTGTGCCATTATGAATAAAGCAAACACTTAGATTTCTTTATTTTAGACTGCAGATCTCTCTGCAGATTATAATAATTTTACACCGCTTATTAATGTAATAATGGTATAGTTCCATGTAGATAAATGAGGATACAACTCCTCCATAAAATTCAGTTGAATAGGGATGTGATAATTCTTGATCTTATCGAATTAGGCCAGTTCTAAATCAGTCTACACTCTTAAATTGACTTTAATGCCTTATAAGGATGGATCTAATTGCTATACAAACAGATCTGACTGACTAAAAGTACCAGCAGTAAATGGGTTTGGCCCAAAAACACAGTTGCCAGGGTTGAAAACTACTAGTAAGGTGATTGAGAAAATACATTGTATCTCATTTATAAACACTGGGCAAATTTGCACCGGGGCAGTAACCCATAGAAACAATCAGTAATTAGCTTTTTTCAGCTGCAAATTGAGCCCTGAAAGCAAACATCTGATTGGTTGCCATAGGTAATTGCCCACTGTGTTCCTGCAGCATAAGGGCAGAGACAGACACGAAGATTCTGGGAGATTTAGTGACTGATCGCCTGTGCTTCGGGCGACTAATCTCCCCTTAAAGCCTTCCCACCGGCTAGAATGTAAATCGCCAGTGGCATGGCACTCAGATCGCTTGTTTTCCGAAGTTTCCTCGTGAGGCAACTTTGGGCAACTTCGGAAAACAATGTGCTCCGGCGATTTACATTCTAGCCAGTTGAAAGGCTTTTCGGGGATATTAGTCGCCTGAAGAAGAAGCAAATAGTCTCCGGGCGACTAAATCTCCCCGAATCTTCACGTTGGTCTCTGCCCTAAAAGATATCAAATGGCTTTGAATTACACGATTCCTGTTTGTTTGAATGCTAATTTGTGTAATTTTACTCCTCTTACAGCAATTTGGAGTCATTTCTTTATGGTCTACATGCCTTGTTTAAAGGAGATTTCCGCATATCGTCTCTCCGCGATGAGTGGATTTTTGCTGATATGGAGCTTTTAAGAAAAGTTGTGGTTCCTGGCATCCGCATGTCCCTTAAACTTCATCAGGTATTCTTACCATTGTCATGTTTTCTTACTTGCCCAAAGCTTGTACAACCCTCAAGTTGAATTATCCTTTCAAATGGAATTAGAAAAAGCTTAAAGGGGTTGTTCACAAACAAACCAATTTTGCATGTATTCTGACCTGCGCACACAAGTTTGAAATGTGTGCACATTTTTTTTTTTTTTTTGAACACATAGCCAAGGAACATTGTTGCTAGGGTCCAAATTACCCTAGCAACCATGATTTGATGATGACTGGAAGGTGTACAGGATGGGCATGAATAGAAAGAAGAGTACAAAAAGTTGCAATAACAATTAATTTGTAAGCATTTGTTTTAGTGATTGGGTCAATAAAACCCAAGCAGGGTCAGAAGAAAAAGGCAAGAGAAAACGAGGGCCAATTGAAAATTTGCTTAGAATAATCCTTTCTATGCTATACTAAAAGTTTTAAAGGTGAACCACCCCTTCTCTTCCATCTCTGTTGGCTTTGGAGTGTTGCTATTAGGCTTTTTTGTTTATTATAACATATATCTTGGGTGTGGGGATTACAAATTGAACCTAACCGTAAAACTTACAGTGCATCACTTTTGTCCCCCATCATGTCATTGAATTTATAATACTTTTTTTAAAATAAATATTTTCCTGTTTTTCAGCTCTTTTACTCTTAGTCAACGACTTTAAGGGGGGCCACATGGGACATAACTGTTCTGTGAGTTTGCAATTGATCCTCAGCATTCAGCTCAGATTTGAAAGCAACGTTATGACCCATGTGCCCCCCCCTTTCAATTCACTGATTGGTTACTGTCTGGTAACCAATCAGTGTAAAGCAGGAAGTAGAGTTCTGGCTATTTTGTTATTCATCCAGTCACTTCAGCTTTTATACATTATATTTTTGGCTAAATAACTAAAGCATTTTAGTTCTGCCATCTTAAGGGGACATAGGAAACGAATGGGTTAAGCTCTACTCTCCAAGAGGCTGGACATTTGAATATTAAGGGGGTGTGCCCAGTCCAGCTTAACCCCGCTCACTGTACTCTTTAAGTTTTTCAAGTGTCCTGCTCCAAGGTGGATGGACAACCATGGAAAGGAAAATTCTTGGCAACTGGGGTGACACCAGGAGCAGGGCTACCTGTCTCCGTTAAGTTTGGAGCATCCCACCAGGACCAACTCCCTAGACCTGAGTGACTATAACAACCACCCAGACGTCCCTGCATTCCACTCAGAGCGCAGACAGGCACGTGGCCAGTGTGGAATGTGAGTATGTCGCATAGTGCCCTGAAGTGCCGGCACCCAGAAAACCAGTCTGCGTTTAGATCGACAACGCCACCACAATGGCATACAAACATCAGGGAGGAAATTTTGGTGTCAGCAGAGCTCAACTCAAGTGAGGGGTGTCCAACACGAAAGCGGATTTTTGCCTGGGGATCTGGGGGAATGGGAACTTCACTTGGAGGCATTTGGGGATGCTCGTGGACACTAGGGGCAACCACAGATTGATCTTATAGCATCCAGCTCCAATCGAAAGGTTCCAAAATTCTTTGCTCACTACTGACAGCACAGGTGGATGCCATGACACAGCACCTACGTCTTCCCATGCTACATAGAGAGTCCTCAAGAAGCAGAAGACACAATACGTACATTCCTGCAGGGAATGGCATACTTGATCCTCCGTTCCACCCAGTGGTAGCAGGGTGGGATCTCAAACAAGTACTTGAGGCTCTGCTTGATCCACCATTCAAACCATGAAGTTCAGTCTTGGACACATGGCTCACCTGGAAAGAGGTGTTTCTAGTGGCAGTTTTTCGACCAGATGGGCGTCTGTGCTGAGTGCCCTATCCACAAAGATAAGGCAATACTAAGTACAGTCTCAACCTTTCTACCCAAGGTAGTGTCTTTATTCCACTTAAACCAGGAGATTGTGGTACCCTTGCTGTGCCCGGATCCTAAGAACGACGACTTCACAGTCTGGATGTAGTCAGAACTCCTTTGTGTTCAGAATTGACACATTCTCCTCAGCTGAGGCCTCCATTGAGCACAAATAGTGCTGAGTTAATGCTGCAACATCAAACTATTCTCATCCCCACCCAGCTGTTCTGGGACTGCTTTAAGTCCCTATTTGTTTCCTGTGTCCCCCTAAGACGACAGAGAGAACTGGCTCCCCACCCTTAGGATGAGCTGTTGCCTACGTTGGTCTCAACCAGAATAGTTCCCTAGTTAACCGGTTCTGCCTGTTTAGTTAGTTGTTGTTCCTGTGATGGCTTCTTTGGGACAAACTGGTAGAGTACAGTGTGCGTCATTAAGATGGACTGGGCTCGTCCCCTGTACAAATTGTACCCCCACTGATGCCCCTATTCCTGTTTAGTCTGCTATCTGCCTCTTCATTTTTGTGCAAGATACAACTTTTTGGTTTCTGCAGAAGACAGGCTCTTTTGTCCTGCATTAATAAAGTGGTACAAATTCTCTGTATTCTCCATTAAGCTATTGGGGCACATATTCTAATTACAGAACAAAAAAGCTGTTGTGCCAGTACAACTTACAACTTATTTTCATCAGCGATAAAGAGCACCTTTGCCAAAATATAAAACCCCCGACCGAAGGTGCGTGGTTGGGGATAGTTTTTGTTTTTTTGTTTTTTAAATGCCACCCACCAGTGCTAGGCCACCCGTATTCCCGGTTCAAGGTGCCGTGATGGAGATGTTTTTTCTCTTTAAGGACCACTTCACATCTCCTGATGAGTATGAAGATCCTGCAGTTTTGTATGAAGCCATCATGTCTCATGAGCAGAACCTTGTTATTGCACATGAGGGAGATCCAGCATGGAGGAGTGCTGTTCTTTCCAACTCTCCTTCACTTCTTGCACTGCGTCATGTGATGGATGATGGAACCAACGAATACAAGATCATCATGTTAAATAAACGTTATCTAAGTTTTAGAGTCATTAAGGTGAGTCTATTTGTTGGTGATGCTGTAATGATTTTCTGCATGTATATGAATATAGAAAATTATAGCTAGCCCTTATTTAATAGATTATAAGCTTTTCAGAGCAGAGACCTCATCCCAACTACTGAACCTTCTAGCACTTAAATTTGTATTTATCCTCACTGCCTTATTTAAATAGCTATACCGTTGTCTTTTAAAACATCATGTTCATTTGCGGTTCTCTGTAAATAAATAAAATACAATTTATAGAAAAATATAATTATATTAATTTTCTCAAAACTAAGAAGCAATATGCGGCAGAAATGCTCATACTTTGCTGCCCATGGAATAGTTTCCACACTCTGCAAAAAAATAAAAAATACACCGTTAACTGGGTATAGTATATACGGCTATTCTTGGAAAATAGATAAGTCTTTACTGAGACAATAATTCTTCACTTTGTACCTCTTATAAATGAGAACTCTTGCTTCTTTCTTTAAGACTTGATAAAGTATAAGTATCCGGTGCCTTTTTTTCCCCCAGACGGTAACATGTGTAGCATAGTGTGGGCATAAATATATACATATAAAGAGAGCGAGAACATTGCTTCACTTGTCCAATGACAAACTCAAGTGAGATATAGTTTCTTATTTAGTACTTATATACCAGTGATAACTTTTTCAGATTCTAGAGATGATCATTGTAAAACAAACAAGCAATATGTCGTCTTCTTTTTTAACTGACCAACATTCAGAAAATTCACTTAATAAAACTGACTTTTTAATTTTTATTTTTTTTTCCACGTCCAATGTGGTATGGACTGCAGTATCCACAATAATGCCAGTGGCACAGTAAACTTTTTCTCTACTGCAAAGAAATTCGAAAGTATGCATTTTTGTGCCAAAATCTGCTTAGAGTGTGTGCCGATAGGCCAATGCCCTAATACAATACATAGTCAAATATGATTCTACTCAAGACCATTGTTATACAACATAGAATGGCGCTGTAATTTAACAAATTTTTTTGTATATGTTGTAAACCGTTTTTCTAAAAATATTTAAAGGAATACTGTCTTAGAAAAAAACATTTTTTCAAAATGAATCAGTTAATAGTGCTGCTCCAGCAGAATTCTGCACTGAAATCCATTTCTCAAAAGAGCAAACAGATTTTTTTATATTCAATTTTGAAATCTGACATGGGGCTGGACATATTGTCAATTTCCCAGCTGCCCCCAGTCATGTGACTTGTGCTCTGATAAACTTCAATCACTCTACTGCTGTACTGCAAGTTGGAGTGATATCACCACCTTCCCTTCCCCCCCAGCAGCCAAACAAAAGAACAATGGGAAAGCAACCAGATAACCGCTCCCTAACACAAGATAACAGCTGCCTGGTAGATCTAAGAACAGCACTCAACAGTAAAAACCCATGTCCCACTGAGACACATTCAGTTACATTGAGAAGGAAAAACAGCAGCCTGCCAGAAAGCATTTCTCTCCTAAAGTACAAGCACAAGTCACATGACTGGGAGCAGCTGGGAAATTGACAAAATGTCTAGCCCCATGTCAGATTTCAAAAGTGAAAATAAAAAAATCTGTTTGCTCATTTGAGAAATGGATTTCAGTGCAGAATTCTGATGGAGTATCACTATTAACTTATGCATTTTGAAAAAAACAGGTTTTCCAATGACAGGATCCCTTTTTTTTAAACTTTTTAAAGTTAGGCAACCTAACACTCAACCCAGTTTTATTGACAATGAAACATTTTGCATATTACTCTTGCTAGTTGTCACTCCAGTAAAGACTCCTGTATACCAGCAACACAACAGGACTGCACGTATAAAACACAGGCCCCTTCCCAAACTGCATCATTTTATATTTTCTAAAGCCTTCCTAAGGGGGTTACATTGATCCACCCCATGATTATTTTGCCCTGATCATTGTTTTGCAAGGTTATTGTTTCCTGTACGATGGGCAAAGAATACACAGGTCATTGACATTCATTGTATTATTTTCAGTGCTGCCAATCTCAAAGTTCTTGCCCATGGTACAGGGCAATGGAAGTTACTGAAGGCAAAAAAAATGTAGTTTTAGGGTGGGCAGTATAAAGGGGAACAAAACTTTAAGAACCTTTATTTAAAGCAATCTGCAAAATGACTGCTCTAAGTAGCATTTCTCCTCTTGCTTCCCAGGTAAACAAGGAGTGTGTGCGGGGCTTATGGGCTGGTCAGCAGCAAGAGTTGGTTTTCCTTCGTAATCGGAACCCTGAAAGAGGAAGCATCCAAAATGCTAAACAGGCTCTCAGGAATATGATCAATTCCTCGTGTGACCAACCTATTGGATACCCTATTTACGTTTCCCCACTGACAACATCTTATTCAGACAGCCATGATCAGCTTAAAGAGATATTTGGTGGGCCAATTAGTTTGGCCAATATCCGGAACTTTATTGTATCTACATGGCACAGGTGAGAACTTACAAATGATGATATTGCAGGGCAATTTTCATACGGTAGGTATGCAGCTTTCTGTAATTGTCTATGGAAAGCAGTTAATTAAAATTGTCTCTCTGTGATTAACACTGGTAGGTGATGTTATTCTCCATACAGTAATACATATGTCTTCTCTGCGCATTTGTATGTGTGTGCTGTTAAAGGGGAAACTGAATTACATTTTTAGTATGTTCTACATTGTCCTATTCTACGCAACTTTTTCATTCTGATGGCCGTGCCGCTGCCAGGGAATTTAGTCCTGCCCACCAGACTAACTTTAAAACATTTAAAAACCTCTAAACAAGTAAAGATGCAATAACTAAAGGTACATTTTATTGTGATCTTTCCCTTTTAAGCCTTCTCAGTGATGAGTTGTGCTGATAATGGGTTATTAAAGATAAACCCACATATATCCTGTTATGTTATTCGATAGAAAGCTAATTGGGAATGTGCTTCATGGTTTAAGAAACACTTTTTGTATTAAAGGTGACATTGCTTAAACTGCCCATTTCCTTTGCAGTCATTTATCTGTAGGCTAACTACACTGCAATGTACATGTTCCTAATACCATATATATTGGTGACGTGCAGGTCTGGTTTTTCCCGACCCTAACCCGCCCTAACTCAGCCCGCATCCAACTTCCAGGTTTCTTTTATAGACCCGCGCCGACCCACCCATGACGTCACAAAAGGTGCGGGCGAGCAGGCATGCAGCTATAAAGTCGGAAGCCGGCATTTGAAGGTGGCGGGCGGGGAGAGCAATAGAAGAGCTCAACCCACACCCGCCTGCCACCGGTGAAGAGGAGTGCGAGGTCGGCCTGAACCTGCTCGACCCGCGGGTATCGGGCCCAGGCCCGGACTGGCAATCTGTGGGTTCTGGCAAATGCCAGAGGGGCTGCTATAAGGTCCCATTGAAAGTCAGTATTTAGTGGGCTGGTGGGGCTGGTTGGGCTGTTTGGGCCTCTATGTGGGCTGAGTGGGCCTCTGTGTACCTGAAATGCCAGGGCCTAATTTAATTCTCAGTCCGTACCTGATCGGGCCCGCACACCACTAATATATATGTTAGAAATGATCGATACAAATCTTTTTTTTATAAATATACATGTGTATAGTTTAACTATTTGGGACGTTTGTATCCCTGTTCATCTTTTTTCTGATTTTTCAGGTTAAGGAAAGGTTGCGGTGCAGGATGCAATAGTGGTGGAAATATTGAAGACTCTGACACTGGAGGCGGGACCTCCATAAATAGCAACAATCCACCAAATGCAAATGAAACTCAGAGCAGTGTATCACAAGTTGGTGTCCCAGCTGGAACAGGGCATGTGCCGAATGCACGACTCCAGCCTCCGGGGATGCCTCATCCATCAACACTAGGTAGGCAAAACAAACGATTACCAACTCCTGGAAAGTTCACAACTGTGAACCCAAAAATGTTACTTAGATTAAAGTGATACTGACAAAAAACGACTCTAAAATATTATGGTGCATTAAAAGTTACCAGTAGGTCATATTGATCATTTTTGTGTTATGCGAATCCCATTTTGACAAACCATAACTGATTTTTCTGTATAGGAACCAGTCACAGTTCCCACTCCATGCAATCAAGCCTTGTAAGACATTCCCCAGCTCATGGATCCGTAGCAAGTCAATCATCTTACTGCTACAACAGCCGTCACTCATCACTAAGAACATCCACAACAGGATTTGTGCCTTGTAGGCGCTCTTCTACCAGCCAAATATCGCTTCGTAATCTCCCCTCATCCATTCAGTCCCGTCTTTCCATGGTGAACCAGACCGACCCCACAGGACAGTCCGTTTTGGTTGGCCTTCCTTCCTCCAGCAGCTCAAGCCAGAGCATCCCTGCATGCAAAAGACATGCCTTAGTGGGCTTTTTGGGAACAGAAGGTGGCAATAACCTCACTGAAACACAATCCTGTGGCAATTCTAGTCCAGCAACTCATTCAAAAGCCAAAAAGGAAGAGGTTGTATACAGAGTACAGGTAATGTCTAGAGAAAAATGTTTTTTTTTTTTGTTTTAGCAAACAGGCCTCTAGACCCTCCTCATTTTTCTCCATTTCAGTAAGCACTGACTATACTTGTAAGTTACATTCTTTACCTTTATTTCCACTCGCAACTGCGTGAAAGATATATGTATATTAATATATATCTATACACACCCACATACAGTATTCTGGAAAAGAGATCTCCTACCTGTATAACCGAGTTATAGACCATTTGGCTAGCCTACGACAAGGGCAACTTTGTACAAATATGTGGGGATTAAATATATGCATCTGTATCCACTGATACTTTATGAAACAATCACCCTGGGCTGTCTCCATAATAATAGTTAGATCATAAATCAGGTGTTTTCTATCTCTATTACTTGATGTTTATTTTTCAAATTAAGTAGAAAAGGAAAATTGCTCAAGGATTTTAACTTTGCATTTAATTAGGTTGGTAAAAGTTCCGTTTATTGTTTTTAACCAACATTTGTTAATGTGAGTGCCTGTTTAATTGTGCAGGAATCTTTTTCATCTATTTTCCTTATTATGAATACACTTAAAGACACTGTGGTGCATAATAAAAAACAGTTTTGAGATCACTGTAGGATTTTGAGCCAATAAAAGGGAAAAGGCTGAGGGCATACATGCGCTCCTTTCGCTTCTCTCCCAATACTGAGCTTCCCAGGATTTAAGGGTCACTGATTCCTTTGCCAGACGGGGCGAGGAAATCGATCTGCTGCCCAGGCCACAATCAGCCCCTATGCTGGCAATAGCATCTTCTTGCTTGGGGGCAGATTTTCGGCCCATGTATTTTTGCAGGCAGATTTCAGCCCCCCTGTCTGGCATATTAGGGCAGAGATACACGTGGAGATTTGGGGAGATTAGTCACCCGGCGACAAATCGCCTCTTCTTCGGGTGACTAATCTCCCTGAACTGCCCTCCCGCCGGCTAGAATCAAAATCGCCGGCGGAATGGCACTCTGAGCAATCGTTTTCCGAAGTTGCCTCACTAGGAAATTTGGAAAACGAACGCCATCCTGCCGGCAATTTAGATTCTAGCCGACGGGAAGGCAGTTCGGGGATATTAGTCACCCAACATTCTTGGGAGCAGATAGAGAACTGATCCTGAAATGTGTGATCTTCTTTTTTTATAAATGTTTTTGGATAAATATGAAAAAACTGTAAGAGCCAAGAGTTGGATCCACAGTATCACAAAAAAGACCACCTGTTAGCCTTTGGAAGTTACAATTCTTTAAAGACTTGGCAAAATACACTATTCTTTCTGGGATCTAGAAATGTTATTGCCTGATCAGACCACCCAAGATCCTCATAATGATGAGCAGCTTGGCTCTGACAAAGATCCTTACAGCGTGCTCTTGGAGAAAGTCATTTAAACACTTAGAAGCAATCCAGACACTGTTATATATACAGTAAGAATTTCTCCCCTGGCAGTTTATCCTTTGCCTTCAAAACAGGGCTGTTTTGTGCGTAGTGCTCTTCCAGCAGAAATATTTCAAAAAATGCCAACAGAGGTATTTTCTATATTTAATTTCAACATGGGGCTAGACAAGTTTTTTTATTTCCCAGGTGCCCTCAGCAATGTGACTTGTGCTCTGATAAACTAGTCACTGCTGCGCTGCAAGTTGGAGTGATATCACTCCCCTCCCTTCCCTCCCCAGTAGCCTATCAACAGAACAATGATTAAAACTGCTGCATTGCTAGACATGCTTTAATGACCCACCTAGGGGTTGATATGAGAATAGCACTCAATATTAAAACACCCAAGTCCGACTGTTACTCCTTCAGTTGCTTTGCACAGGAGAAACAATAGCTTATCTGAAAGCAGTTCCATTGTGAAGTTCTGGCTCTTTATGAAAGCACAGGATCAGGCACAATGAACCGAGATGACTGCTTAAATATCAATATTATCAAAAATGCATTTATTTGTTTAAAGTTTAAAGGTAGAATTAATTGTTTTCTATATACACAGTCTAATTTAGTAATAACTACACCATAAAAATAATGACAGGATCTCTTTAGAATTACAATTTGCACTAGGAAGGATTATTTGCATATTTTTACGTGAATATATACTCCTGCATTTCATGATATAAACAATGTCTATGGGTAATGTATTGCACAAGTGTCTATTTTACACCAATTTCTTTACTCATCCTTATTCCAAAGAATAATGTATGTTTTGGTCCATAGATTGTGGATCCAAGCCAAGTGCTTGAAGGTGTGAATATATCCAGACGGAAGGAGCTGCAGTGGCCCGATGAGCTGGTGCGGCTAAAAGCTGGAAAGAACAGCTGGAAAGACTGGAGCCCTCAGGAAGGCATGGAAGGCCATGTAGGTTTGGCTGATTACCATAAATATCTTCATGGGAGAAAATATTTTTCTGTTAGTCCCCAGCAGTAAACGTATCCCAAAGAATGGTGGCTTTTCAGAACATGTTTTTGAAATATATTGTTTTTTTTTTTTTCTTCCCATGCATTAAATTTCCAGACATGGACATTGTGTCATCTTAAATTTGCATGTGGAACTTTTTAATAAAAGTGAGGGAAAGTACCTGACAGATTCTTTTTCCTGAAATGATTAATGTTAAAGTTACTATAATGGACTTCCCACTGGATGGAAATGTTGTAATGTTGTTTTAATAAATGGGTTTTTTTCATATCCGAGCTCTCATTATTAGATGAGTATGCTACAGGCTTTGTTGTCGTCCTCAACCCCCACACCTTTCCGATACGTGACCAGAACTTGGGCCAGTCTGCTGAAGAATTTAGGGCAATAACTGATTGGGTTTCTCTTGCTCATTTTCCATATTTAAGACTATAATTACATTGGTAAAGACACAGCACTCATAGGTTCTGTACAGAAACCCCCAAATAGTTCTGTTTATAAAAAGAAAGACATTGTGTATCTGAATAGCGGCAGGGGTAATTTATTTTTCTACTTTTCTAGTTTTTCTAGTATTTCTTCTTATTTATTTATTTATCAGGGTTAGTTTTTTTGTTTTTTTGCAATTTTATTTCACCCAGATAGCAAGGTTACAAGTAATAGAAAAAAGGGCTTCTTTATAAAGACAGTGAGTAAATTTGAGCATTTAGTTGCATTTTATTTGTAGCAATTGTCATAATTTCATTATTATATGGGGATTACAAGTTTGAGATGTAGTTTGATTTAGACTTCAAATATCTACAGTTAGGCCCATAAATCTTTGGACAGAGACAACTTTTTTCTAATTTTGGTTCTGTACATGACCACAATGAATTTTAAATGAAACAACTCAGATGCAGTTGAACTGCAGACTTTCAGCTTTAATTCAGTGGGTTGAACAAAAAGATTGTATAAATATGTGAGGGACTAAAGCCTTTTTTAACACTTCATCTCAGGGCTCAGAAGTAATTGGACCATTGACTTAAAGGCTATTTCATGGGCAGGTGGGGGCATTTCCTTCGTTATGTCATTATCAATGAAGCAGAGAAAAGCCCTGGAGTTGATTTGAGGGGGGGGTGCTTGTAGGTGGAACAGACAACATGTGGTCAAAGGAGCTCTCCATGCAGGTGAAACAAGCCATCCTTAAGCTGCAAAAACAAAACAAAAAACATCAGAGAAATTGCTACAATATTAGGAGTGGCAAAATCTACAGTTTGGTACATCCTGAGAAAGAAAGAAATCACTGGTGAACTCAGCAACGCAAAAAGACCTGGACGTCCATGGAAGACAACAGTGGTGGATGATCTCAGAATCATTTCCAAGGTGAAGAGAAACCCCTTCACAAGAGCCAAACAAGTGAACAACACTCTCCCAGGAGGAAGAGTCTCCATATCCAAGTCTACCATAAAGAGAAGACTGCATGAAAGTAAATACAGAGGGGGCACTGCAAGGTACTAGCCACTCATAAGCATCAAGAATACAAAGGCTACATTGGACTTTGCTAAAAAAAAAAAAACTAAAGCCAGCACAGTTCTGGAAAAACATTCTTTGGACAGATGAAACCAAGATAAACCTCTAGCAGAATGATGGCAAGAAAAAAGTCTGGAGAAGGTGTGGAAGAGCTGATGATCCAAAGCATAGCACATGATGTATAAAAGATTTGGGAGGCAGTGTGATGGCTTGGGCGTGCATGGCTGCCAGTGGCACTGGGACACTAGTGTATATCCATCATGTGACACAGGACAGAAGCACAAGAATGAATTGTGAGCTCTTCAGAGACACTGTCTGCTCAAATCCAGCTAAATGCACTCACATTGATTGGGAGGCGTCTCATAATGAGCCAAAACATAGAGCCACAGCAACCCAGGAGTTTATTAAAGCAAAGAAGTGGAATATTGTTGAATGGCCAACACTTCAGCCTGTCATTGCCAGCAAAGGGTTTCCAACCAAGTATTAGAAATGAACATTTTATTTTCAGTTTTTTAATTTGTCCAATTACTTTTGAGCCCATGAAATGAAGTAATTGTGTTAAAAAAAAAAAGTCTTTAGTTCCACAAATTTTTATGCAATCTTTTTGTTCAACCCACTGAATTAAAGCTGAAAGTCTGCAGTTCGACTGCATCTAAGTTGTGCAATTGCATTGTGCAGTTTAAAGTGTTCTCGGCACATCACTGTCAGGCTAAATGTACACCAGTAGTTAAGTCTCACTGCACCTCATGGTGGATTTAACAGTGAAGTGCAAGTCATCCGTTGCTTTTCTTGCCTCTTGTTATTTCACCTGCTTCCCCCCAATTTATCAAAAACAACCTTTGTTCTGAGTAATGCGCTGAAATCCATGAACTGCCGCATCTGAATCCATTCCTGCTTAAATCTATTCCTTTTTCTAATGTATGATCATTCTGCTTTAATCCCAGATGCCTAGTTGTGTCAATTTTAACAATAACCTCTAATGAGAAAAGAATGAAATATAGTCCATTCTATTTTATGACACGGGAAATGTCTAATTCTAAGTCTTCCTCTTTGATCTTTCCTTCTCTCTCCCTCTCTGTTGTCTCCTTTTGGATCTAACAGGTAATTCACCGCTGGGTGCCTTGCAGCAGAGACCCTTGTAATAGGTCCCACATTGACAAAACAATCCTGCTGATTAAGATTGAGGACAGATATGTTGCTGTGATTGAAACTGGTGTGCTTGAACTCGGAGCCGAAGTATGAGGCTGCCTTTCACCCATCTTTCGAGGATTCAGAGAGAACTCAACTGTTACAGAATTCCAGAAGGATTAAAAAAAAAAAGGGCTTTTCATTGAGCCCAGTCAATGTAAAGTTTTTTTTTTTTTTTTTTCCGGGGGTTGTTTTACTTATCTGTCGAAGTTTAAAAAAAAAAGAAAAAAAAAAAAAACTGGTTATAAGACCATTACATTATCTTATATGTGAAAAATATAATGCTATGCATTTCATATGCTTTAAGTCAGAAACATATTGTATTTCTCTGTTCAAAATATGGTCTTCATATTTTTCTAATTTATTTGCCAAAAAAATAATTGCCATGTTCTCATACTGTAGCATGTCTTTCACCCCCCCTCCCCCAACTTCACCTGTAAAAATAGATTCAGTTTTTTTGAGTAAATGTTTTATATACGGTAAGAAGGCTGCAAATTCGCTGACTTTTTGTTTTGTTTTTTGTTTTTTGTGGTGAAGACTTGAGGAAACTGCACTAAAATATTTCTTTTTTTTTCTACAACAATGCACTAAAGTCTGATATCTATTGAAATTGATATTTATAAATATATACAGAAAATACCATAATTTAAATTGTTTTATTCTAAAGAAAAAGTCTGGTGTCCTAGCAAGCCATGTGTAAAGGCTGTGCCATTGGTTTGTTTGTGTATTCACCTACAGTGCGATCAATTCACTGGAATTAAAGAAGCGTTCTTGGACTACCCAAATGTTTATCAGTCCAGGGCATTTTTAGTGAGAGGGAAGAGACACAGTAGAAGGGGCAAACACATTGAAACACTTGTATTAGCTTGGGCATCTAGGGAGTGTGCTATTCTGTAAGGGTGCAACAAATTCACAATTTGGGATTTGACGGAACCCCTGAATCCTTTGTGAAAGATTTGACTGAATACCTAACCGGATTTGCAGATGCAAATCAGGGGTCTAAAGAGAACCGTGTGCTCAGGGTGTGGCTAAAAATAATTTCACTTCCTTGTTTTGTGACAAAAAGTCACATGATTTTAAGGATTCAGAACCTGAATCCTGCTGAAAAAGGCAGAATATCTAACTGAATCCTGGATTTGGTGCATCCCTACTGTTATGTAAAGGGACAGAGTCATTTCAGTCATGAAGCATGGAAACCTGGCTCAAGAAGATAAAGCCATTCTTCAGGCCGTGCTTTATTTAGAGGAACCCATGGTATCTCAGGGATGTATGGCCCTAAATCTACTGTTGAACTTTAAATTCCTCTGTCTTCAGTCATTGGTAGTGGTAGGGATGCACCAAATCCACTATTTTGGATTTGGCCGCACCCCAGAATCCTTCGCCAAAGATCCGGCCGAATCCTGAGGGGGGAAACCTTTTTTTGACTTGATAAAAAGTCACACGATTTCCCTCCCGCCCCTGCCGGGCAGAAGGATTCGGCCCAATCCTGCGGAAAAGGGCTGAATCCCAAATCCTGGATTCGGTGCATCCCTAGTCATTGGGATGCTGTGTTTTGTGGTTTAGCAGTAGCCAGAGATCTGTATGTTGTAGAACTCAGACTAGTACATGGCATCCCTGCATAGTGGAACATCTACATTAAGCTTTTGGGTGTGTTGTAGTAACAGACAAAAAAAAACTCACACAAAATACTAAGGATTTTGTCTGAAATAAACTATTATTATTCGGGCACACATGGGGATCTGATGCCTTTTGAGAGAGGTTCCCATTTGAGATGATCAGCTAAGTAATGGCACACAAAAAAATGTCCATTACCTTTAGGGCACATTTATAAAAAGCTAAATATTCATGTCTAATAAGGCTAATGGCAGTGTCCCCTTGATTTATGAATGATTTCTCATGAATATTGTGCAGTTTAATATGGTTGTGGTATAACAAGAGGTTTCATCTTTCAAGCTTAGATCTACTTATCAATTCAATTGTTAAATAATGAATCTTTTCTTGTTTTGGAGTATTTTTTATTTTCAAGATGTCTCCTTACTCTAGAGACTGCATGGAATGCTGGTGTCCGAGGAAATTACAGGTTCAAGTATCATTCTTCAATCAAACTCGATCCGAAAACAAACCCAATTTTGAGATCGTTAGAGTTGAGGAAGTTCTTGATTGATTAGAGAAAGATAATAAACACAACAGCATGATTTGTGATCAATGTATCTCTTAGGATCCATAGGTATTGTCTCCTTTACTCTTTCCACCATCTTTTTTTTTTTTTTTTTTTTAAGATTCTAGGGGTTAGTCGTGTAGACAGAAGGAAAGTGAACTGTGATGTTTTAGATATTGTAGGCGTATTTTCCCTTTATCTGGAAGGGAGACCAAACTTCAATTTAAAGATTCAGTTGAATGTTTCAGTTGCATAAATAGTTTTGTCCTAATTCTGTTCAAGGACAGTGCCGCTCCAAGCTCCCTGTTTTTTAAGATGTTTGTCCCGTTAAAATGAAACAAAACTTTTTTTTTTTATTTAATTGTTTAGCTCAGGAAGAATTCTGCCTGTTGGGTTTACTGCAATGTTTTTGTTTGATTGAGGCAACATGTAATGTATTTATTAAAATGGTATAGAATGACGTCGTAGTACATCCAGAGGAAAGCAAAATCGGTGACAAATCATTTGTAATATATGTAGGGATGCACCGAATCCACTTTTTTGGATTCGGCCAAACCCACGAATCCTTCACGAAAGATTCGGCCGAATACTGAACCGAATCCGAACCCTAATTTGCATACGCAAATTAGGGGTGGGAAGGGGAAAACATTTTTTACTTCCTTGTTTTCTGACAAAAAGTCACTCAATTTCCCTCCCGCCCCTAATTTGCATATGCAAATTAGGATTCGGTTCGGCCAGGCAGAAGGATTCGGCCGAATCCGAATCCTGCTGAAAAAGGCCGAATCCCGAACCGAATCCTGGATTCGGTGCATCCCTAAATATGTCAGGAGAAATCCAGCCTGAATCATTTTCTGATGCAGATATCCCCAGCCAACCACAGAGGAGGCAAAATAAGTAGGAAATGACCCGTTTTCTTTTTCTGCTTGTCTCTTCAACTTGTGATCTGATACAGAAGCTGCATTGATTTTGCTGTGTGTTTTGTAGACCAAGTCCCCTAGCTGCAGTCTTTCAAAGGCCAGCATTACCTATGAGCTGTATTTATATACAAAAACTGAATATGTCTTGCTTGAAAGGCATGGGCAGTAGCTAGTTGACTGTTAGTTAGCTGTTTGTAAGTACAGCAGTTTTATCTCTAACTCTACATGGATTTCTTTAGGTCGCTTTCAGTCCTTAAAGGGGTCATTCACCTTCAAGTTAACTTTTAGTATGTTCTAAAATGATTCAATCTCCGCAATTTATCAATTGGCCTTCATTTTTTTAATCGTTTTTAAAGAAGGAAAGCTACTGCAGCAGTTTATTGCCTATAGATTGGCCACACTAGTGCAAGCTATAAGACTGTTTATTCTGTAGAATGCTTTATCATACCTGAGTAAACCGCTCTAGAAGCTCTCTGTTTGTTTAGTATACCAGCTGCCATATTGGCTTGGCGTGACATCACTTCCTGCCGAGTCTCTTCCTGCTCACTCATAGCTCTAGGCTCAGATTACAGCAGGGAGGGAGGAAAAGGGGGGAGAGAGGAGCAAACTGAGCATGCTCAAGCCCTAGCCCTGGAGGTTTAATCTGAAAACAGGAAGTCTGATACAGAAGCCCATGAGTACACAATAGAAGGAAAGAAATGTGCTGTTTCTTTTGACAGAGGACTCAGAGCAGCATTACTTTGAGGGTTTACGCGTGTATTTATATAGAGACCTTTCTGATAAAGCTTCTCCTTTAAATTATTTGCCTTCTTCTGACTCCTTCCAGCTTTCAAAAGGGGGGTCACTGACCCCATCTAAAAACAAAAGCTCTGTAGAAAGTTATTGCTACTTTTTATCACTCATCTTTCTATCCAGGCCTCTCCTATTCATATTCCAGTCTCTTATTCATATCAGTGCATACTTTCTAGAGTAATGTGAACCCTAGCAACCAGATGGCTGAAATTGCAAACCGGAGAGCTGCTGATATAAAAGCTAAATAACTCGAAAACCACAAATAATAAAAAATGAAAACCAATTGCAAATTGTCTCGGAATACCACTCGCTATATCATAGTAAAAGTTCATTTAAAGGCGAACGACATCAGAGATATTTTGTCAGAAGGCTGGTGATTAGACTGCCCTGCATTTACATACTAGACAAGCCGAAGGTCATTTCAGTTCTGTTTCATACATGGGAGTAGGGATGCACCGAATCCACTTTTTTGGATTCGGCCGAACCCACAAATCCCTTGCGAAAGATTCGGCCGAATACCGAACCAAATCCGAACCCTAATTTGCATATGCAAATTAGAGGTGGGAAGGGAAACACATTTTCTACTTCCTTGTTTTCTGACAAAAAGTCACACAATTTCCTTCCCGCCCCTAATTTGCATATGCAAATTAGGATTCGGTTCGGCCAGGCAGAAGGATTCGGCCGAATCCTGCTGAAAAAGGCCGAATCCCGAACCGAATCCTGGATTCGGTGCAACCCTACATGGGAGGAGACTTTGTTTGAAAATAACTTTTTGTATTGCCAAGATTCTGAGTAGCCACATTCAAGTGACTCCGAATGCCCTGTCTGATGTTGCTCTAAAAACTCTGTGGGTCCAATTTGCTCCAAGGAATTGAGCTTTATCTAGATCAGAATGCAAAGGGGGCTTTTCTCCCCTTTATTTCATTTTCCAAAGATTTTAACAGGGAGTTTCTCAGCTGCTGTTTTTCACTGCATAGTGGCAGAATCTAATGCATAGAAATATTGAGACGCTGGAGTGAAAATATATGAATTAAATCTAAATAGTATAAGAAATATAAATTAGTGGAAAAGAGGGGGACATTGTTAAATATTACTGTCCGCACTTTAAATCATTTAAATGCAAAAAGGCAATGTACTTACCTTTTAAAAGATGATATATTTAGAAGAAGGTAAGAATTGAGATGAATTGCCTATTGGCTCTCCAAGATACTCAGCGTGAGGGGCTGTAAGGGTAACTTATGGAATGAGCACTTATTTTATATATCAGATAGTTATCAAACAATGACAAATCTAGCGGTTTTATTTGTATGTACGTAACCTTGTTATGCGTTCAGGGGGTGGGTCAGACCAAATGTTGGACCCGAAAGGGGAGCTTCATACGTTTTACGAAAAAAACGCTGCTTTAGAAAAATGTACTTAGAATACAAATATTCTCCTCCACTAGCATTTGTATTCAATAGCTGCTTAAACTTTCTATACCCTTTTTCCACGCCTCCTTTTAAATTACCAGTATACACCTGTAAACCCTTTCACTATGTAAGGTGTAAATGTTAAATACACAAACTGTATCTTGATCTAAAGTGAGCATGGGCTATCCCCTAGAGCAGCGATTCCCAACCTTTAGAACCTGTGAGCAACATTCAGAAGAAAAAGGAGTTGGGGAGCAACACAAGCATGAAAAATGTTTATTGGGTGCCAAATAAGGGCTGTGATTGGCCATTTGGTAGCCCCTATGTGGATTGTCAACCTACATTGAGGCTCTGTTTGGCAGTGCACCTGGTTTTTATACAACCAAAACTTGCTTCCAAGCCTGGAATTCAAAAATTAGCACCTGCGTTGAGGCCACTAAGAGCAACATCCAAGGGGTTGGAGAGTAACGTTACTCACAAGCTACTGGTTGAGGATCACTGCCCTAGAGTGAAACACGTTTTTGTCTCGCCCATTCTTTTTTCTAGAAATTCAAGTAAAAGTTGCTGATGTAAGTGGGTGATAAATATCAGATTTAATTCTAGGTAACAATGGCCATATGCAGGCAAATTCTATTGTAAGTCGAATGTGTAGTCTACAAAAGCATTGAACTTGAACTTCTTCACCAACTGGTTATTGTTTTATTGTTCAAACTGTAATAAGAGGCTGGGTAGCTCTTGTTTTTTTTTTGTTTTTTTTTTTACTGTTTGCGTAATTCGGAGCTGTCTGGATAACTGTTTTCCGGATAACGGATCCCATACCCGCACTTCACCACCTTCAATAATAATGGAGGCCTTCATTAGAAGTGGTGCTTGCATTCATAATAACTTATTATCTCTTTAAATGATGTTATGCTACAGTTGACATTATAAAAGTGTTGGACTATGGAAGATTTAAAGGTAGTTGGACTAAATTCGGATAAGCTAATGGCCAAGCTGCATGGCTTTATCTTAACCTGGTTGCTTCTGCCGCCACACTTTCACTTTAGTCATCCAAACTTGATTTTGAAATTGACTTCTGTATCCTTTGTTTCTCCATTACAACTTACATCAATATATATATTTTGTCTGAACACTCCATTTGCCTTCTGGTTATGCAAGAGACTCTTCGTTTGGCCTTAGGTTTTTTTTTTTTTCGATGTCGCTTCCTTGCAGTATACAGGTCTGTACATACCTACAGTTAGTTACAGGTATTTAAACGTCTTGCCATATTGCTTTATTCAGTGCAATCCGCTCTATTTATTCGTCTGTTCAACAATGTTTTATAAAAAGCTGCTCGGCTGGTTGGAGAGCTTTGAGCACGGACTCAACTGACGTGTCCTTCCAACCTTCTCAAGAGGTTTTTTTTTGTTTTATTTTGAATATCTAGTTTCCAACGCCAAAAACGTATATGGTATATAGAAATATATAGTTTTAAATAAAGAAAAAAAGTTATAATTCAGGTAAATTATTGTTTTATTATGAAGCTAAAAATAGAAACGATCTATTTATACGTGGTTGGTGGTAGAGTGGACGAGACTTCCACTGCAGAAAATTAAATACATTGTTTGGGGTGTTGCTCTTTGCAGGTTCCAAAACAAATTAAAGGGTTCCTACCAGCAAAAGTACAAAAACAACACCAAATCCACCTGTGGTTACATTTACGTGTGTGTCTGCGTGTTCTTGGAAACAAGGTGTAAATATTGTAATTGTCGAAAATTCAAGACCTTTTTTTTTTTCCGGTGTGTTGCATTATAAAAATACAGTATTGTCAGTGGGAAACACTGAGAAATAAACTGATTTTTTTTCCATTCCTGTTGTCCTTTCCTTTTTGTGTTTTTCTAAAACAATTTGTGTAGCATTTTTAGTGTGTTGATGTTTTACATTCTCCTTCGTTAAAGGCTCACTCTACCTTTATTTTTTATTATAGTCGTTATGGATTTGTCTAATGAAACCTATATTAAGTGAATATATATTTACCTTTTACTTTCCCAAGTGTGAAGCCATCTAATGTACAGTTGTGTTCAGAAGAATAGCAGTGTGTTTAAAAAGGCGAATAAAGCTCACAATCCTTATAATAACTTTTATTTCCCAATATACATTGGGAACACTACACATTCTATTCCAAATCAAAACACGAAGAATGTATCAAATTTGTGTTATTCCTTTACAGAAAGTGAAGAAAATGCAATATTAGGCTGTATTCTTCTTTACAAACTCAAACATTCACTGGATAAACTGAAAAATTGTTCAAGACTGCTTTCCTTTGAATGACTGAACTAATATTTAGTTGTATAATCAGTGTTTCTGAGAACTGCTGCACATCTGTGTTACATGGAGTCCACCAACTTCCAGCAACCTGTTACATTCCACAATTCTTCTGCATTTAGTTTTGTCTCATTTTTGATGTCACCCCACAAGTTTTCTATTGGATTAAGGTCCATGGATTGGGCTGGTCACTTCATAACGTCAATCTTGTTGGTCTGGAACCAAGATGTTGCTCATTTACTGGGGTGTTTGGGGTCGTTGTCTTGTTGGAACCCCCATTTCAAGGACATTTCCTCTTGGGCATAAGGCAACATGACCTCTTCAAGTATTTTGATGTATTGAAACTGATCCATGATCCCTGGTATGTGATAAATAGGCCCAACACCACAGTATGAGAAACATCCCCATATCATGATGCTTGTGCCCCCGGCTTCACTGTACTGTGACTTTAATTCAGTGTTTGGGGGTCGTCTGACAAACTGTCTGTAGCCCCTAAACCCAAAAAGAACAATGTTGCTTTCATCAGTCCTCAAAATGTTGCGCCATTTCTCTTTAGGCCAGTCAGTGGGTTCTTTGGCAAATTGTAAGCTCTTCAGCACATTTTTTTTTTTTTAACAATTGGACTTTGCGGGGGCTTCTTGCCGATAGTTTGGCTTGACATAGACGTCTTCTAATTGTAACAGTATCACAGGTAACTTTACTCCTTCATTGATCTTCCTGAAGCTGATCATTGGCTGAGTCTTTGCCATTTTGGCTATTCTTCTATCCATTTGAATGTTCGTTTTCCGTTTTCTTCCACGTCTTTCAGGTTTTGTTTGCCATTTTAAACCATTTACCGTATAAGCCGAGTTTTTCAGCCCCCAAAATATGCTGAAAAACGCTACCTCGGCTTATACTCGGGTCAAGCGCAAAAACGGTCGCCGGCGTCCAAGAATAGTCTCCAAGAGGGAGCAGAAACCCTCAATTTTTTGATTGAAACTTACCAGAAGCTGCTGCATTTCTCACCCTCTGCTTATACTCGAGTCAATAAGCTTTCCCAGTTTTTGGAGGTAAAATTAGGTACCTCGGCTTATACTCGGGACGGCTTATACTCGAGTATATACGGTAAGTAGATTAGCTATTAATTACATTTATTTATGTAAACTATTTTTTAGACAATTCACAAATATTTTTTTTTTTTACAATTTTTAAATGTTTTATCTATTTGTTCAGCAGCTCTCCAGTTTGGAATTTCAGTAGCTATCTGACTACTAGGGTCCAATTTACCCTAGCAACCAGGCAGTGGTTTGAACAAAAGGCCAGAATACGAAATAGGACAGGGCCTCTTCATATAAACAAAAACATTTGTAGCCGCACGGAGCAATAGTATGTTGGTTGCTAAAAGTTAAAAAGCAGCAGAAATATGAAGAGCAAGTGAAAATCTGTAATAATTACAAGATTCTGTAACATACTTAAAGTTAATCGTAAGCGGCAGATTGATTAAGGTTTGAACATTTTCTGTCAACTTGCAAATTCGAAATTAAAAGCAACGATTCCTAAATTCGAATGTGAGATTTATCACACCTCAACCATGGAAACCATTCCAATTTGAATATTCGGCACCTAAAACTTGCCAAATTCATTTAGTCAATGGCAGTGGTTCGATGACCCATTTGAAGAGGTTATTTGCTTTCCTGACATTTGAGTTTTAAATCAAGTTTCATTTGAATTCGAGTTTTTGGGTCAGTATCATTTGTTAAAATTTTAGACATTCTAGTTTTTTTTCTTAAATAAGACAATTGAGTTTTGAGTACATTCAAATTTATTAGAGTAAAAAAAAAAAAAAAAATTCACATAAATACTAAATTTGACCTTTGATCTGCCCCTAAACTATTCCTTTAAAATGCTCACTCCAGTCAAATAAAGGGGAAATACGTAATATATCTTAGACAAGAAAGAGCTCATGTTTAGAACTTAGATTAGAGCAGTGATCCCCAACCAGTATGTTGGTGAGTAACATGCTGCTCACCAACCCATTGGATGTTGCTCTCAGTGACCTCACAGCAGGTGCTTATTTTTGAATTCTAGGCTTGGGAGCAAGGTTTAATTGCATAAAAACAAAGTATAGGGGCAAGTAGAGTCTCTTGTAAGCTGCCCATCCATATAGGGGCTACCAAATGGCCAATCACAGGCCTTATTTGGCACCGCAAGGGGGGGGGGGATCATGCTTGTGTTGCTCCTCAACTCTTTTTACATTTGACTGTGGCTCATGGGTAAAAAAGGTTTGGGACCCCTGGATTAGAGTGTTAGTGGAGTGCCAAGGACATAGGATGCTATAATAAATTATAAAGATGCTTGGATAGGGGGGGGTTGAAGTGAGACATCAGTAATGATGGAAGAGGTTGAGGTCTGTAATATTTGGAAATGCAAATGTGCACCCAAAAATTGACTCTCCCTGTACTGGTATTTGTTCCATGTCTTTTTCACTAGACTAGAGAGTGCAATTCTGCATTTTTAGCTTTAATTTGGTGCCTTCTGAGAGGGACAAGATAAAGTAATACAATTTGCATTAATAGCAGCTGATATAGAGACCCATTATTCAGAAAGCTCCAAATACAGGACGGCCATCTCTTTGTCTCTAATAATAAAACAGTAGCTTGTACTTGATCACAACTAAGATATAATTAATCCTTATTGGAAACAAAACCAGCCTATTGGCTTTATTTAATGTCTAAGTTTTAGTAGACTCAAGTTATGGAGATCCAAAATTACAGAAAGATCTTGTATCTGGAAAACCACAGGTCCCGAACATTCTTGAGAACAGGTCCCATAACTGTATATAGATATTCAATGTTTCCACAAGATTGCAGCAAACTGACTGCAAGAAAATAAAAGAATTTCTCAGGATTTAGAAGATTAGTTGGTAAAAGAGAACTCTTGAGGCAGGTTTAGCCGGAAGAGAGTGTGACCTAAACTTGTGACAAATGAGTAAATAAAGCTCCCCATAGACGCGACGATTCTTCTTGCCGAACGACCGATTTTAGGGAAGTCCAACCAATCCTTCGAAATTTTTGTGGGAAGGATTAGTGGGATTCGAACGATCGTACATCTTACAATTTTTCGGCCGACATCAGTCAGGAAATTGATCGGCCGGGTCAAAAAATCTTTGTCGGTCCCAGTGCAATGTATCTATGTTTGCAGGGCCAAGCAGGCAGCTCCCCTTTGTTTTCCTGGCAAATTGGTCTTTTTAGTTGATGGTAAATTCGTACGATCGTTCTGAGAAGATCGTGGTCTCAGGATCTGATCTTTTAAAAATCTCAACATCTATGGCCAGCTTAAGATGAGCAGCGTCCTAGTAAATATAAGAATAAATGTGCCTGATCCACTAGCCCACATGCCAAGTAGGTAGATATTGTATGAGTGACCATTCACATGCACTTCTCCATGGTTCTGTTGCTTTGGGCCCCCATTTAAATAATCACAACAGCATTAAGTCGAGACGAGCACCAATAACCTAAAGATAAAAAGTATCATCTCTGTGTACCCAAAAATTTGGGATGAGCAAAATATTTTGCCCTTACAGTTTTGCAGTGAAATTCACATTTTCAGTAGCCTCAAAAATGTTTCGCTCATCACTACCAAAGATCCATTTCAATAATGTACAGTTAGGCCCATAAATATTTGGACAGACAAACTTTGTTTTCTAATTTTGGTTCTGTACATGACCACAATGGATTTTAAATGAAACAACTCAGATGCAGTTGAACTGCAGACTTTCAGCTTTAATTCAGTGGGTTGAACAAAAAGATTGTATAAAATGTGATTAACCCTTTAAATGCCACAGATCGTAGAATCTACGTTCTGTGGCAAAGGTACTTGAAATGCCACAGAACGTAGATTCTACGTTCTGCAGCACTTCCGGGTTCAGAAGCGGAGGAGCGGCTGTTAGAGCCGCTCGCTCCGTTCCTGCTCGATCCCCTGCCCCTAGGCAACGAGCAGAGCAGGGGATCGAGTGGCCCCTGGGGCGCGATCGCCCAGGGGCCCAAAAACAGCAGCAGGCACGTGTTACTTACGTGTCCTGCTGCTGCAGCCTGCACCGGATCGACGATCTCCGCCCCCACAGCACACAGACAGGAACCACGAGGCAGATGTCTTCCAGGGAGTCTTCCTGATCGCCTGCAACAGTCTCCAGCGATTTTTTCAGGTTAGTGCAACAATTACACACACAAACGCACCAACACACACTTATTACAGTAATACACACTTAGATTCACACTTACACATACATTTTTGGGGATTGGGGGGGGTCACTTACACTCACTGCACTTACACACATGTGCACACGCACACACGCGCACATAACATGTAATTTACCATTTGTACACACGCACACGGACATACATGGCATTGTGGCTTTTTTTTTTTTTTCTTATCGCATCGTCTCTTTTTTTGGCTGAAAAAATGTTTTATTGCCATTACGAATAGCGTATTCGCTAACCGTACTGTGCAATATCTTTTTTATGTTATTTCGGTGATTATATTGCAATTTTGGGTATTTTGGTGCATTTTTAGCCATTTTATTGAATTTTTAGCCATTTTATTGCATTTTCAGCTCTGCGTATGTTGTGTTCACTTGTTTCTAGCCGTATAACCTGTTTGGCCCAGCTAAAATATTCAAACTGTGATTCTGACGGCCGATAACACTAGTCTGGAAAAAAAACATTGATTTTTGTGGTTTTATTGGAATTTTTTGCATTTCACTCTTTACTGCCTTATTTTGTTTTGCCTTGTAAATTTTATCTACTTTATATCCATTTGGGGGTCTCTGTGCGCCACATAGTTTGGTATATCTATGCATATTGGGCATCAAAGTGTTCAGTAGACCCCTGGCGTTCATATTTAGGATGTTTTATGCTGATACGTTACGAAATGTGGGGCATATAATGGGGTAAAATTCAAGCTTTGTGACGATTTTCAGAAATTTGATAAAAACCGTTATGTTCAGCATTGCTTTGCAGTTTGGCAGTTTGCAGTAGAAACACTTATTTACCCATATTGGATTCGTCAGAATGTGTACTTTCTGAAAATATATGGTTTTCTGGGGTCTCTGTACTGTTAGGGGGGTCTAATGTCGCATAATACACACACCATGTGCTCATATTGCAGCAGCCAGCGCGTCAGCCGTGAAAATGTATATACACTATTGTTATTTGGGGGTCTCTGTGCGCCACATAGTTTGGTATATCTATGCATATTGGGCATCAAAGTGTTCAGTAGACCCCTGGCGTTCATATTTAGGATGTTTTATGCTGATACGTTACGAAATGTGGGGCATATAATGGGGTAAAATTCAAGCTTTGTGACGATTTTCAGAAATTTGATAACAACCGTTATGTTCAGCATTGCTTTGCAGTTTGGCAGTTTGCAGTAGAAACACTTATTTACCCATATTGGATTCTTCAGAATGTGTACTTTCTGAAAATATATGGTTTTCTGGGGTCTCTGTACTGTTAGGGGGGTCTAATGTCGCATAATACACACACCAGGTGCTCATATTGCAGCAGCCAGCGCGTCAGCCGTGAAAATGTATATACACTATTGTCATTTGGGGGTCTCTGTGCGCCACATAGTTTGGTATTTCTATGCATATTGGGCATCAAAGTGTTCAGTAGACCCCTGGCGTTCATATTTAGGATGTTTTATGCTGATACGTTACGAAATGTGGGGCATATAATGGGGTAAAATTCAAGCTTTGTGACGATTTTCAGAAATTTGATAAAAACCGTTATGTTCAGCATTGCTTTGCAGTTTGGCAGTTTGCAGTAGAAACACTTATTTACCCATATTGGATTCTTCAGAATGTGTACTTTCTGAAAATATATGGTTTTCTGGGGTCTCTGTACTGTTAGGGGGGTCTAATGTCGCATAATACACACACCAGGTGCTCATATTGCAGCAGCCAGCGCGTCAGCCATGAAAATGTATATACACTATTGTCATTTGGGGGTCTCTGTGCGCCACATAGTTTGGTATATCTATGCATATTGGGCATCAAAGTGTTCAGTAGACCCCTGGCGTTCATATTTAGGATGTTTTATGCTGATACGTTACGAAATGTGGGGCATATAATGGGGTAAAATTCAAGCTTTGTGACGATTTTCAGAAATTTGATAAAAACCGTTATGTTCAGCATTGCTTTGCAGTTTGGCAGTTTGCAGTAGAAACACTTATTTACCCATATTGGATTCTTCAGAATGTGTACTTTCTGAAAATATATGGTTTTCTGGGGTCTCTGTACTGTTAGGGGGGTCTAATGTCGCATAATACACACACCAGGTGCTCATATTGCAGCAGCCAGCGCGTCAGCCATGAAAATGTATATACACTATTGTCATTTGGGGGTCTCTGTGCGCCACATAGTTTGGTATATCTATGCATATTGGGCATCAAAGTGTTCAGTAGACCCCTGGCGTTCATATTTAGGATGTTTTATGCTGATACGTTACGAAATGTGGGGCATATAATGGGGTAAAATTCAAGCTTTGTGACGATTTTCAGAAATTTGATAAAAACCGTTATGTTCAGCATTGCTTTGCAGTTTGGCAGTTTGCAGTAGAAACACTTATTTACCCATATTGGATTCGTCAGAATGTGTACTTTCTGAAAATATATGGTTTTCTGGGGTCTCTGTACTGTTAGGGGGGTCTAATGACGCATAATACACACACCAGGTGCTCATATTGCAGCAGCCAGCGCGTCAGCCGTGAAAATGTATATACACTATTGTCATTTGGGGGTCTCTGTGCGCCACATAGTTTGGTATATCTATGCATATTGGGCATTAAAGTGTTCAGTAGACCCCTGGCGTTCATATTTAGGATGTTTTATGCTGATACATTACGAAATGTGGGGCATATAATGGGGTAAAATTCAAGCTTTGTGACGATTTTCAGAAATTTGATAAAAACCGTTATGTTCAGCATTGCTTTGCAGTTTGGCAGTTTGCAGTAGAAACACTTATTTACCCATATTGGATTCGTCAGAATGTGTACTTTCTGAAAATATATGGTTTTCTGGGGTCTCTGTACTGTTAGGGGGGTCTAATGTCGCATAATACACACACCAGGTGCTCATATTGCAGCAGCCAGCGCGTCAGCCGTGAAAATGTATATACACTATTGTCATTTGGGGGTCTCTGTACGCCACATAGTTTTGTATATCTATGCATATTGGGCATCAAAGTGTTCAGTAGACCCCTGGCGTTCATATTTAGGATGTTTTATGCTGATAAGTTATGAAATGTGGGGCATATAATGGGGTAAAATTCAAGCTTTGTGACGATTTTCAGAAATTTGATAAAAACCGTTATGTTCAGCATTGCTTTGCTGTTTGGCAGTTTGCAGTAGAAACACTTATTTACCCATATTGGATTCGTCAGAATGTGTACTTTCTGAAAATATATGGTTTTCTGGGGTCTCTGTACTGTTAGGGGGGTCTAATGTCGCATAATACACACACCAGGTGCTCATATTGCAGCAGCCAGCGCGTCAGCCATGAAAATGTATATACACTATTGTCATTTGGGGGTCTCTGTGCGCCACATAGTTTGGTATATCTATGCATACTGGGCATCAAAGTGTTCAGTAGACCCCTGGCGTTCATATTTAGGATGTTTTATGCTGATACGTTACGAAATGTGTGGCATATAATGGGGTAGAATTCAAGCTTTGTGACGATTTTCAGAAATTTGATAAAAACCGTTATGTTCAGCATTGCTTTGCAGTTTGGCAGTTTGCAGTAGAAACACTTATTTACCCATATTGGATTCGTCCGAATGTGTACTTTCTGAAAATATATGGTTTTCTGGGGTCTCTGTACTGTTAGGGGGGTCTAATGTCGCATAATACACACTCCAGGTGCTCATATTGCAGCAGCCAGAGCGTCAGCCGTGAAAATGTCTATGCATATTGTCATTTGGGGGTCTCTGTGCGCCACATAGTTTGGTATATCTATGCACATTGGGCATCAAACTGTTTAGTAGACCCATATGTTTATATTTAGGATGCTTTATGCTGGTAATGATACATGGACAATACGATGCTGGAAAGTTGAAGCTTTGAGGCAATTTCCAGATATTTCACCAAAACCGCCAAATTTGGCAAAGCCTTGCGACTCAGTAGTTTGGAGCAATAAGGCATGGGTACCCATTTTAGATTCGGTAGAATGTGTACTTTCCAAAAATATATGGGTTTGGGGGGTAAACATATATTTCTGTGTTTTTACCCCACAAAAATGCAGTCAATGTGTTGATTTTTCATTAGCTGAAGTTACCCACAGGACTGTTTGTATGCGCTAACTTCATTTTGGGGACTCTAAATGCCAGATACTTTGGTAAACCTATGAACAATGGCCACCAAACTGTCCGGAGGAACCCTCGCAATCATATTTAGGGTGCTTTTTCTTAGTACGTAATGACACATGGGTGATATGGTGCTGGGAAGTTGAAGCTTTGAGGCAATTTTCAGATATTTCACCAAAACCGACAACTTTGGGAAAGCCTTGCGACTCAGTAGTTTGGAGCAGAAAGGCATGGGTACCCATTTTAGATTCAGTAGAATGTGTACTTTCCAAAAATATATGGGTTTGGGGGGTAAACATATATTTCTGTGTTTTTACCCCACAAAAATGCAGTCAATGTGTTGATTTTTCATTAGCTGAAGTTACCCACGGGACTGTTTGTACGCGCTAACTTCATTTTGGGGCCTCTAAATGCCAGATACTTAGGTAAACCTATGAACAATGGCCACCAAACTGTTCGGAGGAACCCTGGCAATCATATTTAGGGTGCTTTTTCTTAGTACGTAATGACACATGGGTGATATGGTGCTGGGAAGTTGAAGCTTTGAGGCAATTTTCAGATATTTCACCAAAACCGACAACTTTGGGAAAGCCTTGCGACTCAGTAGTTTGGAGCAGAAAGGCATGGGTACCCATTTTAGATTCAGTAGAATGTGTACTTTCCAAAAATATATGGCTTTGGGGGGTAAACATATATTTCTGTGTTTTTACCCCACAAAAATGCAGTCAATGTGTTGATTTTTCATTAGCTGAAGTTACCCACGGAACTGTTTGTATGCGCTAACTTCATTTTGGGGCCTCTAAATGCCAGATACTTAGGTAAACCTATGAACAATGGCCACCAAACTGTTCGGAGGAACCCTGGCAATCATATTTAGGGTGCTTTTTCTTAGTACGTAATGACACATGGGTGATATGGTGCTGGGAAGTTGAAGCTTTGAGGCAATTTTCAGATATTTCACCAAAACCGACAACTTTGGGAAAGCCTTGCGACTCAGTAGTTTGTAGCAATAAGGCATGGGTACCCATTTTAGATTCGGTAGAATGTGTACTTTCCAAAAATGTATGGGTTTGGGGGGTAAACATATATTTCTGTGTTTTTACCCCACAAAAATGCAGTCAATGTGTTGATTTTTCATTAGCTGAAGTTACCCACGGGACTGTTTGTATGCGCTAACTTCATTTTGGGGCCTCTAAATGCCAGATACTTTGGTAAACCTATGAACAATGGCCACCAAACTGTTCGGAGGAACCCTGGCAATCATATTTAGGGTGCTTTTTCTTAGTACGTAATGACACATGGGTGATATGGTGCTGGGAAGTTGAAGCTTTGAGGCAATTTTCAGATATTTCACCAAAACCGACAACTTTGGGAAAGCCTTGCGACTCAGTAGTTTGGAGCAATAAGGCATGGGTACCCATTTTAGATTCGGTAGAATGTGTACTTTCCAAAAATGTATGGGTTTGGGGGGTAAACATATATTTCTGTGTTTTTACCCCACAAAAATGCAGTCAATGTGTTGATTTTTCATTAGATGAAGTTACCCACGGGACTGTTTGTATGCGCTAACTTCATTTTGGGGCCTCTAAATGCCAGATACTTTGGTAAACCTATGAACAATGGCCACCAAACTGTTCGGAGTAACCCTGGCAATCATATTTAGGGTGCTTTTTCTTAGTACGTAATGACACATGGGTGATATGGTGCTGGGAAGTTGAAGCTTTGAGGCAATTTTCAGATATTTCACCAAAACCGACAACTTTGGGAAAGCCTTGCGACTCAGTAGTTTGGAGCAATAAGGCATGGGTACCCATTTTAGATTCGGTAGAATGTGTACTTTACAAAAATGTATGGGTTTGGGGGGTAAACATATATTTCTGTGTTTTTACCCCACAAAAATGCAGTCAATGTGTTGATTTTTCATTAGCTGAAGTTACCCACGGGACTGTTTGTATGCGCTAACTTCATTTTGGGGCCTCTAAATGCCAGTTACTTAGGTAAACCTATGAACAATGGCCACCAAACTGTTCGGAGGAACCCTGGCAATCATATTTAGGGTGCTTTTTCTTAGTACGTAATGACACATGGGTGATATGGTGCTGGGAAGTTGAAGCTTTGAGGCAATTTTCAGATATTTCACCAAAACCGACAACTTTGGGAAAGCCTTGCGACTCAGTAGTTTGGAGCAATAAGGCATGGGTACCCATTTTAGATTCGGTAGAATGTGTACTTTCCAAAAATGTATGGGTTTGGGGGGTAAACATATATTTCTGTGTTTTTACCCCACAAAAATGCAGTCAATGTGTTGATTTTTCATTAGCTGAAGTTACCCACGGGACTGTTTGTATGCGCTAACTTCATTTTGGGGCCTCTAAATGCCAGATACTTTGGTAAACCTATGAACAATGGCCACCAAACTGTTCGGAGGAACCCTGGCAATCATATTTAGGGTGCTTTTTCTTAGTACGTAATGACACATGGGTGATATGGTGCTGGGAAGTTGAAGCTTTGAGGCAATTTTCAGATATTTCACCAAAACCGACAACTTTGGGAAAGCCTTGCGACTCAGTAGTTTGGAGCAGAAAGGCATGGGTACCCATTTTAGATTCAGTAGAATGTGTACTTTCCAAAAATGTATGGGTTTGGGGGGTAAACATATATTTCTGTGTTTTTACCCCACAAAAATGCAGTCAATGTGTTGATTTTTCATTAGATGAAGTTACCCACGGGACTGTTTGTATGCGCTAACTTCATTTTGGGGCCTCTAAATGCCAGATACTTTGGTAAACCTATGAACAATGGCCACCAAACTGTTCGGAGTAACCCTGGCAATCATATTTAGGGTGCTTTTTCTTAGTACGTAATGACACATGGGTGATATGGTGCTGGGAAGTTGAAGCTTTGAGGCAATTTTCAGATATTTCACCAAAACCGACAACTTTGGGAAAGCCTTGCGACTCAGTAGTTTGGAGCAATAAGGCATGGGTACCCATTTTAGATTCGGTAGAATGTGTACTTTACAAAAATGTATGGGTTTGGGGGGTAAACATATATTTCTGTGTTTTTACCCCACAAAAATGCAGTCAATGTGTTGATTTTTCATTAGCTGAAGTTACCCACGGGACTGTTTGTATGCGCTAACTTCATTTTGGGGCCTCTAAATGCCAGTTACTTAGGTGAACCTATGAACAATGGCCACCAAACTGTTCGGAGGAACCCTGGCAATCATATTTAGGGTGCTTTTTCTTAGTACGTAATGACACATGGGTGATATGGTGCTGGGAAGTTGAAGCTTTGAGGCAATTTTCAGATATTTCACCAAAACCGACAACTTTGGGAAAGCCTTGCGACTCAGTAGTTTGTAGCAATAAGGCATGGGTACCCATTTTAGATTCGGTAGAATGTGTACTTTCCAAAAATGTATGGGTTTGGGGGGTAAACATATATTTCTGTGTTTTTACCCCACAAAAATGCAGTCAATGTGTTGATTTTTCATTAGATGAAGTTACCCACAGGACTATTTGTATGCGCTAACTTCATTTTGAGGCCTCTAAATGCCAGATACTTTGATAAACCTATGAACAATGGCCACCAAACTGTTCAGAGGAACCCTGGCAATCATATTTAGGGTGCTTTTTCTTGGTGCGTAACGATACATGGGTGATATGGTGCTGGGAAGTTGAAGCTTTGAGGCAATTTTCAGATATTTCACCAAAACCGACAATTGTGGGAAAGCCTTGCGACTCAGTAGTTTGGAGCAGAAAGGCATGGGTACCCATTTTAGATTCGGTAGAATGTGTACTTTCCAAAAATATATGGGTTTTGGGGGGTAAACATATATTTCTGTGTTTTTACCCCACAAAAATGCAGTCAATGTGTTGATTTCTCAGTAGCTGAAGTAAAGTCCTGAACAATTTGGATGTGCTAACTACATATTGGTGTCTCTAAATGCCAGATACTTTGGTAAACCTATGCATAATGGGTATCAAATTGTTCAGTGGACCCCTGGCAATCATATTTCAGGTGCTTTTTCTTGGTACCTAATATAGTTTGGGATATGCGGAGCAGCAAAATAAAACCTTTGAAATGATTTTTCAGAAATTTGAATTTTTCGTTGAAAAACCGCTATGTTCAGACAAGCTTTTATGTTTGGTAGTTGGGAGTAGAGAGACATAGTTACCCATTTTGTAATCGGCAGAATGTGTACTTTTCAAAAATGTATGGTTTTCTGGGGTAAACCTACGGTTTCAGGATTTTTTGCCTTGGAATCTAAAGCATGCTGTTTTCTGCCTTAGTGCTTTCAAAATTTGGTAATATACTGCCGGGAGTTTTTGCTGTACAGAAATCCTAAATCTCCCTAAAACTATACATATCTGGTATTGGCACGTTCGAGAGACATAAGGCTTTCCAAATCAGTTGGATTTTCATCCGTAAAATGAAATATTTTTCTGGTATAAATTGATATACGATGAAAAATGGTAATTTTTCATTTTTTTTTGGTATTTAGCACTATAAATTTTTTTGCACAGGTGTAAATACATGAAAACTCAGGCAGATTTAGAAAGCTCAGTTTCTACCGAAAAAAACAATGTATAGTTTTCCTAGGTAAACTATAGGTTTCCCCTCAGAAAATTCCCCTAAAGTGAGAGAGCACAAAATGTTTCAAAAACGGCTGGCATTTCGCGTAACCAAAATGTGAAATTCTGCTGGCACTTAAAAGGTTAACTAAAGCCTTTTTTTTTTTTTTTTTTTTTAAATAAATAACACAATCACTTCATTTCAGGGGCTCAAAAGTAATTGGACAATTGACCCAAAGGCTATTTCATTGGCCAATCAGATCATTAGAATTTTCACTGTCAACTCCTGCAGAGAAGAAACACCACGTGGCCAGTTGGGTTTGAAATATTTTATTTGGTTTTCACAATAAACCATAAAAATCAAAATGATAACAAATAGTATGCAGAATAAGAAGATTAATACAATGACAAGTTGGGGTTGCCACCTGTCCGGATTTCACCCGAAAACCTCTTTTTCTAGGAAAGGGTGAAACCTGGACAGGTGGCAACCCCAACTGGCCACCCCTAGACGGACTCTGCTCATCATCCCCTCCCCTTACCCCAGCCCCTGCTGGTGCCGACCCCTGCCCTATCTTATCTGGAGAAGCACTAGATCTGCCACAGCTCCATTTTACTTCCTTCTGTTGCAATATTCTTCCTGAATTGAATGAACAACAAAAAGGCAGCCATGCAGTAAATGTTCCTTCTTCTCACTGTACCCATCTGTTCATCCATCATGAATGCAATAATAGAATTAAGCAAAATGAATTTGCATGTACAAGTGAATGAAAAACAGATGTCCTGCAAAACATAAACCAACCGTGTGATAATTAAGCCTCTATCCAAAATAAAATAACATCAAATAATTAGCCACGCCGATGATATGGACATATAAGAAGAGAAGTTCTAGGCAATGTGTTTTTCTTGTAGCGTAACCTTGAACCCAGAAACATGAGAGCCTCGTTGTTATTATCACTTCCCCTGCTGATGATGTAGCACATACTGGGGGGAATGTAATATTGGTCGCTAGTGCAAAAATCAGTTGCAATTCCATCGCAATGTGAATAAATGTTCAAAAAAATGTTGCCTTTGTGAACACTTTGCCCCTTGCGATTATTTATCAAACAATCAAATAATAATGGGTTATTTCTCAAAGTCCGATTTTATCTTAATATTTTCTGCTACAAACTCTGATCAAATCTGCTCTGGTTTTTACGCTTATTTATTATTAAATTTTCCCGGATTTTTCACCTGAAAAAAATGCTTTTTTGCCCAAAAACTTCGGGGTATTGTACGAAACCCAGCGCACATCAAAAAATCCTTGGGACTTCTGCCATTGACTTATATGCAACCTCAACAGGTCTGAGATGCCGGATTTTCAGATTCATCCTCGAGGTTTAATAAATTCCGAAAAATTGGTGATTTTTTAAAAGTCCAATTTTATAAAATAAGAAAAAAAATTTGGTATTTTCGCATTCGGAGTTAAGTAAATAACCCCCTAAGATATTGATTGCAAATTTTATAGTGCACAGTATACGTAATAACTTTTCGCCAGGCGGGGCTCCCCCTGCTGTTCATAAGTATGATTGTTTCCCTGCAGAGCAGTTAGGGACCATCTGACAATTCCTATCCACAGCAGTAAATGAAGGGAGGATTTCACTGCATACAGTCAGGTCTCTTATAAAAATGGTACACGTTTTTAAATCAAAGTATATTGGAGATTTCATTAAAGAAAGCAAAAATTGGATTCTATTTCTTTGCCTTTACATGCCCTTTAAAAAGAATGACAATATAACGGTGGAATCCATTGAACACCCATTTAACAAGTCAGAGAAATGAATAAGAAAAGCCTTGGATGGGCTTTATTTGACTTATTATTACTAAGAGAAGATGATCTCTTAGGAAAGGAAATAAAAAGATGTTTATCATTCTCGCTGCAGACCCAGCGTTACGATTCTGCAGAGTCAGATCAAAACGATTCCTCTCTCTCTCTAGTAATGGGCAAAAGTACTTTCCCGTTTCACATTAATGAAAAATAAAAAACAATTGCACAACCTGCTTGAACCAAAGGAAAAGCTTCAGCGTCCACAAAAATAGCTCTAGTCAAGTGTTTCCATTAGCAACATGGTGGGGCATTCCACAGAACGGCTTGAGAGTCAACATCTGATCATATATATTGAATTGTGTCAACCTGAACCAAGATGGACCCAAATCAATCAAGAATAAAAAATGATTAATGGAGAAATAGACCCTAAAATGGCTAGAAATGCCATATGTTCTGAACTTATTGAACCAGCGAATGAAATGTCTTGTCTTAATACATTATCCAGCCAACTACAAGGGTCTTGCAATGGAATTTTAACTATGTTGTGTTATCTTGACTGAAGGGGGGGGCTGGGAAATGATCTTCAAAGGAAAATATCTTTGAATAATTCTGAAAAGTGTAGTCCTGCAAATTGGGAATTGGGGCAGAACGTTTATACTTGTTGAAGAAAACTCATTAAAGGGCATGTAAAGGCAAACAAATAAAATCCAATTTTTACTTTCTTTAATGAAAAAAAAAAACTATCTCCAATATACTTTAATTAAAAAATGTGCACCATTTTTAAAAGAAACCAGACTGTATGCAGTGAAATTCTCCCTTCATTTACTGCTGTGGATAGGAATTGTCAGACGGTCCCTAACTGCTCTGCAGGGAAACAATCATACTTATGAGTAGCAGGGGGAGCCCCCGCCTTACTTCCCAGCCATGCAGAACTCAAGCAGCTTTGTTTTCTTTCCCTGTAGAGCAGTCGGCGACTGTGTAGAGATTTGTATTGGATTTTATTTTTGCCTTTACATCCCCTTTACTGTTTCCAACTCCAGCTGCAGGGACAAAGATCATGGAGCCAGATTTAAACAGATAAACTGGGATTCTATTTGGAGGATTATTTTGCTGCAGCCACTGGTTCTGCAGAGTTGGAGAAAGTTTGTATTAAACAATACAAAAACTATAAAATCCACATTAGATTACATGACAACGCAGGACCCAGTGCAGTCTGTATATTCTGATTATTAATCAGTCTTGCTGTATCGGCTTCTGGCAGATATTATTTGACTTGTGCTGTTTTGATCATTTATGACGATCCCTAAGCAGCCCAGACCACACTGAGCATGTGCACAGTCTTGGTCTTGCAAAGATGTATAACAAAGTTACAAGATGGTGACCCCCTGTGGCCAACATTGAAAGCATAAATCATTTGTTTGATTAGGCTTGTGGTGCAGTAAGTTTATGTTTAGTATACAAAATACAGCATCTCTAGCCTTATTTTATTTTAGACTTTCCTTCCCCTTTAACTGCAGATAATCTATCTTCAGAAGTTGTTAACGCTGTACCATGTAGGAAAAAACCTTCAGAAATGCTCTGCTGTGTCCCCTTATGGCTGGACCCACATGGGCAAAATTCCCTGGCAGTGCCAGGCCAAGCTGGCCAATCAGGTCTCCTCCCCGTGTGTGTGAGTGAATAAACGTGTGTTGGGTACGGAGGATATGAAAAGAGCTGCCAAGTTGGGGGACACAAGGGTTGGAACTAGGGAAAGTGGCAGAAGAGTTACTTGCCGGGCACCATAGTCACTTGCCTCTTCTGCTGCCCCTAGTTTTGTCCCTATTCCCCGGAGACATTGCTGACATGAGAACATTCTAACCACACAAGTCTCCTGCTCACTTTGCCTTCATGATATGTAGAAATAAAAACAATATCCTTTTCTCAAAATAATTTCAAATCTAAGCCACATGCCAATCTGTTTAGGCAACTGCCAGTTCAGGTCAGTGGTTTGTGAGACTCCTCTTGTCCTCAGATATGTCCCAGGAGGCAAAGGAATGAATCAATTGTCTGATTCCTCCACAGCAATTCCTTCAGCCCCTGATAAGGCTCCAACTAAAAATAGACTTAACAAAAAGCCAATGAAGTGTTAAAGGAACAGTAATACCACAAAATGAAAAAGGATTTAGCGCAGATAGTATGATCGAACAATCGAAGGATTATTCCTTCGATCGAACGATTAAATCCTTCGAATCGTTCGATTCGAAGGATTTTAATCTAACGATCGAAGGAATATCCTTCGATCAAAAAAACTTAGGAAAGCCTATGGGGACCTTCCCCATAGGCTAACATTGAGTTCGGTAGCTTTTAGATGGCGAACTAGGGGGTCGAAGTTTTTTTTAAAGAGACAGTACTTCGACTATCGAATGGTCGAATAGTCGAACGATTTTTAGTTCGAATCCTTCGATTTGAAGTCGTAGTCGAAGTTTGAAGTAGCCCATTCGATGGTCGAAGTAGCCCAAAAAACACTTAGAAATTCGAAGCTTTTTAACTTCGAATCCTTCACTTGAAGTTAGTGAATCGGCCCCTAGATGTTAGGTCAACTTTCACAGATTCTATGACGGCTACAGATTCCCTTTAATGAAAGGCACTTAAACTATGCAACTCATTTCTTAAAGGATAGAGGTGCAGGTTTTGTGAATGGAAAACAAACTGTAGAGCTGTTATTCATTAGAGCCCCAACCTTTTTTTACTTGTAAACCACATTTAAGGGCAGGACTACACGGCCGATTTCGCAGCGATCCGACGCGCTGCGCAAAATCTCACGCATCACGTCGGATACGACGAAAACAAGGTAAGTGATGGCAGTGTCGGATCGTGTCGCATTGTTGATGCGACGCAACACGACTTTCGGATGCAGACGCAGCATCGTGTCACATTGCATCAACAATGCGACACGATGCAATTACTTACCTTGTTTCTGTCACATCCGACGTGACGCCTGTGATTTTGTGCAGCGCGTCGGATCGCTGCAAAATCGGCCGTGTAGTCCTGCCCTAAATGTAGAAAGAGTTGGGGAGCAACACAAGCATGAAAAACGTTCTTTGCAACAAAACGCCGGTGTCAAATCGCATTTAAGAGAAATAAGGTAATTGAATGTATTGTCAGACGGTGTTGCAGCGTTGATCCACTGCGACATGACGCTGAACGCTTCGTCTGCATCTGACAGTCGTGTCGCGGTGGATCAACGCTGCAACTTCATCCGACATTTCCATTACTTACCTTATTTCCGCCGCATGCGATTTGACGCAGGCGTTTTGTTGCAGCGCATCGGATCGCGCCGAAAACTTCCATGTAGTCCTAAACTTAAGGGATATTCTACATTAGAGGTTATTTCTAACTAAATGGGTTGAAATAAATTCCTTAGGGCTCTTACTCACTGGCGTTCTGACCTGCGCTCCCCTGCGTTCCGTTTTTTGGCGTTCAGCCTCAGGGGAGCGCAGGAATAGACGCATGTCATTATTTCAAATGGGGCTGTACTCACTCAGGCGCGTGTAGGCGCCGAACGCAGGTTGAGACGCAACATGCTGCATTTTTCCTGCGTTCGGCGCCTACATGCGCCTGAGTGAGTACAGCCCCATTTGAAATAATGACATGCGTCTATTCCTGCGCTCCCCTGAGGCTGAACGCCAAAAAACGGAACGCAGGGGAGCGCAGGTCAGAACGCCAGTGAGTAAGAGCCCTTATACAGCTGTGATGCATTTTCCTTTCAGAAGGTGATAAATCTGTTCAGAAGGCCCAACACACAAACATGAGCACAGAGTTAGAAATGGCCGTTACATGTGTCCGTGGGTGATGTTAAATCTCATCTAATGAATTATTAAAGGAGCCCCTGCTGTTGTGGGAAAGATGTAGCAGAATATTTGCTTCAGAATACCCTGCGAGAAAAGGCATTTGGTGCATTTAAAAATGAAAGCCAATTATGCAAATCTTTAAAACAGAGAAGGATATAAATGAGTAGATTTAGGGAAAGGTGTGGGAGAATCTTTAGGGTAAAGAACAGATGAGCAGAAGCAATAGAAAGAGCAAATCTTAGGGAACTGTTATGAAGGATAAATAAACCTTAAAAATAAGTGAATGTAAAATTGATGAGGGGGCTATTCTAAGCACTTTTGTAATTTACATTCATTATTTATTTTCTTTTAATTCCAAGATATTAAGGGATACATGTACTGTTAATATTAATGTTAGGACAGTGCCACCTGCTGGTCAGTTTCCCACCAGTCTGACCAGCAAGTAGTCAAGGAAGTTGTCAGGAGAAAGAAAGAGGCTGATGTTCTTCTGCTTAGGAATAAAATTAGAAACCTTTCTCAAATCTTTCCTAAGCAGAAGAACATCAGCCTCTTTTTTTCTCCTGACAACTTCCTTGACTACTTGCTGGTCAGACTGGTCAGGAAAATGACCAGCAGGTGGTGCTGTTGTAACACAATTCTCTTATATCTACAGTACATGTATCCCTTAATATCTAGGAATAAAAACAAAATAAATAATGAATGTACATTGCAAAACTTCTCAGAATAGCACAATCATCAATTTTACATTCACTTATTTTAAAGGTTTACTTATCCTTTAAATATTTAATTAGGTTGTGTTGCAGCGGGAAGGGGAACATTCTGGGGACGGGGTGAAGGCAAAACACATTGAATTCTGCTGCCTGCTAAATTAGACAGAGAAAGTATCATAAATAAATGAAACGATGAAGAATTTAAGGAATATCTGGTTTGTTTTGCTTCTTATTGGGGCGGCATTCATTTGTTGCCATGTTTTTATGTGAATGCAGACAATGACATTTACGATGTATTAATCCTTTACAATAACCTTAAGAATCTCTCATTTAATATCCAGTCGGCAGATTGCTGCTTAATGAAGGGGTTTCGTACATTCATGAACACTTAAGAAGATGTGTAATTATAAGGGCCGCTTGTAATCTGATCCCGTGTTCTCAAAAGCAATTGCCGCTGGCAGACTTTAAGCTAGGATAATAATAACGGCTGCAAACATATAGTAATTAATACATCATGCATTCATATATATACATACATAGTTGTAATGAAATATTTGTAGAAAACATTATAGAGATAGTTACATTTATTAATGCGATCATTTGTTATTACATTTTGTAAAACCCGGATTATTGTGGATTAGGGATGCACCGAATCCAGGATTCGGTTCGGGATTCAGCCAGGATTCGGCCTTTTTCAGCAGGATTCGGATTCGGCGGAACCGAATCCTAATTTGCATATGCAAATTAGGGGCAGGGAGGTGAATTGCGTGACTTTTTGTCAGAAAACAAGGAAGTAAAAAATGTTTTCCCCTTCCCACCCCTAATTTGCATATGCAAATTAGGATTCGGTTCGGTATTTGGCCGAATCCAAAAAAGTGGATTCGGTGCATCCCTATTGTGGATTCATGCAGTCTGCTCATCAGAGGGAAAAGAGTAAAAGCAACAAGACAAATATGCAATTTTGCTTTCAGAGCACAAAAAATATCATTGAATATTATTGAATTATTGTCCAGTTAACGCAAGAAGTTATATACAGTGGTCACATCCCAGGAACTCCCAGTCCAAGGGTTATTTATCGTTTAGTGGGATAAATCAAACAAAAATCGGGAGGTACCTACTGTTGAGTGAAGGAGTAGCCCAAATACTATTAAACGTTAAAAAAACTTTATCAGGTCATACATAAGCCTAACGCGTTTTGTGCCTAAGTGACCACTTAGGGGCAAATTCATCAAACCCTCGATATTCGACTGGGAATGAAAATCCTTCGACTTCGAATATTTTGCGCAAATACTACGATCGAAGGAATAATCGTACGATCGAATGATTAAATCCTTCGAATCGAACGATTCGAAGGATTTCAATCCAATGATCAAAGGATTATCCTTCGACCAAAAAAACGTAGCCAAGCCTATGGGGACCTTCCCCATAGGCTAACATTGGGTTCGGTAGCTTTTAGGTGGTGAACTAGGGGGTCAAATTTTTTTCTTAAAGAGACAGTACTTCGACTATCGAAGGGTCGAATAGTTGAACGATTTTTAGTTCGAATCAATCGATTCGAAGTTGAAGTGGTGGTCGAAGTAGCCCATTCGATGGTCGAAGTAGCCAAAAAAACACTTCGAAATTCAAAGTTTTTTTACTTTGAATCCTTCACTCGAAGTTAATGAATTGGCCCCCTACTGATAGGCTTTTAAAGGGGATAATGACCAATAAAATGTACATACTTGGCATCACTCGATACCTTGTCCAATAGAAATGGTTGTGAACCAATAAGGGTGAATTACAAAAATGACATCACACAGGTAGTGTCCAATCAGGAGACAAACAGGAGAAAAACATTTGCACAAAGTTTAAACTGAATAGGAGGGGTTGGATAAATACTTATTTAGAAAAAAGCAATCCATGATGTGGCTCAGTATAGATTAAAGTAAACAATTTGTGGAGGCAAGTTACACTTACATTTCATACGGCAATGGGTATCTAATATTCGTATGCAATAATTGTTGCAAAATAAATACAAAAATTTAGAAAAGTGGTAATAGTACATACAAAATATAAGTAAAAAAATAGGACAATAGGGAAAAAAATAAACACGGTACAAAAACAAAAACAAATTTATTAATAGGGTTATTAATACTAGAAAAGAAAAAGTAAGAATAAAAATGAATATAAATGTAACGAGAGGCTCAGAGGCAGAGCCCCGCAACTGTCTGGCCTAATAATGTTTTTGATCCAGCTGCAAGTATTAATTGTTAAATAAATTGTTAAATAAATTGATTGTTCTTTTCCATTCCCACCAATCCCTGAGGCCAGGCGTGACAGTGAAAATAATGTAACTAGGGATGCACCGAATCCACTATTTTGGATTCAGCCGAACCCCCGAATCCTTTGTGAAAGATTCGGCCGAATACCGAACCGAATCCGAATCCTAATTTGCATATGCAAATTAGGGTTTGGATTCGGTTTGCCCTGGCAGAAGGATTCGGCTGAATCCGAATCCTGCTGAAAAAGGCCGAATCCTGGGCGAATCCCGAACCGAATCCTGTATTCGGTGCATCCCTAATATATATAATGTGGGCCATTTACCCATTTTGGTGGAAAAGTGAATATCTGGAAAAGTACACAAATATATCAGAAGGCCTAACTAGTACAGATGAAAAAACTGATTGTGTTGCTAACACAGTCCTTACACAGCAGTGATGTGTGGGTTGACTTGAAATCTGCGAGGAGCTGTAGGTTGACTATTACTTGGGTGGGGTTGGGTTGAAATTTGGGTGACCATTGAGGGTTAGAGTTGTATGTAGGTGAAACTAGGGAAGGACATTCCTGTGCTCCCAAAGATTCCTTCTCTTGGAACCAGAGGTGTGAAAAGAAGGACAGAGAGAGAAGACACGGGGTTGGGTCCTACAATGTCTTCCAACAGTTGGGGTCCGGTGCAGGTTGAGTTGTTCCTGACTCCGCATCACTATTAGAATCAGAATGTTGTCAAGCCATCGTCACACTTCTGTCCTGTACATGTATAAAAAGAAATAACCTAAAAATGTTGAAAAAAAAAAAAAAAAAAAAAAAAAAGAAATAACCTAAAGCTTCGTTAAAAGTAGCCATCCCTGTGTTGGATAGTGATGAACGAATCTGAATTTCGATTCACTGAAAAATTTGCGAAACTGTAAAGAAATTCTAACATTGGTGAAAATTCACGAAACACACTGGGGCTCATTTATAAACTTCGCGCAGGGCAGATTTGTTCGCACAGTGAATATATTTCCCATGCGCATGGCTATATTTAGAAAGCTGAATAAAACAGAATTGAGATTTTTTTTTTTCACACTGCGAATGTCTATAAGAGCTTTTTAAATATGTCAAAAATCGCTAATATTTATCTGCGCACTCTGCTTTTGAATTACAACACAACTTTGGTGGCGGAGAAAATATTCTCAAAACAGTTCCACATATTGCAAATTAAAGTTACTGTCAACGTTATTTTCGCAAAAAACAACCTTGCACAGCGGGCGCACTCACTCAAACACCCGTCTCATTTGCAAAAATGTATTCACCATGCGAATTCGCAAAAACCGGAAAGATGTGCATCTCAGTGCAATTTATTAGCGTTTAGGAAAAAGCATGGGCAATACAACCATTTGCAAATAAATATGGGCTGCACGAATGTTATAAATGGCCCCCATTGAAGTCAACGGGCGTCAAAAAATTTCTCTCCAAATGCATTAAAATCAATGGGTTTTTTTTGATGCAGCAAATTTTCCAGAGTGAAATTTTTTTGCAGTTTAGTGAAAACAATCGCAGATGGCAAAATGCGGAATTTCACCACAAATCCATGGCTGGAGAAAGAAAATCACTAGTGCTGGAATCTGCCAAGGATAAACTGTTGTAGCGTATATTTGTTTTTATACATACGTTGGTAATCAGTTACTAATGTAGAATATATAATAGGTTTCACGTTTTTAAAGGGATCCTGTCATTGGAAAACGTTTTTTTCAAAACGCATCAGTTAATAGTGCTACTCCAGCAGAATTCTGCACTGAAATCCATTTCTCAAAAGAGCACACAGATTTTTTTATATTCAATTTTGAAATCTGACATGGGGCTAGACATATTGTCAGTTTCCCAGCTGCTCCTGGTCATGTGACTTGTGCCTGCACTTTAGGAGAGAAATGCTTTCTGGCAGGCTGCTGTTTTTCCTTCTCAATGTAACTGAATGTGTCTCAGTGAGACATGGGTTTTTACTATTGAGTGTTGTTCTTAGATCTACCAGGCAGCTGTTATCTTGTGTTAGGGAGCTGCTATCTGGTTACCTTCCCATTGTTCTTTTGTTTGGCTGCTGGGGGGGAAAGGGAGGGGGTGATATCACTCCAACTTGCAGTACAGCAGTAAAGAGTGACTGAAGTTTATCAGAGCACAAGTCACATGACTTGGGGCAGCTGGGAAATTGACAAAATGTCTAGCCCCATGTCAGATTTCAAAACGGAATATAAAGAAATCTGTTTGCTCTTTTGAGAAATGGATTTCAGTGCAGAATTCTGCTGGAGCAGCACTATTAACTGATTCATTTTGAAAAAAAAAATTTTCCGCATGACAGTATCCCTTTAAGAAAACAGACCTTGGCTATTAGAGCTGTGCAGCCTCTGCCTGGCAGACTTCTGTATCATAAGTATTACATGTTCTAATGATCAAAGAGTCTGACTGACGTCATTGTGCATTATCTTAATTATGTACTTGGAGAATTTAAATAGAACTGGATAATGAACATAGAAAGCGTATGGCTTTATCAATTAGTTTATCTTACTCGACATATCTACATAGTTCTACTCTTAGTTCACGTAATTTGATTGTAAATGTATTTCCCTGATGAGCTGGTCAGGACTCATCATTCTTTCTCAGAGGGCTTCATTAGAGTAGGGCAGCCTCCAGGATCAGAGGGGTTCCTTGAATGAAAAGTACTAAAAAATATCCATGTTGTGAAAAATATTTAGATTTACATAAATCAGAAATTCTGCAGTCTTCCATCTGTAAAAAAACAGCAACACCCGATTGGGACCTTATGGAATTGACAGAGGGCTTTTTAGAATAGGTACAACTTTACTGAGCCCGTCATTCTGAGGGCCTTATTGACCCCATAAAATGATCAAGTTAACTAGACAACACCCAGCAGACAATGGTGCAATAACCCAACAGACCTCACTGAGAGTTGAACTGAGGTGGAGGATCCACTCCTGCTCCCCTAGTAGTTACACCATGATCCTGAGTTCTGATATTTAGGACGTGAGCAACAAAAAGTCCTACTTGCACTGGGTTCATAGAGGGTAACTCGGAGTCTTGCTTTCTTTATATAGCGCTGCCTTTTATTTTTAGGTCAGGCCTTTAAGTGATTGTGCCCATTTGGCAATTCCCTCATTTCTAGTGCATTCATTGGGGCAGATTTACTAAATGGCGTATTGTTGCCGGCAACCGCTTCTCACACTTCGCCAGGAGCAAATTCGTTACCACTACGCTAATTCAATAAAATGCGAAGTTGCGTCCTGGGCGCTGAATGCTGGTGACTTTGCACTAGGGATACTTCTTCAGTGGGAGCATTTCATATCGAATATTCGCTAGCTTTCGTTTATGCCTAGCGAAAAGTCGCTAGTGATTGGTGCAAAAGTTTTTTAACTTTTTATTACAAATGTCCAGGGAATGTTTATAAAGACAAAAGAGATCAGATAATGCCCTAGACATGAGCCCACTGTAAAATGAATGTTCCATGGCCCTCAAATGTCAGGGGAAAAATGATAATCCAAATAGTTTAAGTTAGGACTTTTCCAAGCAATCCCGCGTAAAAAGATTAAAAGTCGCCATCGTTTTTTCAACTTTAATGCATTTTTGGCAGACAGGATATGAAGTGACATAAGATTGAGGAGGATGGAGCTTCATTTTAGCAGTTCGCCTGGTCTGAGGTGGCAAACGAAACTCTGGCGAAAGAGGTAACGTTCAGTAAAATCCCCAAATCCCAGTGAATTTGCCGAACAACAACCATTTGCAAAAGCGAAAAGTCGCCTGGTGATAGAGTGCGAACGAATGCTAGTGACAGTCTCTTTCGCTAGCGAATTGTTCTCTGTTAGAGAATTGCCCATATCCCTGCGGATGTGATTTCTGCCAATAAGTCGCTAGCGTTAGCCACTTCGCCCTTTTGTAAATCCGGCCCATTGAATACAGAAATGAAGCTTCAGGGTCTCTCAAATACAGATTTTTCTATAAAAAAACAAAAACAAAAAGCTAAGTTATTTCTCACCACTTAACAAAGTGAACAATACAAGGGGAAATGAAAAGGAACTCTGAATGGAATATGTATTCACTAGTATAGTGTAAGTCTTTCATTTCAGCTGCAGTAAGTTAAAAAATATCCTGACCTAGAAGTGATCTTGCCAGAGGTCGGCGATTCTGTACCAAACATCAACATTTAGGGTAAGGCCACACTGGGTGTTTTGGGGAGATTTGGTCGCCTGGGGACTAATTGCCTCATCTATGCGGCGAGCAATCTCCCCAAACGCCTTCCCTCACTCTGCAGCGGCTAAAATGAAAAAAACACCGGCGCTAATCACACGCAGCGATTCATTTTCCGAAGTTGTAAATGCAGGTCCAGGTCCAACTGGTCGGCTCAGGCAGTAAATCCCGGTGACTCCAGGCACTAATTTACTCCTGCAGACACGTCTAAATTCCCTGTAACAGCCCTGTGGGAGGATAGAGGCAAGAATAACAGTTAATGGAGAAGGGGGTGAAAAATAGAGAGAGGTTTCAGTGGACAATGTACTTGTAACAAACGCCGCCAGTCGGCCGTCTAATCTTACCTCCAGATGCGCTGACCCGTGGGTTCGACTGGAAGCGTCTACGGCGCATTCTCTATCCAACAGCTGAACTGGAGGCAGGGGAACCTCTCCCTTTAATCTGAAGCTCAAAGCTGTCCCAGCTGAGCACAAACACAGTCTCACTTATTACTGAAGCTCCTTGACTTTACACACTACACTTTCACTCTTCCCAGATCTGGCTTGGCTCCTGCAACAGGGGCCCTTTATAAGTTCCCTCTGTAACCCTGTGCATTTGCCTCCAAAGCAAGCCACTCCCCTGGGTCCTCCTCTTCTCCCAGAGATGCACTGGGGCTCCCAGCCAAACTGATTGATCTCCAACCTGTAACCAGTCTGGATAATGTCACAGACAAAACAAGGAAAATACTTGTCTGATCCTCTTTCCTGATTACTACAGAGCTTATCTGTCATATTCTGTGTATTCAGTGCCATTTCACTTTCAGCTTTAAAATGGCTGCCTCCGTGGTTGCATATGAGCTTGTTTATATAAACTATTGCAGAGTTTCTGATGCAAATACACCAGTTTTACCAGTGCAGGGCAATAGTATATTATATCGGCATTCCTTTAAAACACTTTCATTTTTTTGGTATTACTCTTCCTTTAAGAAGGTAATTCATCATCAATACCAAAAAAACAAAAGTGTGACTATACATAATCCCTGGAAAGATATAAAGTGGCTCAAGTCAGTGAAATGTAGAGTGAGATTGTGCCTAAAGGTATGGGATCTATTATATAGAAACCCGTCATCCAGATAGCTCTAAATTACAGGAAAGCCATCTTGCAAAGACTCAATTTTATTAAAAGAATTCAACAATAACATATTTTCTATTTTCTCTGTAGTACTAAAAATGGAATGTTGTATTTGATCCCAACTAACATATAAAGAATCCTTGTTGGAGGCAAAACAATCCTACTGGGTTTCTGATTGAGTAGACAAAGTATAGAGATCACAATTAAGGAAAGGCCTGTCCCCTGATCCCAAGCATTCTGGATAATAGGTCCCATAACTGCACATACTATATTTGCAATAACTAAAAATGCAAAATCGATAAGATTAAGAGATTTCCCCAGATACGTGAAACACAGCTGTCAGATTCCAGAACAGGCTTTGCCATTCAGTGATGTCTCAATGCAAATAAAAGTCCTGATCTCAGCACATTGCAGGGGGAAAAAAATACAAAAGAGAAAAATTGTTTTGTTTAGCAGAAAAAAGAATCCACCACATCAGCTTGGGCTGCTCAGGCTGTCCAGCATTGATTTGCAAAGTCACTTAAAATCCTAAATTCCTCTGAATTTCTCGTAATTAATGGCATTTCTTTCAAGTGGCAAAAAGCTTGCTGTGTTTGTTTTATAGGACATTTGTTTGTTATTCCACGCAGAACAGGGTGCAAATGACTCCATCTTTCCCATGGCTTTTAAAATGTTTAGCTTTTTCTAGAACTGCCACTCCCTGTTGTATAAACTGCCACTGTTTGAGTTTCCAACTGAATATGTAACTTTGCTGAATCCCTAATTAGTGTTCTTTGTATTTGTTCCAAAAGATTTGAGTCCATGGGAGTCAGATTTTAGCTAATACTCTCAGGGTTGGACTGGGCCGGTGGGACACTGGGAAAAAACCCGGTGCGGGGGTGTCCATGATGGTTGTGGCTCGGGCATGGGAGAGGTATGCTGTACATGCAATAAAGAGACATGACACCATAGCTTGAGTGGAGAAAAGGCCGCAGCATTTATTATAACTGAATAAACTTTTAACAGCAGATTCATTAATGCCAAATAAATGAATATGAGCACATAACAGAATCTGAATGTATGCATGGCAATGACACCTAGCCAGCCTCAGTCCATTTAACAGGCCGCCTATTGATTGACCATTTGTGAAAAGGCTCAGCCTTATCCAACTCCTAGCCATGAGCCCTTTGTTTAAACCTCAAATTTTCCTCCATGCTGCGACAATATATATATATTTTATTTATTTATTTATTTATTTTTATTTTTTTTTGTTTTTATTTTTTTTATTTTTTAATGATAAAATCATATTTTAACATATTTAGGGAGGGAGGGTGGGTGGGGGATTCAAGTGAACAAGCTATCCAGCCGCCAGAACAAGAAGAAGAGGTATCTGTTCTGGCACCCCTTTTTATACCCCCGAACTTCCCGCTCTTAAGATCACATGGTTACAGGATCCAATCATGCCCTGAGATAACCTTGCCCTTTGACATCATAACCCCAGCAACAGTGATTTACTGTGGTAACTAACACGTGACAGCTCACCTTCTGTCCCACATTAACCAATGCACTGCCAACAACCCTCCCATGCAGGTCCAGGGGAAAATGAATTCCCCTGCACCTCACAGGAGAGGGGGCTTTGTGGCCAGGTCCGGATTTACGGCGAGGCTGCCAAGGCCCAGGCCTAGGGTGGCAGAAATTAAGGGGCGGCGTGCCGCCCATCCGCAGGAGTAATTGGCTCGATTCTGGAGCACTAGGCACTAGGCACTTAGTGCTCCAGTAATAAAGTATGCGCATATGCACAATCTTGTGGGATGGAGGGGGGGCGCTGGTCTCCGGACACCCTCGGGGGAAGTCCATGCCTGTTTGTGGCTGGGGCAGGAGGTAGGGGGCCAGGTGGGGTGTGTGGTTGACCCCAACAGCAGCATTTCATGGGCTGCTGCAGCCTGAGGCAGCATTCCTGATACCACCCCCGATCTGCGCTTTCAATTTTTAGCGTCAGAGCGAGTCCAGGAGGGGCTGCATCGTTAGTGCAGTAATTGCTACGGAAATTTGGCTCTCAAAGTTACCAGAGGCGGCTTTTTCCTCCCCCGGTAACTGGCTGCCATTTGCCGCCTGAAGCAAGGTTCTTAATTTGCCTCATGGCAGGAGCGGCCCCGGGCCCAGAAGCAACAGCCCCGATGGGCCCCGGGTGCCCCAGTCTGATGCTCAGTCGGACAAGGCTCTATCCATATAGAACACACAAAAACAAAAGGACCCTTTGACAACTAGAGGATTAATTGGGCCGTCAGCGTGGAAGATTTCTGACAAGATTTATTAGCAGAATAATTAAGATGTCATTTAGTATGAATGAGCGTACAATTGCCTATTTACTTCATTCTTATTGCATATATATTTAAAAGGTCAAGGCTTATGGGGGGGGGGATCCTCAGGCAGAAATTTTCGAGTTCAGAATAGAATTTCTGCTGTGTCCAGTCCACTGGGCAACTAATGCAGTGTCTGAGAGCACAATCTTTTATATTGCTGTTAACTGTTATATCTGCATCATTCAGTGTGTGCTTAATGTAAGGGTTACACATTCAGCCTGCAGTGGAGATGCAATTTTATTCATTGTACAGTTCTCATTCCTTCCTCATGCCATTCCTCTTACTCTCTGCCTTAAAGGAGAACCAAACCCTTAATTATAAAAAAAAACCCTACCCCCTACCCCACATACACCCCCCTCCCTGCTCCCCCCTAGCCTGGGTGTTACCCATGGTAAATGCCCCTAGCGGAGTTCACGGCAGCCATCTTCTTCTCTTCGTCTTCAGTTGAAATACTGGAAATTCTGACATTTTCCAAGGGCAATTTTCTATCTAACTATTTCTTATGCGACCTTAGTGTAATAAATCTCTGAATGAAAAGCATGAAATAGGAGGGTGATTTAGTCAAGCTGTTTGTTGTCTTGAGATCTACTGATCACCAGCTAAAGGTCTACTGATAGATCCCAATTAGTGATGTGCGCGCCGGCCCCATACCGGCGGGTTTATCCTTGGGTCGCCATTTGCACGGCCGGCTTCCTTTTTTATAGACACGGGTCGACAGGGGTCTATAAAGGGAACCCGGAAGTCGGGCGCAGGCGGACACGGGCTGAGGGAGGGCGGGTTAGGGTCGGGTCAAATTTTACCCGACCCACACATCACTAATCCCGATCTACCTTTTGGGCACCCCTGATGTAGTGATATTCTGAAATAAATTTATAATTTGTTTTCATTAGTGATGGGTGAATAAATTTGCCAGGCCTGGATTCGCAACGAACTTCCGCGTTTTGGTGCGAAAATGCTGCAAAAATTCGGCAGTCAAAAATCCTCAGCAAAAAAAAAAAAAAATTGTCAAGCGTCAGAATTATTCAGACGCCTATTGACTTTAATGCATTTGGACAAAATAGTTTAAAAATTTTTTTTGCAAATTTTTCTGTAAGTTTGTGAATTTTTTGGCGAAACACCAGAATTTTGCTGCTAATCATGGCATCACTAGTTATATGCTTGTTGAAACATTTTTAAAGTCTAAATCAACATTCAAACATTCATGTAACACAGAGAGAGAGAGAGATTAAGGCGTTTGCGTGGGAAACACTGCCTGACGTTTATATATTTGCTGCGGAGAGGTACAGAGTGTGAGGATTTTGTTTCCCAAGGAGACCACTGAGTACAGACCGTCCTTGTTACTGGCGCGCGCTGAATCTCTTTCCCTTCCTGTTGTCATTAGTATCTTTGTGAATGATGCCTCTGTCCAATTCATTGGCAGGTTTGGTTGCTAAGGAACATGCCTCCCACACTCAGCTTCTAATATTATACCCTGTATAGGGTTATCTTTATATTCAGCGCTGCAGTGCCACAGACTTAGTCACATTCCACGAATGGCATAACTATACAGTGCCTTCAGCAGAGAATCATTATGTAAGCCTGGGAGGAAGGGTATCATAGAAATAAATTCTGCTCAGTGGTTAATCCTGATCGAAACTGCCGTCCTTTAGAGCTCAGCCTCCTCCCAAAAAACATGACTGTTGTTGGGATTCTGTGTTGTCATTCAACAGCTACAGGGCTTCAGGTTGGACATATTTTATATATGTATATTCCCTGCCTTCAGATGGAGGAGGCAACTTTCTTCCAGGGTGAACCATCTTTCTATCCCCAGCCTGGGACACAGTGAATTCAACTGGTGCACCACCTTAGGCATCTCACAAAGGGGTATATTTATCAAAGAGCGTGGGTGTCCGCAGAAAATTTTCCAGGGGGAGGCAAGTAAGCTAATATCACATAGGGTAGCGTCCCACTGAAGATGAACCTATTCATGACAATGCAGAAGAAACCCCTAAGTAAGTCTTGCCTTGGGATGGGAAGTACAAAAAACTTTTTGTGTTGTTGGGAATGAAATTGACAAACAATTTCTTGGAATTAGCTGGAGAAGTCAGGATGGGGCAAATGCCCCCTTCTGTGTACACCCATGTCAAAGAAAGTTAGAATTCGCCACAGTCCTCTAGAGTGAAATTCTGCCACTCTCCATTCATTTCTATGGGATTTTAAAAGGTGTATTAAAGGGTGAACTTTCACTTTCACCTATTGATAAATACTCTTTCAAAAATGCCATAGAAATGAATGGAGAGTGAAGGTATTGTGGAGATATCAGGCTTCACTCTTTGATAAATACACCCCTTAGTGTTTGGAGTATGGACCTAGGAGGAGGCTGAGCTAGGGAACAGGCAGATAGGCAGGTGTGAAACAAACAAGAATACACTTTAGGGAGGCACAGGCAGGGTTAACAGACGGTAGGCAAGCACTGACTCCAGCAGGGTTAATAGGCAGACAAGAGGGTGACAGGTGGGTTAAGCAGAGAAACGTCTATGGTTCAGTACACACAAGGTTTAAGAAGAACTCAAAGTCATGAAACAAGGCTGATTAAAAATTCATCCAGATCTTCATTACATTGAAGCTCGGAAACCAGTGCAATTTACATCAGAATTTAATAACCCGTCCTGCAGCATCAGCTTCTATGATGGACAGACCTCATTTTCTGCTTGATGATTTACATTGACTCCTACGCTTATCTTCTCAACAGCTGCTCAGAGCCCATTGAGTATGTGCCACTGCCACTGAAAAAAATGGGCTAAGAAATCCAAAAATTGCAAGCTCTTGTGTTAGTATTACAGGAATGATGAACATCTAGGCTGGTCAGTAAATACAATACATTTGTAGCTATATTTGTTTTTAGGGTTGAGTTCTCCATTAGCAAGGTACAACACTGAAAGACCAGGCAATAGTTCAGGACAGGCAGCAATCAGGAAAGGTCAACATTCAGGAAATTCACAATAGCAGAGGCAGGGTGACCAAATAACGATTTCCCTACCACCTGGAAGCATCTATTCGTATCACCTTTTGTGCAGAACTTCACAAGTGGTTTTCGTCGGATCGATGCCCAGCAACAAAACACACACGACAAGTCGGATGGAGTCGATCCACGACAAGACACACGACACACACGACAAGTCGGATGGAGTCGCACACATCAAGTTATAATTGGACTGAGTGAAAAGTCGGAAGGTAACAACTACACAGTCCAACTGTCGGATGAAGACGCTGCTTTCTGTGTCCACATCCGACAGTTGTTTTGCGTTGGATGTAATGTAGTTTTTACCTGCAACTTTTCATTCAGTCCAATTAGAATCTTGATGCCTACGTCTCCTTCCAACTTGTTGCCCGCGTTTTGTTGCCGGACGTCGAAAAACGCTTGTGTAATTCTACCCTGTAAGATATGCCTTTGTGCCATTGGCAGAACACTGACCATTTGCCGAATTTCCGGGTGTCTTGTAAGCATGTGCCAATCCATGGTGTAAGACACTGGCAACATAAGGCTCAGTGTTGTTATTGCTGTTGCCCTTACACAGGACTGGGAACCATGTGCTTCTTCAGCTGAGGAAATACACATCAGCTTTACAACAGTTTTGCTCATTGTCAGCTCAATCATTTTACTGCTGCCCAGCTGCCTAGTCGCCATACCCACCTTCCTTGGAAGGTCCAGAAGAAATAATGAACTGAGCACATCACCCCCGATACAAATTTACCGTTAAAAAATTGTGTCCAGTGGGAGTACATGAATCAGGCTGCCTGTAGGTGCTGCTTAAACTACAACTCTCAGTATCTGCAGTGTACAGGTTAGAGCCTTACAAAAGTTTAATGAGCTGCTTAATATTGCGAACATAGACCCCCGAACCCCACTCTGGGGAAATCCACAGTTCCAATACCTGTCCCATGTAACCCCTCCACCATGCTGGATCAACAAAGGGATTACGTCAATAGAAGATGTTTGGGAGGCAGATACCTTGCTGCCCTTTGCAGAACTAAGGTGTAGATATGATCTGCCAAGTGGGCAGTGGTTAGTGTACCAACAAATGGGTAGCGCACTCTGTAGACCATCCAGAAACAAACCAATATGCCTAGAAGCATCACCACTACTTGAAATGCTCCTACAACCGCATCAAAAGGGCACTCTGTCCAAGATCTACCGGAAAATAATGACAGCTCATGCCAAGGCCACCCCAATCCGCAGCAGAGATGCTTGGGATAATGATCTTCATTTCTTAACAGATGATCAGTGGGGAGAGGCACTCAAGGCCCCTAGGCACGTGTCCTACAACTATAACGACAGGTTACTCCAGACATACAGTACATGGTGCATAGAGCTTATTATACCAGGTCTAAACTCCATCTGATGTACCCAAATGTGTCTCCCACATGCCTTAGATGTGAAGCCCCTCAAGCCACCCTTCTGCATACCATATGGGAGTGTAAAGGCCTTGCAGCATACTGGGAATGGGTGCTAAAACACCTGTCCTTGGTACTTGGGGTGGTCCTGCCTGCCAACCCGGCCCTTTGTTTACTGGGCATTGGACTTAAAGTGTTAATCTCCCCTATGTATAGACAGCTGATATCTAGAGCTCTGTTCCAGGCAAGGCGGCAAATCACTATGCAATGGAAAGGTAGATCACCACCAACAGCACAGGCCTGGCACTTAGCTGTTTCCTCTGTGTGTAATAAAGAGAGAATCATTGTTACCAGGCAGGGGCAACTTGCGGACAAATGGCCAAGCTGGCAAAAATGGCAGGATACACCCTTAAACTATGATTAAAAGGTTTAGTGTTCTCATGCCTAATACTATAAGTGGGTAAATGCATATGTTATGTAGTTAATGTCTGCTGTCTCTATAACATGTACTGTACGGATGTGACTACCTCTGTAAATTACCTCTGCAAAAGGAAAATGTCAATTCTCTGTATGTACACTGATTTTTCCCTAATAAACTTGTCTTGAGCAAAAAAAAAACTACAACTCTCCCAATTCCCCTAATTGCCTTCATTGCCTTTCCCACCACCATGTTGACTTGCTCTGGCCCTATCAGTACTTAATACTCTCAGTGAATTTGTTCAATCTCTGTGCCGCAGAAGAAGAAACCGGCTACTTTCAGACACAACCACCTTTATGAACCTTCCTGTGAGTCAAGGTAATGAACTGTGTCAGGGTTAATGCAAATTGTCTGGATTTTAGGGAATCACACACAATCACTAAATGGATTCTCTTCACTCAATGCATTCCACAGGAGTTTTTCACTAGGTTAGGGTTTTTATCAACATTTACACAGCACTTTCAAGAGACTGTTCCTCTTTCACAAGAGTCCCTGCCCAGTGGAGCTTACAATCTAAGGTCCCAATCAAATAACACACTACAGTCAATTTCATCAGGAGCCAATATATATAATATATATAATAAATATATATGGTACAAAGTACAGAGAGCACAGAACAAAGGGATCCTTGGAATTTACACCTGTCTCAGGGAGAGGTATTGTTTAAGTCTCCTTTTGCAATAATACCAATAAGTATGATTTCCCTTATACAGGTTTGGGATCCGTTATCCAGAAAGCTCTGAATTGCAGAGAGGCGGTCTTCCATAGACATTTTATCCCCCAAAAAAAAAAATCGCAATTTTTATATGATTCCTTATTCTCTGTAATAATAAAACAGTAGCTTGTACTTGATCCCAACTAGGATATAATTAATTTTTTCTGAGTGATAGGCTGCATAGGTCCGTAAATTTTTGTTTTGGGTAACCTGGTTCCCCCCTACATTTCCTAACATATGGAACATAAACTATACAGTGGGCTCATGTGTAGGGCAATATAACAACTCTATTGTCTTTATTAAGGTTCCCTGGACTTGTGTAGTGTAATGTATTTGTTGCAACATATACGTCCATTCAACTTTCACTTCCCGCCGTATGCAAATTACCCAACGCTAGCGCAATTTCGCCAGTGTTCAGCGCCTTGGACGCAACTTCACATTTTAGGGAATTAGCGTTGTCCTGGCGAAGTGTTATGATGGCTGCAAAGCTGTCGCTGGCGAATTTTCGCTGCTTAGGGAATTTGCCCCATTGTGTCATGTTTTTTGCATTTTGTGGGCAGCATATGGGTTCACCCTGGGGTGAAAATTTCAGAGGCCCCCAAAAAATAGGCAACTGAATTATTTATTTTTTTTAGCAAGAAGAGGATTTCTCTGTTCACAGAGCATGTTTTCATTTTAAACAGTGAATTCTTACAACCATCCCTAGGGTAAAGTAATAATTCCACATTTTTGCTGGTCTAGTCAGCACAAAAAAAACCTGAGTTCTACAATAACCCATTATAGTTTAGTAATCCAGGCCCAGAGATACGGGGCTTTACTTCACACAACACAATTTCATGAAGAATGCGTATATCTCGAGGTTTAGAAGTTATGAGGTTATCAAATTAGGCCCAACATACCGAACAGCAACATTTAGTAATTATCAAGTAGCTGAAACAACAGCCTTGAGGAACGCACTGTAACATAATATCTATGAGAAAGCTGCACAAATGCTTCCTAGGAAAAGACAGAAATTGTTCTAGCACAACACATATCTGACTGGTCCTTTCGATTAGCGCACATTCAATACTTGCAAATAAGCTATAGGTTGTGAGCGTTTGGGTAAGATATGGAACTCCCAATGGAGATCTAAAGGTGGCCAAAGACGCAACAATTACGATCTTTCTTAGAACTCGTTCATTTTAATACACACGTGTAGAGCTGAATGGTCAGATATACATATAGAAACAATAGAATTCTACCTGTATCTGATGATTCAGCACTAACAATGGCCCATGTTTGGGTCCCTTCAAAGGCGCCTGATCTAAATTTTCCATCCAGCCCAATCGACGAGCCGTCCGATATCCAAGTCTTCTGCCGATAATAGTCGGCTCTTTTCCCTCCATACATGCACCGAATACTATACAAAAATTCATTTTGTGGGATATTATCTGTGCATCTATGGCCACCTTAAGTGGTGTAAACAGGAATAAGGTATGACTGCAAGCTCAGTGGCACAAAACTGTGCCACAGTCAGTTTACAGGAAAAATCTCATTCATTAAAGGCCTGAGGGGTAATTTACAAACATGCGCAGTGCTGCAAGTGCAATTTCAGACACACCCACCATTTTTACCCAAAATGCTGCATTTTCCCATAATTCCAGCATAATTCCAATTGCCCCTGATGCCATTGCAACCAATACTGTGCTTTACAATCCCAAAATGACTCCACCAGGCAAGGACTACACGGTAATGTTGATGTGTCACTTTGTTGTGGGTTTCTGTAGGCCCCTGGGTCAACGCAAACTAGAAAATCTCAACACGCATGACCAACATTACAGAACAGCAATTTTGGGTTATATTAAGCTTTAATAGGCTATCTATCTAGTTAAATACATTAGAGCATGGGATACAATGCACTCTGTCACACAGGAATGGGCTTTCGCTATGTGAAAAGGATGAAGGGAGGTGTAGTTGAACTGCCACTCACTTAGTAGGGTTACCACCTTTTTTGCTGCCTGAAAATGGGCAGCACAGATGTTGTCGGAAGGGGAGGCAGTGACATCAGAGGTGGGGCAAAGCTCCTTGGATCACATTCAGCTGGGTCAAAGCCCATCAGGGCTGCCAAATGAGGGGCCCCCACACCCTACCCCCAGGCTGCGACCCCCCCTCAACCTCCTCCACGGCCAGGCTGCAAACCACCTCCAATGCTCCCCCCTGCCACCAGCTCTTGTGTTACTGGTCGGGGAGGGGGGAGGTCCGGGAGCGGTGGAAAGATGGTTTGGGCCGATGGGCCAAACACTATGTTAAAGTGTAGCAAGAAGTGGTCATAGGCCTATGGGGCAATGATGGAAATATAAATGAATAAATGCATACACAAGCTTTTGCCCAGTAACAATCATAGGGAAGGTAAAGATCCCATGGGTCTCTACATTACAACAATTTCTCTTTATTAAACTTCTTTTTTAAGAAAGCTATTTATTCACTTAAAGGAACAGTAACATCAAAAAAATGAAATTGGTTTAAAGTAATAAAAATACAATGTAATGTTGCCCTGCAGTGGTAAAACTGCTGTGTTTGCTTCAGAAACACTACTATAGTTTATATAAACAAGCTGCTGTGTAGCCATGGGGGCAGCCATTCAAGCACAGAATACACAGTAGATAACAGATAAGTACTACTATAGTTTATATAAACATTCTGCTGTGTAGCCATAGGGGCAGCCATTCAAGCACAGGATACACAGTAGATAACAGATAAGTACTACTATAGTTTATATAAACAAGCTGCTGTGTAGCCATGGGGGCAGCCATTCAAGCACAGGATACACAGTAGATAACAGATAAGTACTACTATAGTTTATATAAACAAGCTGCTGTGTAGCCATGGGGGCAGCCATTCAAGCACAGGATACACAGTAGATAACAGATAAGTACTACTATAGTTTATATAAACAAACTGCTGTGTAGCCATGGGGGCAGCCATTCAAGCACAGAATACACAGTAGATAACAGATAAGTACTACTATAGTTTATATAAACAAGCTGCTGTGTAGCCATGGGGGCAGCCATTCAAGCACAGGATACACAGTAGATAACAGATAAGTACTACTATAGTTTATATAAATAAGCTGCCCAAGGTGATCACTTTCAAGTATTTCTTTCTGAGATGAAATTCTAATTTGCAGAGAGTATATTAATTACATATTAATTAACTACATGTGCCGGCAAGGGATCCCCCGAAATTGAAAAGCACATTATTTGATGTATAGCTGAGCTTAGAATTATTTTTCCTTTATTTTTTGAGGGCAGGTTGTTGTCTAGTGAATGTGTTTCGTGTGTATGTTCTTTTAGCAAACAAAGAAAGCATTTCTGTAATTTGATACACTAAATACATACTTCTGGGAAAAATAAAAGGCTGCAGACTGGATTGTCATGTTAGAAGTAAATGCAGAGAGATTAGCATTACAAGATATGGCGCTTGTGTGATAGGACATGACAGATATTGCAAAATATATAAATAAATTACAACCTGGTACACGGAATCCACCCAAATACAAGATACCAGCATTTGCTAAAGGTCTTGAGAACATCTATTTTTGCTAAAAGAATTAAAAGCACCTACAGAGTGTCAATCACAGCCTTTTCTCCTTGGGAAAGAACAGTGCAGTGAACACTAAGGGCTCTTACTGATGAGCGGTTGTACCTGAGCGCAGGAATAGACGCATTACATTTTTTCCAATGGGGCTGTACTCACACAGGCGCGTGTAGGCGCCGAACGCAGGTTCAGACGCAACATGCTGCATTTTTCCTGCAATCGGCGCCTACACGCTCCTGTGTGAGTACAGCCCCATTGGAAAAAATCCAATGCGTCTACTCCTTCGCTCCCCTGCTGCTGAACGCAGAAAAACGGAACGCAAGGGAGCACAGCTACAACCGCTCGTCAGTAAGAGCCCTAAAGATTATTGAAAGTCGTTTCCCATCATAATTAACGGGAGTCACAGAAAGTGCGGCTCAAGGATGACTATAGCTGCCTGAATAATTCTAATTTGCATTATCACCGCAATTCCAATTAATTGTCATGTTATGCAACCCAGGGCAGTTCTCTGCATTTTATCCCTGCAACATATGCAGGTGGGTGACTTTATTTTGCAACAATCTACATTGTTTTCGTCCTACTGAACTTCAAACCAAATGATTTTTGGATAACAATTGGTGGACTTTGAAAAATCGAAGTTTTTTTAAAAAAATTGGATTCAAATTCGATCGAATGCGTTATTACTTCGATTCGTATGATTCAGACAGACCTATTCAAACAAAAACTGACCTATTGGGCCAAAAAAAAACTTCGATTTAATTTGGGTTGGTCTTTTTGAATTCAGATTTCTAAGTTTTTCAAATTCGAAATTCGACCCTTGATAAATCTGCCCCTTAGAGTCCCCTAATTAATTAAATAAAGATAGAAAAAGATTTAGAAAAAGAAAACATAGAATGTAGAGATGTCCTATTGAACTTGCGAGAACTGTTTTTAGCCTGTTCCTCCAATATCCCAGTGAGTTTATCACTGCTTCTAGCCTTCTACCTTCAGTATATCACTGCTTCTACTCTGAGTATATCTCTCAAAGCAGCTGGTATTCTTTAACCCCTGGAATATTCAAGATATATCACTGTACATAATATCATAACTCAATCTCAATAATATTGTCCGCTAGGGGACAAAACTCGGCATCTACCGTATGTACTTGAGTATAAGCCGACCAGAGTATAAGCCGAGGTACCTAATTTTACCTATGAAAACTGGCAAAACTTATTGACTCGAGTATAAGCCCTGTCTCCCAGCAGTGCACATTCTGCCAAAGCGACCCCCCCCCAGCGATCAACCGGACTTCTTTGCAAAGTTGATGGTGACAGAGAATTGCCAAACGGATTACTGTGTGCATTGTCCCACTGTCCCACTACCATGTGCAGAGGGCGCTGTGTGATATTGCCATCACTGTTAATCCTTCATATAACCAACAGAGGGTGCTGTGTGATATTGCAGTCAATGTTATTCTTTCATATAACCAACAGAGGCGCTGTGTGATATTGCAGTCACTGTTATTCTTTCATATAACCAACAGAGGGCGCTGTGTGATATTGCAGTCTCTCCCCAAGCGAACTGTTGGTATAGGAATGATTAAAAGTGACTGCAATCTCGGCTACTGCCCGCTGACTCGAGCATAAGCCAAGGTAGACTTTTTCAGCACATTTTGGATGCAGAAAAACTCGGCTTATACTCGAGTATATATACGGTAATCACACCGTGCTTCATTGCCCTTAGATGTCAGCTACCCAAATCACACTAGGTTTATTCATTTTTATGCTTTGTGTTATTCAGGTCCTTTGTCCCTAATGATTTATCCGGCAACCCATTATCCAGAAAGTTCTGAATTATGGGAAGTCCATCTCCCATAGAGTCATTTATAAGCAAATTATTCTCATTTTTTTTTAATTATTAGCTTTTTCACTGTATTAATAACCTTTTAATTGATCCTACCTTATATATATAATTAATCCTTAATTAATCCTTATTGGAGGTGAAACAATTTTATTGGGTTTAATTAATGTTTAACTGATGTTTCAGCAGATTTAAGGTATGAAGATCCAAATAACAGAAAGATCCCTTATCCAGAAAACCCCAGGTCCCACACATTCTGGATAATAAGTCCCATACCTGTATCTGTTACTGTACTTCATCACATGAAAAGGCTTTGGTCAAGTATAAAAAATTAGAGCAACCAGTTAACAATGTTTATTCTCTTGTTTAATAACTTTTCATGTGAGATGAGATGAGATATATATTTACTCACACATCTGGGGCAGATTTAAGGATTGAATTTTAATTTTTGAATTTGAATATTGAGTTCATTTTAATGTAATTTGACTAAAGAATAGTCCAAATGTGATTCAAGTTTAAAAAAAAAAATCTAAATTCGAATTTAGAAATTTAACATGTATTGTCCCGATAAGAATTCAAATTCGATCTAAAACCTGCCAAATTGGTGTTTTAGCCTATGGGGGGCCACCTACAATCAATTTGGAGTCTTTTTGTGGACTTTTTTTCATGGGAAAACTCAAATTCGGTTTTGAAGCTCGATCCTATTCACCCGAATTTTAAAAAAATTCAAAAAATTAATACATTTTTATATTTTTTTTCTTCAAATTTCGAGTTTATGAGAGTTTTTAGAAACTCCCATAAACTCGAAATTCACCCTTGATAAATCTGCCCCATAATGGTATTTACTCTGTTGAGCCCAGATGTACACAAGAAAGAGTTCTGTGCCACCAACCCCCTTTGTAGAATAACCCCATGCACCCTTTACTCGCTAGCCATAGCGTTTGGGTTAGTAGAATGGAAAGTATGCAATCTATAAGCATTCCCCAATCAAAATAATTTAATCCTAATTAAAGATTAAAAGTAGTTAATGAACAGACTTATTGCATCGTTTGAAGACAGATAAACTTCAATAAGCCTGTTGTTTTATGTAAAACCAATTTAGAAGTCAGGTAATACCCCGACAGAATCGTATTACCTATAATGGCATTATATCCTAAAAGACTTAAACATCTTTTGACATATTATGACCCATGTCTCTGTCTGCTCCGTTTTTTCTTCCTTCCTGGCTTAAGCTTTTTTCCCTGCTATTCCAATCTGCATACAGAAGCCACAGGTTTAAACCACTGCCTCTTGACTGCCTGCTGCAGAAATACTTTCCATTTCCCCGCCTGTCTAGCTTAGTACTGTCTGTCAAGCTGACAAAATCAGTTTTTATTTGATGAAGCCAAAGATTCCGTTTTTTTTATGTTTTGTTATGAGAAATGAGAATGATATGGATCTGGAATACAAAACAGAACTATTGGATTACAAGAACACAAGGACATATCTAATTGTTAAAAAATTACAGATTCATAAATAAAACACACACTCACCATATGGCTCAGTATCAAAAACGTCTTGATATTAGGGCCAAAACAATTGCGAAATTACGACCCAGCCAATGGTTTATTCCATTATCCTGCTTTGTGAAACTGAAATCCGTTAATGCCATTAGTCTAACCTTATATTAATTAAGAAATGCTAAGTATATTAAGGTTTGTACTTTGCATGCTTTGTAAAAAGTGGGGCAGAACATTTCAAAACGTGATCAAATGGAGAACATAATGCTGTTTATTGTTTTAATATACAGCTATCCCTTTAAAAGGAGCATTTTACATCTGGGTGAAACATGAGCCCTATAAATGATGTCCGTACGTAAAATGTATTTTGTCTTTGTCATTAGAAAATATCGCCAGTGATTTTTGTTTGTTTTTAATTCATCAAGCCAGTTAAAAGACAGAGAGTGCCACAGAAAAGTCACAGTAGAGTTCCATGATCAGGGAACTACCAAATATTTGCTGAGGACTTGACATCTTCTTTTATACAAATCATGAAACTGCTATCTGCCTTCCTCATATTTTACAACAGGGAGTACATCATTTTTGTAATACATTGGTTTCAGTGAGTCATGTGATACAAATGATATCACTCTCACTGATTTTTATTTCACTTAGAACTTTTTACAGGTATTTTCCAGGATATTCATGGCTCTTATGTTTTATGTATAAACATGCTCTTATCCCTATATACTTAAACATATTGGCTGGTTATTGCTAATTATATTCATATACTTCTTTGTAAAAAATATGTGTTTCTTTCAGATCTCTAGCAATAATGTTAATCGTCAGTCATAAATTACAGGCTGATTGATTTGCACTGAGGACTATTTTTGCAATGTTGTTTGCAATGGTTGAAAAAAATGCCTTTATTTTCTACAAGAAGACAGAAATGACAGAAGCCATAGCTTTGCATCACCGCATGAGTATTGCATTCTTCATTTTGCTGTTGAGTTATGTATTACAACGGAATACAGAGAGTGCCAATGGATGAAAGAAGCAATGGAGACACTACTTTTCACCTGGCAGGCCATTCCAAAGGTGGCGGAGCCATGTGGACATCCTGCACCTGGGCCCACCTGTGGCTAGTTACACCACTGAGTGGCTGCAGGAGGTGCACCAGGACCACACCCCCAGGGGCGCGCCAGAACCTCATTCACATGTGAATCCGAAGCAAAAAATGTGTCTGGAGTGGAGCCAGGGGACTAGGCTACACCTCCAGCACCCAGGCCTGGCCAGTGATAGTTGAGATAGTATTTAAGATATCATAGGTGAAAGGGTCTGTCAGCTAAAAACCAGAAAAAGCTACAGGTGGCATGAATTTGAATTTATCAGTGAGGGATGAAAACCTCTATTGTCAAAACAAGCTGGAAGTTCCCAAGTTCCGAATGAGCAAAGATAAAGGTAACCCAAAGCTGTGCAATGGCATTAGTTCACTTCAAATATTCCTATGTTTGCTATGCTTGGCTTACTTTGATGGAAAGAGATGTACTCGGAGGCCAGTTAAACTGCAGAAGCAGAAGGAAGTGTTTGAGTGTATGATAACATTTAGCAAAATAACTGTATATGTCACATAAATCATTTGCACATTAGAATTAAATCCAGCATTAATGTTGTTTTAAAGGAGAACTAAAGCCTAACAAAAGTTTATGGCTAAGAAAGTTTATTATATACCTTGTATTGTGATTTTTATATTGTGTATATACTGTATAATGTGAGTCGGCCCCTAAGTTCTGGTAACTAAATAATACAGCCCAGAACCTGTACTTTGAATTAGAAGATGGGAAGTGAAGTGGGACATATCTGGAGGCATACATTGTCAATGCTAAAGGTCTTTGGTGGCCTTGCTCCCCTCAAAAAGCCCTATTTCTTTGGCGCTAGTAATACATACTGAAGGTCTCTATCACATTGGCAAACTTCGGTCAGTTTTATGTGGAGCCAAAAACCTGCCTGTAGACAAGGGGAGAACATACAGACTTGTTGCAGAAAGGTCCCAAACTATGTATGCAGGGTCGGACTGGAGCACGGTGGGCCCACCGGGGTCCAACATTCCGTGCCCCCCACAAGCAAGCGCGAACACATGCAAAAACTCTATGACACACCTAGCATACATGAATGCCAGCGACTTGCTGGACATTTTTACTTTGGGGCCCAGCAACTTAGGGTCTGGCTGTAGGCGGCCCATCTGTTTTTTCCCCGGTGTCCCGATGGCCCAGTCTGACGCTGTATGTATATACTTTACTGATCATTTCAACCACTAATATATGTTTTAGTCATTTTTCTACCAAGATCCATCTTTCTTATTTGTATACATATTGTAGTTCATAGAATTATTATTTTTAACAACAATGTAACTATGTCTCAGCTGCACTAGCTTCAAATGACAACAATAATTGAACAGATTAATAGACTAAAGAGAGTGCACTTGCTGTTAAAATACCATTCCTAACCAGTTTACTGTAATAATTGCATAGCATTAGTAGATAAAGGCAGGAGGATTAAGAATATAATGATTGCAGCTCAATTTTACATTTCAAGAAACTGTAAGAGAGGATTTGGAAACATCACCATCATGATAATTCACTGTCTTTGCAGAACAGACCAAGCAAGTTGGCCTTTCAGTCATGTCAAATCAACTCTTGAGCTATAAAGTGCCTAATTAAGTGAAGCTCAAAATTACATGCACAAGAAAAAAATATCTTCAGTGCTCTGTTGGTATATGGTGCTTCTGAGCAATTCTCAAAGAGCTTGAGAACAATTTGCAATTCTAAGAAGGATATTATTTTCCTTAACGTGGGATGTCTGCCCAGATCTGCGGCATAACTGGGTGGGTTTCCAGGGGGTGGATAGATAACAGAGCAGTCCTATTTGTGAGTGGGAAAAAGTGATCAGATGGCACAGACATGATTGGAAATGAGATCATATTTTATCTAAAATGTCAGCTCCATATATTGTCACTTTTTGAGAAGAGAGAAATATGTAGCAAACCTTTAACTGTGCATTTCATTCTTTTTTAAATCATTTTACATGAATTGTTAGTTCTCTTGAGTTACTTTTGTAAGATTCAATGCAAAAGAAATATATTTGCATTTGCAAATGTTTATAAAAGCACAAAGAATGGGATCCAGGAACCCATTTTCCGGTGAGATTCAATTTACAGGAAGGCTGTATTCCATAGACTCCATTTTAATGCAATAATTCTTTAACTTTTAAAACTAAATTCCTTTTTCTCAGTACCAGTATGGGACCTGTTATCCAGAATGCTCAGTGACCGGGGTTTTATGGATAATCTTTCTGTAAATTGGATCTTTATACTTTAAGTTTACTAAAAATACTGTAAACATTAAATAATCTCATTAGGATTGTTTTGCCTGCAGTAAAGATTAATTATATCTTAGTTTGAATCAAATACAAGGTACCGTTTTATTATTAGAAGTAAAATGGAAATCATTTTTTAAAAAATGTAATGATTTGGATAAAATGGAATCTATGGTAGACAGCCTTCCCATAATCCAGAGCTGTCTGGATAATGGGTTTCTGGATAGCAGATCCCATACCTTACCTTGTACTTGATCCCAGCTAAGATATAATTAATCCTTATTGGCGGCAAAAACAATACCTGTCTTCTGGGAATTGATGTACACTTGACTACTATGCCTTATGGGAGTGACAGTCTTCAGTGTCGGACTGGGACACCAGGGGCCCATCCAAAAACCTTAGACCAGGGGCCCACTCTCAGTACTAATATTCTTCATCTCCTCGATCAACCTCTATTCTCCTAGTTTGTTTTCTTTACATACTATAATCTATTATTCCATCTGTTTAGCCTCTTTGTTCTCATATAATAGGGAATGGCCATGAAATAGGCCAAATGTTTAGCAGCATGGGGGCCCACTGACACTTTGGGCCACCGGGAGTTTTCCTGGTATCCCAGTGGGCCAGTCCGACACTGACAGTCTTCATTGTGCTGTATTATCTTCTGCTATCCTCCCTCCTCTGTGATATGCTACACCTGCATCATCTCCTGTGTGAGTAAACCTGTGATCACATTTGCATTTGTTACAATAAACCATCTACTTTATTTGCATCAAGAACCTCCTGGCATCCAATTAATCCATTTTTATATTCAGTAGCCTGTGTGTTGTAGTTATACTACATCTTAAAGGGATAGCTTCCACTTGGCGAAGGCCCTGAGCCTGCACTGTAAGTCGCATGTAGCCAATGCTCTATCATACTAGTGGGTATTTGTCTAAATACAGCCAAATAGGTGCTACATACAATATAAGTAAAATATTGTGGCATTGAAGTGAACACCAAAGAGCTGTCTATAATTTTGGAAAAACATTCCAGTGCCTGCTTTAAAATAAACAGGAACTACATTTCCGTCTTTTAAGGAAGCTATATTTATAGAATCATCACATGTAAACAAAGCTAAGTAATGTTAGGAAAGACAGATTTACAGATTAATACCTTTCTCATTATGAGAATTTTTATTTTTTTTTTCCTTCCACTTTTTTTGGTAAATAATATTTGTCCTTTAGGTTAAGAATACCCCAATGGCATTAATATCAGGGTGAAGCATGTTTTTTTAAGCATTCACGAAAAAATGTACAGAATTACAAGGATCATATAATTTCATGGCAGATGTTATTACCATAATAATTCAGTATCAGTACCCATTTGCATCATTAGAGCAGTGGAAAATCATCCTCTGGAGTGATGAATCAACCTTCAACATCTGGAAATCTGACAGATAAATCAGAGTTTGGAGGATGCTAGGGGAACTTTGTCTGAATACTGATACATTCCTATAATTGATAGGATTATGTCAGTATTACTAGTAAAAAATGGAAAATAATATTATTATTTTTAATTGCTTCCCCCTCCCCATTATCCCAGTAGTACTTACCAATTCAACACTCTGGGCTAACTTGACTTACCAGAGCAGTGAGAGGTGGTTCTGTTAGACATGCAGGTCTGGAGAAAGGTTAATCCCTCTATAGGCTTGAGTACAAATGGAAACAGCACTCCATCATATAGCAGAATTTCATTATTGTCTGTACCAAATCACAAAGCAAGATCTAATAGAAATATGGTAAAAAAAAAAAGTTATCCACTAAATTCAAGGTTCAGTTTGGGACTTTCTCAATTCCTAGCATTTTTTTTTTACCTTGATTGGTTTTCAGCTGAATCCTAAGTGTTTCACCAAACTGAATCCACACTCTCAATGTCATGTGACTTAATAGCAAATTGCTGCTTTTTATGGAGCATTATAGATAATAAGTTTACTGATAATAGATGCTATACTTAGATAGTGGAGAATGCCAACCACTAACATTGCATGGCACTTGAGCCCTGGTTATAATCCATTAAAAACACATGTATTAAAAATTGCATATCTGTTGGAAAGTGGTCAGACACACACTGGAGGCATGGTCAAACTATGAAATATCATGGATAGGCCACATTCACACAGTTAGACTGACCATCTTACCTAAGGTTTTATACTACTTTAAAACCCTAACAATCCCTTTACCTTGAAAATTTACAAAAGCGGGTTATGAAATTTATATGGAAGGCAAAGCCTCCTAGGATATCTAAAGTGACTTTGCAAACTTCCAGACTACTTAGTTGCCTGGGAGTCCCAGACATTAGCAAATATCTCCAGGCAGCACATTTAGCGATCATCACACTGCTATTCTCCAATCTCCCTTCAAAATTTCAATGGAGAAAGCATTCATACAACCAGTTAAAATGGCAGCAACCCCATGGATCCCATATGTATCTAGACCCAACTACCTTACCCCAATGCTGGAACTGACTCAAAACACTTGGGATAAAATAAAAAGCTAATCTTTCATTCCCCCACTACCCAGTGGCACCCATCCTGGGCAACACAGACTTTCCCCACAGGCCTAGACAAAGCCTCCTTTTGGAGGTGGGAGACTAAGGGCCCTACAACCCTAAAACATCTGTATGTTTGTCTGGCCCAATTCAATGGAACCTATCTTGATACATGTAGATAAAACACTTTTTGAAATCAAAGTATAAAGGGATAGATGCCCCCTTCTCCTCATATCTGCACCACATATCCATACTCTAAATGTATACTATCAAGGCTATATTGCATATTGCAAAACTAAGGATATATATGTAGTTGGCCCTCCTATAGCTGCTCTATTAGCCTCTACTATTCTGGGAAGGCTTTCCATTAGATGTTGGAACATTGATTTTGGGATTTACTCCATTCAGGCACAGAAAGTAGTGAGGTTGACACTGGTGTCTCTGCTGTTTCTCTGTGTTGGCAGTGTTGTATTCATGAAAGATGCATGGGGATGCCATGTAGGCATTCTGCCCTTTACATTAGTGTCATTGAGACGTGCAGGGGAATGGAGGCCATGCATTTACCATCTGTCTATAGCAGTGGGCTCTGCAGGAAGATTAAGAGGTGTTATTTTAAACCTGCTGGTATTCTTGCACTTCTGCCTGGGATCCACAATGAAAGTGTGGGTGTCAGAGACATAGGAGGTGCTCTCAGTGAGAGACTGGTACGAATCAGAGACACAGGTTATATCATTAAAGGGGAACTCCACAAAAACATAACTTAATCTTTTTGAAAATTAAACATAATTTCAAGCAACTTTGCACTATAAATCAATTAAAAAATATGCAGACTTTTCATGTTTATGAATGGTTTCTGACAGTTCCCTAAGCCTAGCACCCTGCTCTCCTGCTGATCTGTCTGACTACTTTGCTGAACTGACTGACTACTGTTACTTTGTATCAACAGCCATCTGTCCTCAGCCTGCATCCTCCAAACCCCCACAATTCCCTGCACACGTGATTTCAATAAGGAAAGGAACATCCCAGTGCAATGCATTGTGGGTTATGTAGTTCCTGCATGCTGTCTGTAAGCTGTGGAGAAGTTGTTGTAACATCAGTGTTTAGTCCCTCCTTCTCTAGCAGGATTTTAAATGATGCAGAAAGAGAAGAACTGTTAAACAGCTGGATTTCAGCATAGAAAATGCCATTTATTCATACTTTTTGAAAAAACGTGTAACTGTGATTGGTATATTAGGGGTTTCTGTGTTATGTGGCCTCTTTATCAGATTTTGGTTTAGAAGCTGGAGTTCCCCTTTAAATTATATAATAAAATGAGAAATTGTAGGGGGTGTGTGAAAATCCGAGAAAAGGGTGATATATTTTCAAGGTGAAGCCGTGAGAGAGCAGTAACAATGAGATTGACAGGAAACATCCTTAAAACGACTGAGAGAGAGGGGGCATAATAGGAGGGACAGGTGGTATCTTTAAAGTGAGATGTTATAAGAAAGGGTATAACAGGGAAGCCATCTGGCTACTATTTGCTAGTGCTATTTATAGGTACTTTTCTGGTGGAAACCAGATGAATGAGAGTTGAGACAACATATTTCTTTACAGTGATTGACACTGAAACAGGGCAAAGGTCATAATCATTGTGACAGTGAGTGGTGTGAGAGGGGATTAGGAGGGCAGACATCTTGTCTGACATTTTGGGTTGGGACCTGATTTTACCTGGTCATCTGGTATGTTTAATGTCAGTTTTATTAATAGGGAAGAATGATAACAGAATTTACCAGCTTGGCCACTAACGCACATATGGTTCCAGTCTTAGTACTAGTCCAGAAAATAACATGGCTCTGTTTATTAAGAAACTGTGGAAAAGGTTCCAAAAATCTGCTCACATCTATATTGGCCCTAAAGAATCAGTGAAATGATCCAGGGCTTGTTTTCCTGAAAGTAAATGGATGGAAGTATGCAGTGTTGGACTGGGGCACCTGGGGCCCACCAGAGAACCTGATCTGAAGGGCCCCCCAATTTACTCATGAAAGCCGACAAGGAAAATGAACGCTAGCACATCTTCACTTTGAATTGCTCTCATTGCTGAAGCAACGCTAGTAAAAATTCGGACAAAACCTCGCATTTTAGTGAATTAGCGTTGTCTGAGCGAATTTTTGCTTGGCGCAGTGTAGCTCTGGGGGGCAAATACACTAACGTCCAAAAAAAATCACCATCAACTGCTTATCTCACAGCACAACACTTCACCAGGCGTAGATTCGCTAGGACAACTAGCGAATCTACTAATTCACTAAAATCCGAAATTGTGAACGCTGGCGAAGTTGCGCTAGTGTTACTGCACCAACGAAGCGAAGTTAGCATTGGCTAATTTGCATACGGCGGGAAGTTAAAGCTGAATGGACGTATATGTTGCAGCAAATACATTACATTACGGAAGTCCAGGGAACCTTAATCAAATAAAACAGAGTTGTTATATTGTCCTACACATGAGCCCACTGTATAGTTTATGAGCCATATGTTAGAAAATGTAGGAGGGAAGCCGGTTACCCCCAAAAAAATTTACGATATTTTTCAGCCTATCACCCTGAAAAAGGAAAAGTTGCCAGCGTTTTTTGGGACTTAGAAAAATGTTTTAACTATTTTTTGGGGAACTCCTATCTACTTTATTGCACTTCCCCTGGTCTGAGGTGGCGAAGGCAAGTCTGGCGCAAGAGGTAACGTTCAGTAAAATCCGCATCTTGGTGAATTTGTGCAGTTACGTCCCTTCGCCAGAGCGCAAATATGCCAGGCGTTAGGGAGTGAAATACCGCTAGTCTATCTCCTTCGCTATGAAGTTGCACCAGCGACCGTTAGTAAATCAGCAAAGTTCCGAAATGACGTCACGCCAGCGTTACAAACATAGAGCGTAGTGCTACACAATCAATCTCACCGCTTTTTGTGGCGTCGGGTGCCAGCTGCGACTCTGTCTGCCCAGGTCCAGTTCAAATTCCAATACAAACTCCAGCAGGACTCCGGTATAGTGAAAGAAATTTATTTGTGCAAATGAAGCAACATTTCGGGCATAACCAGCCCTTTATCAAGCCAGCGTTAGTCACTTCGCCCTTTAGTAAATTTGCCTCTGGATGCGAAGCGGCGACTTTTAGCCTGTTAGTAAATCTGCCCCTTAGTCTGCTTTACATTGAAACCTCTTATTAGATTCAAATAAAATGAACACAGGCAGGATTATTGTCTCCTGGTGTTGTATCAAATGTATTTCATAGAGATTTTTGATTTTCCATTAAACTGATATGAAAATACCAGTAAAATACACATTTATGATACATGTCAGCGCCATATAAAGATGGGGAGATTATAAGAACACTGTATTGAAGTTATGAGATGAATTATTGGCAAAATTCCTTCTTCAGCACAACTGCTGCCCCCATTAAACCCTGACTGAGCAGCACTTACTCCCCCTCAGCAGGAAAGCGGCTAATCAGCACCCCTGGGTGGCTTCTATTACCAAGCTGCCCTGTCACCATAGCAACCCGTCCCGCCCTCTCCACCGCCTGCTGCCATCTTGCCCGCTGTAAAGTCTCGCGAGAGTTTGCCGCAGCGGCTGAGCGAGAGCGGGCGGGGAGTAACTTTGTTCTTAACTTGGGCAAGAGGAAAACGGAGTCCGGGAGGACCGGGCGGAGAACGTCTCGGTTGCCGTGGGGATGTTGACGGACAGGGGCCCGTAGAAGGGATGGGGGAGGGGTTATCGCGGGCTGTGGAAGCTGCTGATTTGTGTGCGGACAATGAGGGTCTGTGAGAGCTGCAGGAGGAGCCGTGACACAATCCCAGGTATGACTTGTGTGTGTTCTGCTGCTGCTGGAGATGCTGCAGAGACATTGGATTCTCAGTCTAATGGATTTATACTCATCTATTTATACTTATATATTTATACTCACAGCTCAGTCTCACTGTATTTATGTACAGGAAGCTGCTACACTAACTAAATGCTTTGCTACAAATGTCTCCCTGTATTGCGGGGCTGATGTACAAAGGGCGCCGACCCCACAGCTGTCCTTCTTTCATCTGTTGTCCTTGTGCAGCAGCAGGAGGAGGAGGAGGAGGAGGAGGAGGCAACACTGAGCGGCTTTTGTCTCATGGAGACACTGGAGTGAAGATGTTGTGACTGTGTCTCTCACTAATGTACAACGGGACTCCCTCTAGTTATTGTTCAACACTTGAGACTTACAGGGGGTTTTGGGAGGAGGGTCACACACTGGACATCCCTGAGCTTCATTAGTCTTTTCCCCCCTCAGCCTTTCTGTTATGCTCAGGTCTCTGGAACACTATTTCCACCTAATGTTCTGCCCATAGTGTTCTGCCCATAGTGTTCTGCCCATAGTGTTCTGCCCCTTAGTATTCTGCCCATAGTGTTCTGCCCATAGTGTTCTGCCCATAGTGTTCTGCCCGTAGTGTTCTGCCCATAGTGTTCTGCCCCTTAGTATTCTGCCCATAGTGTTCTGCCCATAGTGTTCTGCCCATAGTGTTCTGCCCGTAGTGTTCTGCCCATAGTGTTCTGCCCCTTAGTATTCTGCCCATAGTGTTCTGCCCATAGTGTTCTGCCCCTTAGTATTCTACCCATAGTGTTCTGCCCATAGTGTTCTGCCCATAGTGTTCTGCCCATAGTGTTCTGCCCATAGTGTTCTGCCCCTTAGTATTCTGCCCATAGTGTTCTGCCCATAGTGTTCTGCCCATAGTGTTCTGCCCATAGTGTTCTGCCCATAGTGTTCTGCCCATAGTGTTCTGCCCCTTAGTATTCTGCCCATAGTGTTCTGCCCATAGTGTTCTGCCCATAGTGTTCTGCCCATAGTGTTCTGCCCATAGTGTTCTGCCCATAGTGTTCTGTAGTGTTCTGCCCATAGTGTTCTGCCCATAGTGTTCTGTAGTGTTCTGTAGTGTTCTGCCCATAGTGTTCTGCCCCTTAGTATTCTGCCCATAGTGTTCTGCCCCTTAGTATTCTGCCCATAGTGTTCTGCCCCTTAGTATTCTGCCCATAGTGTTCTGCCCATAGTGTTCTGTAGTGTTCTGCCCGTAGTGTTCTGCCCATAGTGTTCTGCCCATAGTGTTCTGCCCATAGTGTTCTGCCCATAGTGTTCTGCCCATAGTGTTCTGTAGTGTTCTGCCCATAGTGTTCTGCCCCTTAGTATTCTGCCCATAGTGTTCTGCCCCTTAGTATTCTGCCCATAGTGTTCTGCCCCTTAGTATTCTGCCCATAGTGTTCTGCCCATAGTGTTCTGTAGTGTTCTGCCCGTAGTGTTCTGCCCATAGTGTTCTGCCCGTAGTGTTCTGCCCATAGTGTTCTGCCCATAGTGTTCTGCCCATAGTGTTCTGCCCGTAGTGTTCTGCCCATAGTGTTCTGCCCATAGTGTTCTGCCCATAGTGTTCTGCCCATAGTGTTCTGCCCATAGTGTTCTGCCCATAGTGTTCTGTAGCGTTCTGCCCGTAGCGTTCTGCCCGTAGCGTTCTGCCCGTAGCGTTCTGCCCATAGCGTTCTGCCCATAGTGTTCTGTAGTGTTCTGCCCGTAGTGTGTTCTGCCCATAGTGTGTTCTGCCCGTAGTGTGTTCTGCCCGTAGTGTGTTCTGCCCATAGTGTTCTGCCATTGTACAGTGCTACCGTGTATTCATAGTTGCTGGTAATCGATATTAATGTGCCGCACCCCAATTTCCCTCATATTATGTACCACATCCATCTTGCACCATTGGCACATATTGCCACTGTACTGATATAAGTATATCATTGTAGGGGTCTAGTAAATTAGCCACCCGTAGTAATACTGGCATGCAAATCACCAGTGTTATGCATGCCTAAATGGGTCCTAATGGGGGGGCCTATTTCATCATATTACCTTAAGCTATGCCCCTTGGTGTTCTCACAGTGTACGGTAGATGGCACTGTGCTATAGTATAAAGGTCTGGGTAACCATGTGCTCAAAGTTCATTGCTTTAGCCCATACCAAGCAGGCAGGAAGGGAATGGGTAGTGGAACCTAGGTACATTAGGCCTAGTAAAGAATAAGCTATTCTCTGTGATAGGTCACTCTAGGAGTGATAGACAGGTTATTTAGTTGAGCAACCTAAGGGCAGAGACACACGGTCAGATTCAGGGAGATTAGTTGCCCGGCGAAAAGCCTTCCCACTGGCTAAAATCTAAATTCACGTAGGGATGGCAATCGGAACGCTTTGTTATCCGAAGTATCTCATGAGGCAACTTTGTGTGACTTGGAAAATGAAGCGCTCAGAGTGCCATCCCACCGTCATTTTTCATTCTAGCCGGCTGGAAGGCAGTTTGGGGAGATTAGTCGCCCCACGAAGAGGAGATTTGTCGATGGGGGACTAATCTCCCCAAATGTGACCATGTGTCTCTGCCCTAAGGCTCCAATGAGGAGAGTCAGAGGGATTAAGATGCCGGGTACTAATTGCCCAGAAGTAGGGACTAAGTGTACAGACTTAAACTGGCCATAGACGCAAAGATCCAATCGTACAAATTGAGGATTCGTATGATTTTTGGACCGTGTGTGGAGAGTCCCGACATTTTTCGTCCTGTGGAGACTGGTCGTTTGGTTGATCAGACAGGTTAAAAGATTACGGTCGGCTGCCGATAATATCTCTGCGTGTATTGCCGATCGTACGATTTTCAGTTGGAGACTGTCACCAGCTTTTGTCGGACATAACTATCATACGATTGCTGTCAGGGGCAGAACATCGGCTCATCTGTTCTTTTACTACTTTATTTGATCTGAATGGTTCGTGGCAGGTCGGGAGACGGGGAAGTCGGCCAGCTTAAGATATGTAGCGATTCCCCTGGGTTCCATTTATGGAAAAGGCTTGGGTGTACCTTTAATTGCTGCTGTGCCAGTAGGAACTAAGCTGATCATTGGTGCTTGTGAGTATATGCTATCCTCTGTTGCGCTATGTTCCTGTTGATTTCTATGAAACTCCTATGTGGATGAAGCTGCTGAGTAAACTATGTTTATGGTTAAGCTTAAAGAACCACTGGTGCTCAATTATTGTGTATAGTACATTATTACAGTTCCACTACACCCTGCCTCCACACCGCGAGGGCTTTACCCCTGAGAAAAAGGTCTCATCCGGAGCACAAAAATATGTTGGAATAAGCCACTCAGTTTACTATAGCTCTACATTATTATTAATGTTCAGGTCACCCTTCTGAAATACAATGCCCTGTTCTCATGATGAATCGCATCTTTTATTTGCAGGAGTCTGCAACTGCCAGCAAGGTACTGGCACTTTTAACTTCAAGCCATAAGTCTGTGTCAAAAACCGTTCTTGTTCCTAGATCTTCCAGTGTGTCGACCAGCATAGTTTATTTGTTTGTTCTAGCGGGGAAATGCATGTATGACCTATACTTCCATAATGACAGCATTTAATTTCCATACTCCAATATTACACTTGCCACTTCCCAAATTGAATACATAGTCTATTTGTGCAAGAAATGTAGCAAATGTGGCATGTCCACTATTCATCCCCAAGAGATTGTGAACTGTAGCTCCCACAGACTTGATATTATAGTTGTAAGTAAAAAATAAAAATACACAGTGTAATCATAGTAATATTTTACTAATGGTTTTTGATGAGCTTTGACTATTGGGCCTTTGTGCCCTGTACCATATACACTGTCTCCCTTATTAGAGGACGCAATATGTACTGTACTTTATTTTTTATACCGTGCATTTTAATTGCACACATTTTACTAGTACACCTGCTGTGACAAGCAGTTGCACCTTATAATATTTGAAGCCTTTGCTGAATGTTGTCACTGAGTGGCACTAAGCTCAACAACATCAGTAGTCCTCAGGTTTGGTCCTTGAGAGTGACCTACTCCTCACACAACTATGTACATTTAGGTTCATAGGAGTCGGTTAAATGTAATTAGTGAAGGTTAGCTATTTATAGCCAGAGTAGGGCAGTTCTGCTATATATATGTGCCATGCTATATATGTGCCATACTTCCCTTGGCTCACTTTCCTTCTCAACATGGGTTTTCCCCTTGACCCACTGCTTCCCCACCTGACTTTTTATAGGCAGGCTGCTATCTAACATTACCCAGTACACTGAATTTATGGGCAGCAGGGATGAAAAATGCATGAACATCCACTACGAGCATGTTCCGCAAGCAATTGACCCCACCTACGAACACTGGGAAATGTTTTTTTTAGTGGCCGGAGGGCCACATAGTATGTTAATACATCGAACCTTCTTTACTGCTATTTACATTAATTTCAAATAGAGTAACATTTAGGGACCCATTTACTTACTTCGAGTGAAGGAATAAAGGAAAAAAAGTTTGAATTTCGAATGGTCGAATATGGCTACTTCGACCTTCGACTACGACCTTCGACTTCGAATCAAACGATTTTGAACTATTCGACCATTCCATAGTCGAAGTACTGTCTCTTTAGAAAATTCTTCGACCCCCTAGTTCGTCACCTAAAACCTACTGAGGCCAAAGTTAGCCTATCGAATGATTAAAATCCTTCAATTCGAAGGATTTAATCGTTCGATCGAACGATTATTCCTTAGATCATTTGATCGTAGGAATATCGGTCAATCCTTCGGCTTCGAATATCGAAGTCGAAGGATTTTACTTTGACGGTCGAATATCGAGGGTTAATTAACCCTCGATATTCGACCCTAGTTAAATGTGCCCTTCAGGGTCAGGGCACACGCTCGGATTCAGGGAGATTAGTCGCCCGGCGACAAATCTCCTCTTCTTCAGGGTGACTAATCTCCCCGAACTGCATCCTGCTGGCTAGAATGTAAATCGTCGGCGGGATGGCACTAGGAGCTCTTCATTTTCCGAAGTCGCCCGAAGTTTCCTCATGAGGCAACTTCGTGTGTCTTCGGAAAACGGAGCACTCCGTATGCCATCCCGCCAGCAATTTACATTTTAGCCGGCGGGAGGCAGTTTGGGGAGATTCGTTACCCCGAAGAAGAGGTGATTTGTCGCAGGCGACTCATCTCCCCGAATCTGAGCGTGAAAACGAAGCGTACCATCCCCGTGTAGTGATGATTCTCCAGAACAGAACTGTGCTTTTATCATTTTGCACCACTGAATTGTCCATTCTTCCTGGGGAACACACTTTTTCTTTCTATCCTAGCACTATCTTAGTTTTTGTTTCGGTCTAGACGTTATTTTTCTGTGAATCACACTTACTGCTTTGCCCTTTTGAATCATTGCTGTAAACAAAGCTTGCTACCTAGGCTCGTTGATGCAATTGAAATGCCGTCACAATTGAGTCACCTGCCAGTATTATCATTATTGTGGATACCTGGCTCTTTTGTTTGTGTAAAATAAGCATTATAGGAAGAGTAAGTCTTCATGTATGCACACTGAACATTCCATTTCTTTATATATTATATATATTTATTTGTGAGAAGGAGCTGCCTATGTATTGTCCATAGGTAGTTCATCTAGTGGCCAGTAAATTACCCAAGTGTAGGTACTGCCTTCCAAATATTTCCCTGCTGCGAAACTCATGCTCTGGTTTGGAAGTGTCCATTGGCAGATGTGGTGATACCAACTGGGGCACAATGGCTGGCAGCTGCTCCAGGAAAAGGAGATCTGAAAAATCCAGCCTGTGTGTGCCAAAGCATGGTGCCCTTCCGTCTGTATTTACGGATAGGGTGAACACAGTGGAAGATGTTAGTCTTAAAGGGATCCTGTCATCGGAAAACATGTTTTTTTCAAAACGCATCAGTTAATAGTGCTACACCAGCAGAATTATGCACTGAAATCCATTTCTCAAAAGAGCAAACAGATTTTTTTATATTCAATTTTGAAATCTGACATGGGGCTAGACATATTGTCAATTTCCCAGCTGCCCCAAGTCATGTGACTTGTGCCTGCACTTTAGGAGAGAAATGCTTTCTGGCAGGCTGCTGTTTTTCCTTCTCAATGTAACTGAATGTGTCTCAGTGGGACATGGGTTTTTACTATTGAGTGTTCTTAGCTTTACCAGGCAGCTGTTATCTTATGTTAGGGAGCTGTTATCTGGTTACCGTCCCATTGTTCTTTTGTTTGGCTGCTGGGGGGGGGGAGGCAGGGGGACGATATCACTCTAACTTGCAGTACAGCAGTAAAGAGTGATTGACGTTTATCAGAGCACAAGTCACATGACTTGGGGCAGCTGGGAAACTGACAAAATGTCTAGCCCCATGTCAGATTTCAAAATTGAATATAAAAAAATCTGTTTGCTCTTTTGAGAAATGGATTTCAGTGCAGAATTCTGCTGGAGCAGCACTATTAACTGATTCATTTTGAATTTTTTTTTTCCCATAACAGTATCCCTTTAAATACAAATGCAAATAAAAATAGAGGCAATGTTCTTTGCAAAAGTTAATGGTAATCCTTAATTATGGAAAAAATTTACTTTGCACTGGCTTCGGGCATAAAGGAGAAGCTGATTGCTGTACCACCATCATAGTCTAACTTGTTTCGCACCCTATAAAAATACATTGATTCATTGCATTTGCTGTTTATAATGGCAAGTTCAAATTTAAAATGTTACTTTGCATATTTCAAAATATGCCTTTTTAATATAATATAGTGTTTTGTTCTTGAGTGTTTCATGCATTGTGAGGATTGCAGTGCAGATTAAGAGGTGGGCTAGCTTTTGCTAGAAATATTGTTCTTAAATATAGAAATCAATGCCAGGCTCTTGTGGCACCAAAGGTGATTTGAGGACTGCTGCCTCCCCTTAACTGCTAAAAGTGAACTGGCCAAGTTCATGGGAAGGGAGAGGAATAAATATTCTCCCCTAGCTTGCTGTTATATACAGCTTTGCCATTCAGTATTGTATATCTGCTGTGCCTCTTTATTAAAATTTGTAGTTGGCAGATAAAACTATTGGCAGGGTTGCCACTGTGGTAGACAACTGGCTTACGGGCATTCAAGGGCACAATACTCAGGGCTACAAGATTTCTGATGGCAGCACTTAGCATTGGTTCTGAAAGGCAGTCTACTTCTATGGCTGTAGCAGAGCTTTTTTTTTTTTTTTTTCAGGTTAAAGCATGTACTGGGGAAAAAGCTAATGGCGCACATTGCATATGTCAGACAAGAGCCATGCAATTGCTCAGTATTCCCCTTTCTGGATTGTTTTACAAAAACATCATGCCTGTAGGCCTGGCTATGGTCACGTATTGTTTTACAGTTCTTTTGCAAAGCCATGTGTCTTGTAGTAATGGATCTGTTTGATCTCTCTGGAGGAACGTAAGCAAAGAAAGATTGCCTCGACTGGGGGCCCTGGAGCAAGGCCCTTTTGCTTCTGGGTTCTCTGGTGAAGCTCCTTATTTTATCCAGAGCTTAAAGGGATCCTGTCATCGGAAAACATGTTTTTTTTTTTCAAAACACATCAGTTAATAGTGCTACTCCAGCAGAATTCTGCACTGAAATCCATTTCTCAAAAGAGCAAACAGATTTTTTATATTCAATTTTGAAATCTGACATGGGGCTAGACATTTTGTCAATTTCCCAGCTGCCCCTGGTCATGTGACTTGTGTCCAGCAACTCAGATGTTGATTGTCCCACTTGGTATATCACTTCATTGTTACACTATTCTTTCCTGGCTCCCACGATGTGTGCCTGCTTTATTGTTTTCTTTGTGTGCGTAGCTAAATGAATACTTTTCCTGCAATTTGTTGTGTACATCGATGCACTAAGGGAGAGATTTATAGTTCCCAGCTGTACAGTTCTTGTAATTAAAAATTCAGATGGTTTATAATAGGGCAAGTCATATTTTATAAAAGTGAGAAAGTAAGCTTGGTACATATTTACATATTTTAATTTAAGCTACTTTTTTAGCCTTTGGGGTAGGACTACATGGTCGTTTTTGACACGATCCGACGCGCTGCAACAAAACGCCAGCATCAAATCGCATGCAACGTAAATAGGGTAAGAGATAGAAATGTCAGATGAAGTCGCAGCGTTGATACGACGCGACACGACTGACGCAGCGTGCTGCGGCTGCATCCGACAGTCGTGTTGTGTCGGATCAACACTGCGACACCATCCGACAATGCATTCGCTTACCTTATTTCCGTTGCATGCAATTTGACGCTGGCGTTTGGTTGCAGCGCGTCAGATTGAGCTGAAACGGCCATGTAGTCCTACCCTTAGGGTCAGGGCACACAGGCAGATTCGGGGAGATTAGCCGCCCAACGACAGATCTCTTCTTCGGGGCAACTCATCTCCCCAAACTACCTCCCCTGCCTTCCCACCGCTAGAATTTAAATCGCCAGCGGGATGGCACTCGGCGCGATTCGTTTTCCAAAGTAACCCGAAGTTGCTTCACATGGAAACGTCGGGCGACTTCGGAAAACAAATCGTGCTGATTGCCACCCCGCTGGTGGTTTACGTTTTAGCCGACGGGAAGGCAGGGAAGGCAGATTGGGAAGATTAGTTGCCCTGAAGAAGAGGGGATTAATCTCCCCGAATCTGCCTGTGTGCCCTCACCCTTACTGTTGCATTAAAGGAGTAGTTCTAAATTTGGGTATGATTGGTATTCTGATACAGTTTGCATTTAGTCTTCATTTTTTATTATTTGTTTTTGTTTTTTTTTTTTTGTTCGATTATTTAGCTTTCTGATCAGCAGCTATCTGGTTGCTAGGGTCCAGTTTACCTTAGCAACTAGGCAATGGTTTGAATTGGAGACCACTGAATATGAGAAGGCCTGAATAGAAAGATAAGTAATAATATGTAACCACACTAATAACATTGCGGCCTCACAGAGAAATCCTGTTTCAGTTGCTGTGGTCAGTGACCCAGTTGAAAGCTGGAAAGGCAAAAGAGGAACACAATTTTTTAGAAAAGTTTTAATGATGAATTAAAGGGGGTTGGGTTTTAAGTCAATTTTTTTTTTAATTATAGTGAGAAAAAGTGGAGTTTTAGTAAATACCACCCCAAAGATTTGTAAAACATTCCATAACATAGAAAAGCTTCCTTAAATGGGCAGATTCGGGGAGATTTAGTCGCCTGGCGACTAATCGCCTCTTCTGCGGGTCGACAATCTCCCTGAACTGCCTCCCCCCTGCCTGCCGTCTGCTATAATGACAAAACGACAGCGCCAATGCACTCGCGGCGCTTCGATTTCCGAAGTCGAACAACCAATAACTGTGTATTGTCCTGAGCATTTCTAGAAATAAAGAGAAAGTAACCTCACTTGTTTAACAGGGTGATTACTGCTAGGTGTTTTTTTTCCATTTACCTTTATTGAATCCAAATCCTGTTTTTAGAAAAACCCTCTTTAAACTGCTCAACACAAAAGCAGCATGCAAGGCCTATTCATTTGTGAGGCTAGAGGCACATTTGCTTTGTTAGATGCCCTGTGGCAGAACTGTGTTATGTTAAACACTGAAAGAAGTTGCATTGTCCAGGGCAAGCTACTAAAATACAGATTATTTTGTGCTGCTTTTGGTTTTTAAAAGGTCAAAACTTTAGCTTCATACAAGAATAATACCCATGTGCAAGAAGGTAAAGCGTGTTGTTTACCTTTAAAAGAACAGTTCAGTGTAAAAATAAAAACTGGGTAAATAGGCTGTGCAAAATAACTTTTTTTTTCTAATATAGTTAGTTAGCTAAAAATTTAATGTATAAAGGCTGGAGTGACTGGATTTGTAACTAAACATAACCGAACATTACTTCCTGCTTTTCAGCTCTCTAACTCTGAGTTAGTCAGCGACTATAAGGGGGGCAACATGGGACATAACTGTTCAGCGAGTTTACAATTGATAATCAGCATTCAGCTCAGATTCAAAAGCAACAGTTATGATCCATTCGGCCCTCCCTCAAGTCAATGATTGGCTACTGCATGTTAACCAATCAGTGGAAACCAAGAGAGCTGCAAAGCAGGAAGTAGTGTTCTGGCTATTATGTTACACATCCACTCACTGCAGCCTTTATACATTTTTGCCTAACTAACTATATTAGAAACATGTTTTATATTGCCCAGCCTATCTATTTATACAGTTTTATTTTTACACTGAACAATTCATTTAAAGATGTTTTGGCCTTCTTTACCATCCTAAAGCAGGCCATAGACTTAGAGATCCGCTCTGTTGTCGATGTTGCCAAAACTCGATTCGAGTTTTTTCTCTGAAAAAAACTCGGATGTCAGGAAGGAACAAAACAACTCCAAATTGATTCAGATTGACTTAAACAGTAAATTCAGCAGGTTTTAGGTGACAAATAATCAAATTCGAGTTCTTAAAGGGCCAGAGTATGATAAATCTCTTAATAATCTTAATTAATTTGGAATTTCAAATTTATGGGGGTTTAGGGGAGTTTTTAAAAACTCGCATGAATTCAAAATTCGACCTTTGATAAATGTGCCTCTAAGTGTACACATACATACCCAATAAACACTACAGAGTACCTAGTGACACCACAGTTTGTCCTGCATATTTTCTGTATGGAGGTTGCCGTCGGAATAATGGAACTTTTATAATAATAAAACCGATATTCTGTCATCTTGTAGGTATACAGTATAACTCTGGCTCATTGCCTTATATGAGTAACTATTCTTGTAAATAATTAAATATAATTTGAGCACTTGTAAAAAAAAAATGTGAGACAGAGAGGTAGAGCTATTTATAAAATGTAATATACCTCATTTATTTTTAGTTGCTTTACTTAATACCTGAGTTGTTGGAAAGCTCTTTAAATTGTATCCCTTTTTTGGCACACATTGGCTTGTGCTGTTATTATATAAGATTTTTTTAAGCTGGCTGCTTTTCTGCACATTTGACACCCTGTTATTTTGTCCTTACATTTGCTGTATAGTGTTTCCCAGAATGCATTGCTGAAACTTCTTACATTTTCTCATCCAAGTCAGAGATGCTATGTCCTTTAAATGCAGGAATCCTAAATTTAATATACACTACAAAAATCAAGCAGGGTACAAAGGATCCCTACTTATATCCAATTTTTTTATTACCTACATTTTTTATTTCCTATTGCATTTGCACTTTCCACTGCCGTTGTTGGGAAATAGCAGCAGCCTGGGTAGAACTCCACGGTGCGGCTCGAGCCAACATGTTGCCATGCGATGAAATGCATGCGACGTATCGGATGTTCTGAAGATACAGGAAGTGAAGGAGATATCGCAGGTAAGAACTACATTTATCCAACTGTCGGCTGAAAACGCTACCTACGAAGCGAAACGCTACGAAGGTCGAGTAAACTTTTGGAGCAAATGTAACAACTTTTTAATTAAGAAGTTCTGTTACATACTCTGCTCGCTATCATAAACTATAACGTTTGCAATCTCTATCCTACTGTTAGATGAGGGGCAAAGTGTATGCAAGGTCTTGCAGCGGGTCGGGTACCCGTTTCTGTCCCCGCCCACTGTTTATGCCGTCACTTCCAGTTTGCAGCACCATCACTTCCTGCTTGATGGTGGTTAGCGGCTTGCGGGCCAGGTTGCGGATAAGGCAGTTGCGGGTTCCGGTAGCGGATCAAAGTGGGAAAATATGTGGGTTGTGGTTCGGGTTGCGGGGTCAGGTCCGGGTCTTAGAAATCCGTTCTGCCCAGTACTCTAATGCCAGGGACTAATTTTCCACTTTGTAAACATTTATTCGCATTGTGAATGATTTTTGCGTTAACATCCAATATTACATTTCCAACTAAATTGCTTGCTAGGAGCGTTAATTCGTCTCTTCTGTGTTAGTCCCATCATTCAACATTTTAGCAATAAAAAATTGATGCCCATAAGCAATGCAATTGAACAGATTCAAGATTTAGAGATAGAAAGAGATTTTTCTATACTATGGTATAGTTTTTATTTAGGAGATCATGCCCTTCTTTGGAGTGGCAGTGGTCAGCTAGTGGTCCGTGGGTTTGGGATGCTCTCTGCAGGTGCAAGCTGTAAACAAAACCTATTATTATTATTATTATTATTATTATTATTATTATTATTATTATTATTATTATTATTATTATTAGCCAGGCTGATTGAGGACAGATTGTGTGCTGACTTAGCTCTAGTGAATGTGTTTCTCTTTCACATGCTGAAATCATCCCAGCTTGACCTGGCTCTATATTCCTTCCTGTGGAGTATGAAAAAAAGGAGGGAGTGTGGTTGAAATAATGGATTTCTTACTTTTTCCATTTAGGGAATTTGGGAGCTAAAAGAACTCGTTCTTGTGTAATTTCATTTGAAATCTTATATGGAGAAGAAATTCACTACTGTGCAAAATGAAACCTAAATTTATCATCTAAAATCAATCCATCATATTCTTATTAAAAAAAGGTACTTAAAAATGATTTCATGTTTATGGAGCACCAATAACTGGTGTTTTGCTATGCACGTGACCTTGACTAAAGAGCTGACAGTCTGTACAATTGTGCATAGGTAAACAAAAGGAACACCAAGAGCCCCAATATTGTAATATGTATTGGTAAGGGATAATAAAATAAGAGTAGATAACAAATACTCACAAACCAAGGTTACCAATAGGCAACCACTGTAAAGGCAGGTGGGGAGATTGTCCTGACCCCACTCAGGATTAAGAAGTCGCTCTCTGTAGATAGAAAAAGGGTATCAACCCTCCACCCAGGGTGGACTTAATATTGTATAAAAAGAACAGAGGCGCCAAAAGAATAAAAGGATATAACCGAGTTTAAAAACCAAAACTTGGTAATCAGAGGAGGCAGTAGTGGACTTACCTCCTCCAAGCAGACACAAAACGACTGTAATTAAGCAGTCAAAATTTTTTAACGAACTCCAATCAGTGCAACGCGTTTCACGGGCTCAGACCCGCTTCTTCAGGCAATAAACATAGGAGTTACAGCATCTGGCAGTAGCATCCCAGAGGCGCTAAGTGTGTATGCTACTGCCAGATGCTGTAACTCCTATCTAATGACTAGGCATGCTGGGAAATGTGGTTGCAAGATTTTTACTGTGCAACCGCACTCTTTGTCAAAGAGTTGTGAAGATTAGAAATGCTGCTCTCTGTGTCCCAAAAAATGGCTTAATAAAGGCATTTTAATAAGCAGTGGAATGCTGCCCTTCGGAATAGCTTTGAAATCAATGCAACGTGCATGTGCCTCAGTACTAGTCATGTATCCATGGCCGTGCAGCTGCTTGAGGATCACAGACTGGTTCATTTAATCTCGCAGAAAGATATTTCTAGTTGCCAAGGGCTTTAATGGACGACTGTAAGACGAGTATTGTGGTATAGCATTTTTTGTTTTATTGTGTACAAAGACTGAATGTGAATGCATGCTTGAGCTCCAATTAATGCAGAAATTTCATTCCAGCGTATTGCTATCCCTGTGCTTCCATACAGAGTAAGCTTTAGTAGGCTTATCCAGCATGGTATTGGTTAAATAAGCCCTTAAGCACAGTACAAGGAAAGGATTAGGACGTTTTGAATAAAGCAATTACTGGCTTTGTATTGCTCAGGAGGAGGTTAAAAGACTGGTGAACCAAATCAATACCATAACTATCTTGAATAGCTTCTACCCGCATGTGCAAAAGCCGCCCGTTGTGCACAGCACAAAACCACTGCATTTAATGCGTAAAGATTTGTAGTTTGACCAGGGATGGGATTTAATGGATAGGTTTTCAGTGTCTGTTTGCTACACACTTCATTTAGGGACTTTGAGGTATCAATGAACAGTATTTAATAATGAATAGATAATGTAAGCTATATATTATTAAATAGACTCTTGATGTAACATGGTTGAAGTGAATGAGCCTGGATGATAACCACAACAAGTGTATAGCTAGCTGTATCCTTTGGAGTGTAGTTTATTACAGTTTGAAGCATTAATTTTATAGATGGGGGAGTTAAACCCTTAAAAGGACAACTAAACGCTAAAAATGCCATGTTCTATATAATGGACTTATTGCACGAGGCTAAAGTTTCAGCTTGTCAATAGCAGCAATGATCCAGGACTTCAAACTTGTCACAGGGGGTCACCATCTTGGAAAGTGTCTGTGACACTCACATGCTCAGTGGGCTCTGATTGGCTGTTGAGAAGCTAAACTTAGGGCTCGTCACTAATTATCCAGCAGAAAATGAGCTTCCCTGGCTGTAATATAAGCTGATGCTACAGGTTTGCTGATTATTCAATTCTGATGCTAATTGCACTGGTTTCTGTGCTGCCATGTAGTAATTATGTGTATTAATTACTAATCAGCCTTATATTGTGACATTTCTATTCTATGTGTACTGTATATTGTGAGTGGCTCCCTAAGCTCAGTAAGTGACAGCAGCACAGAGCATGTGAATCAGTGAATCAGCAGAAAAGAAGATGGGGAGCTACTGGGGCATCTTTGGAGACACAGATCTTTACTGCTAAAGGGCTGTGGTTGCCTTGGGCTGGTACAGAAGCACAAAACATAACTTACAACATTTCTACCTATTTCTTTGTCCTTTAACCCACCGTTCAGTAATTCTGTGTGTGTGAAAAACAGTAGTGATAATAGTCAGTAGTGGTGATGCGGCCCCTGAGGTTTGTGCTTCGAATGCTATTCAGGGCTTAATATTGTGTAGTTGTGTTTAAGTTGTATGTAACAATGTCTGTGTTCTTTGTCACTGCATTGCTGGAATAAGACTTTACTGGTTTCCTTTGGGTGGTGTAAAAACATTGTTGCTGGTGAAACAGTTCCGTATATCACATTTGTAGTTTATCCTGTTCTTTTGAGGGTAAGGGCACACAGACAGATTCGGGGAGATTAGTTGCCTCACGCTGAAACTTCAGGCAACTTCAGAAAACAAAGCGCCGCGAGTGCCATCCCGCTGGTGATTTTTCATTATAGCCGGCGGGAAGGTAGGGGAGGCAGTTCGGGGAGATTAGTCACCCCGAAGAAGAGGAGACTAATCTCCCTGAATCTGCCCGTATGCCCTTAGCTGAGAGGACATAACCTGCTGCTATAAAGCTCTCCAATCTAATCATTGGCAAAATGCTGCATGTTCAAAATCTGTTTATCAAAGTCTGGGTGATCATTAGTCTTCCCTTTACTCCTTTGTAGGTATATGCAATGTTATTGCCCTGGGTGATAGTGGGAGACTGCTATTTAGTTAAATTGCTCCCATCCATCATTCAGGATCTAGTCATGGTCTGTACTTCTGCTTGTTTCAAGCTTCTCGGCAGTTTGATGTTCAGCAGCATTGTAACGCTTACTCATGCTCTATACCTACACCTCCAAATGTAAATACTTGTCTCCTTTTGAACTTTTAGTTCCAGGCGTAAAACTTTCCTGGAAAAAACATTACATGTAGATTTATGGCAGTGACGTGTGGCATTTTGTATGTTTTTTTTCCCCCCCAGGAATTTTTTTTTTAGAAATGTCTGTTGTTTTCACCCCTACAAATCCTGGGAAAGCAGCAGTAGAAGCTCCTAATGGATTTGCTGACTTTGATGTTGTAAACTGTTCCTCATTCATATGAGTGTTTAGTCTTTCATTCTGATGCTACTGATCTTATTGAGGTCAATTGGTTTGACTTACTACACCCAAAGGTGGCCATAGACGTAGAGACCTGCTTGTTCGGCGATGTAGCCAAGCGAGCGGATCTCTCCTCGATATGCCCACAATGAGGTGGGCGATGTTGGGCTGATCCAATCATGGGCCCTACAGATATAATATTGGTTCCGATACGGGTGGTTGGATCGCAGGACCGCAATCCGATGGGATTTTTTAACCTGCCTGATCGAGATCTGGCCAACTTTCTGCAAGATCGATCGGGGAAGCCCGTCAGATGGCCCCAAACACGGGCAGCTTTTATCTGCCCGTGTATGGGGGCCTTTAGGGTTGACATGGATCTGTGCACACCATGGAGCATGCAATCACACTCTCTGAAAAGTGCCTAGAAATTGATGTAAAGATGACTGAGTGGAAAATGTTTGAACAGTTTCTTGCATGGTGGAACTGCTTTGAGCTACAAGATTAAGTTAACTGACAATATACAATTACAATCACAGCAGGAGTTAAAAAAAAAATTCTTAAAGAACGTTTTAACTTTTATTTTGGACGACATAGGTATTAAGGTGGCCATACACATAGTGATCCGCTCGTTTTGCGATTTCACCAAACAAGCGGATCTCTCCCCAATATATCCCACCTTGAGGTGGTCGATATCTAGCTGATCCGATTGAGGGCTCTAGGGCCCAACAATCGGATCATAATGTATGGCATACAGGTGGGTCAGATACACGGGCCAATAAGCTGCTGACTTGGTCTGTCTGCTGCTTTTTTTGGCCCGTGTATGGCCAGCTTTAAGGTGGCCATAGACACACAGATAATACCATACAAAACAAATTTTTGTACAATATTTGGTGCGTGTATGGTGGGAAAAGAGCTGACCGATATCGACAGAAGACTTGGATAGCGGGTGCTTTTGAAGGGACCCAAACATCGGCCATTGTAAGTGCTGAATCTATCTATTGTTTCTATATGTATATCTGACCATTCAGCTCTACATGTGTGTATTGAAATGAATGATCATTCTTGGTTCCATTACATGGTTCTATAAACAATTTCTGGGCAGTTTTAAGGTGGGCCACACACGGGCTGATAAAAGCTGCCGACAGACCGAGTTGGCCGCTTATTGGCCCGTGTATGGGGCCCCTCTGACGGGCTTCCCCGATCAAGATCTGGCCCTAGGGCCCACGATCAGATCAGCCCGATATGTGGAGAGATCCGCTTGTTTGGCGACATCGCCAAATGAGCGGATCTCTCCATGTATGGCCACCTTAACTTACATGTTGGCTTGTAATCTCAAAGTCGGCCAGATCTCGATCGGATGGGACTAAAAATCCCATCGGATCGCGGCCGCATCTGTTCGTTGATGCGGTCCCATGATCCGATCGCCCGTAAAGCCACCGTTAGGATGCGATAGTTGGGCCCTAGGGCCCACAATCGGATCAGCCCGATATTGCCCACCTCAATTTAGATAAAGTCGTAAAATAACAAATCAGACAATATTCTGGCTGTGACCGCAATCATACGAAAGTTTTATGTCCGACACGTTCTAGTGACAGTCCCCCACTGATATCATCAGGCAATACATGCCGAGATATTATCATTAGAAATCTGTCCGATCAACTAAACGACCATTTGCCATGGTTCGAAAAACATCTAATCCACACATGGTCCGAAAATCACAGGAACCTTTGATTCGTATGAATATATCTTTGTGTAGATGGCCAGCTTTATTGGGGAGTATGCTTTGTTTATTAAGACGTATTCTGAGCCAGTTAGTGTCTTAAGAAGCAATCCATAACCCCGTAATCTTTTCCCTTTGTGATATGTCTGTATAAAGATGGTTAAACAAGCAGGGGCTTGACTAACAGGATTACTACTTGCGTGTCATAGACATGTGTAACCAGACTCAGTGCTGTGGGAAGTAATGACCTGAGTCATCACTTTTTATCCATACAGTCCTCTGTGTATAGCAACAAGTTCTACGGCAGACTGTTCTGGTGTGGTCAGAAGCCAGTGGCGAAAGATTGATTGATTCCTTACTGGAAATATTAACAGAGCCACCCAGACAAACTTTCAGTTATGAATCATGTTTAAACAGTAATGCTGCATAAATACACAATAATGGCTGATAAGGGAGAACACGACTCTTAATAAATATTAGGATCTAATAGTGTCTCTAATGGGAATTACAGCTGCATTGTGTAGCAATATCAACTTTATTTTTCTCTTCTATTATACTTTATTAGAATATTCTCCCTTTTTCAACACTGGTTCAGTGAATTGATCTGTTGTTTCACTGGGAAATGTATATGGTTGTGGATACTGTCATGGGAGAACGTGTTTTTTCCAAAATGGATCAGTTAATAGTGCTGATCCAGCAGAATTCTGCACTGAAATCCATTTCTCAAGAAAGCAAACAGATTTTTTTATATTCAATTTTGAAATCTGACATGGGGCTAGACATATTGTCAATTTCCCAGCTGCCCCTGGTCATGTGACTTGTGCCTGCACTTTAGGAGAGAAATGCTTTCTGGCAGGCTGCTGTTTTTCCTTCTCAATGTAACTGAATGTGTCTCAGTGGGACATGAGTTTTTACTATTGAGTGTTGTTCTTAGCTCTACCAGGCAGCTGTTATCTTGTGTTAAGGTGCTGCTATCTGGTTACCTTCCCATTGTTCTTTTGTTTGGCTGCTGGGGGGAAAAAGGGAGGAAGGCGATAACTTGCAGTAAAGAGTGACTGAAGTTTATCAGAGCACAAGTCATATGACTTGGGGCAGCTGGGAAATTGACAAAATGTCTAGCCTCATGTCAGATTTCAAAATTGAATATAAAAAAATCTGTTTGCTCCTTTGAGAAATGGATTTCAGTGCAGAATTCTGCCGGAGCAGCACTATTAACCAATTTTTTTCCCCATGACAGTATCCCTTTACCTATAATCCATATACAGGCAAGCTGCACATGTCATTTTCTGTTGAAAGTCACCTCTGATGTTAAGGACATGGGGACTGCCCAAATATGCCAGGAAGCTTCTGAGCTGTCAGTGAAGGTCACTGATGTTTTCTTGTCTGGAACTGTTATTATTTGACGGGTGTTTTCTAACATAATGACTGTATTCTTCCTGCAACGCAATGTTTACAGCTCTCTCTTATTTTATATATTCTATAAATGCTGAAATATAATATGTTTATGTATGTATAACGCTTTCTTTTTTTGTTCTGTGTGTTCTTTACATTAATCTTGCCACCGCAGTCAGGTATCCTAGCAACTGAGGGGATGATGTCACCAGTTTGCCGAATTCCATTCTTGGGGGGGGGGGGGGAATGCTGCATTTTATACTTGGGTTACTTACCGTATATACTCGCGTATAAGCCGAGTTTTTCAGCACCCAAAATGTGCTGAAAAACTCGACCTCGGCTTATACGCGGGTCATACCGTAGCCAATCCCTCACCGGCCGCAGATACGCTCCTTCCGCGGCCCCAACACACCTCCCTCTCCCATAGCGCAGGACTGTCTGTGACTGACTGTCACGATCGCCGCCCGGAGCAGGTCCAGGAGCTCCGGGCGGCGTGTCCTTCCCTGCCGGCGTTCGCTCCCAAAATGGCGGCGCCCATGGCCGCCACGTGGGTAGCGGTGCCGGCCATTTTGGGAGCGAACGCCGGCAGGGAAGGACGCGCCGCCCGGAGCTCCTGGACCTGCTCCGGGCGGCGATCAGCGACCTTACTGATTCAGAATGCTTTGGTTTATTCAGCCCCAGTCAAACAGCACTAAGCTGTTTTAGCTCTTCCACTAATGTTGTTAAGGGTAAGTATAGCTTTATTATTTTTTTGTCAAAATATTTCTTTCAATTATTATATATGGAGACCGCAGTTTTAGCCTTGCCTAACAATGGTCTGACTACAAGTTCACATGAATACCTAGGGAAAGGCACTCCATTGCAACTGACTAGATGGAGCCAAAAATGTTTATTTTGAAGACCTGATTATGTATTGTCCGTACATTCTAAAGCACCAACAAAAGATGAATACATACAAATGATTACTCAATCTTGCTCATGAAAGCATACTATCAAGATCATATAGTCTATAAAATATATTGAGGTCAGCAAGAGCACTTAACTATTTAAGTTAAGACGCGCTTTAAACCAAATCCATCATTCTTTTATGCCTTTGACTTGCTCCAAGTGGTTGCCCTTTCATATTCTTGTTGCTACTCAACAGATGTCATCTGCTTGATGATGATCGTGACAGTCAGTCACGTGGCGGCCATGGGCGCCGCCATTTTGGGAGCGAACGCCGGCAGGGAAGGACGCGCTGCCCGGAGCTCCTGGACCTGCTCCGGGCAGCGATCGTGACAGTCAGTCACAGACAGTCCTGCGCTATGGGAGAGGGAGGTGTGTTGGGGCCGCGGAAGGAGCGTACGGTACCTTTTTTCTGCTTTCCTAGGTGCAGCACCTCATTGATCTTCTGAGCAGCATCGTTTTAGATTACACATTCACATTTTGAAATCTGACATGGGGCCCCTAGGCTTATACACGAGTCAATACATTTTTCCAGTTTTCTTAGGTAAATTAGGTACCTCGGCTTATACACGGGTCGGCTTATACACGAGTATATACGGTAATTTGATTCTTAAAAAAAACAAAAAAAAACTTTTTTTGCTTTTTACATTTTTTTTAGAGGTGCTCTTTGAAACTTTATTTTAAAAAGGCAAACAATAAGAAATAATTGTTGAAATGTAATTTAGTAGTGGTTGCTAATGCATTTACCGTTGGCCTTTAGAGTAAAGGATTTCAGACATTTTTCCTTTTGGTTCCCCCATTTCGACGTCCAACATTTGGTCAGGCTACCCTTAAAGGAGAACTAAACACTAAAAGTGAATGTGGCTAAAAATACCATATTTTATATAGTGAACTTATTGCATGAGCCTAAAGTTTCAGCTTGTCAATAGCAGCAATGATCCAGGACTTCAAACTTGTCACAGGGGGTCACCATCTTGGAAAGTGTCTGTGACACTCACATGCTCAGTGGGCTCTGATTGGCTGTTGAGAAGCTAAGCTTAGGGCTCGTCACTAATTATCCAGCAGAAAATGAGCTTCCCTGGCTGTAATATAAGCTGATGCTACAGGTTTGCTGATTATTAAATTCTGATGCTAATTGCACTGGTTTCTGTACTGTCATGTAGTAATTATCTATATTAATTACTAATCAGCCTTATATTGTGACATTTCTATTCTATGTGTACTGTATATTGTGAGTGGCTCCCTAAGCTCAGTAAGTGACAGCAGCACAGAGCATGTGCAGTGAATCAGCAGAAAAGAAGATGGGGAGCTACTGGGGCATCTTTGGAGACACAGATCTTTACTGCTAAAGGGCTGTGGTTGCCTTGGGCTGGTACAGAAGCACAAAACATCATGTACAACATTTCTACCTACTTCTTTAGTTTAACTTTCCTTGTCCTTTAACTCAAGATTACTGTTGAAAAACTTTAAGATATTATAATTTTGTCTTATCCATAGTGAAACCTAAGTCCAAGAATATCAAGGAAAGCAGGTTGGCAACTTTCTGTCCCGAGAATACCGGCCTTCGGTTGGGGGCGGGTGACTATGTAATTGGGGGGTGGGCGATGATGAAAGGAGAGGTGAAAGTGGGGGGGGTGGGGCTAGTAAGGGCAAATAGAGCATGAGATTTAATTTAAGCACCAATTAAACCCAGTAGAATTGTTTTGCCTACAGTAATGGTTAATTATATCTTGGTTTGGATCAAGTGCAAGATTTCCTTTTATTATAAAAGGAAATCATTAAAAACTTTTTATTATTTTTTTACAATTATTTGATCAAAATGAAAAATGGATATAGTTTTGTTGGGGGAATGTCTGGGTGTGAGGGGAGAGTGGTTTAATAACTTTGCAGATCTCCCTTATGATCTAGAGAACCACTTGTTTATTAACATCTTATGAATCTCTAATAACATAAATACAAGTGTTTCTAGAAAGCTAGTCTTAACAATCCTGGCCCATTCTTAATATTCTTCTTAGACATGCTATTCAGTTAAAATAAAAAAGTTTGGACATTGGCATTGCATGTGTTACATTTGGGAATGAGCCATTGTTACTATAAAGTAAGGACTCTTCCTTATATAAAAGGTCAAATTATCATCCATACCCAGATATTTTAGCATCTGGAGAGGAAAAATAAAAAAGTGGAAATATATGTGAAAGTTTCAGTTCTGAATCGATAAAATACTGTATATACTCGATTATAAGCCGAGTTTTTCAGCCCCCAAAATATGCTGAAAAACTCTACCTCTGCGTATACTCGGGTCAAGCGCATAAATGGTCGCCGGCGTCTAAGAATAGTCGCCGGCGCCCAAGAATAGTCGCCGGCGTCCAAGAATAGTCTCAAAATATTCGCCAGCATCCAAGAATGGTCGCCGGCATCCAAAAATGAGACACCGGCACCTCCAATCGGAGCAGAAAACCTCAATTTTTTGTTTGAAACTTACCAGAAGCTGCTGCATTTCTTACCCTAGGCTTATACTCGAGTCAATAAGGTAAAATTAGGTACCTTGGCTTATACTCTGGACGGCTTATACTCGAGTATATATGATACTCTTTCTCTGTAAAGGTTGTTGTCCAAGAACCTCAACCAGACTGTCTGAGGGACCACTTTTCTATCCTTATTTAAACAGCATATGCTTATGTGTTTGCCGGTTTTGGGAGGGCGATTAGTGGAAACTATTCGGAGTGCAGCAGCTCCTAGATATGGACACGTTGCTATGATTTTTATAGGAACCTGTTGGTATCGATTTAAGGGGATCTGAGCCCTATAAGTTACTATGGGAGTTTGTGCTTTCAGTCAGCTCAAACCCCCCATCATTACAATAATTGACGTAATTTGTATCCTTTTAATGATACCAACACCTTCTAGTTCCAGTATGCGGAATACATACCATCTGTACTCATTTCTAGCATTCTCTTCTCTCTAGAGAACGTGGCCACACACTGGCTGCTGATTTCAAGAGGCTCAGAGATGACTTAGGGATCAGATGTGCATTTGGGGAGGCAAATCAAAATTTTTTGTCAAAACATTTTCCTTTTATTTCATATAGCTGTTCTAATCATCAAACTTTGTAGCCGTTCCTGCTTTGAAGACTGTTGGCATTCTAGTTGTCCTTTTATGAAGATATTCAGGAATAATTTCAAACCACTTAGTCTTCTGGAACTCTGGTTGGTAGAGCGTCTTCTCTAACCTTATGATGATGCTCTTCCCACAGACAAATATTGTGGGAAGCCTTTACTTCCCCTCATTTGTTTTATCGTGTGAGAATAGGGTCACTTACAATGATGGGAAGTTTGACCTTTGTCAGTTTTTGCACAGTTAACCATGCCATATATAGGGTGGGAGCTGCTGGCAGTCTACTAATTTCCTAAATACACAGTTTTTCAGGGCCTCTAAGGAGCCCACCAGCCTGGCTTGTAAAATTACATTTGGATTCTCAAGATCCAGTGTCAGCCACCGGTTAATGTAGGCCAGCTGGGCTGCTAGGCAGTAAGTATAGAGATTGGGAAGTCCCAGCCTTTTCAGAGTGCGTGAGGAGTAGTTATGTACGGGTCAGGTAAAACTCGCACCCGACCCTAACCCACCCAAGCCCGACTTCCGGTTTCCATTTTAAGGCCTCTTTAAAAAATGAAGCTGGAAGTCAGAAGCCGCCAGTTCCAGGTGGTAGGCGGGGACAGCAGGAAGAAGAGCTAAACCCAGACCCGCCCGCCACCCACAATTGGTGGTGCAGGGTCAGCCGGACCTGCCCAACCCGCGGGAATCTGGCCTACCTGCACATCACTAGTGTGGAAACCCTTGGCACATTCTTGTTCCACAGGAAGATTCTAATTAGGGTTTGTACAGAGTCCGATACCCCTTTGGCGATGATTACTGGTGAATTGTGAAGTATGTATAGGGATTTCAGCAAAAGGACATTTTTAATTAGGGATGCACCGAATCCACTTTTTTGGATTCGGCCGAACCCCCGGATCCTTTGCAAAAGATTCGGCCGAATACCGAACCAAATCCAAACCCTAATCTGCATATGCAAATTAGGGATGGGAAGGGGAAAAATTTTTTACTTCCTTGTTTTGTGACAAAAAGTCACGTGATTTTCCTCCCCGCCCCTAATTTACATATGCAAATTAGGATTCAGATTCGGTTCGGCCGGGCAGAAGGATTCGGCTGAATCCGAATCCTGCTGAAAAAGGCCGAATCCCGAACCGAATCCTGGATTCGGTGCATCCCTATTTTTAATTACATTTATTCTACCCCAGAGGGTAAGTGGAGAGGTGCTCCAGACTGTCTACAACTGTTTTACCCAAATAATCTTTTGGATTATGTGGATGATTTTTATTGTTGTTTTTATGTTATGTAGTATTTTTACTGAATGATGGCTCATTTAATATACATTCTTAATGAATAGCTGGTGGTTAATTTGAACCATTTATTTTATAAATGGTCTCCCATGGAATCTTAATGGAAAGCTTTTTATGCCTCCCGTCTTGTCTGTTTTACAAAGCATTCATAATACATTATTTATTAGCTGAGACACGGAGAGGATCTGATGCTGCACTTGCCTTTTCCCAGAGTCTCAGCATTTCATATTCTCGCATTTCTGTTCAGCATTATCTGTCTTATCTAATTATTATTATTATTATTTGGAACTAGTCAGATTTCCAGCAATGTTACCGTTAAAACATTTCAGTTGATTTTCCTTCTAACACCTACATCTGCAGCATTCTCGATTCTTTGGCACCGTTCCCTTTTGTCTTGTGTGGGCAGAAGATTTGCCTGACAGATACTTCACAACATGTTGGGTGTCCACATCTGAAAATTAACATGCGGCTGCATGAAATAACATTGGTTTTATTTGTACTTTCAAATCTTAAAAAGTTAATTGGATGGTTCTATGTCTGTCTTCCTGTTGTCTTAAGCTGGCCATAGATGTAAAGATTTTTAAAAGATCTTTTTGGTTATCGTGAGACCACGATTATCTCGAAATGATCGTTTAAATATACAACTTAAAAGACCATTTCAAGCGATATTGCCAGGAAAACTGAAAGTAGCTGACTGCTTGGCCCTGCAAACATAGATTGCACTGGGGCCGATACATTTTTTTTAACCTGGCCGATCAATTTTTTTGATCGGCCAGAAATTTAAGATTTGAAAGTACAAATGAAACTAATGTTATTTCATGCAGCCGCATGTTAATTTTCAGATGTGGACACCCAACACGTTGTGAAGTATCTGTCAGGCAAATCTTCTGCCCACACAAGACAAAAGGGAACGGTGCCAAAGACGAACGAAAAATCGATGCACGATTGTTCGATTCCCACTTACTTCACGATAATTTGACGTATTGGTCGTATTCCGCTAAAATCGATCGTTCACCAAAGAAAAATCTTTGCGTCTATTGGGACCTTAACACAAGATAACAGCTGCCTGGTAGATCTAAGAACAGCACTCAATAGTAAAATCCAGGTCCCATTGAGACACATTCAGTTACATTGAGTAGGAGAAACAACAGCCTGCCAGAAAGCAGTTCCATCCTAAAGTGCTGGCTCTTTCTGAAAGCACATGACCAGGCAAAATGACCTGAGATGCACCTACACACCAATATTATAACTAAATACACTTGCTGGTTCAGGAACAAATGTTATATTGTAGAGTGAATTATTTGCAGTATAAACAGTGTCATTCAGAAATAAAAAATATATTGTAAAAATCATGATCTTTAAGGTCTTCTTCTTGGTCTGTTTTTACTGAATAGTATAATTGGATGGTTTGTGTTCCATTTAGTCCATTTTTTTTGCTATAAAAGTAATAAAATCATAACCTCTTTAGGGGGGAAGTAGGGGGTAATGATCTGTACACAAATAGGTGCAACCTAGTGCAGCTTCTATTAATGTGCTTAGCGGTTGTATCTGAACGTGCCAAGGGAAGCTGGATCACTAACAGAGCATCTGCCTTTTTTTATTCTCTAGAGTCTGTAATGGTCTTTTGCACAGCCGAGTGAGATGCAAAGCCGGATCAGTGATTATCAAAGAGAACATCATCCATTAACTTCTGATAGCAGGTATGGCAGTTTAATTCATTACACAAATTAGAAGGATCTAGAGTCTGTTGCTGATGGTCACATCTATTCATTCCTTTGTAGGGCTCATTTATTAACATAGGTGCTAAATGGCACCAGTGCAGTTATCTATAACTAATAATCAGCCATTAGATTTAATTAGTCTATTACAACTGAAACTAAAATTGGAGATCAATTTGTGGCTTTGGATAATGATACTGCTACACTAAGGTTAAGGTCACACTGGGAGATTCGGGGGGAGATTTAGTCGCCTGGTGACTGATCACCTCTTCTTCTGGGCGACAATCTCCCCGAATTGCTTTCCCCTGCCTTCCCGCTGGCTATAATGAGAAATTACAGTGGGGATGGCACTCGCGGCGATTCGTTTTCTGAAGTCGCCCGAAGTTTCCTTAAGGGCAGACACGCTGCAATTCGAGGAGATTAGTCGCCCTGAGGAAGAGGATATTTGTCGCCGGGCCACTAATCTCCCTGAATTGTTGCATGTGTCTCTGCCCTAAAGGAGAAACAAACCCCTTATTAAAAAAAACCCTACCCCCACATAGACTTCCTCCCGCTCTCCCCCCCCCCAGCCTAGATGCTACCTCGGGCAAATGCCCCTAACTTTTTACTTACCCCTCAGTGCAGATTCAGGGATAGAAGTTCATGGCAGCCACCTTCTGGTTCTTTGGTAATCGGACAACGAGACCGGCGTGGCAGCACGTGGGCAGTTGGAGCAGTTTCCTGGTTTGCAACAACTGCGCATGTGACGAAATTGCTGGAAATTGCCGAAGCGCCGGAAGATGGCTGCCGTGAACTCCGATCCCTGAATCCGCACCGAGGGATAAGTAAAAAGTTAGGGGTATTTGCCTGGGGTAGCAGCTAGGCTCGTGGGGAAGAGGGAGGTTCTATTTGTGGTAGGGGGGTAGAGTTTGTTTCTCCTTTAACAACTATTTTAGTAAATGATATTTATTGTCTAAAGTTTCCATCATGCAAATGGTAAAGATGAAGTGGGTGCTGTTATTTTTAAACTGTTGTGCATCTCCTTTCAAAATATCATGTCTATATTCTTTACATTACAGACTCTAGAGAATAAAAAAAGGCAGATGCTCTGTTCGTGATCCGGCTTCCTCTGGCAGGTTCAGATACAACCGCTAAGCACATTAATAGAAGCTGCTCTAGGTTGCACCTATTTGTGTACAGAACATTTCCCCCTACTTCCCCCCTAAAGAGGTTATGATTTTATTACTTTTATAGCAAAAAAAAAATGGACTAAATGGAACACAAACCATCCAATTATACCATTCAGTAAAAACAGACCAAGAAGAAGACCTTAAAGGTCATGATTTTTACGATATATTTTTTATTTCTAAATTACACTGTTTATACTGCAAATAATTCACTCTACAATATAACATTTGTTCCTGAACCAGCAAGTGTATTTTTAAGTTGTAATATTGGTGTGTAGGTGCATCTCAGGTCATTTTGCCTGGTCATGTGCTTTCAGAAAGAGCCAGCACTTTAGGATGGAACTGCTTTCTGGCAGGCTGTTCTTTCTCCTACTCAATGTAACTGAATGTGTGGGACCTGGATTTTACTATTGAGTGCTGTTCTTAGATCTACCAGGCAGCTGTTATCTTGTGTTAAGGTCCCAATAGACGCAAAGATTTCTCTTTGGTGAACGATCGATTTTAGCGGAATCCGACCAATTTGTCAAATTATCGTGAAGTAAGTGGGAATCGAACAATCGCGCATCTTGCGATTTTTCGCGCATCTACCAGTAGAACATTAGCTGGTGATCAGTAGATCTCTAGATCTCAAGAGCTTGTCTATATCGCCCTCCTGTTTCATTCAGATATTTATTACAGATTATTTATTAAGATCTCATAATAAATAGTTGTTTGTTAAATATAGCAATATACATTTGCTCAAAAATCAATATATTTAAGTAATATATTCAATAGAACAGAATGCGAACAATGCTTTTATGGATGTAGATCATAATGGGACAACATCACAAAAAGTAGACCGCACATTCGTAAAGTATGGGCTCTCCTTTAGACAATACATGTACATTTAGGTTCCCATTGGTGGTGACCACTGGAACAACTTTTTTAATAGAGAATGCAAACTGTGATGTAGCTTGAATGCTACAGGTTGAGTTCACTTACTTTTTACTTTCTTGTGCAAAAGGGATATCTGTCCTACTGGCCCCCAGCTGTAAAACGACAACTCCCACAGTGTGATTCTGAAAGAGTCCTAATGGCTTGTGATCCAATCACTGCAGTTTTGGTGTTGTGTGTTTTAGATTGTGGCCACCCTCTTAGGAACATACTACTTAACCCTTGGCAAGGGTCTCTGGACTGCTCTGCACTTAAACCCACAAGGTTTTATAAGGCGTTTGAAGCACACACAACCTTTAATAATTTGGACCCTCTTAGGGACATGCCACATGGGAATATTTGTCACTCAATCTTCACAACCGCAGATGACAAATCTCCCTACAAAGACTTTCCCTTGAATAACCTTACGATTGCTACATGTAGAAGTTAGTACTCGCTGCAATCCAGGTTAATCATGGTGTCTTAATGAATGAAATATGCTCAAGGTCCATTATTTTATAAAGAATATTTTATTTTACTTTGAAACTTCTTAAATAATATTGCTTTATAAGCCATATCATTTGTGGACCTGTAATCCAGTTTACGTTGGCTGTAATTTTAGCGAGTTGCAAATTTCCTGTCGGCGAATTAAGTTTGCAAATATTTATGCTATAAAATAGTCTTGTTTTATGGTGTTTATTATGGAGTGATTCATGGGCAGATATGTATCTTCAAAACTGATAAACTTTATAGATATTATCAACAACACAGGAAACAGATTTCACCCAATCAAACTTGTAGGCATCATATAAATCCACAGTCGCAAGACTTACCCCCTGCCAATAGAATCGTATAAATAAAATTCCTAAACAAGTTTTACCAATAAATCTGTCTGCATCAAATAAATGGAGTTTAATCTGGACCGAAGCCGTTGGTCCCTCCCAGCCATAAATCGTCTTTCAGCTGAAAAAGCTGCTGTAGCATCAGACAAAAGAATAATCCAAAACATCTTTGATTATCCTGTCACTTTAGAATGATGGGTAAAACAAGGTGTTATGGGATATTTCCTGTCCCATTGAGAATTTTCTGGGGAAAAAATGATTTACCGCCACTATATAGGTGGCGGTAAAATTTTGCCAATATTCTTTCGTTAATTTTGTCTTTCACACATTCACTGTTTAGTAAACCCATAATCTGTTAAACTGTTGGCTCTCACGCATAATTAATTTTGGAAACCGAAGAGTAACATTAAGGCTAAATTTATGGTTCACATTGCATTGGGTGCAGGGAAGTTCTGGGTTCTCTCTTAAGGTGGCCATACACGGGCCAATAAAAGCTGCAGACAGACCGAGTCGGCAGCTTATTGGCCCGTGTATGGGGGCCCCGACGGGCTTCCCTGATCAAGATCTGGCCGAAAGTCGGCCAAATCTCGATCGGATGGGTCTAAAAATCCTGTTGGATCACGGCCGCATCTGTTTGTTGATGCGGTCCCGCGATCCGACCGCCCATTCCCATTCGTTAGGATCCGATCGTTGGGCCCTAGGGCCCACAATCGGATCAGCCCGATATTGCCCACCTCAAATCAGAGAGAGATTCGCTCGTTTGGCCACCTTTAGTCGAAAGCACCACTTGTGTTTTGAGCAACTATGAGGACATAGTTTATTCTTTGTTCATTTGTGTTAACATTTCAGACATTAAAATGCTTGTCATTTATCTGCCTTTGTAGCTTGTTCAGCCAGAGCTGTTTCATATGCTATAAGAAAATCCAAAACAGGGGGCAGATTTAAACTGAGCTTGCATTTAGGGCACTGTAAAACGTCCAATCTTTGCGCTTCATTAAAAGGAGAACTATTGTTGTACATTATGTTTTGTGCTTCTGTACCAGCCCAAGTCAACCATATCCCTTTAGCAGTAAAGATCTGTGTCTCCAAAGATGCCCCAGTAGCTCCCCATCTTCTTTTCTGCTGATTCACTGCACATGCTCTGTGCTGCTGTCACTTACTGAGCTTAGGGACCCACTCACAATATACAGTACACATAGAATAGAAATGTCACAATATAAGGCTGATTAGTCATTAATACAGGTAATTACTACATGGCAGCACAGAAACCAGTGCAATTAGCATCAGAATTTAATAATCAGCCCTGTAGCTTATATTAAAGGGGAAGCTCATTTTCTGCTGGATAATTAGTGACGAGCCCTAAGCTTAGCTTCTCAACAGCCAATCAGAGCCCACTGAGCATGTGAGTGTCACAGACACTTTCCAAGATGGTGACCCCCTGTGACAAGCTTGAAGTCCTGGATCATTGCTGCTATTGACAAGCTGAAAGTGCCATAGGTTCATAAATGAAATATGGCTTTTATAGCCACATTCATTTTTAGGGTTTAGTTCTCCTTTTAAAGTCAAAATATTTTTTTATACAATCACCAGAGTAACAGTTTTGCTAGAAAAGGATGTGGCATTGCTGCTTTTCAGATATACAGTAAAAATCCTGTTGATTTTGGAATGATGAAGCTGAACTCCCACGGCCTTTCTTAAAAGCTTATCCAACATTTCCAGCTCACACAGGACACATTTAATAATATTGAACTCTCCATGCTCTCTTTTATGCAAGTCTAAGTGTAGTTGGATTGTAAGTTTTAATAGCAATTTTATGGTTGGCTGGAGATATTTTGATATTAATAAACTGCTTCATAATTGGTTAGTGCACATTGATTTACGTAAGCATAGAGCACATTCTGCTAGTGCTGGTAAAACATTTTTTATTAGTTTTATTCATAATTTGTTATTAATATTTTACCAGAAATCGTGCAATTTGGGGATATGGTTTTGGCTTATTATTTGAATAGAGTGCAAGTTAGGATTCTGCTACCGCTATGTACACTTTTCTTTGTGTTGCTGGTCATGGACAGGAGACTTAAAGGGATACTGTCATGGGAAAACATGTATTTTTCAAAACGCGTCAGTTAATAGTGCTGCTCCAGCAGAATTCTGAACTGAAATCCATTTTTCAAAAGAGCAAACAGATTTTTTTTTATATTCAATTTTGAAATCTGACATGTGGCTAGATATATTGTCAGTTTCCCAGCTGCCCCCAGTCATGTGACTTATGCAGGCACAAGTCACATGACTGGGGACAGCTGGGAAACTCACAATATGTCTAGCCCCATGTTAGATTTCAAAATTGAATATAAAAAATCTGTGATGTGGTTCTGCTAAGATAACCATTGAGATATTTATTTGTAAAGGGATATACATTGAACTCGTAGAGTAGATAGACTAATTGGCTGCCAGTTAAGACAAAAAAGGCAAACATATTAATATATTGGTCAGTATTTGCCCATTAAAAGGACAAGACAACCTTTTTTTATTGTTTCCCCATATGATACGCCCTCTTTGCTGTGCTCAGTCACTAAATTATTTTTGCTCAGTAGAGCTTCATTCCGTTACTTGCTGGTTTAGAATGATTTCACTGCAGCTATACTAACTGCTGCCATGTTTTTTTTTTTCAAGCACGTGCCAATATAACCCTGCCTGCAGATTTTGAAATGTGGTACTTTCTCTTGATTAGTCTGCCAATAACTGGTGACGCATACATTAGAAAGCTTCATCTCGCTGCTGCTCCAGAACCGTTCTAGATTCAACTGCGCAGAATCACAGTCTTGGTCTTGGTCCAGAGAGCAGCTTTATGGGTGTCTGAGATTTAAGTTGTCTGGGATATGTTTTGTACTAGCTTATTCTGCCCAAAAATGGATGTGATTTCGGGGAATTCAAGAGAGCTTTATAAGCTTTATATTATAGTTAGGCTTTTCCTATGCGACAGAATTTGTATTGGCCGTCTTTTAACAGTGTCTTATCTCTGAATGGAGCTGCAAATATCTTGGTACTCTGGATATCTCTGAATGGTGCAGGGAATACCACAGGGTCCCCTGTAGTAGAGTAACAGGGCCCTGAACTTAAAATGTTTTACCTTTGACATAGATCATGTTCAGCCAGTTTTGAATACATTAATCGTTCTTGTCCTAAGTCTCATCTCAGAGAAAGGCTTGAATTACAAAGTGCCGAAATTTGGTGCAAACTGGCATATTTTTTTGCACCCTTCCCTGCACTTTGTAAATCCCTTTGTGATGCAGAGCTTTACGCTCAAAAATGGAGTTGTAGGTTTTTTGAAGGGCTGTCCATTCAAAACTGCCTGCCAGGTTTTCCAAATTAGGAAAACCAGACAGGATTTCCTATAATTGACGTGGTGATCGGCCAATCACGGATCGTCACATCATAGCTCTGCCCTGATGCCACGACCAACCCCTGCCACATCATAGACCTGTCCCCATTGTGTCAAGGCTACGCCCCTTGCCCTTGTTAAAGTCGAGGGTTGGATAAATTCAACCCAATATCAACAAAATTCTTCAGGATAATGTTCAAGCATCAGTCACAAAGTTGACGTTACGCTGCAGGGGTTGGATATTCCAACAACAATGACCCTTAACAGACTTGGAAATCTACAAAAACATTTATGCAGAGGGAGAAGTACAATTTTCTGGAATGGCCGTCACAGTCCCCCGACTTGAATATCATGGAAAATCTCAGGGATGATTTGAAGCAGACTGTCCATGCTCGGCAGCCATCAAATTTAACTGAACTGGAGAGATTTTGTATGGACCAATGGTCAAAAATAGCCACATCCAGAATCCAGACACTCATCAAAGGCTATAGGAGGCGTCTAGAGGCTGTTACATTTGCAAAAGGCTCAACTAAGTATTGATGTAATATCTCTGTTGGGGTGCCCAAATTTATGCACCTGTCTAATTTAGTTATGATGCATATTGTATATTTTCTGTTAATCCAATAAACTTGATGTCACTGCTGAAATACTACTGTTCCCATAAGGCAAGTTATATATTAAAAGGAAGTTGCGACTTTGAAAGCTCAGCCAATGATAAACAAAACTCCAAAGAATTAAGAGGGGTTCCCAAACATTTTCCTATGTCTGTATTTAACTTTTATTTTGTATTATTTTGTATTGGCTGTACAATGTACAAGAATCCGTGGAACACACAAGTCCTCCAATATTGGATCTTGAATGATTTTCTTGCGGCTCTTAAATTTAAAATTAAGGACATTTCAAGTAATAGAGATAGGTGGTCTAACAAAGTTTTAGGGCTTTTCTTGTTCTTTGATCATGTTGATATCTTTTTAAGAACAAGTATTTTGATTATTGTGAGAATCATAGGAAACTGGAACATAGCCCAGGCTGAAAGATCAGGGAGTAGTTCAGGGTTACATTTTGCATTTTTCATTCTTCAGAAAGGGCGTATAATTATAATATTTGTCGGAAAGCTGTATTTTAATATAAAAGAGGGTGTGTTGTCTATTATTAATTATTAATCGCTTGCTGGCGATGCAATTTCTGTGGATCATTTAGGCAGTTCTCATCTAGGCTGCTGATGATACACAGGCAGTAACACCAGGCATGTGAACTGGCAGAAAGCTCAGACAGTCAAAATGTATGTATGTATGTATGTATGTATAACTTGATTTGTAAAAAAATCACATAATAAATATATACAGAATCATATCAGGACAAAGAGCTTAAGTGCTATGTGGTAAGAGACATAATGGGAAGGAGGTCCCTGCCCCATAGAGCTTACAGTCTAAGTGGATGGGAGGCTAACATACAGGTACAAATTGGAGATGAAAAAGTGCACAAGGTAAGGCATAGTCAGTAGGGACAGGACTAGGCTAATGTTCTAGTGCTCCAAAAGGTAGGCTCTTAATTTTTTCCTGAAGAGATTAAGAGAGGATTCCTTACGGAGGAATTCAGGGATTGAATTCCAGAGGTAAGGAGCAGCAAGATAGAAGGGTTTGAGACGAGAGGGGGCAGTGGATGTGGATGGTGTGAAAAGAAGGTGACTGAGAAGAGCAGAGAAGACGACCAGGAACGTATATTGAGACAAGAGAAGTAATGTAGTGAGGAGCAGAGGAGTGAAGGGCTTTGAATGTCAGAAGGTTTTTATATGCTTTTCTTTGCTTAACAGGCAGCCACATTAAGGATTTTAGTTGGGGTTGAGTAGGTTCCCTTTTAGGAGAGAGCAGAAGGATCCTGGTAGCAGAGTTTAAGATTGATTGGAGGGGAGAGAGATGTGAGTCAGGAAGACCAGTTAGGAGAAGATTGCAATGGTCTAGACAGGATAGGATAAGGGCATGGATTAGTGTTTTGGCTGTTGTTTGTGAAAGAAACGGGTGTATCTTGGCTATATTTCGGAGGAAGAAACAACAGGTTTTGGCAATATTATTAATATGATTAGAGAAGGAGAGGGACTGGTCAAAGATGACCCCTAAGCAGCGTGCTGAGTTAACCGGGTTAATAGTCATGCCATCAATAGTAATGGTGAAAGGAAGACAAGGGCTCGGTTTGGGTGGAAAGACCATGAGCTCAGTCTTGGCCAAGTTGAGCTTGAGGTGGCGTTGGTTCATTCAGGAAGAGATAGCTACTAAGCAGTCTGCTATCTTGGTCTGAACATCTAAGGTTAGTGGGGGAGTCTCTAAATATATTTAAATGTCATCGGCATAGAGGTGATATTTTAGGCCAAATCTAAGTTGAACCTGAACTGGTTTGAGACACAAAAATGAGTCCCTGTGATCCTTTTTGATAGCGTTAAGTTTCTTCCTACAATAGAAAATAGCTTTTAAAATGAGGGGCACCACCCAAATTTTTGGTTGGAAGTACAGTAAAATGAATTCTAGAAAAAATGCCTATATGTCTCTATAATTGTGCATAAGAATCCAGACTATATGTTGAAATAAAGTTCTACATAGACATGAGGATGGACATTATGGTGCTTAACTTATAGTCTTTCGTCTAGAGCAGAAATACTGAATTCTAATCACATGCAGCTCCTTTAATTACTGACCCAGAAAACAAAATATGACTCACACATACTTCAGCGCATGGGGTTTCTTTGTCTTCATTGTTGTTCTGTACTTCGAGGAGACCTACTAGAAATAAGCATCTAACCTAGTGGTGTCATGTTTCCCATGCTTAGAATAGTATTTGCTGCTTTTTAATTTCTAAAGAATGGATGTCATGTGACTCTCCTAAGACTACTTGTATAAGGCCAGTGAAACCTAAAGTGTTACTTCTAACACGGTATTAGGTTATTTCTTATTATTTGTGTGTTCCAAGTTTGGTTGTTTTTGGTTGCATGCAACTAGGGATGCACCAAATCTAGGATTCAGATTCAGCCAAATCCTTCTGCCAGGCCGAACCAAATCCAAATCCCAATTTGCATATGCAAATTAGGGGTGGGAATAGGAAAGCATTTTTTTTTACTTCCTTGGTTTGTTACAAAAAGTCATGCAATTTCCCTTCCCACCCCTAATTTGCATATGCAAATTATGATTTGGATTTGGTCGGCCTGGCATAAGGATTTGGCCGAATCTGAATCCTGCTGGAAAAGGCCGAATCCTGGATTTGGTGCATCCCTCGATGCATGCAACCAAAAACATTAATATAAATATTAGAAGTAACACTTAAAGTAAAAAAAATGCTTTCCTATTCCCACCCATAATTTGCATATGCAAATTAGGATTTGGTACGGTATTCGGCCGAATCTTTTGCGAAGGATTCGTGGGTTCAGCCGAATCCAAAATAGTGGATTCGGTGCATCCCTACATGCAACAGGGCTGGGTTTATAACTACTTGGGGTGCAGCTTTACTAGTAGTGGGTCTCTTCCTATTTGCATTTTACTAATTCTCTGTTTAGGCATACCTCCCAACAGTCCCGTTTTTAGAGGGACAGTCCCTCTTTTGACTGCTCAACCCGCAGGCCCTCGTTTGTACTGGAAAGTCCAGTTTTTTTTCCCCGACTGCATAAAATAGATTGTGTCTTACTGTATCTTTAGCTGAACTGGCTATGGCAGCCGTGTACAGATATTTGCACTACTGGTGCAGTAATGTAATAAAATCTTACCCTGGTGGGGGTCGTGGGGACAACCGCCATGACTGTGTGCTGCGCCGGTTTCCTAGGGCGCGCACGGCGCGCCTCTTGTGTCTTGCAGGTGCGCTGACGTCATACGTCCTGGCGCGAAATTTAAAAGTACTTAAAGGTACATTTTCTTTTTACACATTGCCCGTTATAGGAGTTTATTCCTGGTGCTTTTGCTATCCTGTTTTGAACCTGTTTGATTCCTGTTGTGACCCCTGCCTGGCTTTTGACTATTCTGACCTCTGGATCCTGACCTTTGCCTGAATACCAACTACCTCTTCTGCTTAACCCTCTGATTGACTTCCTGATTTGACCCTTGCCTGCCTGACTACATTTATTCTCTGCCTGCCCCGACCTGATCTGACTACTCTATTGCCTAATGTTTTGTACCGTGACCTTCGGCCTAAAAGACTCTTTTGTCTACTGTGCCACCATGTGTGCCTGTTTTATTTGTAGTGTTTTCTATGTAAAATAGTGAACCTTCCTTCATGTCCTGTACTCGCTGTTTTGGAATTTAAATTTTGTTCCTCTTTCAGACATACAGATTTTGCACTCACTCCAGGCATGTGTTTGAGGAAGCCGCATCTGGCACAAGTTTTAATGTCTGACCAAAGTTTAGCCAAGGGCATTTGGACTTGTAGCAGTCGTATTGGTTTTCCTTATGAAGTTAAACAGAAACTGCAGATTAAAGAAATTCTTTGTATATAGGAGGCATTTCTTAGCCCCTGAGTATAAACAGTGTAACTTGAACCCCATCAGAATTTCTCTTGATTTCAGGTCCACATTCCACTGTACTGTTTGCACTTCTTTGTGTCTTTGCTCGTTGGAAAAAAGTCAGGGTCTTTTAAAGGAGAAGGAAAGCTACGGAGGCATTTTATTGCCAATAGATTAGCTGCAATAGTGCAAGCTAGAATGCAATATTTTTTTCTGTAGAATGTTTTACTTTACCTGTGTAAAAAGCTCTGGAAGCTCTCTGTCTGTTTAGGATAGCAGCTGCCATATTAGCTTGGTGTGACATCACTTCCTGCCTGAGTCTCTCCCTGCTCATTTATAGCTCTGGGCTCAGATTACAGCAGAGAAGGGGGGGTGGAGGAGGAAGGTATATTCTTTACGGAAGATGAGATCCTTTTCTTTATAGTTGAGGGTTCAGCTTCAGAGTTAAGGCACCGCAAGACCTACAGACTTTCATAATTCAAAGATTGGACTCTGGAGAACCAAATTGCTGTTTCAGTGATTCATTTATTCAAAAATGTGCACGACATGTTTCGAGCCCAGTGGCTCTTCCTCATATATAAGCACCTGAGGAAGAGCCACGGGGTGGAGGAGGAGCAAATTGAGCATGCTCAAGCCCCGGGGGAAGGAGGTTGAAGCTGAAAACAGGAAGTCTGATACAGAAGCCCATGAGTACACAATAGAAGGAAAGAAATGTGCTGTTTCTTTTGACAGAGGACTCAGAGCAGCATTACTTTGAGGGTTTACTGGTATATTGAGGCGGACCTTTCTGATAAGGCTTACTTAGTTTTAACCTTTCCTTCTCCTTAAAGACAGTATTTAAAGGAGATGCAAATTACATCAAGAAATTGGCTTTGGAGACCGAAATGGTTAAAAATAAGCTGTGCGTGTTGTTTTAATTAAAGGGAACTATCATTAAAAAAGTGTGATATTCTCTACATGTAATTGATTAAAACTGATGTGCCATTTCTGAAATAATCCGCTTTATGTTCACTATCCCCTTCTCAGCAATGGTTATTTATATTTTCTGTTGGAAGACGAAATTGATCTGTTTTTAAGGTGATCATAATGACCCGGCATATAGAAAAGATGTTCAGCGTCAAGTGAAGTATACGATTAACTTACCCAAAAAGAAGGGGGGTCCAGGTGCTCAAGCTCCAGACCTTCAGCTCGGGGATGCAGAATTAGGGATGCACCGAATCCGCTATTTTGGATTCGGCCAAACCCCCGAATCTTTTGCGGAAGATTCGGACGAATAACGAACCAAATTCGGACGAATAACGAAGAAAAACATGTTGTTTACTTGTTTTGTGGCAAAAAGTCACGTGATTTCCCTTGCCGCCCCTAATTTGCATATGCAAATTAGGATTCGGTTCAGCCAGGCAGAAGGATTCGGCTGAATCCTAATCCTGCTGAAAAAAGCAGAATCCTGAACTGAATCCTGGATTCAGTGCATCACAGCACAACATCATAGCAAGCCTAACGCGTTTCGTGCTTTAAGGTAGAGTCCTGTGTGGGTCCATTTTTTGGAACCCGATCCATACCCTCAACCTGCAATCCGCAACTCTGACCCGCAACCCGCATTCTTACCCGCTTCCGGACCCAACCCGCAAGTACCTTATCCGACCCGCGCCTTGCTGACCATCAAGAATCAAGAAGTGCTGTCATTGTAAACTGGAAGTGACATCATCGGAAGTAGGCGTGATCAGAAAAAAAAAATGTAAAAATCACTACTGAGAAGACCCGCGGCCTGACCTGCAACCCACAGAAACGCTGACCCGCATCTATACCCGCACTCGGACCTTCTACCTGCAACCCACAGGGTACCGCAGGTACCCGACCCGCTGCAGGACCTTAAGGGCACTTGCCAGCCCTTTATTATCTATGATCATAATGACCAGGCCCGGATTTGCCCAGCCGCCGTTCAATTGCACCAGCTGCGCCGGCGTTTTTTCGCCGGCGCGCTGGCAAGGCGGGCGCTAGGACCGCGCGGCCGCCTGGTCGGACCGCGCGGCCTAGGGGCGCGATGAAGTTAAGTCCGGCGCTGATAATGACCCCCCCAGAACAACACCTTGCAAGCTCTGTGGGCCCTAATGTTTCTAATTGCTGTTACCTTTAAGAATATAGAATGCACGGATAACAAGAATAAAAAATGATCACACATTATTTGAACCTCTAACAGTTCACCAACATCTTGGAGAGATTATAAAATTCATTGGTTGCATTTATGCTAGGCTTACATATTTTGTGCCAACCCTCACTGTAGTTTACTCTTGGTGCCAGCATAGAGAAAATATTTGGCTGTTACTGGACAAGAAAAGAGCTTTATGGGTTACAGGTTCATTTTACCGCTATGATGACTTTAAACAGTATCTGTCTTTTCCACAGAGTTGCTGTTCATGCTCTGCACAGACTGAATAGATCAGCTTGGAGCACGAAAGGCTCAATGAGGACAATTTCCATTTGCGTTGGTGTTTCCCTGCATGTGTTAATGTATTCTCCGTAAACTTTCTGAAATAATTATTTCCAGACTTTTCAGCAGTGGTTGCTTTTATTATTCACACTTGTGCTGGCAGAAGTATTCAGGGTAGGGTTTTTATCATTTTTTTTTTCATGCTGCTTTATACGAGCAGTCATATTATTGGAAGGTTAAATACATGCATATTACTCCTTGTTGTGATTCTAAAGGGTAGTTCAGTGCCCCAATATTGCTCAAAGCGTTGTGGTTAGGATATAGTTGTTCTTGGTCCAACCCATTTACATCACTGAAAATCAAACAACAAAATAAAAGGTTCAGAATACTCTCAAGATTGAGAAAACACCCGGTCCACTTGGATTCAATCTAACCATGTGTGTGTGAATTAAACTCAACGGTAGACAGTCTACTTAATCTCATCACAAAAATTTCTTTTTTGAAGAGACTCGCCACATAAATAAGTTGCCACCTGGCCGGTATTTTACCGTCCTGGCCGGTAGAAATTATGCTTGATGCCAATGTTATTAATAGGGAAAAAAAGGCAAGAATATAGAAAGGCCTGTATTTTTTTCCAGAAAAGGTGGCAACCCTACATGTAAACGAGGAGGCCCAGGTGCTCTGCCCCAAAGCCTTCAGCATAAGGGAGCAGACATCACCGTATTGTTTGTAGGGTAGGCATACAAAGACCAATCTTCTAGGCCAGGGGCCCCCAAAATTTTTAACCTGTGAGCCACATTCAAATGTAAAAAGAGTTGGGGAGCAACACAATCATGAAAAAGTTCCTTGGGGTGCCAAATAAGGCCTATGATTGGCTATTTGGTAGCCCCTGTGTGGACTGGCAGCCTACAACAGGCTGTACTTGGTTTAATATAAAAAGCTCTAAGGGTAAGGGCACACCTTGAGATTCGGGGAGATTTAGTCGCCCGGTGACTAATCGCCTCTTTGGGGTGACTAATCTCCCCGAACTAACTGTGTCTTCCGTCTGCTTTAATGAAAAAACGCCTGCGCCAATGCACTTCAGGCGACTTAGGAAGTCGAAGTGCCGCGAGTGCATTGGCGCAGGCGTTTTTTTCATTAAAGCAGACGGAAGACACAGTTAAGCAGTTCAGGGAGATTAGTCGCCCCAAAGAAGAGGCAATTAGTCACCGGGCGACTAAATCTCCAAATGAACTCTAGTGTTCTCTTTGATACAAATACAATGCACATTTCACTGTGAATGCTTCTCTAGCTGTAGCTTTATTTAACAACATTACATTTTGGCATTACTACTGTTGATGACATGCTGAAAAAATGGTGACCCTCAAAAGAATGTGATTGCACCACACATGAAAAGAATAACAAAATGCACTTTGGATACATTTTCAGAGTCTTTCCAGCCAACATCAGGAACACCAGTGAAATAGTAATGCATCAAGCTGGAGTATCTGACCGACCTTTGTTTTCTTGGATGTATTTTCTGCATGACTGTCTCCCAAAGAGTGGAATGCAAAACATTTTCATTCTGTACATGAATCCCAATTTTTATCTGGATAAAAGAAAAACAGTTTAGAGGCAGTACTAGGCTGAGGCTGTGAAGGTATAGAAGTAAGTTTCAGCAGCAAATGGTATATACAGAGCATTTTGAAGCAATATTCTCCTTGTAAAACTCAATCCACTTTATATGCCATGGGCTTTTAGCCTACAAGAAAAAATACAAAGTATTATTCCTCCTTGATCTAGTCCCCTTACCCGTCTGACTGAAGATATTTACATGTTGCTGTTTCACTCATTGTGATCCTGAAAGCACTACAAAGATAACCTGAAGTTTACCAGGTGTATTTCAGAAACCCCAGCGTTTGCATACCTTGCCTCAGAGGTGAGCAGTACTTAAAGGAAAAGGAAAGCTACCAAGGCAGTTTATTTCCAATAGATTAGCCACAATAGTGCAAGCTAGAAAACGTTAAACAAAAAAATGAAATTTTTTTATTCTTTAGAAAGCTTTACCATACCTGAGTAAAAAGCTACAGAAGCTCTCAGATTGTTTAGGATAGCAGCTGCCATTTTAGCTTGGTGTGACATCACGTCCTGCCTGAGTCTCTCCCTGCTCACTTATAGCTCTGAGCTCAGATTACAGCAGGGAGGGGAGGAGGGAGAGAGAGGAGCAAACTGAGCATGCCCAAGCCTTGGAGGATTAAGCTGAAAACAGGAAGTCTGATACAGAAGCCCATGAGTACACAATAGAAAGAAAGAAATGCTGTTTTGCTTTTGACAGAGGACTCAGAGCAGCATTACTTTAAAGCAGGGGTGTCCAAACTTTTGGGTCGCCGGGCCACATTGGAAAAAGAAAAATTGTCTGGGGCCACACATGAAATACACAAACATGTTTGATTTGTAAAAGTAAAGGAAATACACAGAAAATAACTACAATGCCAGTTGGATAACCAGATGGAGCTATACACTGGAATATGGGACACCTGGATATTAAATAGACTTATTATTGTTATAATATTATTACCAACTAGGCAATGGGCAGAGTCCTCCCTCCTATTTCCTCTGGAACCAAGCGTTTCAAACTGGGCCGCATTCATATGCATCCTGGGCCGCATGTGGCCCTCGGGCCGCAGTTTGGACACCCCTGCTTTAAAGGTTTACTGGTGTATTTATATAGACCTTTCTGATAAAGCTTACTTAGTTTTACCCTTTCCTTCTCCTTTAAAGTTAATACTATCAATATGTCACATTGCTTTCAGATTAAAATGGTCGCAGACTTATTTGATGTACACAGCATTCCATGCACTTTACCTTCTGGCTGAACAGCCTATTGTAAATACTAATCTCTCATTATTTTTAGAAAGCCTTTAGAGTCTTGTGGAGAACGTGGGAGTTATTGTCAGCTCTGCCATTAACTCTGCTGCTAAAACAAATGATTTTGCCTTTTGTCCTGCCTATTAATTGCTTATGGCTTTGCTCCTTAAAAGAGGTGATCAAAGAGTAACACTCAAGCAATTCCAATTAACACTTGCCTCAGCAGTTAATATTTTTACTTAAAAAAACCGTCAGGCCTGAGCTTGTTTGTGGGTTCTGGCTAAATGACAGCTATATTAATTGACTATTTGGGACCTTTGGCTGTCACTTAACCTCAATTTTATTTACCTTCATTCACTCTATTGTGGCCAAATGCAATTCATGGCTGAAAATGCACACACACTCGCAAGCACACTCCATTGCTGTTTTAAAGGAGACTTTCAGCCAAATAATGAAAGAAATGAGATTTTGCATGATAAAACAATGGATATGTGTAGTACTTATTCCTCCTGCATATCAGACTGCTGACTGACAACTAATTGCGTTGTACACTGGGAATATAATTTATCTACCTTGCAAGGAACAAAGAGGGAGTAGCTTCAATTTCTCTGTTTAATTTTATCTCCCATTTACTCACTACAAAACCCACTAAATACCTATATTATTTTTGTTCTTTTTTCCTTTTCTCCTCCATATTAATATCTGGCTCCTATACCTAATAATAAATCTGTACATTTTTTTTATATGAAACCTGACTGTATGAAATTCCCCCTTTATTTACTTGCTCTGACTGCTGCGTATAGAGTCCTGCGCAGAATTTGTTAAACCCAAACCCGATCCGCAACCGGACCTGTATACTTAACCAATTGGACCTGCTGTCAGGGGCACCCGTTGGCGATCCCGTCTCCGTCGGCTTCCAAATCAAGATGGCGGCACCCATGATCCGTCCTGACGCCGGCGTGATGTCACGCACCTGGCACAAACTTTTAAATAAAAGGACTTCCAGGTCACGGGTTCGATGCCTGAATATAGGAATTGCGATATTGTGTTCCTGGGTTCCTAAATCCTGAATTCTTGCTTCCTGACCTTGGCTTGACCCAGATTCTGATTCCTGCTGCCTGTCTTGCTGAAGATTTGCCTGAACTTGACTATGCTTACGCCTGACCCCTTTCTGGATACAGCAAACTTGGACTTTGACCCTAAGCTTCCTCCTTGGTCCTGACTACTCTCGCTGGGAGCCGATAGGCCCCCTGACACCTGCTACCTGACCCACAAGTACCTTATCCGCAACCCGATCCGCGACCCGCTGACCATCAAGAAACAGGAAGTGCTGTCATTGTAAACCGGAAGTGACATCATTAGAAGTGGGCAAGAAAAAAAGGAGTAAAACTCGCTATTGAGAAGACCCACAAACCCGGAGAACCGGCGACCTGTGTCTATACCCACTCCCAAAACTTCTACCTGCAAGTACCCGACCCACTGCAGGACTCTAAACCCCGGAAACGAAAGAGGGCCCTTTATATTTTATTACAGTTATCTATCCATTTAATATAATTATAGACAAGTGCAGTGCTTCTATCGGATATTGGTCCTTCTGTTCTACCCTCCAAATTAACTTACTCTGTTGCATCCAGCAGCTAATAGGTTTAATATGATTTTCGTTGCTTAGCTTGGCTGTATTTAATATCTCCCAAAGGAGCACTGCTTTATTAGCAATGCCGGTGTGCTCAGCAAAGCGATCAGGGTTTTTTCTTACAAAATGAACCAGCAGGGAATAGCTTTAGTTAATTTTTGGCCATAGATTTAGAGCCAGCTTTACTTGAAAGGACCTTATACACAAAAGCTGAATACAACACAAAATATTAGACTCATGGTCAAATCATCACGAATTGATGCAGTGATTTATTTATTCATTTTCACTCCACATTTATTGTAAATTAGGGATACATCTGCTTTAAATGTAGCCTTCCCGATAAATGATCGTACATTTTATAGAAGTGCAATTCTTGTTCTTAGGCTTTATAGCCTCTTATATTTCTTTCAGAATAATTTGAGCTATCACAGAGATACTTTGCATTCCAGATAAAAGTGGGGTAATATAAAAGAAATAGGTCAATATTCTTTTTTGAGTTTTTATTTTTTCTATATTAATTCAGAGATATAATAGTAAATTAAAGGGGTGGAACTTTGTATCTTTCTCTAGCATCTGTGCAGGAGGTCAAAGAGAAAGTCGGGACATTTTCAGTAGAAACCTGGGACTGCGGGCTGAGCTGTCAAAATCCGGACTGTCCCACAGAAAACGGGATAGTTGTAGTTATACAACCCCAGTCAGACATTGGTGTTTCGTCCATTGCTGCTTTTGACATTGTTCAAAGCACTTGACTTTGGTGACACCTCTGCATGGGAGGCAAATAGCCTTCTTCTTTTTTTATTATTTAAAGTTTTTTTTATTGTTTTTTCCAGTCATGAATTTACAATAACAAAGTCATACATGAATAACAAAAATAAAAATAAAAGGAAAGAAACTAAAAAGAGAAAAAAGAAAAAAAAAAAAAAGAGAAGAGAAATGACTCTGGGACACATTCATTTATATATATACTGTTAAACCATTGTTGACATATTCTTAAGTTAGCCATATCACTTATCATATAAATACAGGCATTGCCAATAACTAACTTTTGGGGAAGGTTCCCTGGGTACGTGCAAATGAGCATTCGTACGTTGCTGTTTGGTTCAATTCCTGCAAAATACGGTGTATTGAGGGAATATCCTCCGTTTTCCATTTCCTTGCTATAGCCATTCTTGTCGCAAACAAAATATGATACATTAAATAACATTGTGCTTTGTTATACTGTAATGTTTGTATTGGATTCATTATACCCAAAAGTGCTAAAGCCGGAGTAAGTATAATATTAATTTTAATAGTATCCTGTATCACATTCTCGACTAATCTCCATAAAGTTTGTACCCGGGGACATTCCCACCAAATATGTAAGCAACTCCCTGAACCACCGCAGTTTCTCCAACATTTATTCGGTGAACCATATATTTTATTTAATTTGCTTGGTGTTAAATACCATTGGTAAATTAATTTCCTAGCATTCTCAAGATGATTAACACATTTCGAAAATTCTAATGGCGATCTAAATGCTTCATTCCATTGTTGTATTGTGAATGTCTGATGTAGGTCTTTTTCCCATTTTTGTATAAATCCATATTTATTTTCCAGCAAATCCTGAGGTAGTACTAACAACTTATACAGCGAGGAAGTGCCTTGCTTCTTAAGAATGGGGTTTCTAAAGAAAACTTCCCAAACTGTAGGTGGTCTATTAACATAATGAATCCATTTCTGTGTATAATGGCGAATCTGCAGATATTTATAAAATTCAGTATGTGGCAGTTGAAATTCTTGCTGTATTGCCGTAAATGACTTTAATGATTTACCTTCCATTAATTGAAGTAAGGCAAATAGCCTTCTAAAGGAGAAGTTACATACCAATTTTAAAGAGCTTAATTTACAGTAAACTTTTTTGCTCACTAGCCTTCTCCCCCAGACATTTGGGGGCAGGTTTATAAAGAGTCGAATTGAAAATCTAATTTTTTTTTAATTTGAATTTCGAGTTTTTAAGTCTAATTCGACTAGGGAATAGTCCAAATTTGATTTGAGTTTAAAAAAAATGTGATTCAGATTTCAAAATTTATCATGTACGGTCTCGTTAAGAATTCGAATTTGACTATTCGCCATCTAAAGCCTGCTGAATTGGTGTTTAGACCTGTTACAATCAATTTGGAGTCTAATCCTATTCACCCGAATGTAAACAATTTAGAATTTTTTAATACATTTCGAGTGGTCGTTCTTTTTTTGAATTCCGAGTTCATGGGAGTTTTTATAAACTCCCATAAACTCTCTAAATTCAACCCTTGATAAATATGCCCCTTGATGTGTGTTTGAGACTTTGATTAAACGAAACATGCTATATATTTTTTTTTTGTAAAATAAAGAAATTCAATCTGCTTCACCCCAACCCCCAAAGATTGGCTCCTTAAGGTTGAAGAATTAGCCAGATTTGAAGAGCTTTTCTCTTTCACTGCCCAGCAAAAAACAAATTTTATGGATATATGGCTTAGTTCAGGGGTCCCCAACCTTTTTTTCCGTGAGCCACATTCAAATATAAATAGAGTTGGGGAGCAACACAAGCATGAATAGTCCCTTGGGTTGTCAAATAAGGGCTGTGATTGGCCATTTGATAGCCCCTATGTGGACTGGTAGCCTACAAGAAGCTCTACTTGGCACTATACTTAGTTTTTATGCAATTAAAACTTGCATCCAAGCCAGGAATTCAAAAATAAGCACCTGGTTTGAGGCCACTGAGAGCATCATCCAAGGGGTTGAAGAACAACATGTTACTCATGAGCTACTGGTTGGGGATCACTGGCTTAGATGGTTCCTCTTCAGAGAAACAGAAGAATATAAGCAGATATTAGACTCATAAAGCAAAGTGTAAACAAGTAGGTGGCATGAGTTGGAGAAATGGATATGTTAGCTATTGATGTATGTTACATAGAAATGGAAGTGTGCAATACCACCTCCCCCCCTTTTTCTTTTTTCTGTACCCCAATTTATTTCTTTGTTGTTTGAAAATTTTTCAATAAACATTATGATACAAAAAAAAAAAATCATGGTGAACTCAAAAAGAGAGTTGATTAAAAATTCCATATAAATGTAAAAAATGCAGCGTTCAGCATCCATTTATGGAGTAGAGTGAATTGATGGGCATTGATGTTGGCTGCTCCCTGCCCTAGAACAGTCTTAATACTCCAGTGAGGTGCCAGAGAGGTAAGTGGGGGGCAGAACCAGTTCCTCAGATTGCATGTGCCAGCCATAAAAATATTAAACGGAGATGTTCAGCTCACAGAAATGAATGCTTAGGATATAACATATGCCGTTCATTGGTGCACTTTATGGGGCAAATTCACTAAGATGCGAAGTTGCGCCAGGCGAAACTTCGCCGCACTTCGCCAGGCGTATTTTTGCCAGCGCTCCGCAAATTCACTAAAATCCGAAGTTGCGCACAGAAGTAGCGTAAGGTTGCGAAGTTGCGCTAGCGTTGATTCGCTATATAAAGCGAAGTTACGCTAGCGAAGGCTAATTTGCATACGGCGCGAAATTCAAATTTCAATGAAGGAACACGTATTAGCACTACAAATGCCTAGAAAACCTTCAAATCAGCAAATAAAAATTTTATTTTGCCCTACACATGTGAGTAAATAGAGTGAATCCAGCACACGAAATCTGCTCAAGGGTTATTACCCATATTTAATGCCAAGCCAAACAGGTTACAACGTTTCGGGGACGTACCCCTTCGTCACCGTTACTCACCAATTATTGGAGGTGCCGTCCTCCTATGTTCCATGCACCGTGAACGTGGAAAGAGGGATCAGGTGTGCATCTGCATTTCGTTTGGCCCTACACATGTGCCCACTGTCTAGGTAAGTTGCCATGAGTCAGGAAATGTAGGGGGGAGGAAGGGGAGCCCCAAAAAAAATTTAGATCTTTTTCAGCCTATCACCCATCATGTAGAAAACACGCCAGCATTTTTTGGGACAAAAAATTGACTTTTTTTTTTTTAAACAATCCCTATCTACTCTATTGCGCTTCGCCAGGTCTGAGGTGGCGAAGGAAGTCTAGCGAAAAAAGGTAGCGTTCAGTACACTGCGCAAGTTAGTGAATTTGCGTAGTTACATCGCTAGCGAAAATTCGCCTGGCGTAAGTGTGCGAAGTAACACTAGCGAATTTACGCTAGCGTTGGTTAGTGAATTTGCGCAGTAACGAAAATGCCAAACGCTAGCGAATTAACGCTAGCGTTCAGTGCTTTGGCGCTTAGTGAATTTGCGCCTATGGGTCTATGGAAACCATCTTGTTGTAATTGATTACGTATAGATGTGATAACCGCTCTCAGAATGCTGAAAATACATAAAAATTCAGCAGTTCGTTTGCTGGTGTGTTTAGACTGACATATTTTTCTTTATTGCCGTAGTATTTTTCATTGTCAGTGGCTATTCGTGAGACTTCTTGTTTGCATTTGTTTATGTCTGTGCCTGGTCTAGACTTTGAAGATCCTACAGTATTAAGGGCTATTACAAATCATCGTATGCTACATACCACTCCAGGGTTCAACTGCCAGTTCTGTTACAGAAGTTGCCAGTTACCTCTATCTTAGTGAGACACCGAACATTAAATCCTGTGCTTCCAGCACCTAATAAGGCAAACTTCCCAGCTCTGCATTCTTCTATTTTGATTCATTTCCCATATTGACCATTGTGATGCCATACAGCTTCTTTAAATATATACACATGTGCAGTGATATAAATCTCTCTGAGAAACCTATGGCCATGTGCCAAGAAAGAAGAACCTCATTTTCAGAATACTTTTAACTTAAACACTACTGAGAATTGTTTTATCTTTTCCTTTAAAGGGAAAGCATTCTTTTGAGAAAGGGCAACCCATGATAGTTCTACTCTGATCTGTTTATGACGGGGCTTAGAGAAAGTGTTTTGAGTACAGCTACTGGTTACAGCAGTTGTATACTATTATTTGTCTATACTAGTTCACTTACTTTGTGCTTGTATGATAAATGCAGCTCATCGTTGGAGAAGCAAGTACAGTATTCATAATATAGCCATACATTAGAGTCCTGCAGTGGGTCGGGTACCCACGGTATGAGGATGGGCTTTTCATGTGTGAGTATAGATACGGAGTCGGGCGATGCGGGTCGGGTTATGGGTCTCTTCCTACTGCTTTCCCTCCACTCATCTCTCCCCTCTGACACAGCTCTCTTATATCACATGGTGCGCTTCTGTCCTGACTATCGGGCACGTTTGATGATGTCACTTCCGGTTTGCAGCAACATCACTTCCGGTTTGATGGTGGTTGGCGGGTTGTGGGTCGGGTTGTGGATAAGGCAGTTGCGCGTTCAGGGTCGGGTAGCAGTTCAAAGGTAAATATGCGGATTCAGGTCAGGTCTTAGAAATTGGTTCCGTACAGAACTCTACCATAAACTGCTGTTTTTATTCAGCCCTGTGGCATATACTCAGGTTGTATACCAAATATTTGCAAAGATGCCAATAATTAAAAAAATATTAAGGCTAATTTCAAGATCAGCCTAAATGCATATTGTAGGGCAGCACTCGTTTAGATGAAACCATGCAGTGCCTATGTTGTCTTCATTCCCAAATAAGTGGGGTATCTGGTTAATGTTAATAGATACTCTATTTGGATTAGACCGCACCGAAACAAGGCAATTTTTCTTAAAAAGCCTTTATTTAGAGGGCTTTTTAAGAAAAATTGCCTTGTTTCAGTGCTGTCTAATCCAAATAGTTTAATACTTCGGCTGTGAGTGGCTGCCAGAGACGTGCACCTGATGTAAATCTTATCCTGTTGGTGAGTGCTGACTTCTTATCCTATGTACTAATGTTAATAGGTACCCAATTGCAAAAGATCAATGGTAAATCTAAGTGAAAGTAACAATGTAAAAATGCACTTACTTTTTTCATCATATGCCTTAAATTTTCATCATATGCCTTTAATACAAGCCACGTGTAAAATTCACATGCTGAATGGCAGACTCGTAGTAGCGAAAATATTTGCATTGGTTTTCAATTAGCAGTGCAACATGCAATCAGACTGATTGCTAATCAATAGGGATGCACCGAATCCACTATTTTGGATTCGGCCGAACCCCCGAATCCGAACCCTAATTTGCATATGCAAATTAGGGGTTGAAAGGGGAAAATATTTTTTAAAATATTTTTTGCTTCCTTGTTTTCATGCAATTTCCCTCCCTACCCCTAATTTGCATATGCAAATTAGGATTCGGATTCGGTTCGGCCGGGCAGATTCGGCCGAATCCTGCTGAAAAAGGCCGAATCCTGAACCGAATCCTGGATTCGGCGCATCCCTACTAATCAATCAAGCAATATAACCTATGATTACACACCTTGGGGACCCCTGCCAAGTATTTCCAAAACCTAACAAACACCCACTAGGTTTGAGTTTTAATGTATACTTTGTAGCTACATATGAAACTGTAATAAATACAGATTTTTTTTTATTATTGCTATGTTATATAAGCATATATTTTATGTCACTGTAGAAGACATATGGATGGTATTATGTCGTCCTACTTTAATTTTTTTTTCATCAAAGCATATGGCAGAGTCATCTGTGCAATAGGATGTCACAAGATTTCATAAGTTCTTCCAACTAAATAATAAACGTAAGAATCTTATTTTGGATTGTGTACTTCCTCCAATGGTGGGTGTATAATAAATATCACATATACAGTGTGAAATCGGTTTTTGGTGCGGAGCTTAAATATTGGGCTGCGTTTGCTGTACAATTAATCACTAATGTATTCTTTTATAAGTCACCGAGGAGTTCCATGACCATATAAAAGCCTGAGGCCAAAGGTCATGGAACTCCGAGGTAACTTCTAATATCCTTATATTTTCCAACAAGGGGTACTTTATTTATTATAATACACAAGTTTTGAGTCATGTGACAAAAATTACATCACTACTCACCGTTTATAAGAGATGACATCAGTACTCACCATATTCATGGCTTTTGTGTATTATATAGTGAATAAATTACCCCCTCTTGTAAAATATAAGGGTATTATAAGTTACCGAGGAATTTCATGACCATATAAAAGTACGAGGCCGAAGGCCGAGTGTTTTTATAAAAGTCATGGAACTCCAAGATGACTTCTAATATCCTCTTATTTTGCAACTGGCGGTACTTTATTTATTATAATACACAAGTTTCGGTGAATCCAATGACATCAGAACTCACCGTTTATAAGGATATAATTTACAAGATATTCATGGCAAACTAATCTTTCATACATAACTTCAATTTAACTAATGAGTAAAGTATTTGCTAAAGGTATATACAACAGCAGGGCAGTCATTATTTACATAAAGGTAATTTGTTTATGGTTGATGCCAAATGAAGTATTACCAAGCTGCCTACTATCCATGAGCTATGAACCATTCTATTTAGCCAACATTTGGCCCAGGCACACTTTTCAATGTCCCTTGAGACTTGACAACTGTGGGTTTCTCACTTTACAGGCGCTATCTCACTATCTACAAACATTGCTGAGTGCCTTGTGCCTGTCATCTAAGGGACCCCTGGCTGCCACATGCCAGTCGTGATATTCTGAGCTTGCCTACACGCACCTCTACTTGCATCCCAACCAGGGGCAGCAAAGGTGCGCACTATGTTCTGGATCAGAGAGGGAGCGGGCCTGGGATTTTTCCCCGTGTCCTGCCGGCCCAGTCCCCACCCTGACCATTCAGCAGTTGGATTCTTCATTTGCCAACCAGTAACCCACACTGCTAAGTGCCGTGCAGCACTGCTATAGCCTTAAATAAGAAAACTGCTAGATCTTCTACTTCTATTTAATCACCATTTATAGCTCAGGGTTATCCCTTTATTTTATATATATATATATATATATATATATATATATATATATATATATATATATATATATATATATATATATATATATATATATATATATATATATATATATATGAATATTCTGAATTTGACAAATTACTCATTGGCTGCAATTAGTGAATTTTTTAAAAAAAAATGACTTCCATACATTGATAAGATGTCTTTTCTAGGTTGTTCCCGCCATTATAATTTAACATGGAATATACAGAGGTAAACCGTATACTCTGTGCAATGCAATATCCGTTAATGTTTCACTTTGGGCACTATTGTATAGGGGATTAACAAAAAACTTTGACCACAGCATTAATACTAGAAGAAGGATTGCTGTTAGTAATCAATCAGATCAAATGCCTTCCATCTGTGTTATCTTTGGTTCCAGAGATCTTTTAAAACCACCCATCAATGTGTTTGCGTGTGCAATAGAGTAAAATTGTAACTTGACCCAAAAAATAAAAAGAAATATCCTTTTCTACTGTGTGCGCCCCCAGGGCCGGATAAAAGATCACCAGAAAGGACTGAAGTGGCAACGCTGTCCTTACTACCATTATACTGCTACCCAGGGTTAGATATCCAATAGATAAAAAAGACAAAGCAGATGACTTTATCAGTAGTAAAGTGTACCCTTTGGATGTCCTAATGTTAGACCTATATGTGGTTGACTGTTTAAAGATAATTTTTAAACTTATTATAATAAATACTAACTATAAATTATGTTTTCTAGGTTGCACTGGCTAGAGGCATTGCTTGGATGGCCTGACAAATCTGGATTCAGAAACCCTGGAAAGGAAGTCTTTCTGGAAAACACAAATAAAAGGAAGACAGCTGTTGCAATTCATGCAAGTTACTAAGAAAAAACATTTTTTTCCCCTCCTTCTATCTTCACCTTTACAGATCTCATGAAACCAGTGCAATTTCTGGAGTATTTTCTCCAGGAGACCCTCGTACAGAACAAACATGGGCGTGTTTTATTCTGGAAGGTTTTAAGTTCAAGCCTATTTTCAGATCATGACCAGTTTGAAAAGGTCCCAGACTGAGAGGTCAGTTGCAAGTGGAATCCAAACTGCTGTACCAGATGGACCACAAAAAGCTCGTTCAGATGACTTTTATATGAGGCGTTTCAGGTCACAGAATGGTAGCTTAGGTTCATCTGCAATGTCTCCTGTTGGGCCACCACGCAGTGAAAGTTCCCATCATATATCTGCTACGCCTGGTGTTCCTAAGATGGGTGTAAGGGCAAGAATTGCAGATTGGCCTCCTAGAAAAGAAAATGTGAAAGAAGCAAGCAGGACTAGTCAGGATGCTGAAACAAGTATTGATACTGTGTCTGGTAAAAGTAGTCCTAGTAGTCAAGTTAGCATGTCAAGCATGAATTCAAGTGATTCTGCTATGCTGAAGAGTATACAGAATACCCTCAAAAACAAAACCAGACAGGCTGAAAGTTTAGACTCAAGGTTTCTTTCCCCTGAAGGTTTTTCCAGCGCTAGCTCTCCAAGAAAAGTAGTTCGCAGGCTAAGGCAACGGAGCAACAGTGATATTACAATAAGTGAATTTGATATGGATAATTTTGAAGAGTGTATGTCGCCAACTTTTAAAACAGGCCCTTCATTACATAGAGAGTATGGTAGTACCTCATCAATCGATAAGCAGGGGACTTCAGGGGAGAGTTTGTTTGACTTATTAAAAGGATATAAAAATGAAAAATCTGACCACCGTGCCCACGGACCATCAAAACTAAGTGAACTGCTTTTGAGTAGTGGAAACCGAGGATCTGGCTTTTCATTGGATGTTATAGATGGTCAGAGGGAGGGGCATAGAGCTTTCAAGGATAGAGAAAAACAACTTAAAAGACGTTCCAAATCAGAGACTGGAGACTCTTCCATTTTTCGCAAGCTGCGTAATGCCAAAGGGGAAGGAGAATTAGGAAAGTCCTCAGATATAGAAGATAGCCGTTCTGATGATAGCCTCAGACCTTGGAATTGCCCTAAATGTTTTGCACATTATGATATTCAGAGTGTTCTGTTTGATTTGAATGAAGTCGTCATGAATAGACAAAATATCATCAAAAGAAAAAATACAACAACAGGTGCTTCTGCTGCTGCTGCTGCCGCATCTCTTGTTGCTGGGCCATTGTCACACTCCTCAAGTTTTAACTCTCCAACAGGCAGTACAGAGGATTTAAACCCAAAAGAATCCATGGACCAAGGAGATGACAAAAGCAATGACTTGGTACTGAGCTGCCCATACTTCCGGAATGAGATGGGTGGAGAGTCTGAAAAGAAGGTCAGCTTGACAAAATCTAATTCTGGTTCCTTTTCTGGATGTGAAAATTCTTCTTTCGAGTCTACGTTGAGCTCACATTGTGCAAATGCTGGTTTGGCTGTTCTGGAGGTTCCCAAAGAAAACCTAGTTCTGCACATTGACCGAGCAAAAAGATACATTGTTGAGCATGTTGATCTTGGTGCTTATTATTTCCGGAAGTATTTCTATCAAAAAGGTAAGTTGTAATTTTTTTAGCTATTTTACATCAGGCAACATCATCTGTGCCTATTGGGTTTTCTGAATTGTTTTCTAAGCACTAGCATTCATATGGAATATTATTGGTAACATAATGTGGACAAGTGGACTCACATATACAGTAGTATAACCGAAAGTATAGCACAATTGAGGAATTTTTTCATTTGAGTTGTTGCACTTCTCAGATAACACCCATTCAGTTGTTGAGATTCCGAAAAAAGAGCTGCCTTGCTCTGTGTTCTTGAATTAAAACACTTGTTTCATTAGTCTCTCTGTAAGATCAGTGATTGTGGCAGATATGACTGCACAACCATTGTACATATTACTTTATGAGACACAATAAATACATCTAACTAGGTAAAGATATTGTGGCTCCCAGAGCTGCATGGAAGAACATATCCTGTCATGAAAAAATTACATTTAACCCTACCGCAGGGCCAATGGTTATTTGCCTGGCATAGATGTCCCATGTAAACCCATACGGAGAGGACTTCATCCATGGCCCGATGTGATCAAACTGAAAGTTTTTTCACTTTCCGATTAGTAAATAATAACTTCCAGTTCAGTTCATGTTACTGACTAAGAATGCAAGGAATTGTGTTCAGTTTAGCTTTGTGGAATATTTTACGGTGTTGCTTGATACCACTCTGGTTATAATCCTTGTATCACACCAGATTAGGCCAACACCTCCTTGTCTTGTGTTGTGCTTTTAAAAGTCTGGATGTTTGTGACATTATATTGAAGTCTAATAAAACGCAAGCAAACTCCTTTTCTTATTTTACTCTGTAGTGAAAGCTACAAAATGGGTCACACCCTCCACCCTACTTATAAATTACTAGTTCTTATTTCCAGTGCTGCCTTGGAAACTGATCTGTTTTTATGATGAGAGATTAAAAAATTATAATTATCAATGATACTTATAATATGGATGTTGGTTTTAATTATGCAGATTTAAGCATTTTGTGCCACTTCTCAAATAATAAAGGTATTCTTACAACCTTTCTCCCTACATGCAGGCTTTGTGCCAGTGTTGTTTAGTTGTTAAAATGTTTAATTGTTTAAGTCACTAAGTTCCTATCTAGAGAAAGAAAGAGACAACTGCGATGTGCAAATTAAATTGTACCTTGATTAACAGTTTTATATAAGCCTATGTCCATACTTGTTTTCATTACATTTAATTATTTTGCTTTCTGTTCCAAAGCGGTATATCTTTCAGGCATCGTTTGCATTGATGCCAGGTTTTTTGCTACGTAAATGAAATAAGACATTTATTGGAATTTAAGTTCATTTCAGTATTGTCACTAGTTACCCAAAAAGCTCTTCTCACCTTATGTTGCATCATCTTTCATAAATAAATAATGGAAATATGTACAGTTGTGTTCAGAATAATAGCAGTCTGACATCACTAACCTGATCAATCAGTTGTCGGTTATTCACACACTCCTTGATGTCTCTGCAGTTTAGAAGTAGATAACCTCAGAAATAATTTGTTAGCTCAGTAAATAAGAAGGGGCTGGAGATATTGGAAGCAAACTGCAATGTACAGTACTTATGCTTTCAGTAATGTCATTAAAACACAATGTTGAGACCAATTGCTATTGTTATTTGCACAAGAGAAATTACATGGGTACATAGTTAAATCTGGTTTTGAAAACACAAAGTCCATCAGGTTCAACCCCTCCAAATGAAAACCCAGCCCCATACACACACACCCCTCCCTACTTCCACATAAATGATATATACCCATATCTATACTAACTATAGAGTTTAGTATCACAATAGCCTTTGATATTATGTCTGTCCAAGAAATCATCCAAGTCCCTCTTATAGTCATTAACTGAATCATCACCCGGCAGTGCATTCCCCAACCTCACTGTCCTCACTGTGATGAACCCCCTACTCTGTTCCTTTAAATGAAACTTCTTTTCCTCTAGTCTGAAGGGGAGGCCTCTGGTACGTGATTCTCTTTATGGGTAAAAAGGTCTATAATTTCCTCTAATGTACTTGTAAAGTCTAATCATGTCCCCTCACAAGCACTTTTTTTCCAGAGAAAACAACCCCAACATTGACAGTCTACCCTCATAATTTGTCTTCCATCCCTCTAACCAGTTTAGTTGCACTTAGTCTCTGCACTCTTTCCAGCTCATTTATATCCCTTTTTAAAGACTGAAGTCCAAAACTGCCCCCATACTCCAGATGAGGCCTCACCAGGGACCTATAAAGATGCAGAATTATGTTTTCATCCCTTGAGTTAATGCCCTTTTTTATACAAGACAGAACTTTATTTGCTTTAGTAGCCGCAGAATAACACTGCCCAGAATTCGACAACTTGTTATCTACAAAAACCCTTAGATCCGTCTCATTTAAGGAAACTCCCAACACACTGCCATTTAGTGTAGAACTTGCATTTATATTATTTTTGCCAAAGTGCATAACCTGCATTTATCAACATTGAACCTCATTTTCCAGTTTGCTGCCCAGTTTTCCAGTTTAGACAAATCACTGTGCAAAGTGGCAGCATCCTGCATGGAACCTATAATTCTGCACAATTTAGTATCATCTGCAAAAATAGAAACAGTACTTTGAATGACCACCTCCAGGTCATTAATAAACAAGTTGAAAAGCAAGGGACCTAGTACAGAGCCCTGCGGTACTCCACTAACAACACTGGTCCAATTAGAAAATGTTCCATTTACCACCACTCTTTGTAGTCTATCTTTTAGCCAGTTCTCTATCCAGGTACAAATACTATGTTCCAGGCCAACATTCCTTCATTTAACCAGTAACCTTCTGTGTGGCACTGTATCAAATGCTTTAGCAAAGTAAATCACATCCATTGCCATCCCAGAATCGAGGTCCCTGCTCACCTTCTCATAAAAAGAAATTAATTTAGATGTATCTTTGGTTCCTATATAATCTTCTTATTTCCCAGTAATATTCAAGGATAACTAGAAGGGTCAACAAACTAGGAAGTTGCTAAATCATATTCTGATGACATTGTGGTTTCTGAGGTTTGGAAGGCAGCCATATTTGTTTCCCTAAAGGGATCAAGCACACATGCACTGGGTGTATTCTCAGGAACTTGCTAGTGATGAAAGGTATTGCTTAAATCAAAGGTACAGTGAATTTCTACTGCTCTATATTTGCAAGTGTGTAGCAAGAAATAAGAATAGAAATAATAGCAATACAAAGCAGGTGGGAACAGTTGGCTTATGGACAATTTTTCCTGTCAAATATTCCGGCTTATGTAAACAGCAGATCTTTTATAAGTCTTAACTTCAGTTTTTCCTTTTGAATTGGAACTGAACTTTCTTCCAGACTGGTTTGGCACCTTGATTCAGCTGTGTGTATATTTTTTAAACTTGAACTCCTCAGGAGTCTGTACTTAGTGCTTTTGTTTTTTAATTGTTCGTTAACGACCTTGCGGTTGATATTGTAAGTACTGTCTTGTTTTTGCTCAATGTAAGGTCGTCCGCAAAAGTTCCCTGGAGGAGGCCGGAACCTGGCAAATGAGGTTAAATGTTGATGAATGCAGCTTTGGTAGAAGTAGCATAAATGTGAATTATATACTAAATGGTAGTGTGTTTGGGGTTCAGTGACAATTTGGAGATAAGAGCACACCATACAGGTATGTAGAATTGCTTTTCCCTCTGGTGGCGTGTCTCTCTGATGTATGGCCACATCAGTGGTTGCAGTATTTATGGATGAAAAGGGGCCCAGCACACACTAATTATTGCTGCTATGATCGCTTATGATAGCCATACCAAAAATATACGTTTTGGGCTGTGCACACCATCTTTCATCGTATATAAAGTGATGGAGGTCTCATTAATTATGAACAATTTGGGGATATTTGTGGAAACAATATATGAAGCCATAGACCGAGCCATTCATTGGCTGCTAAAGCAAATAAAGTTCCATCTTGCATAAAAAAGGCCATTAACTTGGTGTATGAAAACATTTATAGGTCCCTGTTAAGGCCTCACTTTTGGGCCAGTCCTTAAAGTGGACCTGTCACCGTAAGAAATGATTTCAAATCCTTTTCTATTGTGTTATTCAAGCAAAATAAACGCTATATAAATTATTTAAATTTTGTATCCTTCAGCCTTGAAATTCCCAATCACAGCAGATTGTAGATACTCTTATGAAGGCAAGCTTCACATCATCCCAAAATCTTGTGTATGTTCCAGAGAGGTGTCTGGTGCCCAAACCAATCCATATACTACACAGCAGCAAAATTGCACTATAACCAGCAGCACAACGTTTTCTCCTTCCTTACTTAAAGGAAAATGATACCCCCCCAAACAATGTAGGTCTTTATAAAAAGATATTGCATAAAACAGCTCATATGTAAAACCCTGCTTCATGTAAATAAATCATTTTCATAATAATATACTTTTCTAGTAGTATGTGCCATTGGGTAATCATAAAAAGAAAATTGGCATTTCAAAATATAAGGGCCGCCTCCTGGTATCATATGATTCACGGTGCACACAAACATATCAAACAAACTATACTTGTTAGGTCACATGAGCCAATTAGCAGACAGAGTTCAGTCTTTTGCTTCCTCACTTCTTCCTGTTACAGTTAGAGCTGCAGTATTTCTGGTCAGGTGATCTCTTCCTGTTACAGTTAGAGCTGCAGTATTTCTGGTCAGGTGATCTCTGAGGCAGCACACAGACCATCACTAAATAGTGGCTCAATGCAAGATATGTAAAAGGGCAATATTTACAGAATCAGCAGCAGGTCATGACTGTTGGGTTTCTATTACTCTACTACACCTACTAGTAAATCATTTGCCATGTAGTAATTTCGACCAAATACAGTGATTGATCAGGTTAGTGATGTCGGACTGCTATAATTCTGAAAACAACTGTATGTGTGTATGAATGTGCATAGATAGATATAGATATACATCACACATACACTGGGGATTATTTTGTTTTCTTTTTAACCCAAACTATGTAGTAGGGATGCACCGAATCCAGGATTCGGTTTGGGATTCGGCCAGGATTCTGCCTTTTTCAGCAGGATTCGGATTCGGCCGAATCCTTCTGCCTGGCCGAACCGAATCCTAATTTGCATATGCAAATTAGGGGCGGGGAGGGAAATTGCGTGACGTTTTGTCACAAAACAAGGAAGTAAAAAATGTTTTCCCCTTCCCACTCCTAATTTACATATGCAAATTAGGGTTCGGATTCGGTTCGATATTCGGCCTAATCTTTTGTGAAGGATTCGGCTGAATCCAAAATAGTGGATTCGGTGCATCCCTACTATGTAGTAATCACTTTTAAAAAAGAGAGCAGATGAGTTCACCCCTAATACTTTCCTTCTCATCATCTCTTACTCCCTTTATCTTGAGATTTTTTTTTTTGCTGTACTATATTGACCTTGTCAGAACCTTCGCTATCTAGTATTTAACTGCAAATGGTACAAAGAGAAATGTATATATTATAGGGATGCACCATTCGGTTTGGGATTCGGCCCTTTTCAGCAGGATTTGGCCGAATCCTTCTGCCTGGCCGAAGCGAATCCTAATTTGCATCTGCAAATTATGGGCAGGGAAGGAAATTTCGTGACTTTTTGTCACAAAAAGGAAGTGAAAAATGTTTCCCCCTTCTTACCACTAATTTGCATATGCAAATTAGGATTCGGTTCGGTAAGTGGCCGAATCTTTGGCAAAGTAAAGACTGTTGTAACAGTTGAAATTAAAAAAAGGTTAAAAGTTTATAAACTGTGTCATGTTTTTTGCGGCTCCAGACTTTAGTGGAAGAGGGGGCAAAATGGCTCTTTTGATAGTAAAGGTTGCTGACCCCTGTATTAGCTGCATTTTTAAATGAAACTGTACATTCACAAATTGTTTCTCTTTCAATGAACCCCCACATTTCCTAGTTTCTTGTAGTATTTTACAAGCTTGGGTAATTAATTTACTTCTCTCTAATTACAAGCAATTCACTGAACAAACAGCTGCCTAGAGGAGTTTCTTTTAGATGTTTGCAATTGTATCAGCTTGCACATGACATAGTTACTTTCCTGCCAGGGTATTTCACATCACTGCCCTCACAGTAAATAGAAGTTTTTTTTACGACTGTACATTTTTTGTTAGCTTAACTAGGCACTGCCTGACACTGCCTATAGTTGCAAAGTCTCTTATCCACCATAACCTCTAAATGCTTCTCAAATCCTACACATTTATTCAGTCGCCCGGCAACAATTCTCTTCTTCGGGCGACTTCCGAACTGCCTTCCCACTGGCAAGATCTGTAAATCGCCGGCGGGATGGCATTTCTGAAGTTGCCCGAAGTTTCCTCGTGAGGCAACTTTGGGCGACTTCGGAAAGCGAAGCAATCCGAGTGCCATGCCGCCGGTGATTTACATTTTAGCCGGCGGGGAGGCAGTTTGGGGAGATTAGTTGCCCGAAGTAGTGGAGATTTGTCGCCGGGCGACTAATCTCCCCGAATCTGAGCGTTTGCCCTGACCCTAAGACTTCCATTATGTATATGTAACCTCTCTTTGTATATTTATTTTACAAACCCAGATAAAGTTGCTCTTTTGTGACTTTGTGTAATTTGTGGATGTATTGAACGGGAGTTTAAAGGTGAATACACTCCATTTAGAAAGCAGTTTTACAAACTGGAAGCACGCGTGCAAACAAAGGAAACTGTTTAATTAAAAATTCGTAGTCCCCCCCCCTTTCCAATTAAAAAGTAGATCTGAATGTCCACTTATGTGAATAGGAGCTGTCATATTTTGCACCTTAGATTAGCCAATCTTCCTAGCCATCTACAAGGCTACTGAGTAATGTCGTAGACAAGGGAAACATGTCCACTTTCATTTACAATATTTACTCTAAGATGTTCTGTTTATACAGTGAACCCTCAGTTTTACATACCCTGATTTTAAATTTTCCCTCAAGTTACCATATTTTGTGGACCCATCAATATATAATATATTTCCCTGATTTCACATTTTCCTGGATTGTAAATTATTTTTATCTGGTCCCCTAAAAAAATGTGGGTTCTACATTATCATAAGTTATTTTTTATGCACTATTTAAGTGAAAATGAGTAAAAGTTAAAGGCAAATTCTCAAATTGAATGCTGTTAATTTAAAGTGATACTGTCATGGGAAAAAAATTTTTTTCAAAATGAATGAGATAATAGTTCTGCTCCAGCAGAATTCTGCACTGAAATCCATTTCTCAAAAGAGCAAACAGATTTTTTTTATATTCAATTTTGAAATCTGACATGGGGCTAGACATATTGTCAATTTCCCAGCTGCCCCAAGTCATGTGACTTGTTCTCTGATAAACTTCAATCACTCTTTACTGCTGTACTGCAAGTTGGAGTGATATCACCCCCCTCCCTTCCCCCCCAGCAGCCAAACAAAAGAACAATGGGAAGGTAACCAGATAACAGCTCCCTAACACAAGATAACAGCTCCCTGGTAGATCTAAGAACAACACTCAATAGTAAAAACCCTCACTGAGACACATTCAGTTACATTGAGATGGAAAAACAGCAGCCTGCCAGAAAGCATTTCTCTCCTAAAGTGCAGGCACAAGTCACATGACTTGGGGCAGCTGGGAAATTGACAAAATGTCTAGCCCCATGTCAGATTTTAAAATTAAATATAAAAAAATCTGTTCGCTCTTTTGAGAAATGGATTTGAGTGCAGAATTCTGCTGGAGCAGCACTATTAACTGATGCGTTTTGAAAAAAACATGTTTTCCGATGACAGGATCCCTTTAAGGACTGGGTGAGGGCAGTGTTTCATAGCCCACCATACAGAGCTGCCAGATAATCCATTGCTCTATTCCTATGTCCAATACAATTAGTTTTCCAAGATATGATTATTGTTTGCAGAACATTGGAATTACTTTGGCTCAGATGAGAACCTAGGTCCAGTTGCTGTGAGCGTGCGAAGAGAAAAGTTGGAAGATGCTAAAGAAAATGGGCCACAGTACAACTACCGTGTAATCTTCAGATCCAGTGAGGTAAACATTGCATTCCTTATTCTCTCTCTATCTTATATACCACCATCATCTTCATGCTGTCCTCTTCCAGTAGGATTTTCCAGCCTTCTCTAACGGTGGCCATAGACGTAGAGATCTGCTCTTTGGCGATGTCGCCAAAGAATCGCCAAAGAATCGTCAAAGAGCGTATCTCTTCCTGAAATGCCCACGTTGAAGTGGGCGATATTGGGCTGATCTGATCGTGGGCCCTAGGGCCCAACGATCGGATCATAATGCATCTGAAACAGACAGTCGGATTGCCAGACTGGATTTTTTAACCTGCCCAATCGAGATCTGGCCAGATATTGATCGGGGAAGCCCATTGGATGGCCCGGCAGACGGGTTAATAAGCTGCCAACTCGGCCCATGTATGGGGACCTTTGGTCATGCTGGGTCTTGATCAGATATAGATTAGATTGGCTGCTGTTTTGACCCAGGCTGCACAGTTACTCAGCTGTGGCCGAGTTCATGGTCATCTTTATTTTCTGAATCAAGCATAATAAACTTGCAGTTTCATCATATTGGGGTTATACTGAATTTATCTTAAAGGAAGAGTAACATAAAAAAGGGAAAGTGTTTTAAAATAATAAAAAAAATGCAGTGTTGCCCTGCACTGGTAAAACTGGTGTGTTTGCTTCAGAAACACTACTATTGTTTATATAAATAAGCTGCTGTGTAGCAATGGGGGCGGCCATTCAATGGAGAAAAGGCTCAGGTTACACAGCAGACAGCATGTAAACTGTGTAGAACATAATGGTGTTATCTGTGATCCACTATTTAACCTGTGCCATATAGCCTTTTTTTCAATTTGCACCATTGCTACACAGCAGCTTGTTTATATAAACTATAGCAGTACTTATCTGTTATCTACTGTGTATCCTGTGCTTGAATGGCTGCCCCATGGCTACACAGCAGCTTATTTATATAAACTATAGTAGTACTTATCTGTTATCTACTGTGTATCCTGTGCTTGAATGGCTGCCCCCATGGCTACACAGCAGCTTGTTTATATAAACTATAGTAGTACTTATCTGTTATCTACTGCGTATCCTGTGCTTGAATGGCTGCCCCCATGGCTACACAGCAGCTTGTTTATATAAACTATAGTAGTACTTATCTGTTATCTACTGTGTATCCTGTGCTTGAATGGCTGCCCCCATGGCTACACAGCAGCTTGTTTATATAAACTATAGTAGTACTTATCTGTTATCTACTGTGTATCCTGTGCTTGAATGGCTGCCCCCATGGCTACACAGCAGCTTGTTTATATAAACTATAGTAGTACTTATCTGTTATCTACTGTGTATCCTGTGCTTGAATGGCTGCCCCCATGGCTACACAGCAGCTTGTTTATATAAACTATAGTAGTACTTATCTGTTATCTACTATGTATCCTGTGCTTGAATGGCTGCCCCCATGGCTACACAGCAGCTTGTTTATATAAACTATAGTAGTACTTATCTGTTATCTACTATGTATCCTGTGCTTGAATGGCCACCCCAATGGCTACACAGCAGCTTGAAAATCTCTGAGTTATTAAAGTAGATGTGAGAAATGCAAGACAGAGAGGAGGACATGAGTGTATGTATTCATGGTACTGTTACAGGGACAGAGGAAGCTGGGGAATGCGTTGCTCAGAACTGTCCAAAAATATATAATTTAATCTGAATTTAAAAGCAAAAATTATTAATATGAAAGAAAAATAATGAAAACCATTGAACGCATTTAGCTGTAATTGAAAACAGCAAATCTGTGGCTTTTGTTAGTTGGATAAAATGTGTGTTGTTTATTTGAAGCTTATGACGTTACGAGGATCTGTGCTGGAAGATGCCGTCCCATCCACTGCAAAACATGGCACAGCTCGGGCATTACCCCTTAAAGAAGTCCTTGAGCACATTGTTCCGGAGCTGAATGTTCAGTGTCTCAGACTGGCCTTCAACACTCCCAAAGTCACAGAGCAACTGCTGAAGCTGGATGAGCAAGGGGTATGTTTGTATGTCTGTATGTACAGTATGTATGAATTACACGTGTCTTCAATGGCTTCATGATATGATTTAATGCATTATTATGCATTATTTATTGGAATTGAGCTGATTGGTTTGTTGGTGTATTAACAGCTACAAAACATTTGCACGATATACAACGAAGCTCATAGGCCTCAAACACTTGACCCTTCCCTTGTGACTGGCATATAGGGGAATCATATAGGGAAAGCGTATAGGGAAATGATATAAGGGAATCGTATAAGGGAATCGTATAAGGGAATCGTATAAGGGAATCGTATAAGGGAATCGTATAAGGGAATCATATAAGGGAAAGTGGATAGGGAAATCATATAAGGCAAAGCGGATAGGGAATCATATAAGGCAAAGTGGACAGGAAAAGGGGATAGGGAAAGGGGATAGGGAATCATATAAGGCAAAGCGGATAGGGAAAGCGGATAGGGAATCATATAAGGCAAAGGAGATAGGGAAAGGGGATAGGGAAAGCGGATAGGGAATCATATAAGGCAAAGCGCATAGGGAAAGCGGATAGGGAATCATATAAGGCAAAGCGGATAGGGAAAGCGGATAGGGAATCATATAAGGCAAAGCGGATAGGGAAAGCGGATAGGGAATCATATAAGGCAAAGCGGATAGGGAAAGGGGATAGGGAAAGCGGATAGGGAATCATATAAGGCAAAGCGGATAGGGAAAGCGGATATTGAATCATATAAGGCAAAGCGGATAGGGAATCATATAAGGCAAAGCGGACAGGAAAAGGGGATAGGGAAAGCGGATAGGGAATCATATAAGGCAAAGCGGATAGGGAAAGCGGATAGGGAATCATATAAGGCAAAGCGGATAGGGAATCATATAAGGCAAAGCGGATAGGGAAAGGGGATAGGGAAAGCTAATTATCACCCTGACCTCACACAGATCCTTTGATTTTTGCTGACAGGGACAACCAGTTATCTAAAGTTTTAGTGCTGGAGAGCTTTATCTACCCTTTAGGGCAGAGACACACGTGGAGATTCGGCGAGTAATCTCCCTGAATCTGCCTGTGTGCACTGACCCTAAAGGGTAGATAAAGCTCTCCAGCTATAAATACCTTAGATAACTGGTTGTCCATCAGCCCATTCATATGTTTGTGTTATGTGTAGATTTTATTTTAAACAAAATGCTCAGTGAGTGGAATAAAAACCAGAAAAGCAATTTGTAACCCTGATTATTTTTTGTACCTGTAAACAAATTGCACACTTAATTCCTTTGCTCCTGTGTTTATTCCTTGTTACTGGAAGTAAAGAGCACAAATTCAGAATTAGTCACCCTGACGTGACACAGATCGTTTGATTTCTGCTCAAAACTGCTTTCCTTTCAACGCCTCTTCAGTCCTGCACTAATTACTTTCCCATTCATGGCCCTAATCAGAGCTGAATTGCCTGAATACACTACAAAGAGCACTGACAACCTGTTTGTTTTTCTATATAAATGATTAGAACTGTAAATTCACAGTCTACAGTGTGGGCCCTTAGGGTAAGGGCACACGGGCAGATTTGGGGAGATTAGTCGCCCGAACTGCCTTCGCCTACCTTCCCGCAGGCTAGAAAGAAAAACCGCCAGCGGGATTGCACTCGTGGTGCTTCGTTTTCTGAAGTTGCCTCAGGAGGAAACTTTGGGCGACTTCAGAAAATGAAGCACCGCGAGTGCCATTCCGCTGGCTGACTTGGTAAATCCAGTTAAGTCCATACAATCGACTGTCCTCTTGAATTTGTATATTTCAGGAAAATTAATTGACCTAAGCAACATGTATTGACACAAGTCACTCATAAAAATTATACCACCCAACTCCTTTACTATCAACAGTCTCAGGGGTAAATTTAACAAAGAGTGAAGTTCCGCCACTAGAGTGAAATTCCGCACCTCTCCATTCATTTCTATGGGATTTTGAAAGGCGTATTTATCAATGGGTGAAAGTGAAAGTTCACCCTTTGATAAATACGCCTATAAAAACCCCATAGAAATGAGTGGAGAGTGGCGGAATTTCACTCTAGTGGCGGAACTTCACTATTAACTTCACTCTTTGATAAATATACCCCTCAGTGTCTACTTGTACATTGTTCTTTATAGACCATCAATGTGAGATATTATTTACTTTATTCAATATGCACTAGTGATCTTGCTTTTTCCCCACCACTTATGCTAAAATAGAGAAAATGCTTTGTAAAATAGAATGCGAACATCTGCTACAACAGATCTCTTCATACACACTGCACTTACTCCATTAAAATGGCTATTTACACTGTACCCTCTTGGTGTTCATCAACTCCTTTTGAAACTCTCTAGCCCTAGAAGAAGCGCTATGTTATTTATTTATTTCATTACTTACCTGAAGTTGTTGCAGTTCACTCCTTTCAAAAAAACTGTAGAGACTATAGCTTAAAAAGTTTTACATTTCAATCTCTCGTCTCTCCTGATGAAACATTAATTACTTTAAGTATTGAGAATTAGATTGTTTGATAACCTCTGCAGTAAAAGTGCTCCACAAGTCTTTTTGTGAACTTTAAGGGTAAGGCCACACGAGGAGATTCGGGGAGATTGCCTCGTCTTTTGCGCCACTATCTCCCAGAACTGCCTCTGCGTTTTTCCCCATAGGCTAGAATGAAAAGTCGCCTGCGCTAATGCACACGCGGCGATGCGTTTTCTATAGTCGCCTGAAGTTGCCTCACTGAGACGCGCAAAAGACAAGTCCATTAGTCGCCAGGCGACAAAATCTCCCCAAATCTCCTCGTGTGGCCTTACCCTAAATACCATCTGTAGAACTCTCTGTTAGTACCGTATATACTCGAGTATAAGCCGTCCCGAGTATAAGCCGAGGTACCTAATTTTACCTCCAAAAACTGGGAAAGCTTATTGACTCGAGTATAAGCCGAGGGTGAGAAATTCAGCAGCTTCTGGTAAGTTTCAATCTTGTTTTTGGATGACTATTCTTAGGCGCCGGCTACTATTCTAAGTGCCGGCGAATATTCTTAGGCACCGGCTACTATTTTAAGGCGCCGGCGAATATTCTAAGGCGCCTGCGAATATTCTTAGGCGCCAGCAACCGTTTTTGTGCTTGACCCGAGTATAAGCCGAGGTAGAGTTTTTCAGCATATTTTGGGGGCTGAAAAAGTCGGCTTATACTCGAGTATATACGGTACATTTTATGCAAAGTTGTACACATTGTCTGTCATTCTCCAGCTAAGCTACCAGCTGAAAGTGGGCATCATGTACTGCAAAGCCGGCCAGAGTACAGAGGAGGAAATGTACAATAATGAGTCAGCAGGACCTGCCTTTGAAGAATTCCTTCAACTTTTGGGAGAACGGGTGCGACTTAAGGGATTTGAAAAGTATAGAGCTCAGCTGGATACCAAAAGTAAGATTAAAGGCACAATTAACTTTTTTTTTTTAAATATTATATGATGTAAACGGTAGCAGTGGACCAAATAGATGTACTTCTGTTTTATACATGTATACATGCACAGAGCTTTCTCAAGGGTTCAGGTATTTATGGCCAACAATTTCTGCTGTTCCTGTAGGTGTGCTTCTGCTTGTAACATCTGCTGTGCTAAACATCTATTGTTCTGTCTTATTTTCAAATCTCCTCCGAAGAGTCTAAAACTGGTCATGCAGTTAAAGATCCATTCATTTGGTAAGGTCACCAAATTAAACGAATATTTGCATTGGCTTTCTGATTAGGAGAATGGTCATATGTTAATAGGGACAGCGCTGGAGATGAAGCAACTGGTAGTTAGGAGCGAAGACACAAATGGCGATTTGTTTGTGTGACTTTTGAAACGAGTCCCAGCAACTGATCGCCATACCACAAGTGTCTTGCTATTCATTGCTTTGACTTGTGCATTAACTTACACCCGCTAAATCGCATCGATCATAAGGTCGATAAGGTAATTGCGGTTTGTAAAAAGTTGCAGCTACAAATCGCCATCTGTCTTTGCCCTTAAGGTATCCAAGAGAAATCTGGCTCTTGCACACCCTTGTGTGAGATAATTCAGTGCTGTCTGGTGCACAATGGTAGAGGTCCGGCAACCCCAAATCCAATCTGGAAGTCAAGCAATCCAGAGGCACACAGAACTGATGCACGCAAGGAACATCTTGCACGTTTATTGCGGTATAGCAGTGCAACGTTTTCGGGGTCTAGCCCCTTTATCAAGCATGCTTGATAAAGGGGCCAGACCCCGAAATGTTGCACTGCTATACCGCAATAAACATGCAAGGTGTTCCTTTATCAAGCAGGTGGTCCCTTTATCAAGCATGCTTGATAAAGGGGCCAGACCCCGAAATGTTGCACTGCTATAACGCAATAAATGTGCAAGATGTTCCTTGCTTGCATCAGTTCTGTGTGCCTCTGGATTGCTTGACTTCTAGATTTGCCCTTAAGGTAGCCATATGAGGGCCGATAAAAGCTGCCGACAGACCCAGTCAGCCGCTTATTGGTCTGTGTATGGGGCCCTCCGACAAGCTTCCGCATCAGATATGTGGCCAAAAGTCAGGCAGATATCAGTGGGCGATGCGATCCTCACTCCTACTGCCTGTATTCCTTTCGTTGTGATCTGATTGGGCCCTGAAGGTCTAACGATCAGCCCGTTATTGCTCACCTCAAGGTGGACATATCTGGGACAGATCTCCTCTTTTGGCAACCTCGCCAACCTCACAGATCTTTAATTGTATAGCCAAGTTTAATGTAAACATTCATAGGCTGACCTGCCCAACCTGAATGGACAGATACCATTTTATCGCTCCATTTGTTTGGGCCAACCAGCGTGTCATTAAATGTGGCAGCTAACTATTAGTTGTGCATCACTAGTGATTTGTGAAGAGCACATCAGGTCATGTGGAACGGAGCATCAATATTTAAAAAGGACAGTAAATGGACAGATGGAGTATAAAACAATGTTATATTTATGAAACGCATTTCAAAAAGCCTTGTATTGCTTGTAGTTTGACTGAATCTGCTCTTAAAGGATGTATTAAATTTCAAGGTAAACATGTTTCATATAATTTACCTTATAGAACATTTTATTTAAAATATTTCCTTTGTTAGTTCCTGTGAGTAAATGTAAATTTTTTTTTTCCCCCCCTCTGGTTGATATGCATTGCTTCATAGCAGATTAACATTTATTCAGCAGATAATGGTTTCATCAGTTATTCATCTATATGTGCATAATAACGGTGGTATATCATTTCATAAAGCTATAAAGGTGCCAGCAAATTTCTTCCAGATTTCTTCCAATGCAACACTCCTCTGCTTGCCAAACCACTTCTTTTGCAAATCCCTATGATAGCTACTTATTTAATTTCATACCAGAAATAGACTCCTGGCCTTTAAAGGGATAAAAATATTTTTTTTTCAAAATGAATCAGTTAATAGTGCTGCTCCAGCAGAATTCTGCACTGAAATCCATTTCTCAAAAGAGCAAAGATATTTTTTTATATTCAATTTTGAAATCTGACATGGGGCTGGACATATTGTCAATTTCCCAGCTGCCCCAAGTCATGTGACTTGTGCTCTGATAAACTTCAATCACTCTTTACTGCTGTACTGCAAGTTGGACTGATATCACCCCCCTCCCTTTTCCCCCCCCCAGCAGCCAAACAAAAGAACAATGGGAAGGTAACCAGATGGGTAAGAAATCACTGGCACTCAAAGGGCAGGTGCAAGCAGGAACAAGCCCTTGCGTTTATTCACAGAAAAAGCAACGTTTCAGGGTCAGACCCCTTTATCAAGCATATCATCAGTATCATGCTTGATAAAGGGGTCTGACCCCGAAACGTTGCTTTTTCTGTGAATAAACGCAAGGGCTTGTCCCTGCTTGCACCTGCCCTTTGAGTGCCAGTGATTTCTTACCCATTGGATGTTGGAGGGTGCCGACCCCCCGTCACCGTGCACCGGGCAATCAACACGAAGGCCAGGGAGTGCAAAAAGAGTTGTTCATTTGAAGGTAACCAGATAGCAGCTCCCTAACACAAGATAACAGCTGCCTGGTAGATCTAAGAACAACACTCAATAGTAAAAACCCATGTCCCACTGAGACACATTCAGTTACATTGAGAAGGAAAAACAGCAGCCTGCCAGAAAGCATTTCTCTCCTAAAGTGCAGGCACAAGTCACATGACCAGGGGCAGCTGGGAAATGTTTTCCGATGACAGGATCCCTTTGAAGTTCTTTGTAACAGCAGCCACCTTATATCACGGAACTCAATTCTAGATACTCTCTAAATGTAGTACTACATTCCTTCAGTGACCTTCTCATGCACACCTGCAGGATTCTTGGGTTGACCAGGCATCCAGCTTGGTCTTTACATTAGATTTAGCTGGCCTGGCAAAATCAGAACGTTGTGTGAATTCTTAAAACAACTCCTTCCCTGCATCTCTGGCATGACCAACTGGGAGTGTAGGGACCACATGTTTAGTCTAGAGAAGCATGGAGCCCGTCCAGGATAGAATAAAAACATATTTCTTGATTTAGAAGCAGTCTGTGTTTCAAGATCCCATAAATAGACACACTTTTAATTCCAAGAATGTGTGAGTTATCAACCCTACCCCAACATACATCTATAAAATTTTACTTTCACACAAAAATACTCCTTGTCACACCCCAAAATCAATTTATTCCAGGGCTTTCATTTAGGGAAAAGCAGTTCCCGAAGACATCACCTCAGCAAGGTAACTGATGAAAATGAGCTGAGAAAATGCATCACAGGCTAAACTGTGGATATATAAAGCTCTTTCTATAGCGCACAGATCTGCAATGCTTTTCTTTCTTTTTGTTTTTTTAACCTCTTTTCCCCCCAGAAATACTTTCTCATGGCAGTCAACTCATTAAAGGGATACTGCCATGAGAAAACGTGTTTTTTTCAAAAAGCATCCGTTAATAGTGCTGCTCCAGCAGAATTCTGCACTGAAATCCATTTCTCAAAAGAGGAAACAGATTTTTTTATATTCAATTTTGAAATCTGACATGGGGCTAGACATATTGTCAATTTCCCAGCTGCCCCCAGTCATGTGACTTGTGCCTGCACTTTAGGATGGAACTGCTTTCTGGCAGGCAGCTGTTTTTCCTTCTCAATGTAACTGAATGTGTCTCAGTGGGACCTGGATTTTACTATTGAGTGTTGTTCTTAGATCTACCAGGCAGCTGTTATCTTGTGTTAGGGAGCTGTTATCTGGTTACCTTCCCATTGTTCTGTTGTTTGGCTGCTGGGGGGGAAAGGGAGGGGGTTGATATCACTCCCAACTTGCAGTACAGCAGTAAAGAGTGACTGAAGTTTATCAGAGCACAAGTTACATGACTTGGGGCATCTGGGAAATTGACAATATGTCTAGCCCCATGTCAGATTTCAAAATTGAATATAAAGAAATCTGTTTGCTCTTTTGAGAAATGGATTTCAGTGCAGAATTCTGCTGGAGCAGCACTATTGACTGAAATTTTTTTTTTCCCATGACAGTATCCCTTTAAGAACAAAAAATCCACACCCATCTGTCTACTGACTCTTTAGCACAATCACAAAGACTGTGCGGCTGCATTGCTCTTCATAGTCTGCCCTGGCAAATGAATTTTGTTGATTCAGCATTTAGAAAGCCAACATTGAGGGTGAACATGGAATTGCTTTTAGACTGAGCATGGATCAGCTCACATTTAGAGTCGGTGTGTTGTTTTGCTTTCATTTGTCCTTCCTAAAATAAGATTCTTAACAGCTGCAAAAGCCACACACGTTGCCCAGAAGCTTTTAGTGTTAACTAAACAAAACCAGGCCCATCTGTAGAGCTACGAGGCATACTTAGTGCAATTGTAAGCAACACTTTTCATGTGTTGTGAATAATTTATGTTTAAGGCTGACAACACTGTTTAGAAGCTGAATCCTTTTTCCTTTGGAGATGTTTAAACATTAGGGATGCACCGAATCCACTATGTTGGGTTTCAGCTGAATCTTTCATGAAGGATTCCTCCAAATTGAAACCCTAATTTGTATACACTAAGCAAAGGTCAAAAAAGGGAACACAAGGGGGGGAAAAAATCGCTATTGCCTTGTTTGTGTCGAAAAGTTATGTGATTTAACGGATTTGATTTCATTTTGGCCAGGCACTTGGATTTGCCGAATCCTGGATTCAGTTCAACCCTATCATACGTGCTTTATAATAGGGATGCACCGAATCCAGGATTCGGTTCGGGATTCGGCCAGGATTCGGCCTTTTTCAGCAGGATTCGGATTCGGCCGAACCGAATCCGAATCCTAATTTGCATATGCAAATTAGGGGTGGGGAGGGAAATTGCGTGACTTTTTGTCAGAAAACAAGGAAGTAAAAAATGTTTTCCCGTTCCCACCCCTAATTGCAAATGCAAATTGGGGTTCGGATTCGGTTCGGTATTCGGCAGAATCCTTTGTGAAGGATTCGGGGGTTCGGGCGAATCCAAAAAAGTGGATTCGGTGCATCCCTACTTTATAATGACTCTGACTTTTTAACATTCACCTTCTATTAGAGACTCTTGCTACGGTGAAATTATCATGTAAAAAAAAAAAAAGCAACCATGCACATTTTTAGGGAGCAGTTCTGACTATCCACAATGGGAAGTGACTGGAAACAATTCCACAAGTTTTAGCAAATCTTATAAAAAAGAAAGGTTAGACGAGCGCTTCTGTTTATAGGGGGCAATTTCATAAAGCAAAACGTTATTTCTCTCTGTCTCTCTCTCCCCGTCCTTGCCTATAAAGTCAGTCTATCGACAAAATAAAACTTCTTATTTACATTTAAAGTTTGTGCATTGGTTATGCAGATTAGGGATGCACCGAATCCACTATTTTGGATTCGGCCGAACCCCTGAATCCTTTGTGAAATATTCGGCCGAATTCCGAACCGAATCCGAACCCTAATTTGCATATGCAAATTAGGGGTGGGAAGGGGAAAACATTTTTTACTTCCTCGTTTTCTGACAAAAAGTCACGTGATTTCCCTCCCGCCCCTGATTTGCATATGCAAATTAGGGTTCAGATTTGGTTCGGCCAGGCAGAAGGATTTGGCCGAATCCGAATCCTGCTGAAAAAGGCCGAATCCCGAACCGAATCCTGGATTCGGTGCATCCCTAATGCAGATTTCTTTGAATCTTTCCATGTATGTCCAGGTTAAGAATGATTTTTTTGGTCAAATTATGAAATTAATGAATGTTTGATTCCGGAGCAACATTTTTCATTTCTAATATGTTTTACGGTAATATTAAAGCAGCCTTCACAGCAATTTACTTATCCAATGATGAGCTATGGAATTCTAATGTTTGTCGTTTTCTTGCAGCTGATTCAACTGGTACCCACTCACTTTATACAACATACAAGGATTATGAGATTATGTTCCATGTATCTACTATGTTGCCGTATACTCCAAACAACAAGCAACAGGTAAGATCTCTTTGTACATAAATGGCCATAAACACTGTTTCCATCAAAGAATTGTTAGAAGGCGCACACTCCTAAAAAATTAAATGCGAGGTGCGAATCCCATGGAGGCTGCCCGTTAAGGTCTCCAACATAGTGATACCCAAAATAAAGAAAAGGGATTGCACACTCTAGAATGAAAAAAGCAAAAAGTTTTTTTTATTTACACCAATTACAAAAAAAGGCCTTGGCGGAAATTGTAAAAAGGCTATATGGCACAGGATAAATAGTGGATAACTGATAACACCATTATGTTTTACAGAGCAGCTTGTTTATATAAACTATAGTAGTACTTATCTATTATCTACTGTGTATCCTGTGCTTGAATGGCTGCCCCCATAGCTACACAGCAGCTTGTTTATATAAACTATAGTAGTACTTATCTGTTATCTATTGTGTATCCTGTGCTTGAATGGCTGCCCCCATGGCTACACAGCAGCTTGTTTCTATAAACTATAGTAGTACTTATCTGTTATCTACTGTGTACCCAGTGCTTGAATGGCTGGCCCCATGGCTACACAGCAGCTTGTTTATATAAACTATAGTAGTACATATCTGTTATCTACTGTGTATCCTGTGATTGAATGGCTGCCCCCATGGCTACACAGCAGCTTGTTTATATAAACTATAGTAGTACTTATCTGTTATCTACTGTGTTTTCTGTGCTTGAATGGCTGCCCCCATGGCTACACAGCAGCTTATTTATATAAACTATAGTAGTACTTATCTGTTATCTACTGTGTATCCTGTGCTTGAATGGCTGCCCCCATGGCTACACAGCAGCTTGTTTATATAAACTATAGTAGTACTTATCTGTTATCTACTGTGTTTTCTGTGCTTGAATGGCTGCCCCCATGGCTACACAGCAGCTTGTTTATATAAACTATAGTAGTACTTATCTGTTATCTACTGTGTATCCTGTGCTTGAATGGCTGCCCCCATGGCTACACAGCAGCTTGTTGATATAAACTATAGTAGTACTTATCTGTTATCTACTGTGTATCCTGTGCTTGAATGGCTGCCCCCATGGCTACACAGCAGCTTGTTTATATAAACTATAGTAGTAGTACTTATCTGTTATCTACTGTGTATCCTGTGCTTGAATGCTGCCCCCATGGCTACACAGCAGCTTGTTGATATAAACTATAGTAGTACTTATCTGTTATCTACTGTGTATCCTGTGCTTGAATGGCTGTCCCCATGGCTACACAGCAGATTGTTTATATAAACTATAGTAGTACTTATCTGTTATCTACTGTGTGTCCTGTGCTTGAATGGCTGCCCCCATGGCTACACAGCAGCTTGTTTATATAAACTATAGTAGTACTTATCTGTTATCTACTGTGTATCCTGTGCTTGAATGGCTGTCCCCATGGCTACACAGCAGATTGTTTATATAAACTATAGTAGTACTTATCTGTTATGCACTGTGTATCTTGTGCTTGAATGGCTGCCCCCATGGCTACACAGCAGATTGTTTATATAAACTATAGTAGTACTTATCTGTTATCTACTGTGTATCCTGTGCTTGAATGGCTGTCCCCATGGCTACACAACAGCTTATTTATATAAACTATAGTAGTACTTATCTGTTATCTACTGTGTATCCTGTGCTTGAATGGCTGTCCCCATGGCTACACAACAGCTTATTTATATAAACTATAGTAGTACTTATCTGTTATCTACTGTGTATCCTGTGCTTGAATGGCTGCCCCCATGGCTACACAGCAGCTTGTTTATATAAACTTTAGTAGAGTTTCTGAAGCAAACACATTAGTTTTATCAGTGCAGGGCAACAGTGCATTATATTTTTATTGCGTTTAAACATTTTTTTGGTGTTACTGTTCCTTTAAAGGCTTTTTATTTTTTATTTTTTTGCTTTGACATATTAAAGTGATAGCACAGTTTTTTAAACCAATTGCATCATTGACTTCCTGGCATAAAATGACCCCTGGTTATATACTTAATTAGCTAATACAAATAAATGGTTTCCCTTCATTATGACCTTTAGATCTCTCTTACTCTTTGTTGCCAAGTGTTTGGGGTCGGTATAAAGGGGGTGCTCGTGCGCTGCCTGCGTGTGGGGCTCAGCTCTGATTGGCTGGGACAATTGCAAATGTGAACAGAGCAGATAATACTGAATCCGGCCTAGAAGAAGTGAATAAGACAAAGCTGCTCCTTGATGCTTTGCAGAAGAGAGATCTGCAGGTACAAAGTATCTGTGCTGAGCTAAACACTAATTGCACAAGCTATGGTCATTCTGTAGGTATCGCTTTAACGGAAGCTTTTCCTAAACAATAGAAAATAATGTCCCTTGAGTAAGGACGTAGTTTATTAGCATAGCCCTAAGCTCCCAGATAAACCCTGGAAATAAATTAAAATGCTTTTGCAAACTGAGCCCATCCGATCTCATTAGGGATGCACCGAATCCACTTTATTGGATTCGGCCAAACCCCCGAATCCTTCACGAAGGATTCGGCCGAATACCGAACCGAATCCGAACCCTAATTTGCATATGCAAAGTAGGGGTGGGAAGGGGAAAACATTTTTTACTTCCTTGTTTTCTGACAAAAAGTCACGCAATTTCCCTCCCTGCCCCTAATTTGCATATGCAAATTAGGATTCGGTTCGGCCGGGCAGAAGGATTCGGGCGAATCCGAATCCTGCTGAAAAAGGCCGAATCCCGAACCGAATCCTGGATTCGGTGCATCCCTAGATCTCATGGTGTTGCCACTTCGAAATTATAGTCGAAGGCTAAACTGCAGAGCGTTCATAAGCTCAAATAAAATAGGGTATGATTTTATTTTTGTTCAGCTTTAAACATGATAGCGTAACCTCGCATTCCCATCACGGAGATGGTTAGCACAATGTAGACAATGAAGAACCCTTTACATTGCAGGTAATTATGCAGATCTCCTAGTGATTAAAGCAGTTGATTCCATAGAAGGATAATTATAACTGTTACAGTCACCGGCTGTCAGCGTGTGTTGCTATAGAAACGGAAGCACCGAATTCTTGCGTCTTGTCGTATATGTACAAATAGATTCTTCTGTGCGTGTGAGAATGTGGACTTCAAATAAAACCAGGAAGCCGTTATTCATATGTTCTGGTGTTCTCGTTATGTATGTCATATATTTTAGAGTGTAGATTGCAAGGTCAGTCCTAAAGGTGACCATAGACGTAGAGCATTGCCAAATGAGCGGATCTCTCCCTGATATGCCCACATTGAAGTGGGCGATATCGGGTTGATCTGATTGTGGGCCCTAGGGCTCAACGATCGGATCATAATGCATCCGATACAGGCGGTCAGATTGCAGGACCACATAAACGCACAGATGCGGTTACGATTCAATGCCCCCCGAATCCAACTTCCAGGTTACTTTTATAGAGCCGCGCCAACCCGCCCCTCAGATGACGTCACAATAGGGGCGGGGCAAGCAGGCAAGAGGCTATAAAGCCGGAAGTCAGAAGCCGGCATTCGAAGGTGGCAGGCGGGGAGAGCAGGAGAAGAGCTCAACCTGGACCTGCCTGCCACCCGCGAAGAGGAATGTGGTGTTGCCCCGATCCTGCTGGTATTGGGCCAGCCCGCACATTACTAGTGTGTAGGTGCATCTTATGTAATTTAGCCTGGTCACGTGCTTTCAGAAAGAGCCAGCACTTTAGGATGGAACAGCTTTCTGGCAGGCTGTTGTTTCTCCTACTCAATGTAACTGAATGTGTCTCAGTGGGACATGGATTTTACTATTGAGTGCTGTTCTTAGATCTACCAGGCAGCTGTTATCTTGTGTTAGGGAGCTGCTATCTGGTCACCTTCCCATTGTTGTGTTGTTTGGCTGCTGGGCTGGGGGTGGGGGTGATATCACTCCAACTTGCAGTACAGCAGTAAAGAGTGACTGAAGTTCATCAGAGCACAAGTCACATGACTGGGGCAGCTGGGAAACTGACAATATGTTTAGCGCCATGTCAGATTTCAAAATTAAATATAAAAAAAAATCAGTTTGCTCTTTTGAGAAATGGATTTCAGTGCAGAATTCTGCTGGAGCAGCACTATTAACTGATGCGTTTTGAAAAAAAAACTTTTCCCATGACAGTATCCCTTTAATTCATGGCATATGGCAGCAATGGTCATACCAGTGCCATGGTTAACTATACTATCGATCCTTAGCAGTTGAATATTATCAAGTTCGGTCATATACATGGTTGGCAATAATGTCCATGGCCTGAAGGAGCAAGTCTGAATTCAAGTTGACTCTCGAGTTTACCCATTCTCTGTAAATGAGCCATCCAAGCTGCTTTTTCAGAGACCAGTACATACAGTAATTATCATCAGGACTAACCGACTATGCTGTGCTCAGCCAGTGTCATGCTCTGTCCTGAATTGAAGCTTAATCTATGGAGCCACAACATTGACCAATGGAAAGCGGACCAACAGGAAGTAGAAATGGAGAAAACTTGATATTGACATAATACTGTGTGCCATGACGTCATAGAATTTCAGCGAAGTGACATTGTGGGGGGGATCAGCCACCAGAGCCAAATGTTTAGTTAAAGTAAGTTTCATCCTTAAAAGAGTGGAAAAACAAAACCAAGAAATAAGCACCTAAAATGAATATTGGGAAGGATATGTAAGCAGAATGAATTTGATCTCTCCTCGATATTAGACTGATCCGACAATCAGATCACAATGCAGCAGTAGGAGCAGTCGGATCACAGACTGGATTTGCAGCCCTGCCCGATCAACATCTGGCCGATTTTCCGCCACATATCGATCATGGAAGCCCGTCGGAGGGCCCCATACACGGGCCAATAAGCTGCTGACTCTGCAGCTTTTATCGCCCCATGTATAGCCAGCTTTAGGTAATATTCCAGATCCATTATAACACTGTTTATGGATAGGCCATGCAATATTTAAGATCATGCTATACCTTATTGCATACCTCCCAACTTTCGTGGGACAGTCACAATTTTACAGCTCAACCCACAGTCCCGGGTTTGTTACTGAAATGTCCCAACTTTCTCTTTAATCTCCTGCACTGAACAGCCAGAAAAAAGATACAGACGTTTTTAACTTAATTGACTTTTGGCAAGAGCCCAGGATAGATACTTAGATACTTTTTTTTTAACAATTTAAGATAAGCAAAGAAAGAATTGTAAACATTTAAGATAAGCCTCTGAGAGAACGGTGTGCAGCTTAAAGGGCAAGTTACCTTCATTAGCAAAACTTTAATAACACATAAAAACCACAGAAATGTGTTCAAAGTTGAATAACCTGCCAAATTTTGTAAAATGGACATGGTAATTAGGAGGTGTTTACTGCTCTCTTTGTGTTCCTCTTTCTATTTCCAAAATGTTGGTAGGTGTGACTTATTGATTGTATAAGGCCAGAACCACTGTTATAACATCTAGAAAGTGTAAATGTTATAACTATTGCTCTTTTCTACCCTTGCCCTATTAAGATGGACATACAAGCCCTGACTTTGTTGGGCTGTTTGGATTATTTTGATTATAATGTCGGAGCATAAGGGCATGCATGGCAGTCCAGGGGGGGCATTTAAACAGATGATCCTGCAATTCTGGCGGATCTTGTATCCTTTTTTGTGCATAGGTGGCTTACATCTCCAAATAGTGTTTATATGTCAGGTCATTGTTTAAAATTTGACCTAGGTTAAACCAATTTTTATAAAAATGTCAATTTGTGCATAATACATTTTCAAAATAGATGCCTTTGTAATCACATTTACATTGCCAAGCTTTAACTTCATATAACTCAAGCTTTTTCAGCACTGATGAAGAATTTTGGTGTTTCTTTCAATGTCCAACGCTATGATTTTCTTTCATTGCAGCTGCTGAGAAAGCGCCACATTGGCAATGATATTGTGACAATAGTGTTTCAAGAGCCAGGAGCCCTGCCGTTCAGCCCGAAGAACATCCGCTCTCATTTCCAACATGTCTTCGTTATTGTGAGAGCCCACAACCCTTGCACTGACTCTGTTTGCTACAGGTAGGACTTTCTAAGGATCTCTCACTTTTTTGAGGTAAGCTGACAATAGATTTAAAGATCCGTTTGTTTGGCGACAAATGGGCGGATCTTTCCCTGATATGCCACTAATGGCATGGCTATATCGGGGGTAATTCGAACGTTCGGCCGAACGATCGAATTACGATACGCCAAGGGGCACCAACCGACCGATATCGGCAGCTTCATCTGCCCGTGTATGGCCACCTTTACTGCTAAAATTTTATATGCATGAAAGTTTTCAGATGAAATCTCTACATGGTAAGTTGTCACATAGCAAATAAAGCCAGCATGAAACCTTATAAGTAACCTAGAAAAATTGATAAAGCTATGCTTTTAAATTCAGATTTAAATAAAAAGAGGGCAGATCATTCATGTTTTCGTCCTCTAAGATCCCTCCGCTATTGATTTGTCAATCAGACTTAACTTTATTTTTGATGGCATGACCTATTGTGTGACCCTATAGGCTATTGTGCGACACTAAAGGTGGCCATAGACATAACAATTATGATCTTTCTTGGAAAAGATGTTTCCAAGAAAGATCGTCGGTTTCAATAGCTGAATGGTCAGATATACATATAGAAACAATAGAATTCTACCTGTATCTGATGATTCGATATCCAAGTCTTCTGCTGATATTGGTCGCCTTTTTTCCCACCATACACGCACCGAATTTCGGACGAAAATTAGTTTTGTACGATATAATCTGCGCGTCTATGGCTATCTTAAAGGGCATGTAAAGTCAAAAAAATAAAATCCCATTTTTACTTTCTTTAATGAAAAAGAAACCTATCTCCAATATACTTCAATTAAAAAATGTGTACCGTTTTTATAAGAAACCTGACTGTATGCAGTGAAATTCCTCCTTCATTTACTGCTGTGGATAGGAATTGTCAGACAGTCCCTAACTGCTGAGCAGGGAAACAATCATACTTATTAACAGCAGGGGGAGCCCCCTCCTTACTTCCCAGCCATGCAGAACTCAAGCAGCTTTGTTTATGATGATCCCTAAGCAGCCCAGACCACACTGAGCATGTGCACAGTCTTTGTCTTGCAAAGATGTTTAACAAAGTTACAAGATGTTGACCCCCAGTGGCCAACTTTGAAAGAATAAATTATTTGTTTGATTAGGCTTGTGGTGCAGTAAGTTCATGTTTATATTTAGTATACAAAATAGAGCCTTTCTAACCTTATTCTATTTTAGACTTTACATGCCCTTTAAGGCTTACTAGGCATGTAACATAGTACACCACAGATCAAAACCATGCTACACTGTGTGAAACCATTTGTTTTTATAACGTTGAGTTGTGAATGTGTAAATTTCTGGTGTCACAAGGTGTTTGCTTACAGAAAGCCGTGTCAGTGATAATAAGCACCTTTGAGCCAACTTTTAACTTTGTAGTGGATTGAGTTGGACTCTGCAACATTTTTCTGAAGTTTTTGATGTAAAGCTTCATAAATACAGTAGAACACCACCATTATACGCTTTTCAGGGGACTAGGATAATATGTAAAATCCTGGAAAATGTAAAATCAGTAGGGATGCACCAAATCCAGAATTCTGTTCGGGATTCAGCCTTTTACAGCAGGATTCAGCAAATCCTTGTGCCTGGCCGAACCGAATCCAAATCCTAACTCTCATATGTAAATTAAGGGTGGGTAGGGAAAATCACGTGACTTTTCGTCACAAAATAAGATTTTTTTCCACGATTTCCTTTGCAGATGCAAATTAGGACTCGGTTCGGTATTCAGCCAAATCTTTCACTAAGGATTCGGGGATTCGGCCAAATCCCAAATAGGGAACTCGATGCATCCCTAAAAATCAGGGAAATGTATTAAAGTAACTTTACTGAAAGGATATAAGCACAGGAGTCTGTTTTACTTTGCGATACAATATTCTGGACTAGCGCTTCTCTGCATCAATGATAATTTATTTTTTTATGTTGTAGCTTAGGATTCATATAATATTAATTAGAACCAGAAGCATTCATTTGGCTGAGATTTTTAGTTGGAAAGTGAGACCGTTCAAGCCTCTGGCTTAAAGGGATACTGTCATGGGAAAAAATTTGTTTTCAAAATGAATCAGTTAATAGTGCTGCTCCAGCAGAATTCTGCACTGAAATCCATTTCTCAAAAGAGCAAACAGATTTTTTTATATTCAATTTTGAAATCTGACATGGGGCTAGACATATTGTCAATTTCCCAGCTGCCCCAAGTCATGTGACTTGTGCTCTGATAAACTTCAATCACTCTTTACTGCTGTACTGCAAGTTGGAGTGATATCACCCCCTCCCTTTTTCCCCCCAGCAGCCAAACAAAAGAACAATGGGAAGGTAACCAGATAGCAGCTCCCTAACACAAGATAACAGCTGCCTGGTAGATCTAAGAACAGCACTCAATAGTAAAAACCCATGTCCCACTGAGACACATTCAGTTACATTGAGAAGGAAAAACAGCAGCCTGCCAGAAAGCATTTCTCTCCTAAAGTGAAGGCACAATTCACATGACCAGGGGCAGCTGGGAAATTGACAATATGTCTAGCCCCATGTCAGATTTCAAAATTGAATATAGAAAAATCTGTTTGCTCTTTTGAGAAATGTATTTCAGTGCAGAATTCTACTGGCGTAGCACTATTAACTGGTTCATTTTAAAAAAAACATTTTTCCCATGACAGTATCCCTTTAATATTCAGAGCACACACAGAAACCTCAAGACTAAATAACCATTTTATCTGTTGTAGAGGTATTGGAAATGTTTGCTTGAGTTGTACTCGGTTATGCAAGCATGTTAATACCATCACGTATTGATTTGTAGGTTCAATTCCTCATGGTTCATGAGTTCTTACTTTATAATATGAAGAGCATTTTAATTACAGTTATTTCAAATTAAAACATATTTCACTAGACCCTACGTAGCACCCCCCTTGTGTGAGATGCCATTGCATAGAGGTTGGTTTGTGAAACCGTTTTACAGACAAACCTATTTTGCTTTGATAGTATACTGTCTCCATGAATAGAACGTTTCTTTTGTACTTAGTGAATCTCATTGCAATAAACTTTTTTTATTATATAAAAAATACTTATTTATAATATCATTTAAGCCATATTATTTTCCTAAAAAAATTAGAATGATTGTAACATGTGTATTTTAACTTTTTTTTTTGTTTCTCTTAAAGTGTGGCTGTTACAAGATCCAGAGATGTCCCTGGCTTTGGACCACCTATCCCAAAAAGCTTTAATTTCCCTAAATCCACAGTATTCAGGGACTTCCTTTTAGCAAAAGTCATTAACGGTGAGAACGCAGCTCACAAGTCGGAAAAATTCTTGGCCATGGCTACCAGGACCCATCAGGAATACCTAAAAGACCTTGTTGAAAAAAATGTCACCAACACTTCTATCGATTCCTCCGGAAAGTTCCCTTTTATCTCTTTAGCCTCAAAGAAAAAGGAGAAGTCGAAACCATATCCTTGGGCTGAACTGTACAGTAATGGTGCCATAGTGTGGAATGTCCAAGTGGAAGACTTCAGCAATGCACTGGAGATCGAGTGCTTTTTGTGTATCTCTAATGAAATACTGGCACTAATTGATCATAAAACAAAAAGTGTTATTTTTAACTGTTTCAGTCGGGATGTTATAGGCTGGACCTCCAACAACACAATGATTAAGATGTTTTATGAGAGAGGCGAGTGTGTTTTTGTAAGGAGTTTAAACGATAACAGCGAAGACATCAAGGAAATTGTCAAAAGACTGGAAGTAAGTTCTGTTTCTGTTGGGGGCAGATGGAATGTAAGAAGTCCGGTCGTAGCTTTGTGTGTCATTTATAGTGAACGGTTTTGGAAGATCTTAGTTAGGGTTACTTATTTCTGTGGTCTCTGGTACATAGGATTAATTGATTTCCTCAAATTTTGCAATGGCTGGTGCAATCTATAAATTTGTCACCACAGCTGAACTTTAGATTCTGTATAGCACAGCTGGCTATCTGGAAGCCAACTAAAAGAAAAGCTCCATAGGCTTATTTGTACAACATCACAACATTATTATAATCGGGCCCTCAACAGTTGTATGCTGGACAACACATCTCTAAAGAGATCATTTATTCAGATGGACAAAATCCACCCCATGTGTGCAGTGACAGGGAGATTGCCTTTACATTATATTTGCGTTTGCCCAGCCCATTTCAGAGACAGGCGGGTAAAATAATATGTATTGTGTTGTAAGTTTTCTACCCCCCATGTCTTAAAAATGCTTACTTCACACTTTTTTCGCTCTTTCGAAGAGTTTACTTTGTTTAGAGAAGAAGGAAAGTCTTCTTCCGTTCAGGGGTGCCAAATGTTAGGCACCCCAAGTGATTGTATTGACTTACCTCAAACTCCGGGCCGGTGCTCCTATCAGCAGAAAACTGCACCAGCCACGGAGTGATCCTCTTCTGCTTCTTCTTTCTTCTCGCGGCTGCACTTGCACAGTAGAGAGCGAAAAGCCGAACTTTAACTAAACAAAGTCGATATTTTCTTCTACTGCGCATGCGTCTGCCCCGGGAAATTTGAAGAAATAAGAAGACGGAAGAGGATCACTCCGTGGTGCTCACTGGTATAACCCCGGGCCGGTGCAGTTTTCTGCTGATAGGAGCACCAGGCCAAGGTTCCAGGTAAGTCAATACAATCACTTGGGGGTGCCTAACATTTGGCACCCCCAAGTGGAAGAAGATTTTCCTTCTCCTTTAAGTAACCATGGATGCTCCCACTTATGAATGCACAGGAGTATGTTAGCATATTTAATATATTAGGACATTTTAGCATAAATATTTGAATTCATTTATGTGAATGTGTAGCAGCCATTTTTAGACTAGAAATTTCAAACTGAACTTTATTCACTAACTTCAGTGGGTTGTTATAGGTCTAGAGTTACAGTTTTGTTCAGAATAATAGCAGCATGTTTTAAAACGTGAATAAAGCTTCCTTGTAATAAATAGCTTTTATTATTATTCTATTCCAAATCAATATAAAATAAATAAATATTTACCAAATTCATGTTATTCCTTTACAGAAAGTGAAGAAAAGGGAATATTCGGCTGTTCCAAAAAATAGCAGTGTCTGCATTCTTCTTTACAAACTCAAACATTCACTGAATAAACTGAAAAATATTTCAAGATTTGACAATAAGTTGTATCAATGCACCGTTTAACTTTTACTCCATTTTTGTGAAATATTTTGCATGCCTTGTGTATAACTAGATAGAAATTATTATCTGAAGTCTTTATTCAGCGTGTTAGGGCAGAGACACGTGCTTCTTCGGGTGACTAATCTCTCCGAACTGCCTTCCGTCGTCTAGAATGTAAATCACAGCAGGTTGGCATTTGGATCGCTTTGGCTTTTCGAAGTCGCCCAAAGTTTCCTCGTGAGGCAACTTCCGACGACTTCAGAAAATGAAGCGTTCTGAGTGCCATCTACAATCTAGCCGATGGGAAGGCGGTTCGGAGAGATTAGTAGCTTGAAGGAGAAGCGATTTGTCACTGAGGCAACTAATCTCCCAAAATAGCAGCGTGTGTCTCTGCCCTTAGACATATTGACCATTACCTACTTAAGTGCGATTAGAACTATTGTAATTGGTTAGTTTATGTTGTACAAACAGGTCTGAATTATTTTCTATTGACCCATTCAAACATGCTATGCAGTGTAGTGTAAATATTGATTCTTCTACTGCCGCTGTTACATTCCCTTACTTTTTATTTCCCTTGCTTTTAAATTTCAGAATATTACTAAAGGGTGTGAGACAGTTGAGATGACTCTAAGAAGAAATGGCTTGGGACAGCTTGGCTTCCATGTAAATTATGAAGGAATCGTTGCAGAGGTGGAACCTTATGGCTATGCTTGGCAAGCTGGATTAAGACAAGGAAGTCGATTGGTGGAGATCTGCAAAGTTGCTGTTGCCACACTGAGTCATGAGCAAATGATTGACCTTCTCAGAACGTCAGTGACTGTAAAGGTTGTCATCATCCCACCACAAGAAGATGGAATTCCTCGCAGGTATTTGGGGTTTTATAAATGCACTTCCAGTACTTTCACCATTTTGTCAGTATTAATTTATTTATAGGGGGTGTAAAGGCAAAAAAATAAAATCCCATTTTTACTTTCTCCAATGTACTTTAATAAAAATTGTGTACCGTTTTTATAAGGCACCTGACTGTATGTAGTGAAATTCAATTTTACTTGCTCTGACTGCTGCAGTTAGAAAACTTCAGACTGTCCCTAACTGCTGTGCAGGGAAACGATCATACAGGGGGAGCCCCCCCACCTTACTTCCCAGAACTCGAGCAGCTTTGTTTGTTTCCCTGTAGTTTTGTATCCATAGACCCAGTGCAGTCTGTATATTCTGATTATTAATCGGTCTTGCTGTATCGGCTTCTGGCAGATATTATTTGACTTGTGCTGTTTTGATAATTTATGACGATCCCTAAGCAGCCCAGACCACACTGAGCATGTGCACAGTCTTGGTCTTGCAAAGATGTATAACAAAGTTACAAGATGGTGACCCCCTGTGGCCAACTTTGAAAGCATAAATCATTTGTTTGTTAGGCTTGTGGTGCAGTAAGTTCATGTTTATGTTTAGTATACAAAATACAGCATTCCTAACATTATTCTATTTTAGACTTTAGTTGCCCTTTAAGTACTCAGTTTGTGGGGTGCAAACACATCCTTGGTCTAGATCAGTGCTGTCGTACAGAGGGCTGACATTTTTCTGGCCTACGCGGTGGAGGGCTGATAATGGAAGTCAGTGTTGAAAACCTCCTGTTTTTAAACCACACCCACTTTAAACCCACTTTAAACCACACACGTTACCACAAGAACGTTTGAGACCATTAATGGTGGTAGCAAACCTTAAAAACCAAATGGTTGGTGCTCAATGCAGGGTAATTACTCATCACTCTTTTGAAAATGTAGGTCATATTAAAACATACCCATAATCCATATGCCTTCTCCTCTGTGGATAACACAACACCTACTAACACATAATTAAACACCTTACACCCCTAACAACAATTTCAAATTCTAACAAAGCCCCAGAACAAACTACAAAGATGTGTTTTGACCTGATAAGCTCAGGTGACTCAATATAACTGAGTTAGACTTTATAATAGGAGAATTAAAGATGATCTTGTCCTCCAGGGATTGGTCAGATGGTGGTATATTAAATGAAGTTAAAAAACATACATGTGGGTTGAGAGAAATGTCATTTGATCGATGAAGTGATGTCGGATTAGCTGCTATTTTATCAATAATTAAATGATGTTGTTCTTTTAGGGGCTGTTCGGAAACATTTCACTTACCGACAGTAGAGTATAAGATGAACGAAATGATTTCCTATGAACTGAAATTTCCATTCAGAAACAACAACAAATGGCAGAGGAATGCAGCAAAGGGAGAGAGTGGTCAGTTGAGACAAGTTCCCTCGCAGTTGCAGAGTCCTGTTTCTTCAAGAGCGTCTTCTGTAAAGGGAGATGGCAAGATGCAAACACAAGAGCGGACCACAAATATTCCACGCAGCATCTCCAGTGATGGCCGTCCATTGGAGAATAAGAGGTAGAATGCTATGACCCTAAAATCACTATTCAGATAGATTTCAGTTGAAATTAAATAATTTGACTTGAGTCTTTGCATTTCTTTGTTTTATTATTGATTAGGATTCACTTGAATCTTCCGTCACCGTATAAATATACCCTCAACGTTTGCTATCCATCCAACCCAAAGATGAGCATGATAGTAGAGAATTCAGCATAATTTGTGTTTATGTGTATATAACAATGTTTGTTTTTCCAAACAGGCTTTCTCCGGGTTCAGACATTTATGTCACAGTTTCCTCCGTTGCTATTAACCGACCGCAGCCATGCCGCAACTCTCCCAGTAACCTTTCATCATCTAGTGACACAGGGTCTACTGGAGGCTCTCATCGTAGACAAAAACCAATGCCTGAAGGGTAAGTCTATATTTTCTCAGGTTACCATGGTTGGAAAAATGTTGGCACTGCTTCCCCCAAAAAAACTTTCTTTTTCCAAAATAGGCTATAAAGGTTATCAAAAAAGCATCTCCAAATTTGCACTCGGTATTGAGTCTATAATTATTTATCTATAAATTATTTTAATTGGCGTCTGATTCAAAATTCAAACCACATACAGATTTGCAAATTGATCATCTTTAATTCACACATGAAAAAAATCAAAAAATTCATGAAAGAGTATAACAGTTAAATTTAAAATTTCATCAGTATTAACAAAGTGCATTAGTTTATATTAAGACAGTTAATTAGTATTATTAGTCAAACATAATCAAATGAAATTCATAAATAATAAATCAATAGTTTGAGCATATTAATGACTTAATTGAAATTCATGGATAGTAAATCAGTAGTTAGAGCATGTTAGTGATTTGATGGAGATAGTTAGTAGGTATCCCTAGAAATGGACATTTAGGGTCAGGGCATACAGGCAGATTTGGGGAGATTAGTCGCCTGGTGACAAATAGCCTCTTCTTCGGGGTTACTATTCTCCCCAAACTGCCTTCCAGCCGGCTAAAATGTAAATTGCCAGTGGGAAGGCACTCAGAGTGATTCGTTTTCTGAAGTCGCCCGAAGTTGCCACATTTTAGCCGGCGGGAAGGCAGGGGAAGCAGTACGGGGAGATTAGTCACACCGAAGAAGAGATTTGCCGCCGGGTGACCCGAATCTGCCTGTGTTCCCTGACCCTTAAAGTTCTACATTTGTAAATGTTACTGCAAAGCTGTATATGTTTATCCATTTCTGATCTCTAGGCTCTTGAGATAATTTATAAGTTCACCTCTAGGTCTCTTATTTAACTTGTCTCTAAACAGTAAATAAATCCGAATGTAGACTTCATATGGGGGACATATGGAGGCATTCTTCTTTTGAGTTATTGCTATACTGTCTTATTAATTTTTATATCCTGAAGATAGATCATTATTAACAGGCAGCTCATTCTATTTTTTTTATTTGTAAATATAACATATAAAAATAAACATAGCATGTAAATAGAAACAGATTTAAACTATTGTGCCTCAGGGCAAAGGGAGGTCCCAATAATGGGACACAGAATATTCTACTCGGGTGTGTTGTTTCTCAGCAGTTTTCTTTACACAACTAACGTAATTTAATTCTTTGTTAACACAAAATTTGGTATTGGGAAATCATGGCTCAGGAGGTTACACAGGGGTACCGTATATACTCGAGTATAAGCCGAGTTTTCCAGCCCCCAAAATATGCTGAAAAACTCCACCTCGGCTTATACTCGGGTCAAGCGCAAAAACGGTCGCCAAGAATAGTCACCGGCGTCCAAGAATAGTCTCCAAGAATATTCGCCGGCGTCCAAGAATGGTCGCCGGCATCCAAAAATGAGACGCCGGCACCCTCAATTTTTTGATTGAAACTTACCAGAAGCTGCTGCATTTCTCACCCTAGGCTTATACTCGAGTCAATAAGCTTTCCCAGTTTTTGGAGGTAAAATTAGGTACCTCGGCTTATACTCGGGACGGCTTATACTCGAGTATATACGGTATATCATGGGTCCTCTTCTTTATTAAACACAATATATTGTGTTCAGGCCAATTAACCTATTGCAAGACTTTGAGCGATTGCCGAGGGAGGAACATCAGCATTTTTTATTTGTTTAGAACAAAACTAAGAAGAGGTATAAGCAAGAAATAGTATCTCCAGTAATGTAATATCCTTTTATTGGCTTTTTCATTTTAATCAGATATTTTCTGAGTATATAACATGGTGTTAGGTGAATGCATTTACTGCTTGCATGGAGAGGAATGCTTTCTTACATAACATAATGTTCAAGAAGGATTGTCAAATTTACTATTATTACTAAATTACTAGTATTTCACGACTCAAAAATAATTGAGTATTGTGCAACTCTCATAACTATAGAGCGGAGTCATTTTACGGTAACTTGTATAGAATGGCACAGTTTTTTTTTACCAATGGGGTTGCTGTAAGCAGATTTCAAAGCAAAACAAGAGATAGATACACCCCTGAAATCTTCAGGCCAGCCAATGAGCCACATGCATTAGTATTCAGACCAGCCAATGAGCCACATGCATTAGTATTCAGACCAGCCAATGAGCCACATGCATTAGTATTCAGACCAGCCAATGGACCACATGAATTAGTATTCAGACCAGCCAATGGGCCACATGCATTAGTATTCAGACCAGCCAATGGGCCACTTGCATTAGTATTCAGGCCAGCCAATGGGCCACATGCATTAGTATTCAGGCCAGCCAATGGGCCACATGCATTAGTATTCAGACCAGCCAATGGACCACATGCATTCCGACCAACCAATTGACCTCATGCATTAGTATTCAGACCAGCCAATGGGCCACTTGCATTAGTATTCAGGCCAGCCAATGGGCCACATGCATTAGTATTCAGGCCAGCCAATGGGCCACATGCATTAGTATTCAGACCAGCCAATGGGCCACATGCATTAGTATTCAGACCAGCCAATGGGCCACATGCATTAGTATTCAGACCAGCCAATGGACCACATGCATTCCGACCAACCAATGGACCTCATGCATTAGTATTCAGACCAGCCAATGGGCCACATGCATTATTCAGACCAGCCAATGGACCACGTGCATTAGTATTCAGACCATCTTGGCGCCAATAGACCTCCTATCAGAGCTGTATTTATCATAATGTAATCATCATATCTCAGATGAAACATCACATAATAACATATTGATGCTGTATATATATATTGTAAGATGCGGGATTCACGACAGACATTTCTCTTCTCTTTAAGGCAGTTTATTTACACACAGGGGTGACCATTTCAGGATACAAAACAAATAATAAAAATAAATCCTGCCCACTGGGCGCTACCTTCACACATGAAGAGTTCCCTTACTAAACTGGGCCCCTTGTGGACTACCAGTAAGCAAACACATAAGTAGGGGTCACCCCTGTACTCACGAATCTCCTGGGGGATTGCTCAGCCTCCTGGCTTTCCTCAGTCAGACAGACCCACGTCACTTGGTCTCCTCTCTCTGCACCTTGCAGTAGCAAATGGCACCCCCAGCCCCTCTGGGAGTTCCTGACACAGGCAGGTGTCCTTCCTGCTCTGTGTCCTGCTCTGAGAGACCTTCCTAACAGCCTCACTAGAACTAAATACCTTTCCACAGGACAGCCTTCCTGTGGAAGGTGAGCTCTAATCCATGAGCTGGACTTCTGGATCGGAGTACCTGGCTTGCCTGTTCTTTCCAGAATACTCCAGCTTCCAGGACCTGGCAACCAAAGCTTTTAAACAGAGAACCTATTCTCTGTTTAGTAACACCCTTCGTGGTGCCTACCTCTTCTACTATGGTGAACTTAAAGGTAAAACACACATTTTCCCACATTGTTTTGGTCACTCTACCACAATATATATGTATATATATATATATATATATATATATATCTATATACATATATATATATATATATATATATAATCTTTAGCACAGTTTGACCCTTTTAATGAAATTTGATAAGATTTAACTGGTTATTGCTGTGCAGACTGGATGAAGGGTCATGCTTCACAGTAATCTGTTGTAACATAAGCATTACATAGGATTTTTTCTTATCAACATTTAAATTTGTTGTCAATGGATATCCAGCCTTCCTTGAGATGTGCATTTTACTGTATTGTGCTTTTTCTGTCTATGGGAAAGATTTGTAGACAAAATAAAATCACGATTGCTGTGTTTTTAGAGTGAGAGACTGTGACAAGGTGATAGAACTCCAGCCCCAGACAGGTGTCGGCAGAAAATGTTTTGTCTCTTCACAATCGCGGTTTACAGTTAAAGTAAAGGTGCATAGCACTCATCATACAGAAATATGTTGGTTTTTGTTTTCCTTATGTGTTGGATAACTGAAGCATATATTTCATTTCTAATGCAGTCAGTATAGTCCTCATTTTGTTTGTTACATCATATATTTTAAGCTGTAAATCAGAAGTTTACAATAATAGTGAATAGTCTAATGTCCAGTCTTAGCTCATTCTCTTTTTTCTGTTTTTGTCCCCCTCCATTCAGTTTTGGAGTTGGTCGTAGATCACCTGCTTCAATTGACAGGCAAAGCACTCAAACTGATACAGCAGGCAGCGGCAAGTCAACTCCTAGTTGGCAGAGAAGTGATGATGGAGCTCCTGAACAAATCGGTAAGCTTAGCAGTGTATCATGCTTCTTATCCTGCCGATTTTTAGTTAAAGTGACAATACACATGAATGTATCACCACTATAATTACCTAGAGGCAAATGCACTTCGATAACCGTAACATGTGTCTGTTATCTAGTACCAACATGCAGTGTCGGACTGGGGGGCCCAGGGCCCACAGGGTTGCTGCCTCTGGGTCCCCCGCCCCAGATGCAAAGTGCCCTCTGGCCCCCATCCCTGAACTGCAACCCACCCCCCTACCTTCATTTTCGTTCAGCTGTGCAGGGGGGCAGTTTTTTATTTTTTTTTTCTGATCAGTCTAGTTCTGTTTGTATAATACATTTGTGCATAATTAGCTTCTATTACTGCATTGGGGAACCTATTAGTAGTAAAGGAAGACCACAATACTGCCCCTAGCTTGACCCACCACTTTATGGAAACAGGTGCTTCACAACTTTTGGTATCAAGATAGCATGGCAAAATATTCGAAACCTATTTGGATACACTTTTGCCATCCCCAAGTCTTTATAATCACTTTCCTGAGACCACAGGCCTCTTATTTAATTCCCTAAAAACTTCACCAGCCCAGAGTACTATTGTAGGAGCACCATGTTGCAGTCTTCTTCCGCTTCTTGTATCTTTGTTGTGACCTCGGCCAGGTGTGCATACACAGTAGACTGAAAAGCTGACTTTTTTTTTTTGTAAGGTTAGCTCTCCATTTTACTGTTCATGTGCTTCCATACCATAGAGAAGGTGCAAGAAGATGATAGCGGTGTGGTGGTCCTAGAGAAGATGATAGCAGTGTGGTGCTCCTAGAGAAGATGATAGCGGTGTGGTGCTCCTAGACAAGATGATAGTGGTGTGGTGCTCCTAGACAAGATGATAGCGGTGTGGTGCTCCTAGAGAAGATGATAGCGGTGTGGTGCTCCTAGAGAAGATGATAGCGGTGTGGTGCTCCTAGACAAGATGATAGCGGCGTTGTGCTCCTAGAGAAATATCCTGGACTGTGCCACTTTCAGCAATGAGGTTTTGCATCTGTATTCCTAAAACAAAGTGTTTCTGGCTTATCCAGGGCCTTGGGGATGTCTTTAAATGGATAGTGTCAAGTTCCAGGTCTTAACAGGCCACTATGACTATATAAACCCTAATGTCCTGAGGCTGAAGGGCAAATGTAAAAAGAACCCCAGCCTGTTAGAACATTGGTTCCCCTCTCCCCCAGGGTAAATCGGGGGAGGAAGGGCAAAGAAAAATTAGCAGCACTGGGGTTTTATATACACGTTCATGTTGAAATTAGAATTTGTCACTTTCCCTAAAACTTTTAGATGTATTCCATCAAATCCAGAGTTGCCTAGTAACACAATGCAATACACTGCTTGGCCATTTCTTCATTCAGAAGCCATCTGTTCCATTCCATGCACATTCTAACATGGCAAACCTGCAATTAAACTGCTCCATAATTTCTTATAGGGACAGAATGTGTTTTTCAGTCGCAGATGTTTTGATTAATTTGAGCTGGTAACAGTAGAAACAAGATGTATTTTTGCAACCCCCCCCCCCCCAACAAACCCTCCCTTTAAATCTTAATGTAAATGTCATGTAGGAGAGGTGGGATTGAATTTGATTAAAATATGTACTTGTAAAATCACTTTACCCAAACACACAGTCCTACTCACTTGCTGAGCAGTAAATTATCATGCATTTTTTGTTAAAAAAAATAGAAATGTTATTTTATATTATTATTCAGTGAAGATTACCATAGACTTGCACTATATAAAATATATATGTTCTGCTCTCACAATAGTGTGTATATATATATATATAGCGTTTCAGAGTTACACGCACACCGTATTGAAAAATAATAAATTATTTATTAGCACATTAATGCATCCGCATCGACGTTTCGGTTCATGGTCTTGAACCTTTCTCAAGATGCTATACCATATGGTATAGCATCTTGAGAAAGGTTCAAGACCATGAACCGAAACGTCGATGCGGATGCATTAATGTGCTAATAAATAATTTATTATTTTTCAATACGGTGTGCGTGTAACTCTGGAACGCTGTCTACTACAATCTATACACTGCACCCGAAATAATACATGAAGTGACGAGTGCGGACTTACACGGAAGCTTACACGGAAGCTATATATATATATATATATATATATATATATATATATATATATATATATATATATCTATAGATATATAGATATAGATCTATAGATATAGATCTATAGATATAGATATATAGATATAGATATATAGATAGATATATAGATATAGCTAGATATATAGATATAGCTAGATATATAGATATAGATAGATATATAGATATAGATAGCTATATAGATATATAGATAGATAGATATATATATATATAGATATATATATATATATATATATATATATATATATATATATATATATATATAGAAACAAGCCATGGGAGACATTCATAAGCTAAAAAGGAAAAAAGAGTGTGTTTTGTTATTAGGGATGCCTCAAATCCACTATTTTGGATTCTGCCAAACCCCCAAATCCTTTGTGAAAAGATTAGGCCGAATACCGAACCGAATCCAAATCCTAATTTGCAAATGTATTTTTTACTTCCTTGTTTTGTGACAAGTCATGCAATTTCCCTCCATGCTCCTAATTTGCATATGCAAATTAGGATTCAGTTTGGCCGAGCAGAAGGATTCAGCCAAATCGTGCTGAAAAGGGCCAAATCCTGGATTCGGTGCATGCCTATTTGTAATTTACAAAAACTGCAGATAACAGATAAGCTCTGTAGTATTTACAGAGCCGGGCCATGCTTGGCAGGCGCCCTAGGCAGGTATGCGCGCATGCGCGAAGTTGCGCTCGTGAGCACATGCGCGAAGTTGCGCATGTGCAGAAGCGCATAAAGCGCGAACAGTCGGCCAGAGAAGGAACCGGACTTGGGGTAGGCGACAGAGGAGGTACGTGCCTGGCGCCCTCACAGCTTTGCGCCCTAGGCACGTGCCTACTCTGCCTACCCCTAGTTCAGGCCCTGAGTATTTAAATCCATTTGAGCATACCTTCAATATGCTGAAGAGGAAACATAAAGGGACAAACCCCAGGAACAAGCAGAAGTTGAAGGTGGCTGTAGTAGATGTTGCAGCCTTCAAGCAGTCGTTGCATGCAAGGAATATGCAACAAAGTATTAAACATGACTGCTTTACATGACCTACTATTACTTTGTCCCAAACATTATGGTGCCCTGAAAAGTGCGGGTACAAGTTAACGCTCAGTGATGGAGATACTAACCCTTAGGAAGTAAAAACATTTTTCTTTGGGATCAGATTTTGCTTTTGATCTGCAGAACAGGAAGGTGTTCCAAGTCATTAGCAAATAGGCCTTTTTTCAACCTGATCTAACTATGTAACTAGTCGTCCACCAGGTAATGTAAACCTTGAGCTTAGCCCTTTATTGTTACATAGTTAGATCAGGTTAAAAAAAATTCCAAAGTCCCCTTTGCAGACACATCTGGCACAGTCATTTGCCCATATGTCATCAACATTACAGTAGAGCAGTGATCCCCAACCAGTAGCTCGCGAGTAACATGTTGCTCACCAACCCCTTGGATGTTACTCCCAGTGGCCTTAAAGCAGGAGCTTATTTTTGAATTCCTGACTTGATGGCAAGTTTTGGTTGTATAAAAACCAGGTGTACTGCCAAACAGCACCATTAGGCTCTACCAATAACCAATTACAGTCCATATTTGGCACCCCCAGGAATTTTTGCATGCTTATGTTGCTCTCCAACTTTTTTTTACAATTGAATGTGGCTCACTGGTAAAGCAAGATTGGGGACCCCTGCAGTAGAGTAAATGCTGGTGAAGGTGATCTTAGCCTTTGTTCTTTACCAGCATTAGCTCTTTACGCTACTGTAACGTTGATGACATATGGGCAAATGACTGTGCAGGATTTGTGTCCGGAAAGGGGACTATGGTCTTTTTTCAACCTGATCTAACTTTGTAACTGTAAGGGGCTAAGCTCAAGATTTACATTACATGGTGGACAAATGGGTTAGAGACACTCAGGAACTGCTCTAGATTCAGTCCTCACTCACTCACTCACTCACTCACTGTGGGATGTTTGTGACTTCTTTTCAAATCATCGAACCTCTTGTTTTTGTATTCCAGAACCAACTTGTCATCTCCCAGCTGTCTCTAAAATACATCCATCATATAGAGACAGTCCAACAGGACGACTCATTCGACAGGACCCTGTTCTTCATCTCTCGCCTCTCAAGCAGGGACAGGTACTTCATTATGGTTACGTTTACTCTAGAAACCAACACAGTTGCGTGTTACAACTGCCAATCACCTGTGAATTTGCCTTTTTCTGTCTGTAAATTTAATCCTCTAACCATGTTAAAGACTGAATTAGTGAGCTATAGTAACTCCTGCCCAGTGCCTTGTTCGACTGGGAATATGATTTTGGAGAATGGACAGTAATTTTGCAACATGTAGCACCACTTACTATGTTGGAAATTTGCTTCTGATTGTGGGTTAAACTGCACTGGAAACACGTTGTGAGTCTTTGGCTAATAGAAAAATATGTTTGGAAATGTTTCTGCTGCTGTAGGATATTCACAATTGCAGTAGAAATGTTTGAGCTTATATTATTTTACTGACCACAGACTCACTTTGAGCAAAAAGAATCTGGTCTATTCATTAAAACGAATGGAATCTGTATCATGGAATACTGCCATTCTTTCCCCCATATTTTGCTCAATGGAAGCATCAGTTATTCTGCCATTAAAAAGTAGCTAATTTGATAATTCTGTCTTGAAAATGCATCCCGTTTCAACCTTTAGAGCAGCATACTGTGAACGCAATGAGCTGATTCATTCGTTTAAATAGTCCTTTAAGGGAAAATATAAAGTTTCCGTTTATCACTTTTTTATTTCCCCTGCATTAAAATCGACCACAAATGCTCAGTTGTGTCAGTTATGTTTTGCCTGTGGATGCGTCGGCACCTGACCATCTTACTTCCAAATGATCCATTTACGTGTTTGTTGGCATAAAAGGAATTGTGACATGGAAATTACCATAAAATGTTTGAGCTATTTCAAGGCTGTCTTTTCAAATCTTCCTCCAATCACGGTCAGCCTCTCGCTTTACTCTAGAAACACATTCAAACACATTCCAACCTCTTGGAATGCGAGTATTATTTTCTTCCCTAAAAGATGCATTTTACAAGGAAGCTATTCATTTTTTGCACATGGAGTCTGATCTAGCAAATTTATTTGCAAATTCTGTTATACCCTAAATGAAGAGCTGGGAGGAAAACAATCTTCAATCTCTCCAATATACTTTAATTAAAAAATGTGTACAGTTTTTAAAAGAAACCTGACTGTATGCAGTGAAATTCTCCCTTCATTTACTACTGTGGATAGGAATTGTCAGATGGTCCCTAACTGCTCTGCAGGGAAACAATCATACTTATGAACAGCAGGGGGAGCCCCCGCCTTACTTCCCAGCCATGCAGAACTCAAGCAGCTTTGTTTGTTTCCCTGTAGAGCAGTCGGCAACTGTGTAGAGATTTCCATTGGATTTTATTTTTGCCTTTATATCCCCTTTACTGTTTCCAACTCCAGCTGCAGGGACAAAGATCATGGAGTCGGATTTAAACAGATAAACTGGGATTCTATTTGGAGGATTATTTTGCTGCAGCCACTGGTTCTGCAGAGTTGGAGAAAGTTTGTATTAAACAATACAAAAACTATAAAATCCACATTAGATTACATAACAACACAGGACCCAGTGCAGTCTGTATATTCTGATTATTAACGTACATTTTACGTGAATGGGTTGTCTTTATTTTTTTTCTCTTTTCTCCCAGACTGATAGCCACTATTCCAGCCATTCCAGCACAAATACTCTTTCCAGCAATGCCTCAAGTGCGCACAGTGATGACAAATGGTACGACAGTGGAGAACGTTTAGATTCCGACATAAACAGTTACACCTACATTCAAGGAACATCGGCTGATAGTGGAATAGACACCACTTCATACGCCGCCAACCATGTCAATGCCGCCTCTCATGGCAACTCTTCAACCTCGCCACGCTCAGGTCCTGCAAAGGAAAAAGTGGCCCCTCTGTGGCATAGTATTAGTGATGTGGGATTAATCACTGATAGGACTTGTGACAGAGACTCGCATTCATTAGATGTTAAGCGGGAGTCCCCTGTGGCTATGGACTGTCACTCAAAGAGTCAGATTGGCTCCAAGCCCTTAACAAGAGAAAACAGTGCCTACAGCCTCAGTGATGCAGCCTCTCACACAAGGTATGCAGCCATTTGTGTGTTTAAGTGTGTGTGTGTTGCATTGTCTTCTTGTGTTGTGTTCAGCAATGGTGGTGGTTCATCACCACCATTAGCCCTTTCAGACATTTTTAAGCTTAAGCCTCGTTATGGGTATGGGATAATACAACTCTTGGCTTTCTTCCCTTGTTCGCCTTGGTTTCCACTGCTCGTTTCAGATCCCAAACTACACCCCTAAAGAAATGCATAGAGTCACTAGTGCAGCCTCTAAGGTAAACGTATTACAGGTATGGGACCTGTTATCCAGAATGCTCGGGACCTGGGGTTTTCCGGTTAATGGATCTTTCCGGAATTTGGGTCTTCATGCCTTAAGTCTAATAGAAATTCATTTAAACATTAGATAAAGCCAATAGGCTGGTTTTGCTTCCAATAAGGATTAATTATATCTTAGTTGGGATCAAGTACAATCGACTGTTTTATTATTACGGAGAAAAAGGAAATCATTTTTAAAAATTTGTATTTTTTGGATATAATGGAGTCTATGGGAGACAGCCATTCCGTAATTCGGAGCTTTCTGGATATCGGGTTTCCGGATAAGGGATCCTATACCTGTACTATGGATGGAGTATCATATGCTTGGGGTTGATTTACAAAAGCTGTTCAAAAATAAGAGCAGCAGAACTTACAAATACGTTTCAAGGCTATGTAAAGTATAAAATGATTTTCTCATGAATAAGTAAATGTGTTCTGACCCTGATCTATCGCTAGACGTGCCTAAATTGAACTGTCTAAATGTATTTAATGATAATACAGTTTTACAATTCAGTCCGTTCGGCAAGCAGTATTTGGGGCTAAAAGGTTTATCATTTGTTTAACGTTTAAAGTAAATTGTTTTGTTAGATTTAAAAAAATGTATTGTCTGTTCTGTCACATTTGTCTTTGTTGTCGTACAAAGTCTAAAAGGAGTGAAAAACAGACATTTAATACATTAATTTTAAATGTAAGCTGTATTAAAAGGCTTGTATCGCTGGCATCAGTCAGTGGTGGAGCCAATTATTAAAGGGCATGTAAAGGCAAAATAATAAAATCCAACTTTTACTTTCTTTAATGAAAAAGAAACCTATCTCCAATATACTTTAATTAAAAAATGTGTACCGTTTTTATAAGAAACTTGACTGTATGCAGTGAAATTTACTGCTGTGGATAGGAATTGTCAGACAGTCCCTAACTGCTCTGCAGGGAAACAATCATACTTATGAACAGCAGGGGGAGCCCCCGCCTTACTTTCCAACCATGCAGAACTCAAGCAGTAGTTATGTGCAGGTCGGGAAAAATCCGACCTGTGCCCAACTTCCGGGTTCCTTTTATAGACCCAAACTGCCCTGACAATGACATCACAAAAGGGGCAAGGCAAGTAGGTGTGCGTCTATAAAAATGGAAGCCAGAAGCCGCCAGTGCAATGTGGTGGGCTGGGAGAGCAGGAAGACGAGCTAAACTTGGATCCGCCACCACCCACAAACGGGACAGGTCCCGTGGGTATCAGCCCGGAAATCACTATCAAGCAGCTTTGTTTGTTTCCCTGTAGAGCAATTGGCGACTGTGTAGAGATTTGTATTGGATTTTATTTTGGCTTTACATCCCCTTTACTGTTTCCAACTCCAGCTGCAGGGACAAAGATCATGGAGCCAGATTTAAACAGATAAACTGGGATTCTATTTGGAGGATTATTTTGCTGCAGCCACTGGTTCTGCAGAGTTGGAGAAAGTTTGTATTAAACAATACAAAAACTATAAAATCCACATTAGATTACATGACAACACAGAACCCAGTGCAGTCTGTATATTCTGATTATTAATCAGTCTTGCTGTATCGGCTTCTGGCAGATATTATTTGACTTGTGCTGTTTTGATCATTTATGACGATCCCTAAGCAGCCCAGATCACACTGAGCATGTGCACAGTCTTGGTCTTGCAAAGATGTATAACAAAGTTACAAGATGGTGACTCCCTGTGGCCAACTTTGAAAGCATAAATCATTTGTTTGATTAGGCTTGTGGTGCAGTAAGTTCATGTTTAGTATACAAAATACAGCATTTCTAGCCTTATTCTATTTTAGACTTCACTTCCCCTTTAAATCAGTTGTGCTGCTGGCATCAGTCAGAAATAGAGCCAGTTAATAATTTTTTTGCTGGCTTCTGAGCATTAATTCCCTGTTAGAGATTATCTTGCAAACCATGGTAACTAAGGATGCAGATCAGTCCCGTTTGGAATTGCCCAAATGCCTAAATCCTTAACAAAAGGTTTGATGAAATATTGAACCAAAAAAAAAAACTGAACCCTTATTTGCATATAAAGAAAATAAAAACTTGTATCCTCTCTTATCACATGATCAGTTTGGCTGAATCCATGTGCAGCAAAAAGACTTGGATTCGGAGCATCCCTAAAATAGTTGCCTTAAAGGAGATTTTATGTTCTTCACTGGATTGTGTACAGTCCTGCTCTTCCATTTTTTTTGTCTATATTTTGTCTATATGTTAAACAAATCAGGTCCATAAATTACTGGCCGGCGACACTGACCCAGACTTTTACAAGTAAAATTTCCCTTTGAAAATGGTTACTAAACAACCATTAAGAATAGCTTTGTCTCTCTGTCCTTTTCCCTTAGCACCATGAGTTCTCGGCACTCAGCGAGTCCTGTTGTTTTCACTAGTGCCAGAAGTTCCCCCAAGGAAGAGTCCCATTCTTCTACTTCCCCACAACTTGCACCTTCTTTCTCCTCCTCCTCTTCCTCCTCCTCCTCTGGTCCTAGAACTTTCTACCCTCGCCAGGGTGCTACCAGCAAGTACCTGATTGGATGGAAAAAACCAGAAGGGACAATAAACTCTGTGGGCTTTATGGATTCAAGAAAGTAAGAGCCCCTTTTGCTTTTGTTCTGAACCATAGGTGGGACTGTAGCCTTCAGTATTAAATTGCCTACGTCTGTAGCAGAACAGTATCTTTTGCTAGCAAATAGCATCACTAATCTTGCCATGCACACAACTTAACCCTTTCACGCTATTTTGCATGAATCAAACCTAATGTGCTGATAAAGTGCTAAAATTTCAAATAGGTTAGTTGCCGAAACGCTCTCCGGTAAATACGGCTCTTCCGTTTACAGGTATTCACGCGTTGGTGTGATATCTATAACAAAGAAAATGGATTCCTTTCCTGTGCTTTAGCCTTTTCTCCGATTCTTTACTGTTGATTCATCATATTTCACATTGCGCGAGTTTTTGACCTCTGTCTTTTTCATTAAAGACACCACCAGATTGATTGTAATGACATGCCCCCAACGAGGCTCAGAGATCTACAGGCATCCCCGAAGAGAGCGTCTACAGTGCAGGAGAAACTCATTGAATTAGACATCCCACTGAGTGGATCAGAGAAGACATTAATGGTATGATTTAATTTGTTGTTGAAGAGATTAATTAAGTCTTATGTGTCTTTATCCTTGGGCTAAATCAGGATTGATTTATATGCAACTTCAAATATCTGTGATGAAAATAACTTCTCCTTCCCTAAAGCCCTTGTTTTGTCATTCCTTGTTGAGGATCCAATGGTCATATAGAAACCATAAATACTATGGCCAGGTGTACCCTGCTTGCTGTGCGTAAACTCATCTTCAAGTTAAACATTTCTTTCAAGACATTTGCTTTGTCTACAAGTGTAGGCAATTTTATATTATGGGTTACGTTATTATAGAATCAGTAATGTCAAAAAGTCTTTTTTTTTTTTTTTTTTTAAAGTTTGTTTTTGTTTATCCAGAACCTACAAGTTCCTACTTTTTCTTGGCAACAGATGTCCTATCTGTGTCACTCATTCAGACGTTGCTCCAAGAATATCTAGGATAACTTGGAAAGCAAATGTTTACCTCAAACACTAATTCATCTGCTACCTGTGCTTTCAGCAGTATCAAGGAGAGCGAATAATATTTCTTTCTGATCACACCCTAGTTAACCTTTAACTTTGATCCACATGTCAAGGCCCAAGTCCTGCAGAGGGTTGCTCACAAAAAAGTGGGTTGCGGGTAGAGGTTTTGGGTGCGAGTATAGACGCGGGTCAGCGGTTCTGCGGGTTTGTGGGTCGGCCGCGGATCTTCTTACTCCTTTTTCTGATCACGTCTACTTCCGATGATGTCACTTCCGTTTTATAATGACCGCACTGGTTAGCGGGTCGTGGATCGTGTTGCAGATAAGGTACTTGCGTGACTGGTCTTGTAGCGGGTCCGAATGTGGGTTGCAGGTACGGTTGCGGGTCCTGGGTCAGGTTCGGGTTTAACAAATTAGTTTCTCGCAGGACTCTAGCCCACAGTTTGAGAACCACTGGTATAGAGAGTCTTCTGGTACCTGAAATATTTCAGGATCTTCTGACATTAGGATAGCAGGCTGTTGGAGAAGGTGGATCTGCAAATATTATCTGATGATTAGTCAGTGGGTGGGAGAAGGTTCCAGAGGCTTAAGCTGTTCTTGGTGTGTGAGGAATGGAGCTAGGAACGCTGCTTTAATAACGTTTAAACCAATTGGCTTATCAACCAGAGTCATTAAAGGAAAAGGAAAGTTGTTTCACACTTGGGGGTGCCAAATGTTAGGCAAATATACGAACAGGAGGACGGCACTCCGGTAAAAAACAGGTTTTTATTGTAGAGTACTGCAAAGGAGGCCTTACGCGTTTCGGGAACACCTTCCCTTAATCATAGGCATTAATCATGCCTATGATTAAGGGAAGGTGTTCCCGAAACACGTAAGGCCTATGTACCTTTAGAGTACTCTACAATAAAAACCTGTTTTTTACCGGAGTGCCGTCCTCCTGTTCGTATATTTACTGTTGGCAGTGGGGACACTGCGGACTGAGCACCCGGCATTACAGAGGAGCAGCTAAGTGGTGGTGAGTTGAAGCGGTCCATATCGTTTTTGACAAATGTTAGGCACCCCCATGTGAATGTATTTACTTCCCTAAAACACCGGTCCAGTGCTCCTATCAGCAGAAAACTGCACCGGCCCGGGGTTATTCCTGTGAGCACCACGGAGCCATCCTCTTCCAGCTGCTTCCCCAAATTTCCTGGGGCAGACGCATTCGCAGTTGAACTAAATAGTAGGGATGCACCGAATCCACTATTTTGGATTCGGCTGAACCCCCGAATCCTTCGCTAAAGATTCGGCCGAATACCGAACCGAATCCGAATCCTAATTAGGTGTGGGAAGGGGAAAACATTTTTTACTTCCTTGTTTTGTGACAAAAAGTCGCGCACTTTCCCTCCCCATCCCTAATTTGCATATGCAAATTAGGGTTCAGATTCGGTTCGGCCAGGCAGAAGGATTCGGCTGAATCCGAATCCTGCTGAAAAAGGCCGAATCTCGAACCAAATCCTGGATTCGGTGCATCCCTACTAAATAGCCGACTTTTTTGTTAAAGTTCTACTTTTTACTCTAATGGCGCATGCGCAGCCGAGAGAAATAAGAAGCTGGAAGAGGATCGCTTGTTTTGCTTGAATGAAGAGCAGGATGCAAGGTTTAAAAAAACATCTAAACCTGTGCAGCCCAGAGCACTTCAGAATATTTTATCTGGGGGGTATGCTCAGTTTCCATGACCTAGCCTCTTTCCCCATGTGTTCATAAAGCCAAAATAATAACCGGTTATGTTAGCATGTCGAGATTCAGTTTCTGTATCAAGTTCACGCTCAGCAATAAGACCGCTAAAAACAAAATGTTGGATATGTGGCACGGGGGAACCATTTCATATTTCTGCGCTTGGCTACCAAATCGAATTCGAATCGTGATTATTAACTTTTCTTGGACAGCTCTCTTTGTGTTGATGTGATCCAAACAGAAGGATCAGCTCAATATTGTCCACCTCAAATGGGAATACTGGTGAAGGATCTGCTTGTCTGCCAAGTTCTTTGCACATACAGTATGGCCACCTTTAGGAATGAATGAAATTAGTTAACAAAATAGCTACCAAATATCCCCAGTATGGCGATTGCGCCTTTTCACAATGGTTTTATTGCTTTGCATCGGTCAAGGCAACTATTCATGATTAAGTGTTAGGCTTTAGGGCAAGGCCAGACATGGCGTTTTTACGTCGCGTTTTTAAAAAAAGCTCAGTTGGGCGTAAATACCCCACTGAAACTACACGCGACCTTCAACATGCGTTTTCAAGGCTTTTTCAGCATATAGGTTTCTTTTCCCAACATGCACTTCTTATTGTTCTCATTCTCCATAATTTCTGGAAATAGAAAATAGAAAAGCTATTTAGAAATAGAAAAACTATTTACATGCAAAATGGAGCAGGACTGGTTGTCAGTATACAATGTTATTACATCACCGGCCGTAAAATGTATATGTGTCATTTATCTCACGAGAAATTGGACTCCATATTTAAAATACACTGCGTATTTACGTATAGTGTGGTTTCAAACTTGCAAGTCCCATAGAGTCTATTGATTTGTTGGTTTCTTGATGTATTGGCGTTTCTGCTAAAAAAACACCAATACTGGCGTCCCGTGTCGGATTTCGGGTTGCAGATTTACCATAGAGCGTATTCCATTATTTTCAGTTGTAGTGCAGTTTATGTGTATTTACGCCCGACTGAGCTTTTTTAAAAATGCAACGTAAAAACGCCCCGTCTGGCCTTGTCCTTATAAGAAAGAACTTTCTCAATCTCTTTCTCAGTAGAGCCAGAAATTGTCCCATTCTCATTTCTAACAGATCACACTCTCAGTCTTCAACATTTTGCTTTTTATATGTCTTTTATTAGGTTGCATTACCTTGGTTTCTGTTTTTTCATCTAACCTAATCTGATCTTTTTTGTCCCTTCTGATTTATAAATCATAAATTCCTTCTTGATTGTTTCCCTTGCCGTTAAATAGAGAACCTTTATCCGTCATATGCAGTTTAATGTCCTTCGGTAATGAATCTGCTACTTCTATAAATTGTTTTGGAAATCTGCTATTTTCAACATTTCTGCAGTGATACTTCGTTTAAGTGGTATATTGTAGGCTTCTTGCTAATCATTCCTAACAGCAAGGCCAAGAGTTATCCCTCTAATGGTTTCTTTTTCTTTCTACAAAAGACGCCGTTTCCGGCAAGTCCAACCACCAGACGATCGCTGCACAGGACCCTGTCAGATGAAAGTATATATAGCGGCCAGCGAGGAATGCTTTATGTCAATTCAAGGGCTTCACTTCTGGATCAAGCGCTTCCTAATGATGTCCTATTCAGTAGCACCTACCCATCTTTGAACAAGTCGATATCGTTACGCAGACCTTCATATACTCTTGGAGTGAAAGCAGTACATGGTGAGATAACTTCAGACTACTTGTAAAACAGAAGTGATGAATATGTTTTCCAACTGACGATTCTCATTAATACCAGTGGGAAGAAAACTAGGGGCATTCTTTTGCCCACGGTTGCCCCATTGCACCAGCACAAGAACAACCTTAGTGATTAGATTTTTAATCTCTAATTTCAATTGGCTGTGGACCCACTGAGGGCTTATCTTCTGGTTTTTCCATGCCAGAATGAGTGACTGTATTACAACTTAGGCTTCCAAAAAGGGCTGTTGGTTGTGTATATGGTGTCATGTGTGAATGTTAAAGTGATTAAAATGTCAGGCACTGTTTCCCTGCACTGGTAAAACTGGTGTGGTGCTTCAGAAACACTACTATAGTTTACAGTCAAAATGTTTGGGATCCCCACTTAATTCTTTGGAGTTTTGTTTATCATTGGCTGAGCTTTCAAAGTAGCAACTTCCTTTTAATATATAACTTGCCTTATGGAAACAGTAGTATTTCAGCAGTGACATCAAGTTTATTGGATTAACAGAAAATATGCATCATAACAAAATTAGACAGGTGCATACATTTGGGCACCCAACAGAGATATTACATCAATACTTAGTTGAGCTCCTTTTGCAAATGTAACAGCCTCTAGACGCCTCCTATAGCCTTTGATGAGTGTCTGGATTCTGTATGGCTGTATTTTTGACCATTCGTCCATACAAAATCTCTCCAGTTCAGTTAAATTTGATGGCTGCCGAGCATGGACAGTCTGCTTCAAATCATCCCATAGATTTTCCATGATATTCAAGTCGGGGGACTCCAGAATATTGTACTTGTCCCTCTGCATAAATGACTTTGTAGATTTCCAAGTGAGTTTAGGGTCATTGTCTTGTTGGAATATCCAACCCCTGCAGCGTAACTTCAACTTTGTGACTGATGCTTGAACATTATCCTGAACAATTTGTTGATATTGGGTTGAATTCATCCGACCCTCGACTTTAACAAGGGCCCCAGTAGTCCCTGAACTAGTCACACAGCCCCACAGCATGATGGGACCTCCACCAAATGTGACAGTCGGTAGCAGGTGTTTTTTTGGAATGCGGTGTTCTTCTTCCGCCATGCAAAGCGCTTTTTGTTATGACCAAATAACTACATTTTTGTCTCATCAGTCCAAAGCACTTTGTTCCAAAATGACTGTGACTTGTCTAAATGAGCTTTTACATACAACAAGCGACTGTGTTTGTGTGAGTGCAGAAAGGGCTTCTTTCTCATCCCCCTGCCATACACATGTTCTTTGTGCAAATTGCGCTGAATTGTAGAACGATGTACAGATACACCATCTGCAGCAAGATGTTCTTGCAGGTCTTTGGAGGTGATCTGGGCTTGTCTGTAACCATTCTCACAATCCTCCGCATATGCCGCTCCTGTATTTTTCTTGGCCTGTCAGACCTGGGTTTTACAGCAACTGTGCCTGTGGCCTTCCATTTCCTGATTCCATTCCTTACAGTTGAAACTGACAGTTTAAACCTCTGAGATAGCTTTTTGTAGCCTTCCCCTAAACCATGATACTGAACAATCTTTGTTTTCAGATCTTTTGAGAGTTGCTTTGAGGATCCCATGCGGTCACTCTTCAGAGGAGAGTCAAACAGAAGCACAACTTGCAATTGGTCACCTTAAATACCGTTTCTCATGATTGGACACACCTGCCTATGAAGTTCAAGGCTTAACGAGCTAATCCAACCAATTTGGTGTTGCCATTAATCAGTATTGATCAGTTACATGCATTCAAATTAGCAAACTAACAAGGGTACCCACATTTTTGCGCAGCCAGTTTTTCACATCACAACTGAATTCTGCTTCACTAAAAATCTTTGTTCAGAAAACACCCCAGTACTCAGATGTCCTGGGAAATGAAAGACATACCACTGTTATCTTTGTTGTTGAAAGTATTGTGCAGGCTGAGAGGGGTTCCCAAACATTTCCATATGACTGTATATAAATACTCTACAATGTAGCCATGGGGGTAGTTATTCCATTTGAAAAAAGGGGGGAAAAGGCACAAGTTACATAGCAAATACGCTCTGTGGAATACAATGGGGTTCGATTCCTGGGTAAGAACTAAACCCATTGTATTCTACAGAGCTTATCTGGTATCTGATATGTAACCTGTGCCATTTAGCCCTATTTTAAAGTGACACAGCAGCTTATTTTACAACAGCAATAGTAACATATGGGTTTTTTTTATCCTATAAAGATGCTGCTGCCTTCCAGGGGTTCTTGAATTCCAAATAGGATTGATTAGAATTCAGGGAAGGGTGATAAACTTACCGAATGACAAAATCATTATATACAATAATAATTAGTCTTTTATCTACAATACATTCATAGATACACGTATATTTCAGTGCATAATATTCCTCAGTGTTCTTGATTTCTGTTATGTGCCCCTTTGTAGAGAGAGAGAATGGAGCAGATTTTATCCTGACTTTTAAAGCTGCAATTTTCAGGCTTTTGTTCTATTTTTGGTTCTTTTCTAAGTGCTTAGCAACAACAGACTTCCATCAGTATAATCAAAATGCCTATTAGCAGTCTTCTGCTGTAGCCATTATTAATATCATCCATTTGCAATAAAGTCATTATAATTAGCTGTATTCAATTTTAGCGTGTTTGCAAACAGGTCTTGATTGACTCACTAACTAACAAAGTATTATTTGTTTCTTTAAGAAAGTCATCGGCTCACAAGGTCCATCAGGCAAGCAGAGTAGCCAAAACTGTACACTAGGTTTTCTATCATATGTGGCATATACAGCTTTTGTTGGAATGTTTTGCTCTTAAAGGAGAAGGAAAGGTGCCAAAGCAGTTTTTTGCCAATAGATTAGCCACAATAGTGCAAGCTATAACACTATATATTTATTCTGCAGAATGTTTTACCATACCTGAGTAACAGCTCTAGAAGCTCTCTGTTTGTTTAAGATATCAGCTGCCATATTAAAGAATGCTTTTTATTGGATTTTAACAACACATAAAAAATTAGGGGGGGGGAAAGAGGGTAGGAAAGAGCGAAGAAAGAAAAGAGAAGAGAAAAAAAAAATAATAATAAAAAGCAATAATTTGGCTGGAGGCACAAATGACAGTTACAGTGAGGTCGCTAGTGATTCAGTCCATGGAGACCAGACATCTTCAAATTTCCCTGGACACCCTCTCGCCACATATGTAAGTTTGTAAAGTTCCAATTGAGAGTTGACAAGGGCGATCCAGTGCTGCAAAGTCGGGGGTGATGGTCCCATCCAGTGAAGTGCAATGGTCTTTTTACCGTAGAACAAAAGCAGTCTCATTAGGGTTCTAGTTCGGGCTCTGGGTACCATGGAGTCCACTAATCCCAACAAACAAGTGGCAGGGTTAAGTACCTGGGGTAGGGCTAGTTCTGTTCCCATAAATTGAGTGACCTGGTGCCAAAACCTGTTCACAGCAGGACAATGCCACATCATATGAAGAAAATCGGCTAGCTGTTCACTACACCTCGGACACTTAGGTAGATCACGTTTACCCATAGCATGCAATTTTTGAGGGGTAAGATAGGTCTGATGCACAATTTTAAATCAGCTGCCATATTAGCTTGGTGTGACATCACTTCCTGTCTGAGTCTCTCCCTGCTCACTCATAGCTCTGTGCTCAGATTACAGCAGGGAGGGCAAGAGGGAGGGAGAGAGGAGCAAACTGAGCATGCTCAAGCCCTAGCCCTGGAGGTTTAAAGGATAAGTAAACCTTTAAAATAAGTGAATGTAAAATTGACGAGGGGGCTATTCTAAGGACTTTTGCAATGTACATTCATTATTTATTCAGGTTTTATTGCGAGATATTAAGGGGTACATGTACTGTTGATATGAATGAATTTTTTTACAACAGTGCCACCTGCTGGTCAGTTTCCCACCACTCTGAGCAGCAAGTAGTCAAGGAAGTTGTCAGGAGAAAGAAAGAGGCTGCTCTGATGTTCTTCTGCTTATTTCTCAGGGAAAAAAAATAAGAAACCTTTCTCACATCTTTCCTAAGCAGAAGAACATCAGCCTCTTTCTTTCTCCTGACAACTTCCTTGACTACTTGCTGGTCAGACTGGTGGGAAACTGACCAGCAGGTGGCGCTGTTGTAACAAAATTCATTCATATCAACAGCACATGTATCCCTTAATATCTTGGAATGAAAAAACAATAAATAATGAATGTACGTTGCAAATGTGCTTAGACTAGCCCCCTCATCAATTTTACATTCACTTATTTTAAACATTTACTTATCCTTTAAGCTGAAAACAGTTAGTCTGATACAGAAGCCCATGAGTACACAATAGAAGGAAAGAAATGTGCTGTTTATTTTGACAGGGGACTCAGAGCAGCATTACTTTGGGGGTTTACTGGTGTATTTATATAGACCTTTCTGATAAAGCTTACTTACTTTTTAGCCTTTCCTTCTCCTTTAAAAGAGAAGAACTCACTAGTGCCCTAGAAATAACATAGAGCTCAATTTTTTAATTTTTTTTGTTTGCTTAGGTGAGTTTTCTGCTTCTGATACTTCACTCACTGACATCCATGATCATAGGAGGCAAGCCATGCCTGATCCTGGCCTCATGCCCCTCCCTGATGCTGCTTCAGACCTTGAATGGTCAAACCTGGTAGATGTTGCAAAAGCCTTTGAGGGTAAGTTTTCTTTGTAACATGTTCAGAAGTAATTTTGAAACATGTGTTGAGGGTAGATGAAGAATTAACAATGTATAGATCTTAGGGATGCACTGAATCCACTATTCTGGATTCGGCCGAATCCTTCGAGAAAGAGTCAGCCGAATACCAAACGGAAGCCGGGTCCTAATTTGCATATGCAAATTAGGGGGAGGGGAAAACCTTGTTTTGTGATTTCCCTCCCTGTCCCTAATTTGCATATGCAAATTAGGATTCTGTTCAGAAGGGCAGAAGGATTGGCCAAATCTGAATCCTGCTAAAAAAAATGTGCCGAATCCTGGATTCGGTTTATCCCTAATAGATCTTGTGGAGGAGTTCATGCATGGGAATCAAAAACACATACCAGGGGTAGCTGGTGTCAGCTTAGTCAGTCACAATTTAATGAGACCAATATTCATTTAGTGTAGTTTGGGGGTTGTAATATTGGCAGTCAGAGAATTGGAAAGAATTTGGAGTTTTATGCGAATTTACATTTCCTTGTTTCCTTTATAAATATACTTATGGAACTGGGGAATAGCTACACACAGTGTGGGATTCCACTGAAAAAAATATGGATCTATGGAAAATATGAAAAGAAGGCAGAAATAGGCTTAGGTTTAGGAAAACATATTTAAAGTAGACTTACTTTGCATCCAAAAACGCCATGCTTCAATACAGGAGGTCTATTTGCCTTAGCTTTTCAACCCTCGCTCTCTCTTACTATCAGGCCTGGATTTGTGGGAAGGCCCAGGCCTAGGGCAGCAGGAATTTGGGGGCGTCATGTCACCCAGCTTCATCCACATTGGTTCTGAAGCACTGGGGAGGGTCAGGAGATATATCTTATTAAATTTCCCAAGAGCCAATCCCCACTGCTCTGGACCTGATGATTAAAATTTGTACTTATCCGTTTTTGTATGTACAGTAAATCCAGCCCTGGTTCCAATAAGCACTGGGAGCGCACACACTTCTAAAACAACATATTTCTGGTATATTTCTGCATTTTACCCTCCACCTCTCTCTGATGGTCATCCATACCTCCCAACTGTCCCTTTTTTGGAGGGACAGTCCCTCTTTTGACTGCTCAACCCGCAGTCCCTCATTTGTACTGGAAAGTCCCTCTTTTCTCTGCACTGAACAGCCAGAAAAAGAAACAAAGTTTCTCACCCAGAACAGCTAACAGGTGCAAATAAGATACTTTGTAACAATTTTGAGACACAAAAACACAGTTTAGATAAGGAGAAATATTTTCAAACATTCATAACCTGCCAAATTTTGTAAAACAAACATGGTAATTAGGGGGTGTGGCCACATAAAGGGGTGTGGTCAAAGAAATTGCTGCTTTGCCTTATAATTATGTGCTTGTAGCTGTAGAATTGCACATACACATAGTAAGCGTTCAAGCTGAGATCCTGGTCAGAAAGTGATATGTATGATAGTGGAATGTTTTGGATGGGTGCGCCTAAATATATGGGATGGTGAATTAGCAGTGATGGACAATGGGAAAAGATTTCTACCAGTTTTTAGCCCTTTTTTAATGAATCTATCGATCTAGGTAGCTGTCTATCAAATAATATATGCAAAAGAACAAGAGGTCAGTAAAGTAAAATATATTTTCCCATGTGGTCCATTTCTGTACTTTTAAAGGAACTAGGGAGGCTCCGAATCCAGGAATCCTTCTGCCCGCTGCTCCAAATCCTAATTTGCATAGGCAAATTAGGAACGGGGAGGGAAATTGCGTTACTTTTTATCACAAAACAGGGAAGTAAAAAAAAATTGTCCCCTTCCCATCCCTAATTTGCAAATGCATATTAGGATTCGGTTCAGTATTCGGCCAAATCTTTCACAATGCACCGAATCCAAATAGTGGATTCGGTGCATCCCTAAAAGGAACATTAACATCAAAAAATTTGTGTTTTGAAGTAATAAAAATATAATGCAGTATTGTCCTGCACTGGTAAAAGTGCTGTGTTTGCTTCAGAAACACTACTATAGTTTATATAAATAAGCTGCTGTGTAGCTATGGGGGCAGCCATTCAAGCACAGGATACACAGTAGATAACAGATAAGTACTACTATAGTTTATATAAATAAGCTGCTGTGTAGCTATGGGGGCAGCCATTCAAGCACAGGATACACAGTAGATAACAGATAAGTACTACTATAGTTTATATAAATAAGCTGCTGTGTAGCTATGGGGGCAGCCATTCAAGCACAGGATACACAGTAGATAACAGATAAGTACTACTATAGTTTATATAAACAAGCTGCTGTGTAGCCATGGGGGCAGCCATTCAAGCACAGGATACACAGTAGATAACAGATAAGTACTACTATAGTTTATATAAACAAGCTGCTGTGTAGCCATGGGGGCAGCCATTCAAGCACAGGATACACAGTAGATAACAGATAAGTACTACTATAGTTTATATAAACAAGCTGCTGTGTAGCCATGGGGGCAGCCATTCAAGCACAGGATACACAGTAGATAACAGATAAGTACTACTATAGTTTATATAAATAAGCTGCTGTGTAGCTATGGGGGCAGCCATTCAAGCCCAGGATACACAGTAGATAACAGATAAGTACTACTATAGTTTATATAAATAAGCTGCTGTGTAGCTATGGGGGCAGCCATTCAAGCCCAGGATACACAGTAGATAACAGATAAGTACTACTATAGTTTATATAAATAAGCTGCTGTGTAGCCATGGGGGCAGCCATTCAAGCACAGGATACACAGTAGATAACAGATAAGTACTACTATAGTTTATATAAACAAGCTGCTGTGTAGCCATGGGGGCAGCCATTCAAGCACAGGATACACAGTAGATAACAGATAAGTACTACTATAGTTTATATAAATAAGCTGCTGTGTAGCTATGGGGGCAGCCATTCAAGCACAGGATACACCGTAGATAACAGATAAGTACTACTATAGTTTATATAAACAAGCTGCTGTGTATCCATGGGGGCAGCCATTCAAGCACAGGATACACAGTAGATAACAGATAAGTACTACTATAGTTTATATAAACAAGCTGCTGTGTAGCTATGGGTGCAGCCATTCAAGCACAGGATACAAAGTAGATAACAGATAAGTACTACTATAGTTTATATAAACAAGCTGCTGTGTAGCCATGGGGGCAGCCATTCAAGCACAGGATACACAGTACATAACAGATAAGTACTACTATAGTTTATATAAACAAGCTGCTGTGTAGACATGGGGGCAGCCATTCAAGCACAGAATACACACTAGATAACAGATAAGTACTACTATAGTTTATATAAATAAGCTGATGTGTAGCCATGGGGACAGCCATTCAAGCACCGGATACACAGTAGGTAACAGATAAGTACTACTATAGTTTATATAAACAAGCTGCTGTGTAGCCATGGGGGCAGCCATTCAAGCACAGGATACACAGTAGATAACAGAAAAGTACTACTATAGTTTATATAAACAAGCTGCTGTGTAGCCATGGGGGCAGCCATTCAAAGGGGAAAAGGCTCAGGTTACACAGGAGATATCAGATAAGCTCTGTAGAACATAATGGTGTTATCTGTTATCCACTATTTAACCTGTGACATATAGACTTTTTTTTCAAATTCCACCACTGCTACACAGCAGCTTGTTTATATGAACCATAAGAGTGTTTCTGAAGCAATGCAACATTACATGATATTTTAATTACTTTAAAACATTACATTTATTTGGTGTTACTGTTCCTTTAATGGTATTCTAAAATGATAATGGCTGTACTTTATTTCACTGTCTATGTGGATGGGCTTGGCAGTGTAAAATGTGAGATAATCACAAAATGAGAGAAATAGATCTTTGTGCCTCTGCTACGAACAAGGAAGAATTCAAAGAAACTCAAAACGAAAACTTAGACACCCCTTTTCTTTCCAAATTTAATTGAAGTTTTTTTGTTTGTGCTTCTTTTTTTGTCGATACAAGATGAAGTATTTTAATTTAGTTTATCTGCAGTTGTTCTTGTGTGATTGTTCCCTCTAGTAATCATTTTATATTGTTCTAAGGAAATGAGCTTTTACCACCCACGCAGCATAAAGCCACATTAGGTCCGTTACGTGTAGATTTGAATGTTTCTAATGTTTTATTTCCAAAGAAAATAAGATAACAGGTTTGTTCTGTACTTTAAACAGTTTTCTAAGGGACGATGGAGTGCCACTACCCTTCTAGTGCCATTCCTTGAGGAGACCAGTGTACCCCAAGGTTCCCCATTTAGGGAGCAGGATGCAAAATGTGGCCCCTTTAATTCTGTTAGCCATTGGCTTGTTTTTTATTTGTTTTTTTGTTTTGCTATTTGTTATTCAGGGAGCTGTGGAGAAGTAACCAAATAGTTGATTGTTTTTAACTCCCCGATTCATGAAGATACATTCTTTATTGGCGTTTACAGCAGAGCTTCATGTTTATCGGTTAAATTCAGTGCGGAATGGTGCTTTTAGCTGGAACAGTTTAAAAATGACATGGAGTGCCTTAAACCCAACATCCTTCTCGTACTCCTTTACTAAATACATCAGCTTTGTAGTGCATAACATAGGGACATAGTAAGTTAGGTTGAAAAAAGACACGTCCATCAAGTTTGACCTTTTAAGTCTATATATATAACCTGCCTAACTGTCAGTTGATCCAGAGGAAGGCAAAAAACCCATCTGAAGCCTCTCCAATTTGGGAAAAATTCCTTCCTGACTTCAAAATGGCCCAGTCCCTGGATCAACTTGTACTATGAGCTATCTCCCATATCCCCGTATTCCCTCACTTGCTAAACACCATCCAACCCCTTCTTATACCTATCTAATGTATCAGCCTGTACCCCTGATTCTTTTCCCAGCTCTCCCTGTAACACCCCTTTCCCTCCTCTAATCTCATTGGCTCCCTCCTGTCTGCTGGGAGGAGCTACTGGTGAATAAAGCATCCGACCCTTCCTTGTACCTATCTAATGTATCAGCCTGTACCCCTGATTCACTTCCCAGCTCTCCCTGTAACACCCCTTTCCCTCCTCTAATACCATTGGCTCCCTCCTGTCTGCTGGGAGGAGCTACTGGTGAATAAAGCATCCGACCCTTCCTTGTACCTATCTAATGTATCAGCCTGTACCCCTGATTCACTTCCCAGCTCTCCCTGTAACACCCCTTTCCCTCCTCTAATCTCATTGGCTCCCTCCTGTCTGCTGGGAGGAGCTACTGGTGAATAAAGCATCCAACCCTTCCTTGTACCTATCTAATGTATCAGCCTGTACCACTGATTCACTTCCCAGCTCTCCCTGTAACACCCCTTTCCCTCCTCTAATCTCATTGGCTCCCTCCTGTCTGCTGGGAGGAGCTACTGGTGAATAAAGCATCCGACCCTTCCTTATACCTATCTAATGTATCAGCCTGTACCACTGATTCAGGGAGACAATTCCACATCTTCACAGCTCTCACTGTAACAAACCCCTTCCCAATATTTAGCTGGAACCTCTTTTCTTCTAATCGGAATGGGTGACCTTGTGTCAGCTGGAAAGACCTACTGGTAAATAAATCATTAGAGAGATTATTATATGATCCCCTTATATATTTATACATAGTTATCATATCACCCCTTAAGCGCCTCTTCTCCAGCGTGAACAACCCCAATTTGGCCAGTCTTTCCTCATAGCTAAGCTTTTCCCTTTACCAGCTTAGTTGCCCTTCTCTGTCCCCTCTCTAATACAATAATGTCCTGTTTGAGTGATGGAGACCAAAACTGTACGGCATATTCTAGATGGGGCCTTACCAGTGCTCTATACAGTGGGACCCCCTCCTCCCGTGAATCTCTGCCCCATTTAATACAACTCAAGACCTTATTTGCCCTTGATGCTGCTGACTGGCATTGTTGCTACAGCCAAGTTTCTCATCTACAAGGATGCCAGGCTGAGATAGTTATTCCCTTTATAAATATTGGAATGACATCAGCTTTCCTCCAATACGTAGGCACCATACCAGATGAAAGTGAATCTGAGAAAACCAGAAATATAGGCCAGTCTAAAACTGAACTAAGCTCTCTTAGAACCCAGGGGGTGTATTCCATCTGGCCCTGGCACCTTGTTCACATTAATTTTTATCAAAGCTTTATGAACCAATTATGAACAAAATATATCATTTAATAAACCCCATCGAATGGTATTTCTAAATGAAAAATGACAAGTTCTGAGCCCAATTGCCACTTGAACAAAGGTAGGATCAGAGTTTTTATTTTTGTAGCTCTGATTCATTACAAAATATTCTGTCTTGCCTAAGCGTTTCCAAGAAATCCCACCTTTCCTCTGACATTATAAAACAGCCGTACAAGTGTCCTATTCTGAACCTATATCCTGGACAGAATTTGCTTACAAAATCAATATGGATAGGCTTGGGGTGTGGGATGGAAGGGAGTGGTGAGTGTATTTATTAATTTTTTTTTTTTTTTTTACAGAAAACATTTTTTGTGCAGTTAGCTATTACATTCCGTCTTGATATTTTCATACTAAATTTGCAAGATAAGGAATGTAAAGGACTTAATCTTTGCTTCTTTTTATATATATATATATATAGTTCAAAGAGCCACATTCTTTGTTAGTCCTGATGAAGAACACAGACCTGGGAGCACTGAATCCTTGGGTGACCAAACAGAGAGCCAATCTGCATCTCAAACCAACACATACTTTGGGTAAGATACTCGTAACTGCCAACGTGTATCTTTGAATACATATCTCTGTATACACAGAAGTAACACTATTTATATTAATGTTTTGGAGGAATGCTTTATGGTCTTCAAAGGGAACGTCAACCCCAAAATAAAAAATGTGTCTAGTAAAAGAAAACCTAGTTGCAAGCAACTTTACAATATACATTTATTACAATTTTCAGTGCTTTTAAAGTTATTTGTAAAAGCAATTGCTATTAAAAGCAATATTTGCTTAACACCAAGCTAATATGGCAGCTGCTATCCTTAACAAACAGCTTTTAGAGCTGTTTACTCAGGTATGGTAAAGCATTCTACAGAATAAATATAGTGTTCTGGCTTGCACTATTGTGGCTAATCTATTGGAAAACTACCTCGGTAGATTTCCGTCTCCTTAAAACAATGTTGCAAAGGTCTTGCTTCCCCAGCAAAGAGATGTCTGTTAATTAGCTGCCTAATCTTACATTGTTTCAACAGTTTGGACCATCAGGGCAGAGAACAGAAAGAAACACTGCTTTTAATAGCAATACATTTATGAATAACTTAAAAACCATAAAAATCATTTAAAGGAGAAGGAAAGCTACCAAGGCAGTTTATTGCCAATAGATTAGCCACAATAGCGCAAGCTACAAACATTTTTTGTTCTTTAGGATGCTTTACCATATCTGAGTAAACAGTTATAGAAGCTCTCTGTTTGTTTAAGATAGCAGCTGCCATATTAGCTTGGTGTGACATCACTTCCTGCCTGAGTCTCTCCCTGCTCACTCATAGCTCTGAGCTCAGATTACAGCAGGGAGGTGAGGAGAGAGGGAGAGAGAGGAGCAAACTGAGCATGCTCAAGCCCAAGCCCTGGAGGTTTAAGCTGAAAACAGGAAGTCTGATACAGAAGCCCATGAGTACACAATAGAAGGAAAGAAATGTGTTTTTTCAGCAGCATTACTTTGAGGGTTTACTGATGTATTTATATAGACCTTTCTGATAAAGCTTACTTACTTTTAGCCTTTCCTTCTCCTTTAATGAACGTATACTGCAAAGTTGCATACAATTATGTTGTGTGTTCCGAAAACTTGCAACATTTTTACTTTTGGGTTGCCTTTTAACAGTGACAACAAACGTGGGGCTTGTCTTTTGGGTTCTCCAAGTGTTCCATGCCATGCACATTACAGCAGTACACAGTTTTAGTAACACACAAGTATGATATGCTGCATCTGGAACATGAAGTTCATCATTGTGGTCTTTCATTGGACAGGAACGAGTCTCCTGCAACACTTGGCTCCAAAGTGGAACAGCTGGAAGGCATGCTCAAAATGCTGCAGTATGATTTGAAAAAGGTAATATCTCATTTCTCTGTTAATAAAACAATAGCTTTTGCTGTGGTTCTGATTTGTACAAATAGTGTACAATGGTGCTTGAAAAGTTGGAAACCCTACATTTTTATTTTTTATATGAACGTGACCAAACACATCATCTGATTTTCAAACAATCCATAAAAGTAGATAAAGAAAACCTTGTTAAAGAAATGAAACAAAAATTCTATTTAGTCATGTGTGAACAAAAAATGTTCCAATAACAATCCTTAGGCTTAACATATAATTTAAAGGGGAAATCAAAGTCTGGTGTTTTCAATCCATGGGATGAAAATCAGGTGTGAGTGAGAGACTCTTGTTTTAATTAAAGAACAGGGATCCAGCAACGTCTGGTCACACACAACACCCATTTGTGGATGTGTATCATGGTTTGAACAAAGGAGGTCCTCAGAAAAAGAGTTGTTGATGCCCACACAGTTGGAAACTATTATAAGATTTTCTCTAGGTTTTTTTTAACACAGACAGACTCTGAACGAATGGAGAAAATTCAAGACTGTTGTTACCCTACCCAGAAATGGTCCATCATCAAAGATAACTCCAACTGCAAGGTGTCTAATAATCTGAGAGGTTACCAAGGAACCCAGGGTAACTTCTAAGCAACTGAAGATCTGTCTTACATTGACAAATGTTGATGGTCATGAGTCCACCATCAGGAGAACACTAAATTGTAATGGTGTGTATGGCAGGGTAGCAAGGAGATATTTACTGCTTTTCCCTAAAAATATTGCTGACCGTCTACAGTTTGCTAAAGATCATGTGGACAAACCAGAAGGATCCTGGAAGAATGTTTTGTGGAGGAACAAAGCCAAAACGACGAGCGTTACATTTGGAGAAAGAGAAGCATTGTATTCAAGCATTAGAACCTTATCCTATCTGTGAAACATGGTGATGGAAGTGTTCTGGCTTGAGCCAGTGAAATCTGAACTATACTGGAGAATTCTAAAGGAAAATGTCAAGACATCTGTAAACTGGATCTCAAGAGACAGTGGGTCCTGCAGCAAGACAACAATCCTAAACCCACAAATTGTTCTAGCAAAGAACTATTAAAGAAGAATAAAGTGAATGTTTTGGAATGGCCAAGTCAAAGTCCTGACCTTAAGCCAACTGAAATGTTGTGGAAAGACCTAAAGCAAGCGGTTTATGTGAAGAAACCCACCAACATCCAGGAGCTGAAGCTGTTCTTGAAGTGAACGCGGGTTCACCTGCTTTTGCCATACACAGATATGTTATTGGATCTTTTTTATTTTTCAGTAAATACATGACCAAATATAATATATTTTGTTTAACTAGGTTTCCTTCTTGTACTTTTAGGACTTATTGGAAAATCAGATGATGTTTTAGCTCACGTTCATTTTAAAGGGTTCTCAAACTTTCAAGCACCACTGTATATTGTTAAGCAAGAACTCCAACTTGCAGTACAGCAGTAAAGAGTGACTAAAGATTATCAGAGCACAAGTCACGTGACTTGGGGCAGCTGGGAAACTGACAATATGTCTAGCCCCATGTCAGATTTCAAAATGAAATATAAAAAAATCTGTTGAGAAATGGATTTCAGTGCAGAATTCTGCTGGAGCAGCGCTATTAACTGATTCATTTTGAAAAATATTTTTTTTCTCATGACAGTATCCCTTTAACCTTCCATTCAGCACTTCCTGCATATCACTGCACTTCTCGCATTGCCCCTTCCCTTCTCAGGCTCTATAATTGTATAGGGCACTGTGCATGGGCATTACGTTCCCCATTCTCGTGTATAGACAAGATTTTGGGGTGATACAAAATTTATTTTAATAACAGTGTCCACAAAATGGCTCCTGCCTGCTTGCTGTGATAGTGTAATTCCGAGACTGAAGGAAACCCAATTTAAATAATTCATATAATGTAAGTAAAGTTTATTTTGCTCAGATAACATGACCATCAAGAATTTGGAATTATTTCTAAGGGTGACAGGTGCCATTTAAAAAATGTCATTGTTCTAGATTTACTATTGCCAACAAACATTGCTCCTGAAATAGTCATTGTATCGTGTCGATTCTCCTGCTGCTCTAGGAAAGAGAAGATAAAGCCAACCTTCAGGCTGAAGTTCAGCTTTTACGTGAGGACAATATGCGCTTGCAAGAGGAATCCCAGAACGCTTCGGCCAAGCTGAAAAAATTTACAGAATGGGTTTTCAACACCATAGATATGAGCTAAGGACAGGTTTGATCTCAAGCAAAGCCCATCACGTCTCCATAACTCAAGCTTTAACTGCTCCTGGATCAACATGTACATGAAGCGGAGCCACAACCTCTACTGTATCCGTATTGTTTCAGCAACACACACACATGCAGCCACTTTTGACTTCAGAAAGCAGCACAATTGCCATTTCTGGCCGCATTTCCAGACATGTCGACCCTGTGCGGAGTTTTTCCTGGTTTATATCACTTTGCATTATATTAACCTAAGAAAGAGACAAAAACCTAGAAGACAAAAATTAGATTGACTTAAAGGAAAATGGTGCATTCAAATATGCTCCTCTTATCAGAGCTCCGCATGCTTTGGATTTTAATATTTTATTAAAATATTTTATCAGTTAATTTTCATTTGGTTTGACCGTTTTCCCCTCTGCTGATGGGCAGCAATAATAGGTGTTTTTACCTGTCAACTATTCATCATTCCTGTATCCTCTTAGTTGTACAAGCCCAATGTTTAAATTTACAGGCTACCGATTGAGAACGGATATCTGTGACCTTTAGCATTTACTATTACCGGTATGGGATCCGTTATCCGGAAACCTGTTATCCAGAAAGTTCCGAATTACGGAAAGGCCGTCTCCCGTAGACTCCATTATAATCAAATAATCCAGATTTTTTTTTAAAAATGATTTCCTTTTTCTCTGTAATAATAAAACAGTCGCTTGTACTTGATCCCAACTAAGATATAATTAATCCTTATTGGAAGCAAAACCAGCCTATTGGCTTTATTTCATGTTTAAATGATTTTCTAGTAGACTTAAGGTGGGAAGATCCAAATTTAGGAAAGACCGGTTATCCGGAAAGCCCCAGGTCCCGAGCATTCTGGATAATAGGTCCCATACCTGTATTATTTTAGTATATTTAGGGTACAAAGCCAGGGTCCTTGCTTTGTCTATAAAGGAAACCTGTCTGGATAAGACAATACACACGGGGCCCTGAGATTCCAAACTTGCAGTTGAACTTAATAGCAACACTGGTGAAACCCAGATTCTTCTCATTTCTTTTCTTTTTGTCTTGCTTTTCATTTACTGGTGTATTGTGTTTACCGAAGTATAATTACCAACGTTGAGCACTAATGTGTTTGCATATTAAAACACTATTTTTTATAAAATATTAATGCGTAGTCACAAAAGTATAACCTAACCCTTGAAACCAAGTCGTGGGTTTGAATATTGCGGTCTCGTACGACATTGTTCCTCTTGCGTATAAATTCTACATTGAATAGTGTACAAATGTATTTTAGTAATTTGATATTACTGCTGCATAACACGATTTTTAAGGGATACAACGTTGCGACAAAAATGGGCATTGTTTTTAATAAATGGCAAAAGAAGGTATTACTGAAACGATTCAATGTAGAACTATTTCAAACTGCATTATTATTATATTATTATATATACTACAACAGACAAAGCTCTGAAGATTTAGGGTTCTCAGCGAGACCCGAGGGCTTGGCTCATGTACAGCAGTCGTTTTCCCGCACACACTTTTATTTTACAGCTGGACAAGGTAAGACACAATTCATACAAAAAAACGTTTGAAATCTGTTCCCTGTATTTGCTAAGAGATTCTATGTAGGCAAAGAGATATTTATATTTTGTAAGAAAATGTTATGCTTCGCCGGTACAGCTTGTGACGCTGAAAAGAAAATCAATAAATTTGATTTTTTTTTTTTTTTTTTCCTTTACAATGTTTGAAATGTTTCTAATGGATTAAGTGGAATGTACAGAAATAACCGATTTCCCTTACACAAGCTGACGATTATTTCCCCCTTCTGGGATCATTTGTAGAAAAGTTCTAATGCCGAAACTAAGAGTGTTTGAGTGTCTTTTTTTTTTTTTAATAACTGTATGAAGGAGATTTATATTCTAATGCTTGATATTATTTGGAAACGGACTCTTTTGCAAGGCTCTCTCTAGAGTGCTCGGATGTCTTGCTCGGAGTTCCTATTATGAACAGGGAGTTGTTAAAGGCAATGCTATTTATTAGAATTTCACCAGAGGCTCCAGAGAAAACTTGTAAAATGACAACAATAAAACTGCTTTTAAATTGTTTGTACTGTTTTTACTTTGTATTATCTTATTATTACTTATTATTATTTATTTATCAATATTATTTATCTATGATCGATCTTAAATGTTTCAGGCAACATTCTTGACCACCCTTTTTCCTGTCGTGTACTAGCAATTCTGTTGAATGGGAGAACAAGGTGAATACCTAGGGCAAAGGAGCAGAACCATATACAGTGGCCATGTATATCATAGGATCCCAATCGATGGGGTTCACCCCAGTAGAGCTAAAGGCAATAGATTGGGGAGCCCAGGCTGAAGGTAAGATTTAGGGTGTAAACTATTTGCAGTGGAGACTCCGTATACCATAGTAGGCTGACTATTATGATGATATAATAAATATGTAGCATTATTATGAGAGTTAAAGGGATACTGTCATGGGAAAAAACTTTTTTTTCAAAATGCATCAGTTAATAGTGCTGCTCCAGCAGAATTCTGCACTGAAATCCATTTCTCAAAAGAGCAAACAGATTTTTTTATATTCAATTTTGAAATCTGACATGGGGCTAGACATATTGTCAGTTTCCCAGCTGCCCCCAGTCATGTGCCTTGTGCTCTGATAAACTTCAGTCATTCTTTACTGCTGTACTGCAAGTTGGAGTGATATCACCCCCTCCCTTTTCCCCCCCAGCAGCCTAACAACAGAACAATGGGAAGGTAACCAGATAACAGCTCCCTAACACAAGATAACAGCTGCCTGGTAGATCTTAGAAAAACACTCAATAGTAAAAACCCATGTCCCACTGAGACTCCTTCAGTTACTTTGAGAAGGAAAAACAGCAGCCTGCCAGAAAGCATTTCTCTCCTAAAGTGCAGGCACATGACCAGGGGCAGTTGGGAAATTGACAAAATGTCTAGCCCCATGTCAGATTTCAAAATCGAATATAAAAAAATCTGATGTGTTTTGAAAAAAACATGTTTTCCGATGACAGGATCCCTTTGAGTGGTCCAGCTTAAATATGTGTTCTCTCACAAAGTCTGGAAACCTGATGTAGGTGTATATATGTGGAAGCAACCTTCCCTAGTTTCCTAGTTTGCAGTCCTCTAATGTACAGGATCCCAAAATATGGGGCTGGCCGTAGGTGTGACTTCGTAATAGGGAGGTCTAAACTGAAACTCCAGACATTCTTGAGTAGTTATTGGATGGAAGCATTGCAGCTAGTACTTTATCTTATGCAGTCAAAACCACAAGAAATATAGAGGCCTGTGTGTTTTTAAACAATAAATACATAATGTGACAAGGGACGAAGCGCTCCATGTGCCTGCCCCCATTTTGAATTCGGCCGAACTCCCGAATCCATCGCAAAAGATTCAGCCGAATACCGAACCCTGAATCCTAATTTGCATATGCAAATTAGTGGTGGGAAGGGGAAACCATATTTTACTTCCTTGTTTTGTGACAAAAAGTCACATGTTTTCCCTCCCCGTCCCTAGTTTGCATATGCAAATTTGGATCCGGTTCGGCTGGGGAGAAGGATTCGGCCGAATCCTGCTGAAAAAGGCCGAATCCTGAACCAAAGCCTGGATTCGGTGCATCCCTAGTTGTCATATTTTCCTTTCAGGTGAAAACGCATGGACTTACTACTAACAGCTGTGTGTCACGGCTACAAAAATAGACAATGCTGATCATTTACTGATAATAGTCTCTACGTGTGTTTTAGCAGAGGCAATTCTCCGTATTGTCTATGGCTGGGTATTTTCTGGCATTTTTGTAGCCGTTGCAAGTAACTGCTACTAGTCTTCACCCTTAAGGTGGCCATACATGGATAGATCCGCTCGTTTGGCGATGTCGCCAAACGAGCGGATCTCCCTCCGATATGCCCACCTTGAGGTGGGCAATATCGGGCAGATCCGATTGTGGGCCCTAGGGCCCAACGATTGGATCCTAGCTTTAACAAACGGGCGGTCGGATCGCGGGACCGCATCAACGAACAGATGCGGCCGCGATCCGACGGGATTTTTAACCCCATCCGATCGAGATCTGACCGACTTTCGGCCAGATCTCGATCGGGGAAGCCCGTCGGGGGCCCCCATACACAGGCCAATAAGCTGCCGACACGGTCTGTCGGCAGCTTTTATCGGCCCGTGTATGGCCACCTTTAGGGTCTGGCCACACGGGCAGATTCGGGGAGATTAGTTGCCAGGCGACAAATCTCTTCTTCGCGGCGACTAATCTCCCCGATCTGCCTCCCGCCTACTAAAATGTAAATTGCCTGGGGGCAGGCACATGGAGCGCTTTGTTTTCCAAAGTCGCCCAAAGTTTCCTCGTGAGGCAATTACGGGCGACTTTGGAAAATGCATCGCTCCGTGTGCCTGCCCCCAGGCGATTTACATTTTAGTCGGCGGGAGGCAGATCAGGGAGATTAGTCGCCCCCAAAGAAGAGGAGATTTGTCACCTGGCGACTAATCTCCCTGAATCTGCCCGTGTGGCCTGACCTTTATGCGTCCCACATGCTGGAAATCTACAATCCTATCTATTCTGGTCTCTGAGAGGGGCTCCCTATTGGTCCACTTGGTACAGCTGTCACTTCCATTTTATGTCTGACGTCAGCTGTTTTTTCTCTTCCCATGGCTTTAAGCATTGAGTAAACCTCCAGTTCTGATGAATAAACAAACTCAGTGGCAAATGTACCCAAATCAATATACATATAGTGAAAGAGGAAAACATGATAAGGGACATGTGCTCTGTACTTTATCACACCCCATGCATTGTAATGGAAAAGAGAAAGTCAGCAACAGGAATATACCAAATTAAATCTCTGCAACTACTGGGGCCTGTCTGGATTTACTAACCCAGGGAGAAGTTACTATGGGGGTTATAGGGGCCATGATAGGTAATTGGGTTTTTTTTGCTGCTGCTGCTGCAGTATTAGTGAGTGTCATCAACTTCCCTGCAGTACTTATCTGTTGTCTAAGAAAGGTAGGGAGTTGTGTTTGAGTTTTTGAATATGTGGACCTACTTTTTAGTCATTTTAAAATCCCCGTGCAGAGGAGAAATGTGTTTGAGCCATGGCAGGTAGGGAGATAGGACTGTCGCCAAACTTACTGAGAGAGAAGAATTCTGGTAGAGTTGGCATTGGAGTGAATGAGGATTCTGAGCTGCCACTACGAGGGAGAGAGCAAAGCTGGGACAAGAAGAAAGAGGACATCGTACTGACTTCACTCACTTGTTCTAATATCTAGCGGCTTTAGATGACGTACTCAATCACACAAATGTTCACCTTTCTGGCTGCTGAACTGCACTAATAACTATAGAATGTGTCCATATTTGGGTTTATTGGTGCAGCACAGAAGGCCATTGTGTCCATATCAAACGGCCTTACAATTGACGTTGTATCTTATCTAGGTGCCACCTACCCGGTATCTTCATTTATCTTCTCACTTGATCCGCCGGTATTTCCATTTGGTGCTGAGCTCCAGTTTTGCACATTTGCTCCAATCAAAACCAACAACGTTCCTTGTCCTAAAATGAATTGCCCATGTATGTCTTAAAGGAGAAGGAAAGCTACTGAAGCAGTTTATTGCCAATAGAATAGCCACAATAATGCAAGCTATAACACTATATTTACTCTGCAGAATGCTTTACCATACCTGAGTAAACAGCTCTAGAAGCTCTCTGTTTGTTTAGGATAGCAGCTGCCATATTGGCTTGGTGTGACATCACTTTCTGTCTTAGTCTCTCCCTGCTCACTCACAGCTCTGGGCTCAGATTACAACAGGAAGGGGAGGAGGGAGGGGGAGAGGAACAAACTGAGCATGCTCAAGCCCTAGCCCTGGAGGTTTAAGCTGAAAACAGGAAGTCTGATACAGAAGCCCATGAGTACACAATAGAAGGAAAGAAATGTGCTGTTTCTTTTGACAGAGGACTCAGAGCAGCATTACTTTGAGGGGTTACTGGTGCATTAATATAGACCTATCTAATAAAGCTTAATTAGTTTTAGCCTTTCCTTCTCCTTTAACAGCAGCATCTGAGGATGATTTTATCTCAGTTGGATGGACATCATTTGGATTTATGTTCTTTGCTCAGTACAGTGTTTGCTCACTTCTATTTCTTTATCTAATCGGTGTGTTAATATATGTTACTTCCTATTTTTTACTGGACTGGAGAAATAGACTGCACTTTTGGTGCTGCTCACTGAACCCTCATTAGACAACTGAATTGCACCATCTAGTGGTGACTGAGTAAACTTCTAGTAAGTCACAGAAGCAAAAGTCTTCAACAGCAGCACCAGCGGATTCTATTGGTTCGGGCTGCATTGAATCCAAGACTTGGTTCAGGATTCTTTCTTTTTCTGTAGGATTCAGGTTCGGCCAAATCCATATAATCATGTGATTTTTTTCATCTCACAAACAAAGAAGCAGAAATTTTTTTAACTGTGGACATGGTTTTCTTTAACCCTTTCTAGACCTGATTTGCATATGAATCCCAAAATAGTGGATTTTTTTGAAAGCTAAAAGGACCCAGTCTGCACCTTATAAAGCCAAATGCAATAATAAAATAAAAATACCATTATCAAAACATTTCTTTTCAGAGAGACTCACCACGTAAACGAGGAGGCCCAGGTGCTCTGCCCCAAGCCTTCAGCATAAAGGAGCGGACATCACCGTATTGTTTGTAGGGTAGGCACTCAAAGAGCAATCCTCCAGGCAGAAGTAGTAAAAGAAGGTCTTTATTGAAGTACAAGTGTGGATTACAGCCTTACACGTTTCGTGTTCTCACAACACTTAATGATAGAGCCTATGATTAGGGGGCAGATTTATCAAAGATCGAGGTGAAGTTTGGAAGTGAAAAACTGAGAATTTCAAGCTATTTTTTGTGTACTTCGACTAGGGAATAGTCATACTTCAATTCGAATTTGAAAAAACTTCGAAGGTCAAATTTTGAAGTACTGTCTCTTTAAAACTTCGACCATTCGCCACCTAAAAGCTGCCGAAGTGCTGTTTTAGCCTATGGGGGACCTCCTACAACCTGTATGGAGGCAATTGGGGGAGTTTGGGAGATCGAAGGTCAAGGTGAATTTTTGAATTAAAAAAAATGTCAAGTTATTTTTGTTTACCTCGACTAGGGAATAGTCCAAATTCGATTTGAATTTGCAAAAAATTTGAATTTCGAAATTTATTATGTGGGGCATATTTATCAAGGGTCGAATTTAGAATTGAAAAAACTTCGAAATTCAAAAAGACCAACCGAAATAAAGTCTATGGTTTTTTTTTTGGTCGAATAGGTCAGTTATCGATCGAATAAGTCTTTTCAAAATGGAAATTAAAATCCCCCCCAAGGTTCTCTACTTTATTAAATCTTACATATTGCATTCTCGCAAACAAAACTGTATTTTGATCTCTACACCAAGGGGCCTATTTATCAAGGGTCGAATTTCGAATTGAAAAAACTTCAAAATTCGAATTCAAAAAGGCCAACCGAAATCGAGTCAAAGTTTTTTTTTTTTTTTTTTTGGTTGAATAGGTCTGTATTCGGCCGAATTTGAATTGTACGTATCGAAGGAATAGCACATTAGATTCGAAGTTTTCCTCCCAAAAAACTTACATTTTTCAAAGTCCACCAATTGACTCCAAATAGGTTCTAGGAGGTCCCCCATTGGCTAAAACAGCAATTCGGCAGGTTTTAAATGGCAATTGGTCGAAGTTGAATTTTTAAAGAGACAGTACATTTTGATATTCACATTTTCAAATTATTTACAAATTTAAATCGAATTTGGACTATTCCCTAGTCGAAGTACACAAAAAATAGCTTGAAATTCGAATTTTTTTTCACTCAAAAATTCACCTCGACCTTTGCTAAATCTGCCCCTTACAAACTTCGACTTTATTTCGGTTGGTCTTTTTGAATTCGAATTTTGACGTTTTTTTCAATTCGAAATTCAACCCTTGATAAATATGGCCCTTGGTGTACAGATTAAAATATAGTTTTGTTTGCGAGAATGCAATATGTAAGATTTAATAAAGTAGAGAACCGTGGGGGGATTTTAATTTCCATTTTGAAAAGACTTTGATTACATTTGTAGTTGCATAGGAAATGTCAGGCGCTAATGAACTCAAGCTCAAGGGAACGTGTGTTTGATCACAAACAAAAAACATTCAGATGGAAACTGTTATCGTAGAGACATAAAGCCCATCGCTCTACATCATTAAACACTAAGATTTGCAGGATCGTTTCCTATGACTCTGTAACAGAATTAAGTGTAATATTATCGCATATCGTAATGCAGATAAAGATTAAAATGAAAACCTGAATGAACAATAAAATACAATCTAGTGCTAATAAGCAATTGGTTTATTTCTGATAATTATGGTTGAACTGCGCATCTCCGGTTTGTAACACTCCAGTTCACTTAATTATTCTTTTCCTAAAGGTTCCCTATTGGTACTGACCTTTACTGCTCAATTAAGTCAATGCTAAAAAGACATAAAAGTGTTAAATAATATATGTTTGTGCTTCATCTAAATATCATGCATTCCATACTAGTTTCTTCTGTACAAAGGCATCACATTATTAAAAAAAATTTGTGTACAAAATATTTACATATTTATCAAAGTCTGATTTTATCTCAGCATTTTCTGCTGCAAATTCCAATTAAATCCGCTTGGGTTTTTTACGCTTATTTATTATTACATTTTCCCGAAAATTTGCTTTGCTGGAAAAAAAAAAGTTTCTTCACCCGAAAACTCAGATTTGTTTTGTTTCAAAATGTTGTTATTATTTTCAAATAAGCAGGATTTTAAAGGGATACTGTCATGGAAAAACATGTTTAATTAACATCAGTTAATAGTGCTGCTCCAGCAGAATTCTGCACTGAAATCCATTTCTCAAAAGAGCAAACAGATTTTTTTATATTTAATTTTGAAATCTGACATGGGGCTAGACATATTGTCAATTTCCCAGCTGACCCCAGTCATGTGACTTGTGCCTGCACTTTAGGATGGAATTACTTTCTGGCAGGCTGTTATTTCTCCTACTTAATGTAACTGAATAAGTCTCAGTGGGACTTGGCTTTTACTATTTAGTGCTTTTCTCAGCTCTACCAGGCAGCTGTTATCTTGTGTTAGGGAGCTGCTATCTGGTTACCTTCCCATTGTTCTGTTGTTAGGCTGCTGGGGGGGGGCGATATCACTCCAACTTGCAGTACAGCAGTAAAGAGTGATTGAAGTTTATCAGAGCACAAGTCACATGACTGGAGGCAGCTGGGAAACTGACAATATGTCTAGCCCTATGCCAGATTTCAAAATTGAATATAAAAAAATCTGTTTGCTCTTTTGAGAAATGGATTTCAGTGCAGAATTCTGCTGGAGCAGCGCTATTAACTGATGTGTTTTGAAAAAAACATGTTTTCCCATGACAGTATCCCTTTAACAAAAGATCAAAGCTGTACAACGAGGCGCACCAATACAACTTGTGTTGCCTAAAATAAAAATAAAATATGGATTTGAATCTTTAATGATGCCACCTGAACGGTTCAACATGGTAAAACCAAATGAAACAACCGAGCAACGCTCAGTGAATAAATTACAAGGGTCTTAAATGGTACAATCCAACAAGGAGGAATGAAAATGTATGAAATATGTTGACATGCCAGATGAACCACTAAAGGAGAGATTTTTAACCGTAACAAACCCAAAGTACGCGATTTGAAGTTAGAATCAATTTGATCCCAAAATAATGACCAAGTTTCAGTAAATATTTGTTTAAGGTGTGATTCTGATGAATTAATACTAATTGCTGCTTGCCAACAAAGTTCATTTAGGAGGGACAGAATATAACTATGATGTCTTATGTTTTTTGCCCGAAAAACCCTGAAAACTTTGGGATAATGCACGAAACCCAGCGCACATCAAAAAATCATTGGGACTTCTCCCATTGACTTATATGTAACCTCGGCAGGTCTTTTTTTTTAAAAAAAGTCCAATTTTATATTAAAAAAACAAACACAAGTTTTTCGTGATTTTTGCATACAGAGTTTAAAGGATAAGTAAACCTTTAAAATAAGTGAATGTAAAATTGACGGGGCTATTCTAAGGACTTTTGCAATGTACATTCATTATTTATTCTGTTTTTATTGCAAGATATTAAGGGATACATGTACTGTTAATATGAATGAATTTTGTTACAACAGCGCCACCTGCTGGTCAGTTTCCCACCAGTCTGACCAGCAAGTAGTCAAGGAAGTTGTCAGGAGAAAGAAAGAGGCTGCTCTGATGTTCTTACGCTTATTTCTTAGGGAAAAAAAATAAGAAACCTTTCTCACATCTTTCCTAAGCAGAAGAACATCAGCCTCTTTCTTTCTCCTGACAACTTCCTTGACTACTCGGTGGTCAGACTGGTGGGAAAATGACCAGCAGGTGGCGCTGTTGTAACACAATTCATTCATATTAACAGCACATGTATCCCTTAATATCTTGGAATGAAAAAACAATAAATAATGAATATACATTGCAAATGTGCTTAGAATAGCCCCCTTATCAATTTTACATTCACTTATTATAAATGTTTACTTATCCTTTAATTAATAACCCTGTTATTAGACCACAACATGTTACAGGAAGACTGCAAATGTGCAAGGTCACAAATCCTTACTCATTGGGATATTATTAAGCCTTCCCGAACCACATGAGTATGACACCTGATGGGATACAGTAGAACAACGGTTTTACATAAATGTATTTTTTTCGGTTTCCCAAAATGAATGCAAGTTTGTCATGGTTGCCTGGATTTTTTTCACCTGAATTTTATGCTGTATTGACGCCATCCCTTGTACAAATAAAATTGGGGGTCTACTGTAGTTTAGGAGGCCCTTGTTTTGACCCTACACAGAGCTTGGTAATGTACTGACCCAGTCACGGTTGACCATGTTGGCAGACAATTTAGGGTCTTGTATAAGGTTATGATACTCAAAAATGTTGCTTAGTTAAAAATTAAATAGGGATCTAAATGTTAAATCTATAAGCCAATATAGGGAGAAAACCCTGTAGGAAGCCTGAAAACTGCAAGTGAGATCATTCTTGAATTATAAGTATCGATGGATGAATTTATTTGCCAGGTGCGAATTCACTGCGAACTTCCATGTTTCGCTGCCCGCAACAATTCAGACGCTGCGACAATTTAATGCACGCCCATTGACTTTAATGCAATCGGACAAAATAGGCGCGCTTCAAATTGTCGCTGGCACCGGAATTGTCGCCGGTGTTGATTTTAACGCATGAGAATTGACGCCAGTGTCAAAAGTCGCTTTTGTGCTTTTCGCTAATTTTTCGGCAATGCGAAACGGGACAAATTTGCCCAAAGCAGAACAGGTCAAACAAACAATGTTGCTTTCTGTTATGTAGGAATTTAAGACAGAGGGGTTGCAGTCTCACTAATGCTGGAAGATAAATAGGGAACTGGCCGAAGGAAAGTGTACAGATTAGTTGTCAATGCTTCGTTGTGTCATTGGACTAAGGTACTAAGTGTTCTGTATTGGGTCCACATTTATATTTAATCTATTCATTAGAGGCAATGAATCCTGTTTAGTTGTGACACAAATTTATGCAAAGCAGTTGAATCTGTCATTCTAGGCGTCTAAGTGGCGGATGAGATATTCAATATTAAAAAATGGAAGGTCATACAGTCATTGGGGTTGAAGAATATGCATCTACTTAAACCCTTAATGAGACTAGGACAGGTAAATGAACTAGGAATACTGGATAATAAACGTAACCAATATAATTATGTCTGAGACAGTGAGTGATAGAGTGAGTGATTGATAGAGTGAGTGATAGAGTGAGTGAGTGATAGAGCGAGTGAAACAGCCAGTGAAACAGCCAGTGATACAGCCAGTGAAACAGCGAGTGATATAGTGAGTAAGCTTTTGTACTCTATTATAAGGTGCCGCATGGAAAAGAGGAACAAGAGGAGATTTGTCGCCGGCCGACTAATCTCCCAGAATCTCACCGTGTGTCTCTGGCCTAAAAGACATTCACATTAGAAAGTATGGGTACTTCATCATCATCATCGTCATGGATACAGTCTACCTATTGATCTAAGAACACACACACACACACTTACACTTTCAGTAGTCTAACCTGGATTAACAAAATACATATACTGTTTACATTGTTTAGCCATTTTGTACTGCCCTAATGAGTTTATGTATATGATATGAGAGGGTGCACCCATCTGTTGTTAAACATTATTATTATATGTCCATATTAATTGTATCTTCTGCTTGGAGGGCCCCAGGCAAATGCCATTTCTGTCCTCACCTTAAAGGAGAAGGAAAGGTTAAAACTAAGTAAGCCTTATCAGAAAGGTCCATCTAAATATACCAGTAAATCCCCAAAGTAATGTTGCTCTGAGTCCTCTGTCAAAAGAAACAGCACATTTCTTTCCTTCTATTGTGTACTCATGGGCTTCTGTATCAGACTTCCTGCCTTCAGCTTAAACCTCATTGCCCTGGGCAAGAGCATGCTCAGTTTGCTCCTCTTCCCCCACCCCTCCCTTCTCTACTGTAATCTGAGCCCAGAGCAGGGAGATACTCAGGCAGGAAGTGATGTCACACCACATTAATACTGCAGCTCCTATTCTAAACAAACAGAGAGTTTCTAGAGCTTTTAACTCAGGTATGGTAAAATATTCTACAGAATAAATATAGCATTCTAGCTTGCACTATTGCAGCTAATCTATTGGCAATAAAATGTCTCCGTAGCTTTCCTTCTCCTTTAAGTTTTCCCTGAATGCAAAGAAACACATCTCCTTCGACAGTCCCCATAATCCTCCCCCTGATGTGACCTCTCTAATCTGCCACCTCCATCGCGCAGATGCTCCTGATCTTTCCCCTCCTACAGCAGCAGCAGCAGTGTAATCCTTCCGCTCTCTCATGGTTTTGTATAGTCAAAACTCTAGGCTCTAAATTTCATCCCTGAAAAAATGATCCACAGACTCGTTTGTGCCCAGTTCATTTTCCAACACAAGTGAACGGAAGGTTCAATAAGGAAATCACAGAATGATGAGGCTCCTGCTGGAGTATCTCCCTGCTACACAACTGAGGAAACAAATGTATTTTAAAGGAGAAGGAAAGTTGTCTTGCATTTGGGGGTGCCAAATATTAGGCACCCCCAAGTGAATGTAGTTACTTACCTGACACCCCGGGCCGGTGCTCCTATCAGCACAAAACTGCACCAGCCCAGGGTTATACCAGTGAGATCAATTTCCGGCTTCTTCTTTCTTAAATTTCCCAGGGCGAACGCATGCGCAGTTGAAAATAGCGACTTAGTTAAAGTTCGGCTTTTCGTTCTACTGCGCATGCGCAGCCATGAGAAGAAAGACGAAGAAGCCAGAAGAAGATCGCTCACTGGTATAATCCCGGGCCGGTGCAGTTCCTTCTCCTTTAATGTTTCTTTCCCTTAAAATATTGTTTTCCTTTAATTTAAAATGGTACATTTTTGCACCAAAAAAAATTCCCGTTCCCGATTTCCTATAGATCAGTGCAGAATGTTTAGTCTTGTAGGTGGATACAGAGACGGCCGGCAAATGTTTGCCTGAAGGACATAGACAATTAAAGGGCAGGTGTCATGTTAAATAGCCTCCCACTCTCTGGTTGGGGGAAACATGGCAGGCGGTACACGCAAGTCGCTCATTACGTGAATGGGTGGATTTCCATAAAAGCTAGAGAAGGCTAAGCCTCCCCAAACCTGCCTGATAAAAAAAATGAGAACAAAAGAGAAAAAAATCAAAAGTTTAAAACTGTTTATTCTGACTGAACCTGCATTACAAGTGGGTAACTCAAATAATTCACAACAGGCCTTCAAATCAGCAGTGTGATTACCAGGGGAATAAGTACTAGACATACCCATCTTGCCACTTGTTAGATGCAAATTAAGTTTCTTGGCACTTATTTTACATATTACTGGGCTACTTTGATTTATGACATGCCGTGTGTTTACTGGACATGCAAGACCAAATAGTCCTGACAAGTAAGGGTTAAGCTTCACGGCGCGTTTACGTCTGATTCGTCGCCAGGAGATGACGCGCATGCGACTTGTCCGATGTGCAGAAGATAAAGGAACAAAAATCGCAGGTACAAACTACATGTATCCAACTGTCAGATGAAGGCGCAGTGCTCGGCGTTCACATCCGACAGTTGGATACAAGTAGTTTGTACCTGCGATTTCAGGTTCAGTTCTATTATCTTCTGCACGTCGCATAAGATATGAGTAAGCCTATGAGTAAGGGCCCTATCAGGCACGAAACGCGTTCGGTTTTATGTCCTAAAAACTTTTTCTACTTTTTAAATTTAGCTCTTGATTATTGGAGATCCTCACATTCTTCCTTTTGGATATAGTGTTTTGGATTTTGCACCTTGGGACTGAGGTGAACTGTGAGTGGATCCCCCTGCTATTCACTTAACAATGATATTTTTTGGTTTATTGGAGTGGTACCATTTACATTATATATTTTTTCTTGTGGCAGCACACACTTTATCTTTCTCATGTCAGTGATATCTGCCTGAGGGCCCCAATACACAGGGCAATAACTTGCCAACTTGGTCCCTGTATGCCAGCTCTGGTAAAGGTAATTGGCGATTTAATTTTTCATTCTTGGAAAAACTATTTTATTGCATTTATTTTATGTTCAATTGTTTTTGTTTTTTTTTTTGAAACATAAAATAAATCCAATAGGACAGCAGACTTAAGGTATTGTGATTCAAATCAGTGTCGGGCACTACAGTGTCAGTGTCTCTGAAGGTTGTGTGGTCATGTTGTCCTTGCAGCCCTTGTCTTAACCAGGGACAGTTAAATATTCCAATTTATTTTGGAGAAAAAAATGTTCCAAATATTATGAAGATTTCTCTACTTAATTATGAAGCATGGAGTCAAGAGACAAGTGAATGCCTATTGTGATTAGGTGGAAGAGGGTGAAAGAACAGGGCTCTTGGGTAAAGTAGGCAGTGGCAATATCTTGGAATAAAGGGCATGAGACCCTATGAACATTTGAAGGGTTGCACTGATCACATTTAAAGAAATGATTGCTTTGCCAGGACCTGATTGGTTCTCAAACAGCACCTAGGGGTTCCAGGCTGCCTTCATCACCTGATCTAAAGAACAAAAAAAAGCGGAAGAAAAAAATGTAATAAATAACGTCAGCCTTGGAAATAAAACCTTGCTCCCATCGTTACACCTTATGTTCATCAAATCAGAATCTTTTGAAAAATACTGTGTTGTTGTGCGTCAGAATCCTACTGGGGAGCAGGCAATGTCTTCTGTACACACCACTAGGCTATGTCATATATTTTTAATATAAATGTGGATATATTATTATTTTCAGAAATATTACTCCAGATTTCCACACTCACTGACCCCTGGGATAGTTTCCAGCAGAGGCATACATGATATAATTTACATCTGTCATATTTATTAAGTGGAATGTGAATACACATTGAATGCACGTGAAACCTTTAAAAATAAACATCAAAATCTGTTAAATCTGGCATAATAGGTTAAAATATAGCTGCAGGGTGGACTAAGCATGCATGGTTTAGCTCCATCTATTCATCATTCAACTCATGCTTACTCTGTCTTGCATGGAATCCACTTAGCCCATTATGGATCTCTGCATTAAGACGCCTTTAAGTTTGTTTTATCCCTTTGTTTGGAAGCAAATTTGTAGCCAAAGCTAGTTCTAGGTAGCACAGAAAGAGCATTTGTCTCCTGTGTGTGTATAAATATATATAATTCATGGTTTTCCAGTTGTTATTACACTGCCCCAGCACCTTGCAACAGTATGTGCTCAAAAAGTAAAAAAGCAAATCTATAGAATTGTTGTACAGGTATGGGACCCTTTTTTTGGGTGAGCCCCTGGTGTCCCAGTCTGACACTGTGTGGAACAGTACACAAACCTACCTTGCTGTTTACCAAAGTGGAAATGAATGAAAAATAAGCCTTGCTTTAAACCGGGTATAATTTACCTTAAAGCCAAATTACATAATAATAAACGACATCATGATAAACTGTAAAGGTTGTGCAGAACCAACACTAGAACTCCCTGTACCTGCTCTATCTATATAATTCTGCCTACAAATTAGCTCCTGTCTCTTTGTCACTGCGTGCTGTGTGCATTAGATATAATGTCTGGTATCTAATCCAGATGATAGGACACCCAAATTAATTGAATTTTATCACAGGTTCTCCCAGAGGCATCTTAAAATAAAACTTGATATAAGATTGTGTTTGTCCTATTTACCTATATCAGTGTGTGTCCCAAGGTGCAGCCTATACTCTTTAATTCCAATCACTTTTCTTTGTGAAGTCTTTATTAATGACATGTTAATCTCATGCATTCATTAAAGGAAACTATGGCAAAATTTTGTGGCTACTTTAATGTTGTTTCATGAGCGTAAAAAACCCAAGCATATCTGGGGAGAGTCTTAAGGTGATTTAATCAGGTCCTTTAGACTAAAGGTGGCCATACACGTAGAGGTCCGCTTGTTTGGCCATGTAGACAAACGAGCGGATCTCTCCCTGATAAACCCACATTGAGATGTGCAATATCGGGCTGATCCGATCGTGGGCCTTAGGGCCCAACATTCTGATCATAATGTAAAGAATATAGTTAGTCAGATCGTGGGACCACATCAACGAACAGATGCGGTCCGCGTTCCGACTGGATTTTTAACCCTGGCCGATTGATATCTGGCCGATATTGGAGGGCCCCATACACGTGCAGCTTTTATCGGCCCGTGTATGGGCAGCTTAATTTGGCAGCTCATCTGCCCTTGATTGGAGCCCTCCGACAGACCCCCCCAACCCATATCTGGCCAAAAAATCTATCGGGCAGGTTTGATTTTCCTGCGATTGAGGACCATCAGCTGGGTTGATGCTGTCCTCGTTCCGTCAGTGCCTATTCCAATCATTGTAATCTGCTCATTTGGCCCTAGGACCGAACAATCGGATTAGCCCAATATCTCCCTGCCTTTGATGGGCAAATCACAGGAAAGACCTGGTTGTTTGGCAACCTCTCCAAAAGAGCAGATGTTTAGTGAAGTTTTCCTGAAAGGCATGGTGACCTCTTTGCTCTTCAACAAGTCCACCTAAGTCAAGAGACCAAGGTGGACCTAGTTAATTATAATTAACTAGAGCACGGTGTGACAGACATTCTCATCAATATTCAGTCTCCCACCGTGAGTGTGATATTTTATTTCCCTTTCAATATATTGTCTGAGAGAATCTTCAAGCCAGTGTACCAGCTGGTGGGATTTTATGGGATTTCGGTAGGAATTTATACTAAACCTGAATTATTCCATAATCCGTCCTTTTGTCTTTTTCCCTGTACTGTATCTTATTCTGGTGACGCTGATGCTTGATACATAATCCTTTTGTATGTTTATAAATCTCTGTTGTACCCATGATTTTTGCTGGATATTGGCCACGGATTAAACTTCAAAGTCAAAAGATAACTTCTTTCTTTCTCTTTCTTTATTTATATGGACATTATTTAGATTGGGATCATATATTAATCATACACCAAATATTAGGCCTTATCAGATTTATGTTACTAATTTACATTCCGATGTGCTGATGCCTTTTTGGGAGGAGGGGGTCATTCTTCCACTGTATAGAGCACTGGTAAGGCCCCATCTAGAATATGCCGTACAGTTTTGGTCTCCATCACTCAAACAGGACATTATTGTATTAGAGAGGGTACAGAGAAGGGCAACTAAGCTGGTAAAGGGAAAATCTTAGCTATGAGGAAAGACTGGCCAAATTGGGGATGTTCACGCTGGAGAAGAGGCGCTTAAGGGGTGATATGATGACTATGTATAAATATATAAGGGGATCATATAATAATCTCTGTAATGCTTTATTTACCAGTAGGTCTTTCCAGCTGACACAAGGTCACCCATTCCGATTAGAAGAAAAGAGGTTCCAGCTAAATATTGGGAAGGGGTTTGTTACAGTGAGAGCTGTCAAGATGTGGAATTGTCTCCCTGAATCAGTGGTACAGGCTGATACATTAGATAGGTATAAGGAAGGGTTGGATGCTTTATTCACCAGTAGCTCCTCCCAGCAGACAGGAGGGAGCCAATGAGATTAGAGGAGGGAAAGGGGTGTTACAGGGAGAGCTGGGAAGTGAATCAGTGGTACAGGCTGATACATTAGATAGGTACAAGGAAGGGTCGGATGTTTAATTGACCAGTAGCTCCTCCCAGCAGACAGGAGGGAGCCAATGAGATTAGAGGAGGAAAGGGGTGTTACAGGGAGAGCTGGGAAGTGAATCAGGGGTACAGGCTGATACATTAGATAGGTATAAGAAGGGGTTGGATGGTGTTTAGCAAGTGAGGGAATACAGGGATATGGGAGATAGCTCATAGTACAAGTTGATTAAGTGCCTTCCACTGGATCAACTGGCAGTTAGGCAGGTAAAAATACAGTTAAAAGATTGAACTTGATGGATGTGTGTCAAACTAATTTTCAAACTAATTTACTATGTTACTTATTCATACTTGGGAGCAAAATGTCTCATCTAGTATTAGATACAGTAAGTGTTGGTATTCCAAGGGGTACAAATTACACCATTAGGGAGTCATTCACTTAAAACCTGTGCTTTTCTAGTGCAAAATACATCCTGCACCTTGCGCTGATTCTGCAAACAAATGCATAAGGGAACCATGTACTCATCCCTGCCAATGACCAGGAGTAAACTGCAGGGCTTCCCTTACACATTGTGTCTGTACACACAACATCATTGCACCTCTGAAATCATATTTTTGCAGATGAGACTAAATTGTGCAGAACTATAGGTTCCATTCAGGATGCTGACACTTTGCACAGTGATTTGTCTAAACTGGAAAACTGGGCAGCAAACTGGAAAATGAGGTTCAGTGTTGATAAATGCAGGTTATGCACTTTGGCAAAAATAATATTATACACTATATTATACACAGTTTCTACAGTTTACTGCAAATACAAATGAGAATTAAGATGGAATCACACTATTTTACTCTCTTCTTAAACCTTCTTAAACAATTAATAATTACATTTTTCATACACTCCATTCCATTACTCCTCCTGGGGTAATAATTTGCTTTTTTTCAGTGAAATCATAGGAAAAGTTTTCAACTAAAGTTAATTATCGGGAAATTGGAAATAAATCTGAATTATGTATTCCAGCACACAAAGTTAATTTGACACAAGCTCTGTGGATTCTGAACTCACAAAAGTCAGAACCCTGAACAAAGGAATCACAGAATATTTATAGACTTGTAAAAAGGGAGATACCAGTTGGAGAGCATAGAGATAACTCTTCACAGCACAGAAAAACAAATAACTGCTCTTACAGCCAAACAGGTGGCTCTGCCCTCAAGGCCAGGGTAATAGTGACCAAGGTTAGCTTGAGAACAGAATCCATCCAAGAGGGGGGCTCATAGGATTATGAGAATCATTTACAAGTAACTAATGTACAAGTTATAGTGGTGTCAGGTGCATTACTGCATTTTCACTATGAGACATGGACAGCAACAATCCAAAATGTTCCCTGATCATTTGAGAACAAGTTGGGGAAAGTCAGTTTTTTGCTATTTCTGCACAAACATATTTCTGTAACGAATAACATTTTGCCAATTACAATTCACTAACCAAACTGAAAGTAAGTTATTTACTGTATGTGTTGTGCAATATTCTTGGTACGTTCAATATGTATTAAAAACTACTTTTTACTACTATTAGGATTTTTCTTTATTATTTTAGGAAAAATAGGTCTCCTGTACTTACAGATGTGCTGAATTCCACTCCTCTTCCATATTAGTCCAATACCACTTTCTGCAGCTTTCCCATTGCATACGTAGAATATATACAATAAACCATTCATTTAACTTAAATGTATTCAGCTTTAATGCCTATGTAATAATGTGGATTAACTGATTATAAGAAAAGTGTTACAGGTATTAGATTACATTATTTAAAACTGGCCAGTACAAAGTAATTCTTGAAATTAGTCTTCAATGTATAAAGTGAGTCATTAGATTAGTCATTACAGATTTGGTCGAACATAACTGGATTTGAACAATACTAAGAACTTTAGAGCAATTAACACTGGTATAACCTTGGGAAACAGATCTGCTCAGCTTTAGCTTAGTAATTAACTCACGGCCACTCAGCTTTTGTGCATGACACTTTCCAGCATTGCTTAGCTTCTGAAAGCTATTTGTACTACAGGGATTTGCAGGTTCCGAGAGTCAAGGGACCAAACTATTTTTTTTTATTTAATGAATGATACAGGAACAATAAGAATGAATAATCACAGAAATCCATATCCAATATAATGCAAGTAAAAATTAATTTAAAAAAAACAACAAATTACACAAATACATTAAATACAAAATCACGGCCGTATTAATTAGAGTCATGTGTCGGAGTGACACTTTTAAAGGGATACTTTCATGGGAAAATTTTTTTTTTTCAAAATGAATCAGTTAATAGTGCTGCTCCAGCAGAATTCTGCACTGAAATCCATTTCTCAAAATAGCAAACAGATTTTTTTATATTCAATTTTGAAATCTGGCATAGGGCTAGACATATTGTCAGTTTCCCAGCTGTCTCCAGTCATGTGACTTGTGCTCTGATAAACTTCAATCACTCTTTACTGCTGTACTGCAAGTTGGAGTGATATCGCCCCCCCCCAGCAGCCTAACAACAGAACAATGGGAAGGTAACCAGATAGCAGCTCCCTAACACAAGATAACAGCTGCCTGGTAGATCTAAGAACAGCACTAAATAGTAAAAGCCAAGTCCCACTGAGACTCATTCAGTTACATTAAGTAGGAGAAATAACAGCCTGCCAGAAAGTAATTCCATCCTAAAGTGCAGGCACAAGTCACATGACTGGGGTTCGCTGGGAAATTGACAAAATGTCTAGCCCCATGTCAGATTTCAAAATTGAATATAAAAAAATCTGTTTGCTCTTTTGAGAAACGGATTTCAGTGCAGAATTCTGCTGGAGTAGCACTATTAACTGATTCATTTTGAAAAAAAGTTTTTTTTCCCATGACAGTATCCCTTTAAGAACGGCTTGTATTTTAGACCTTTCAATGCAATCTAGGATATATAGAAATGTTTTCCATTTTCACATAAATTTGGAACGCTTCTTAGAGTTACTGAATTTATAGGAAATTGCTTCCATAACACTTAAGTCTTGTAGCTCAGCTATGGTTTCTTTTAGTGTAGGAGGGTAAGCTTGGGCCCAATTCCTTAATAATACTCTTCTACCAGCAGCCAGTGTTAAGAATTTTAGATTATGAGAATCAGTTAGCTGAGTTGGAAAATTTGGAGAAGTTTCTAAATTGAAGCTGCAGGTAAGATAGCGAGTTGTAGGTTCAAGTTCATTTGTAGTTTGGTTGAAGAGTTGAAATAACCCTCAATTCATTTCCAGAAAGAGTTTATCGAGGAGCAATCCCATAAATTGTGAACAAAGCTGGGTTTGTGAAGAGAACATTTAGGACAATTTGTAAGTAAATTAGTATTCTTAGAATTATAATGGAAACCTTTAGGGTAGGACTACATGGACGTTTTCGGCACGATCCGACGCGCTGCGACAAAACGCCAGTCAAATCACATGCAACGGAAATAAGGTAAGAGCTAGAAAATGTCGGATGAAGTCACAGCGTTGATCCGACTTGACACGACTGTCGGATGCAGACGACAATGCATTCACTTACCTTATTTCCGTCGCATGCGATTTGACGCTGGCGTTTTGTCGGATTGTGCTGAAAACGTCCGTGTAGTCCTACCCTTATAGGCAAATTTTAGTCTCTCCAAGTTTGTTGATATTCATTGGTCAAAATTGTTAATAGAAGATACTAAGATCCCAGGAGATATGTCTGTGTTTGAATAAGATGACCATTTTAGCACTGTATATTTCATTGGATGTGAGTTAAGAATAGGATTTAACCATAGTTTACAAACTATTTTTTTAGAAATGACAGACAGATCTGCTATGTCTTTGTAATTAAGCAGAGGTACAAAAAAAGTTATAGAAAGAGATTTTACCTTGATTGGTTTAGGGTAGGGGTCTCCAACCTTTTTACCCAGTGAGCAACATTCAAAAGTGTAAAAAGTTGGGGAGCAACACAAGAATTAAAACAGTTCCTGGGGTGCCAAAGAAAAGTTGTGATTGTCTATTTGGTAGCCCCTATTTGGACAGGCAGCTTACAGGAGACTCTGTTTGGCAGTGTACCTGGTTTTTATGAAACCAAAACTTGCCTCCAAGCCTGGAATTCAAAATTAAGCAGCTGCTTTGAGGCCACTGGGAGCAACATTCAATGGGTTGGGGAGCAACATGTTCCTCATGAGCTACTGGTTGGGGATCAATGGTTTATGGTTTAGACCTAGAGATTAGTAGCTGCCACCTCTTGCTGTCCAACACTAAAAGAGTAAAAACATAATGGTCCTACACTTCCTGCAGCTCCCCACCTGCTCCACATAAAGATGGCAGGTAACCCAACCACACCCATATTCTGTTTTGAATTAATGCAATTTTCTTGCATTACTGTGACAATGCATTCCTATTGCAGGTGAAAGCATGTTATATCAATTTGTAGGGGGTTATTTATCAATATCAGAAATGTTCTCATTATTTTCTGAAAATTTACTCCGTCCAAATCTGCACAGACTTCCCCCATCTTCACTAATTTTTACTGTGTGGAAAAAATCACGATTAAATCGTGAGAAAATCTGAATCCTTCAATTTTTTTTGCATCTTGCACACGACAGCTACGAACTAAGGAACTAGGATGTGCGCAGGTGCAGCTGAAGAGAAGAGCTAAACATCTGTAATTCCTAAATTATATTGCCCTGACAGTGGCTGGTAAAAGATGCTTTCTAATAGTCAAAAACAGGTGTATATATATATATATATATATATATATATATATATATATATATATACTATAAATACAAAAATGTCCCACAGTGCCTGCACTCAAAACTTGTCGAGGACAGAGCTGCACGATCAATATAATTGAATATATGTAGAAGGAGGATCAGCACACTCTGTTAGTAGAGAAGATATGTCCTTTTATTTCACAAAGAACAACATTCTATCCTACGTTTCGGTCCCATCCTTGGAACAAGATATATATATATATATATATATATATATATATGCTTACATTAAAACCTGTGAATGTTAGAGTACACTCTTTCATCCTACAACCAACTTGTATGTTATGCTGGCCATAGATGTTAAGATTTTTAAAAGATCAGATCCTGATCGTGAGACCACGGTCTTCTCAGAACGATCGTACGAATAAACTACAAAGACCAATTTGCCAGGAAAACAAAGGGGAGCTGCCTACTTGGCCCTGCAAACACAGATACATTGCACTAGGACCGACAAAGATTTTTTGACCTGGCCGTTCAATTTCCTTATTGATGTCGGCTGAAAAATCGTAAGATGTACGATCGTTCGAATACCACTGACCACACAATAATTTCGAAGGATTGGTCGGACCTCCCTAAAATCGGTTGTTCGGCAAGAAGAATCGTCGCGTCTATGGGGAGCTTTAGAAGCAGTCAACACTATCATTTTGCCTGGGATCTAGTGATGATGAATGTTTTTTTCAAAATATCAATGTGTTTCTATCATTTTTCCCTTGTTTTCTTCCTTTGCTGGGTGCTGCAAATGATTTGTTGTCTTGCGCACCACGTAATTAGCCATATTCACTAATAGGAAGACTGATATATTTCCTTTTGAGGCACCTGAGTGATTTTACATAACAGGTAATTTAATACTGCAGGAGTGTATGGCACTACATTTGACAACTATTGCTATAGCAAGGGAAAGCAGTAAAATGTAAGAAAGGATTCTGTAAAAGAGTGTTGTTTAAGCTGGCTGTGGTTAAACAGTACTTGAGTTTGAGAGAGAGGAAACATGTTGCTTTCAAAGAACTGTAATATTTTCTGGCTTTCGTCCAGGCCTGCAAACAATGGTACCTAAACAGCAGAGCACCTGCTCACAGTGCCTTGTGCATCTATGGATTACACAAACTGCCAAGAAAAGTTTGACTGTACTTTGTAGTATGCTGTAGATTTGTAGTATGCTGTACATATTTTGGAAAGTATTATTTCAAACATTGTTTTTTATAGCCAATGATATTAGGGGTCATTTACAGTTGCAAGCATAGTTGGGGTTGTGCAAATTTGCCTTGTTATTGAGCATGGAAATCTCATTAAAAATATTTGTGTCAAAAGGTGCCCCTTGCTCTTGAATGCGTTTGGTGCTGCTTGTTCCAAGGGGTGCCTAGGAGCTACCCAAGGTTCCCACAACTGCCTGCATCAATTGCCGCTATGAACTTGTGCCTAAACAATCAGGTGCATGTGTCATTTTTATGCTGAACGCAAAGGAAATTACGCCAACCGTACTTTGAACATTTTCAGAGCAATTGCATCAAGTGCTTGGCCTCCCTCATAACCACTATTACATGATCCGATTCACTTGTCTCAGATTAGTTGTGGCTCTTAGGAATTACCAAGTCCAGGCTGGAGGGTAGGTGCAGGTTCCCTAGTTTCCATGGTTGTAATTACTTGCCACTCCCTGCAAACAGCTCCAAGATGGTCGGAGGGTGTAAGGGTGCCCAAACTAGTGCTTTGCACTTGAGTAACCCATAGAACAATGGGTCAGCGTCACCATCCTCCAAATTATAGAGCTTTATTTATAAAGAGCCTTACGTATTTTGGGTTTTACCATCCTTAGGCATAGGGTTGGACTGAGCCAGCAGGACACCAGGGAAAAACCTGGTGGGCTCTGGACCTTGTGGGCTCAACTTACCCAGGACTAATTGTATAAGGTAAAAAGGCATGCAAGAGGGGCTCGGGTGGAGGAGCTAGCAACTTAAGCCCCTCTGAGGTGGCAGCCCCAGTTGACCCGGACATCCCAGTCCAAAACTGGGCTAGTCATACACATGACTAAGGGTGGATAGATCTGAAATGTGTAAGGCTTGCCTTGTTCATTTGTTTGCAGGGCATAATAAAGATCTGTGATTTTAATGGAGGATGGTACTGGTGACCACATACCTCCCAACTGTTGATTTCATTTTCTGCAGGTCAATCTTGATACTAATAGCTCAGTCCACAGTCCCAGGTTTCTTACGGAAATGTCACAAGAGTCTCTTAATTAAAATAAGAGGCTTTTTGGCAGAGAGCCTAGAATACCCAACACCTGCACTTAGATACATTTGTAACAATTTAAGATTAGCAAAGATACAATTGTAACTATTTTAGATAAGCACGTTTCTGAGGCGTAAAGGGCAATTCACCTTCATTACCAAAACTGTTATAACACAGAGAAAATGGCCCTAAAACCCCCAGAAATGTGTTCAAACTTTCATAACTTGCCAAATTTTGTAAAATGGACATGATAATTAGGGGGTGTGGTCATAAAATAGGCATGGTCATAAATATCGCCGCTTCTCAAATACCCAAAAAGAATAATACCAAAATAAAATTAGGAAAATAAGGAGATCAAAATATCACAAAGATAAAAATGCCTTTAAGGGGCATGTTTACTAACATTGGAGATAAATATCTGGAGAGTTTTCTGGAGATATTGCCCATGACAACCATCAGCAATTAGATTTAAACAGCCACCTATAAGTTAGAAAACAAAAGCAAAGATCTCCAGAAATCTCTCCAGATATTTATATACAAAGATAAAATGTTATAAATATAAATGTTGTGTGTTTAGATAAACCACACGTATAGGGTAAGTAAGTGCAGGGCCGGATTTACATATTGGGTGCCCTTAGGCCCACTGACGTTCGTTGCCCCTGCCCCCCCTTTTATTCATGCAAATTTTCATCATCAATGGGGATTGGCGCATGGGAAATTTAAAAAATGATTGTATCTCCTGTGCTTCCCCAGTGTTTTTGAACCAATGTGGGTGTGGTTGGGCAGCATGCCGCCCCCCTAAAATCCTGCCACCCTAGGCCCGGGCCTAGGTGGCCTTTCCACAAATCTGGGCCTGAGTAAGTGTATTAAGTGATTTCTAGAGACCCCAAGGGCTAAACTCCGCAGGAGATTAAGCAGGATGGTGTTGAATGGATAAGTTAGATGTAGTTGCATGAGTGAAAAGGTAATGGGTTTTTAAACCGGAAATTTGACTTTACTAATGGGAATCTTTGGGTCCCTTCGGCAATTTCCACGGCTGTCGGTACATGTGCAGTTGTTTGGGACCAGAAAATTGCTACAACTGCGCATGTGCCAATACTCCACTTACTGACTGAAGACTCCCGAAGTGGTGAAGATGGCGCCTCTGCTGCGCTGACTCTGCATCGAGGGGTAATTAGGGACTTAGGGGCATTTACAGGTATGGGGTTTTTTTTTCATTCCCTATTTCTATGAGAGCAAAGAGGCTAAATAGATGGAATAATAGATTATAGTATGTAAAGAAAACAGAATAGGCAAATAGAGGTTGCGTGAGGAGAAGAAGAATAATAGTACTGAGAGTGGTTCCCCTGGCCTAAGTTTTTGTTGGTGGGCCCCTGGTCTAGGGTTGCCACCTTTTTTTAATTAATTTACCGGCCAGTGATGGGGTGGTAATGATGTGACATAAAAAGGGGCGGGCCACATATAAATGGGCGGACTGTGATGTAAAAAGGGGCGTGGTCGTGGGGCGGCATGCTGCGAAAGGGGGCGGGGCCCCATCGCGAGAGGGGCAGAAGACTAAGGAAAGGTAAGTTTCTGCCGGAGGGCCAAGGGCTTTTGTTAAAGGTATTACAAATTACCGGCAGCTACATTGCCGGTAAATTTGTAATACCGGCCCCAGCCCTGGCAGGTATTTTACCTGCTAGGCCGGGTGGCAACCCTACCCTGGTCTAAGGTTTTTGGGTGGGCCCCTGGTGTCCCAGTCCGACACTGTATTAGTTTAAGGGGTTAGTTCTCCTTTAACAAGTGCCTTCAAAGGCTCCAATCAAAACTTTCTGGGCAGCCGATCAAAGAGTTGACTGATGTCCAAGCCGTCTGCGGATATTGGTTGTGTTGCGTCCCACACACTGAATATCGACGAAAATTGGTTTTGTAATAATAATAATAATAATATCAGTCAGGCCTGGATTTGTGGTGAGGCCATAAAGGCCTGGGCCTAGGGCGGTGAAATTTTAGGGGCATCAGTTACATTAGGAATGAATCGTTGCTGCGCTCGTGTGGGGAATGTGCACGTAATGTGAGGCCTCAGACATCGGGCGATACGACTGGAGGCCTCAGGGCAACACGGACACAAATCGGGCCCTTATAACCGAGCTTGTGTCTGTGTCTGGCCACTAAAGCTTCAGGTGACTTTAGAAAAAGAAGTGTATATGTATCTTTATATCTATATAGTATTTTATTCCTCGGCTGATTTACTTTATTGCCAGTGGGAAAACATTTGTGTGAGATTTGTCGCAGGCGCAGATATAAATGTGGAGGACAAATCGGTTTTACACTTCAAGTCGCCGGACTATTTTCCTCAGAACTGATTCTGGCCCTGTGAGGAGGTATATGGGCGGCTTGATATCGGCATTATGGGAATGATATAAATGACAGCGAGCGGCAACCAGCGTAACATACAGAGGCCACACGCTAATGTCAGTCACGCGCTTGAGAAGCGCTCATTATATACACAACGTACCACGTGACCAGTCTGCTGCACCTGCCGCTCCCGTATCTCAAGCGACGGGCGTGCTCCGTGTGCGCGCGCTCATAAGGACGTCGCCGGCAAAGCTCCAGCAGAGGGCGCTCCCGTCTACTGCAGCGTCTCTTATAGAAGAAGAGGAGGAGAGAGGTGGGAAGCAGCTCGTCCTGTTTATTCCATCCTCAGCAGCTGTGTGCGCGTATAGGGATGGACCTGTCTCCGGGCGACCCTCAGGCTTCTCTTCCACCTCCTTCCTCGGACTGAGCAGCAGCTACAGGGGAGTCTGTGGGACAATGTCCGGGTCTCGTGTCTGTGACTAGAGACAAACTGAGGAGGAGACATTGTCTGGTTACCAAGGTAATAATCCTGCCTGGTCCTCTCACTCCCTCTATTCTATATAATATTATATACATTGTGTGTGGGGGGAGGGGTCAGGGTATTGGGGTATCTCCCCTCCCCCCGCTCCTGTGAGACTGACCATGTGACACTTGTGTAGGAATGTGGGGGCTGCTGACATGACACTTTGATTTGGGGCAAATCCTCATTCCTGAGCTGAACTGGGGGATTTACTTCTCTGCTCATCACAAATCATAACACAATCTGCTGCTTTGTGTCTCTCCATCTGCCATTGTGATGTATTTGTATTGTGTTACATTTGTGTTACATTTGTATTGTGTTACATTTGTATTGTGTTACATTTCTGTTACATTTGTATTGTTACATTTGTGTTACATTTCTGTTACGTTTCTGTGTTACGTTTGTGTTACATTTGTGTGTTACATTTGTGTGTTACATTTCTGTGTTACATTTGTGTTACATTTGTATTTGTGTTACATCGGTGTTACATTTGTGTTACATTTGTGTGTTACATTTGTATTTGTGTTACATTTGTGTTACATTTGTGTTACATTTATATTACATTTGTATTTGTGTTACATCTGTGTTACATATGTGTTACATTTGTGTGTTACATTTGTGTTACATTTGTGTTTATGGATTAACACTACGTGAGGCCCCTAGGCTACACTTTAGACAGGGGCCCGCTCCCCGCCCCCCATGACAACCCGCCCCCCTTCCTGGCTCTGACCCCCCGGCCCTGATCCCCCCATTCCACAGGCCCCCCCAACTGCTGCTGGACGTGGTTGGGTGCCTCGCTGCTTTGTGCTGACTGGGAGACAATTTAGTCTGGATTCAGACAAGACAAAGTTACATTTAGGCAACAACTATTTAGACTTGTGTTTAGACTGCCGGAGACTCAGGCGAGTGTGAGCTCATCTCCAGAGCCGTGTGACAATTCTGCTTCTTCGTCGCACAACAATGATGTCACTGCTACTCGCCAATTCCACCGAAGAGACTAGTCAGCCGGCTCTGCCCACACGATTACTATATAGAGAGACGGCAGGAGCAGCACCCGCCTTGCCTAAATTATCTCCCAGCCAGCAGCAGAATACACACACAGTGGACAGTGACATTTTTTTTTTTAAATTGCAAAAAAAAAACCCTGATCACTATGGGCCCCTAGTCTATAGCTTAGGCGTTAATTTCCCCTGTTCACCAACCTGTATCTACCCGGGACCTGGGACTATTTCATGTGGGGCCCCCCTATGCTCAGCAGTTCCTAATGCTGTTTTTCAGTACAGTAGAAATTATGGGGACCCTACAATTGCCCCCAACCCCCTTATGGCTCCCCTGGCTGTTATCCTTATGTGTTTGATGATGGAGGGATTGTGTAGTTGAAGCTGAAGGGCCGCAGGTTGAACTGATGGATGAGGGGGTTTCATTAACTCTGCCAGTTCCTGGCTGGTCAGCCATTGATTTTCTGCACTAATTGATGGAGTCCATTGAAGGTATTTATGTATTTAGCTCTCTGGAGTAGAAAGTGTGCTGCGCCGTATGCTGTGATTAAATCACATTCCCATTTTAGAGTGCCTTAAAGGGGATGTAAAACATAAAATCCCATTTTTTTTTCGTTAATGAAAACGAAACCCATCTCCAATATATTTAATTAAAAAATGTGTACCGTCTTTATAAGAAACCTGACTGTATGCAGTGAAATTCTCCCTTGGTTTTACTTGCTCTGACAGCTGCAGATAGGAAACTTCAGACGGTCCCTAACTGCTCTGCAGGGAAACAATCATACCTTCAAATGACAGGTGGAGCCCCCCCACCTTACTTCCCAGAACTCGAGCAGCTTTGTTTGTTTCCCTGTAACAACTGTGTAGATTTGTATCCACAGACCCAGTGCAGTCTGTATATTCTGATTATTAATCAGTCTTGCTGTATCGGCTTCTGGCAGATATTATTTGACTTGTGCTGTTTTGATCATTTATGACAATCCCTAAGCAGCCCAGATCACACTGAGCATGTGCACAGTCTTGGTCTTGGAAAGATGTTTAAGATGGTGACCCACTGTGGCCAACTTTGAAAGCGTAAATCATTTGTTTGATTAGGCTTGTGGAGCAGTAAGTTCATGTTTATGTTTAGTATACAAAATACAGCATTTCTAGCATTATTCTATTTTACACTTTACTTCCCCTTTAAAGCAGGGATGGTCAAAAGGAAGATCAGGATCTACCAGTAGAACTAGCTGGTGATCATTAGATCTCAAGGCACTGTCAACAAACATTTCATGCTTTTCATTCAGATGTTTATTACATAAGAAATAGTTTTTTTGTCAAATATAGCAATATATATTTAACTAATATTTTCCATGGAACAGAATACTAGCAATGCTTTTATGGATGCTTGTAGATTATAATGGGACATCATCACTAAAAGTAGACCTCACATTAGTAAAGTATAAGCGCTCCTGCCTTAAAGGGGACGCGTCACCCAAAAAAATTATTCATAATCCTATTTTATCACATTAGTCAAGCAAAATGAACTTTAATTACACAGTATAAATTATTTGAATCTTGTTTCCTTCAGTCTGGGAATTCATAATTATAGCAAACAGGCAGGAGCCATTTTGTGGACACCGTTATTAAAGGAACAGTAACGTCAAAAAATAAAAGTGTTTTAAAGTAATGAAAATATAATGAAGTGTTGCCCTGCACTGGTAAAACTGCTGTGTTTGCTTAAGAAACTCTACTATTGTTTATATAAATAGGCTGCTCTGTAGCAATGGGGGCAGCCATTCAAAGGAGAAAAAGCTCAAGTTACACAGCAGATAGAAGATAAGCTCTGTCTGTCTAATGGTGTTATCTGTTATACATTAGTTAACCTGTGCCATATAGTCGGGTTTTCAATTTCCGCCATGGCTACACAGCAGCTTGTTTATATAAACTATAGTAGTACTTATCTGTTATCTACTGTGTATCCTGTGCTTGAATGGCTGCCCCCATGGCTACACAGCAGCTTGTTTATATAAACTATAGTAGTACTTATCTGTTATCTACTGTGTATCCTGTGCTTGAATGGCTGCCCCCATGGCTACACAGCAGCTTGTTTATATAAACTATAGTAGTACTTATCTGTTATCTACTGTGTATCCTGGGCTTGAATGGCTGCCCCCATGGCTACACAGCAGCTTGTTTATATAAACTATAGCAGTACTTATCTGTTATCTACTGTGTATCCTGTGCTTGAATGGCTGCCCCCATGGCTACACAGAGCAGCTTGTTTATATAAACTATAGCAGTACTTATCTGTTATCTACTGTGTATCCTGTGCTTGAATGGCTGCCCCCATGGCTACACAGAGCAGCTTGTTTATATAAACTATAGCAGTACTTATCTGTTATCTACTGTGTATCCTGTGCTTGAATGGCTGCCCCATGGCTATACAGCAGCTTCTTTATATAAACTATAGTAGTACTTATCTGTTATCTACTGTGTATCCTGTGCTTGAATGGCTGCCCCCATGGCTACACAGCAGCTTGTTTATATAAACTATAGTAGTACTTATTTGTTATCTACTGTGTATCCTGTGCTTGAATGGCTGCCCCCATGGCTACACAGGGGAATGTGGGGAGAGCAGTGATATCTAGGAAGTGCTGAATGGAAAGTGAAAGTAATTGTCTGCCTAAGGCATAGAGGAGGGGCAGACAATATTTGATTGACAGCTGAGATGTTTTAAGGAACTTACAACAGCTATGAGTGCTTTAATAAAAAATAGAAATTGGATTTGTTAATTTAAAAAAGGACTTTTATTATAGAGCTTTTTGTGTCTGGATGACGGGTTCACTTTAAAGAGATACTGACACCAGAAAATAACCTTTTTTTATCCATTATAACATTATCTTTGAATTTTGACATAAAAGTATTTGCCTGATGCTTTTACATTACCTTTGTTACCTTCATGTTCCTCTATGGGGGGCTGCCATATTTGTGCAGCAGGAGTCCGTTAGCATTAGAAACTCTGACAGGTTAAAGAGGGAATTATTGCAAAAATGAAAATATAATATTAGCTTCCTCATATTGAAATAATAAACTTTGTAAATACAATCAATTAAATATGCATTGTTTCTGAAATAATCAAGTTTATCCTCACTATCCCTCTCTCAGCATCTGTTTCTCTTTATTCTCTCTTCATGCAGCAGTTGGGTGTCAGATATTCATTGACAGTTAGATCCAATATATCTTATAGGGGGGCTCCTTTTGCCTAGCAGATGAATTAGAGCTCACAAATAACTGATTCCAGTACAAACAAAATCTAACAAAATAACTGCCTTTTGCACAAATTCTGCATGTAGAGAGACATGATGTCTGGTGATTTTAATAGAGTGAGCTCTAATACATCTTCTAGGCAAAAGGAGTCCCCTGTAAGATATAGTGGATCATTCATCTGACACCCAACTGCCGAATGAAGACAGAATGAAGAGAAACAGTGAAGATAAACTTTATTTACAGCACAGAATTTTCAATTGATTGTATTTAGAAAGTCTCTTATGTCAGTATGCTGAAGCTTATATTAAATTAAAATTTTTGCGATAGTTCCCCTTTAAGAAGGGACAGTCAGCTTGGCAAAACTGTCAGGTTTAGACTTAAAGTAACAATTACTTACAGAAGCAGAACTATCAGAAAATAATGATCAACATGACCTATAGGTAGCTTTTAATGTAGATTAATAGTTTGCAAAGAAAATTTTTAGTGTCAGTATCACTTTAAAGGACAAGGAAAGGCAAAACAATAAAATCCCATTTTTACATTCTTTAATGAAAAATAAACCTTTCTCCAATATACTTTAATTAAAAAATGTGTACAGTTTTTATAAGAAACCTGACTGTATGCAGTGAAATTCTCCCTTCATTTACTGCTGTTGATAAGAATTGCCGGTCCCTAACTGCTCTGCAGGGAAACAATCATACTTATGAACAGCAGGGGAGCTCCCGCCTTACTTACCAGCCACCGCCTTACTTACCAGCCATGCAGAACTCAAGCAGCTTTGTTTATGACGATCCCTAAGCAGCCCAGACCACACTGAGCATGTGCAGAGTCAGGGTCAGGCCAAGATGTATAACAAAGTTACAAGATGACAGCCCCCTGTGGCCAACTTTGAAAGCATAAATCATTTGTTTGATTAGACTTGTGGTGCAGTAAGTTCATGCTTATGTTTAGTATACAAAATACAGCATTTCTAGCCTTATTCTATGTTAGACTTTCCTTGTCCTTTAAGTTGGAGAGAGGACAGGCTCATGTTGGTATCTCACTGTCATATTCTGACATATTTCCTTCCTCTTACATATGAATTGTAACATGATTTCAATGTGGCTTGGTCTAACAGTTTGAATTGATTTGTATTGATGTGTTTAGGTTGCTATGAGATTTTTGCTTTGTTGTGTCCTTGACGTCTGTCTGTTGACTATGTGTTTTTTCTTAGGTGGATGTTATGATTTTGTGTTCAGTAAGTGTCAGTTTGTGAGCTTATTGTGTTCAGATTGCCATGTGTTTAGAGGAGAACCATGTGGGGTGTCTGTGCGATAAGGTATATGCCATGTTTATGTTACTATGGCACTGGCATTTAGGCTGTGCTTGTCATGTTGTGTAGCTATTTGTGTAAAGGGTCCTATAAAATGACGTTGGCATGGCTTCCTGATATCTAGAGTGGGTGTTTAGGATGCGGAGGGGGCCAAGCTGTTGAAGCTTCAAACTGAAGAGACGTGTATGTGTATATGTATGTGTGTGTGTGTGTGTATAGACAAATACAAGAGTCCTCTGCACTCAACCCATTATCAATATATTTAAGACAGCGACATTTTGTGCTACTGCTACTGAAAAATGCCTTACCCTTTAAACAAAACAGGGATTGTTTGTCCATATATTACAATATATTTAAGCTGAACAACTACGTCAGTCATCCCATATCTGGCCAGTCCTACGCTCAACTTGCATCTGATTCATTAAGAATTCTATTGCTTCATTATTCATTATACAAAGTTTTACCTGCAACTTACCTGCTGCTTTCAAAGTAAAACTCCCAAACTTGGCTGCCCTTTTATTAGACACCAGTGGGATCACCTGACTACAGCTGTGTGTGTATGTATGAGTGTGTATGTGTGTGTGTGTCTGTGTGTGTGTGTGTGTGTGTGTGTGTGTGTGTGTATATATGTGTGTGTGTATATATGTGTGTGTGTCTGTGTGTGTGTATATGTGTGTATATGTGTGTGCATGTGTATGTGTATATGTGTGTATGTGTCTGTGTGTGTGTCTGTGTGTGTGTGTGTGTCTGTGTGTGTGGGATGAGGGGGGGTCAGAGGGCACCATATGTAAGAAGTTTCTGATTGGAGAGGCATAGCAGATTAACCCATGGGAAAGTTTCTGAGAAAAAAGAGGCTTTTAAAGCAACATTTTATTAAAATGGTTCATCAACAAAATTAATGAACAGCGGAAAAACACTCAGGGGAGCACTTTATATATATTTAGTTTAATATTTTAAGAGGCTTTTCGTCCCTTTCAATTCAGTAGTTCACCTTGCCTTTAACCTTTCACGTGATGTAGACTATGGTATTGTAAGGAAATTCCCTTGTTGTTGCTATATACGTATATATATATATATATGTGTGTGTGTGTGTGAAATATTTTTAGCTTTTTGTTCTGCAGCTGCCATTTTGCCATTAAAGTTGTTATCTGGTTTCTAGGGCCACACATACCTAGCAATGAAGCAGCGGTTGATGAGATAAAGACAACAAAATCTAACGTCAGGAATATGATTGTCACATACCTCCCAACATTTTGGAAGTAAAAAGAGGGACAAAAAAATTTTTTCTGCACATAGCGCAGCAATTTTTTTGACCACACCCCTTTCTGTGGCCACACCCCCTAATTACATGTTCGTTTTACAAAATTTGGCAGGTTCTGAAAGTTTGAAAATATTTCTCCTTATCTAAACTGTGTTTTTGTGTCTCAAAATTGTTACAAAGTATCTTATTTGCACCTGTTAGCTGTTCTGGGCTCTCTGCTAAAAGCCAATTAAGTGAGAAACTTTGTTTCTTTTTCTGGCTGTTCAGTGCAGAGAAAAGAGGGACTTTCCAGTACAAATGAGGGACTGCGGGTTGAGCTGTCAAAAGAGGGACTGTCCCTCCAAAAAAGGGACAGTTGTGAGGTATGTTGTCAGGGTCAGCAACCCCAGCAACCAGGCAGCCTTTTACTTCTGACATAAGGCACAACTAAAAGGCAGATGTTTCAAAAATCACACAAAGTCGACCAGTTGCAAATCAACTCAGAATATCACACAATATTAGCTGCTTAACAGTTTTATACATTCTGCATCTTGCTTTCCAAATCCTAGAAGGGTGTGGGCCATATACCTATTATATATCTTTCTGCTCACTTTCTCTAATGTATTATTTTTCCATTCTTTCTGCTTTCATCTTCTTTTCCTTTTATTGGTTATTTTCTACTTGTCCCATTCTCCACTTTCTGAATTCTCTAAATGTCTTTTTCTTCCTAATATTTTCCATTATTTCCTTTCTTCTGTCTTCTCTCTTCCAACCCTCACTTCTCTTGTGCATCGTCTTTCTCTCTCATATCCTCCTTAATTTTATTTTCTCTTCTCATTGGTAAACCTGCTTTATTTATCTTTCCACTTTTCTACCCATTCTTCCATTTCACCCTTTTGTTGTCTCCCTTCTTTTTCAGCACTTCTCATGAGTCCCTGGAGGGAGTTTCAGTGTTCTCTTTCAGCATATCTAATCTCAGCTCACTCAGTGGTCTGTAAGTACTGAAAGATTAGAGTTGAAATAAACCAGAGCAATGTATATTATATGGATATAATAAATTTACTACTAGTTTATATTTACTTGTAGTTTATGCTCAGTGTTAAACACTCTACTCACTCCCCATTCTGTTCTAGGTTGGGCGGGAACTCCTCAGGGATTGTGTGACTTTGTATATTTTTTCACACTAAAATGTTAATTTCAAGGTTATTTTTGAGACATTCCTTGTAATGTATTCACTACATAGAGTTCCAGTTGGCTTAATTCATGGGAGGAAGGCTTTTGTGCTTTGTGGTTTTTGAAGCTAGATGTTAGGCCGTGATATGTGTACAGGTATGGGACCTGTTATCCAGAATGCTCGGGACCAATGGTTTTCAAGAAAACTGATCTTTCTGTAATTTTGATATTCATACCGTAGTATATTAGAAAATCATGTAAATATTAAGTAAACCCAATAGGCTGGGTTTTCCTCCGATAAGGATTAATTATATCTTAGTTTGGATCCAATACAAGGTACTGTTTTATTGTTACAGCGAAAAAATAAACAATTGTTAAAAACCTGGATTATTTGGATAAAAATGGACTCTATGGGAGTTGGCCATTCTGTAATTCTGAGCTTTCTAGATAACCGGTTTCCGGATATCCAATCCCATACCTGTAGTGGATTGAAATGATTATGCTCAATTGTCACACAGCCTTTCTGTACAAAAAAGTATTTAATCGTGTAAAAAAAAAAAAGGTTAGTATTTATGTGTTAACTCAATCACCAGAGACACCAGTAAAGGGTGTCACCAGACTTTTGAGTTTAGTTGTCCTTTAAACATAAGTGCGGCATCTCACTATTATCTCTTTATGCACCAATGTTCATGGTCTGTGTGTTTAAAGGGCAACTAAACTCAAAAGTCTGGTGACACACTGTTATGTTTTGGGTAGCCAAGGATGAGGAGAGTATAACAGTGCTTTATTAGCAGGCTCTCATGCAGGCATTACACAACACTAACTTTCACTTTCACTTTTTAAGCTGTATGAAGTATGCACAGTATAAATCTGGGCACAGTGACATCTACAGGCCATTTGTATAAACACCACATAGGAAAGCATTTGGACAACTATAATAAACAGCAACAATTAAGCAGTATGCATTTTAAAACAATATTATGCATTATTCACATCACATAGTCCTGGGTCCATGCAGGTAGTTTTCTGATTCTCTCAGTACGCCTTATAGGTTCACTTTCTTTTTATTGCAGTTGACATCAGGAGTAGGAAAATGTCCTTCCTCAAATGGAGCTTCTCCCAAGTCATATCTAACAGGAGCAAAACGACTTGCATTCCATATACATCCATCAGACAATTCATATGTCTATGGTCCCTACTGGCGTCTCACGTTAAGTGGTGTAGTAAATTTAGATTGTCCTTGTTTCAGTATTCCTGGTTTCTTAATTTGGACTAAAGATCCAGGCTGAAAGTGCACTTCTCTGGCACCATGTTTTCTGTCAGTATAAGCCTTGCATTTGGCTTGGTGACGTTTCACAATATCAGCAGTAGATGATTTTGTAGGCACAGTATTTTGTGGAAGTTTGATGTCTGCAACACGTAACTTAGTGCGCATCTGTCAGCCATGTAATAATTCAGCTAGAGATGATTGGGTTGTTGCATGGCACGTTGCTCTGTAGTTATGCAGGAACTCTGTTGTAAATACTTTCCAAGATTTCCCAGTAAGATTTGCTGTCTGTAGTGCTTCTTTCAGACTTCTGTTGAATCGCTCGATTTCTCCATTTGCTTGTGGGTAATACACTGAAGATTTCCTATGCACAATATTCCTCTCTCTCAGAAAGGATTCAAACTCAGATGAGACAAACTGTGGTCTGTTGTCTGATATTAACTCCTTTGGATGACTTTCTCTGCTGAAGACTGTAGACAGAAATGTTATTACTGTAGCTGATGTTATATGAGAAACAAATGCAATTTCAGGCCACTTACTGTAATAGTCTATCAAGGTTATATCAAATCTACAGTCTAAAGGAGCATCTGTAAAAGGACCCACAATATCAATAGCAAATTTTTCCCATGCTGAATCAGGAAATGGTACTGGTTTTACATCTGGTCTAAACTTACCGTATATACTCGTGTATAAGCCGACCCGTGTATAAGCTGAGGTACCTAATTTACCTAAGAAAACTGGAAAAATGTATTGACTCGTGTATAAGCCTAGGGGTGAGAAATTATTTTAGGACATGGCCAATTTAAAGCTTTAACGTTGCTGCTTACTCACTGATCTGAAGCATGCACTGACTCCTCCATGCTGCTGCACATACTTCTCCCCCCTCCTCGCTTAATTCTGCTCCAGCCCCTCCCCTCTCAGCTCTTGTCAATCAGTCCCAGGCCACTCCGCTCCCTGTACAGGTGCGTGCTCGTATCACAGAGTGAGCGCGTACCTCATCCACGTCTCGAGCGCTCCTCTTCTAAACTCTTGTGCGCTCCTACGTGCAATACGGTAATGCGCACACATTTTCCCAAAGGGGAAGGGCTGAGGAGTACTGAGCGACAAGAGCTGAGAGGGGAGGGGCTGAGGGCTAAGGAAGCCACGAGCGGGGAGAAGTAAGGGCAGCACGGAGGAGTCACTGCACACTTCAATCAGTGAGTAAGCGGTAACCTTTTTTTAGCTGACCCGCGTATAAGCCGAGGTAGAGCTTTTCAGCACATTTTGGGTGCTGAAAAACTCGGCTTGTACGCGAGTATATACGGTAACTTTGTGTACAAAGTTCTAAGCACAGCCCAGTGAAGTGTTGCTTTGTGGTGAAATTTTAGACACTGGCTTTGTGGCAGGCACTGGTGCTGTAGTAATGAGACCGTCAACTAATTGTAGGTTTAATGCAGCAAAGAGATCCCTTCCGAGGATGAGGAGAGTATAACTGTGCTTTATTAGCAGGTTCTCATGCAAGCATTACACAACAGTAACTTTCACTTTTTAAGCTGTATGAAGTATGCACAGTATAAGTCTGGGCACAGTGACATCTACAGGCCATTTGTATACACACACTTCACTTCAAAGTACCACAAGTGGTGACTGAGTGTAAACATAAATACTACACTATATATATATTTTTTTATTATTTCCCTTTTTTATTGTTGTACTCCTTCGCCAGCCTTAGGGCGCTGACCATTGTTGGATAATCTGCTTCTGATACAACAGAGAGGCTGTATAGAGATTGACAGAAGGAAGAGGACTGAACATTTTGTGCTATCACTATTGCTTGTAATTGTAATTGCTTGTATTGTTTTTAAAGCTTGGTAATTGTACCCCCCCTTGCTAATCTGTCTGGGTTGCCGTCTTGTACAGAATAGCAAAAGCTAAAATTTTTGTTTCTCAATAGAATTGAGGGATGCCTCTTGCTTCAGTAACGTAAGCTTCTAACATGTCTGGCTAGAACAGCAAAGCTTTTATAGATTTATGATATTAGCAGTGTAAAACTGCCAATATCATGAAAGGGAAAATTAAAAATGTATGTAATGTAAATAGCAAAAAATACTCAGAAGAGCATCCTGAGCAATTTTTCATTCATTCGTTTGGGTGGGTATACGTGCCCCTTTAAACATTGTTTCATTATATAGTTAGACCACCTTCTGCCTGTGTATTTTTAGATATGATTCTAATCATTCATTTAATATTATTGAATTCACGGTCACTTTGTGCAATGGACAAGGGCATTTTTAAAATTAATTTGGTTCCATGGCTCCAAAGATTTTAGGCATGCAAATTTAGACTGAAGCAGTGGGCAGAGCAAACTCTAATGGCAAATATTTTACAATGAATAAGTAAAAATGTGCAGTTATGCAGAAATGTTCTGGAAACAGATTTGTGTAGGCAGGTGATTCTATCCTTTCTCCTGCCTGAGGACAAGGCTGAAATTAACTGTGCTCCACATATATCACCTACCTATAATGCAAAGGGCTGTTGTTATCTTATTTCATGATTTTCCTTATGGAAGTCACTAATTAGTATACAAGGAACTGAATGTGTATTGACCTTTTGCCTCAATCTCTTAAAGGAGAACTAAACCCTAAAATGAATAGGGATAAAAATGGCATATTTTATATAGTGAACTTATTGCACGAGGCTAAAGTTTCAGCTTGTCAATAGCAGCAATGATCCAGGACTTCAAACTTGTCACAGGGGGTCACCATCTTGGAAAGTGTCTGTGACACTCACATGCTCAGTGGGCTCTGATTGGCTGTTGAGAAGCTAAGCTTAGGGCTCGTCACTAATTCTCCAGCAGAAAATGAGCTTCCCTGGCTGTAATATAAGCTGATGCTACAGGTTTGCTGATTATTCAATTCTGATGCTAATTGCACTGGTTTCTGTGCTGCCATGTAGTAATTATGTGTATTAATTACTAATCAGCCTTATATTGTGACAGTTCTATTCTATGTGTACTGTATATTGTGAGTGGCTCCCTAAGCTCAGTAAGTGACAGCAGCACAGAGCATGTGCAATGAATCAGCAGAAAAGAAGATGGGGAGCTACTGGGGCATCTTTGGAGACACAGATCTTTACTGCTAAAGGGCTGTGGTTGCCTTGGGCTGGTACAGAAGCACAAAACATAATGTACAACATTTCTAGCTACTTCTTTAGTTTAATAGCAAACATGGCAATAACAAATACAAATAACAAATACAAACTGGAAAATTAAAGCATAAAAACAGAAAGCAGCCAGACTGCAGAGCACATGATAGAGGGAATAAAGAGTGAAAAGGGAGAGCATGACAGAATGAGCAAGTTCTGAAAATGGGCAATAAGAGAGGAGGAGGAAAAAGGTAATGGGGATATTATAACAATAGAAGGACAGAATGGTAATGAAAGTGAAGAAGCATGAGGGATTAAGACTGTGAACATAAAATAGAAAGGGAATTAGGGAGAGCATTAGTACAAGACAGGACAGGAGATGATAGAAGGAGAAAAAAAGGAAAGGGACCACTGCAGCAGAATATTAATATGAAATAAAAAAGAGAAAAGAAAAATAATGAATGGGAAGAATTAAATATACATAATTAAAATAATATAAATGAAAGAAACACAAAAGTATAGTTGTGGTTATTGATACATGTAGAGAATACAGACATATATATATATATATATATATATATATATATATATATATATATATATATATATATATATATATATACTGTATATATACAAGTGATATGTGCATGAGTGGGGTATGATGCTGTGATTTGTGCTTTGACGGTTGGCTACAGTATGGCTGTAATGTAGGGGGTGAACTGATTTAGGATTGCTGACCTTTGTACATTTGAATGCTTGCCAGCAGTCTACAAATTTAATAAGGCAAACCAATCAATGTTGTTATATGGGAATAGCAATTTTTATTTACCCCCAGTGATTCATAGCACTAGAGGTAAACCCTCGGTCTTAAAGGGCTTTCCTCTGGGGTCACTGAATATGGGATCCTTATAAAAATTCATTCTACTTTCTAACATGTAAGTATCAGATTTTTATGTTTTCTCTTTAATACTGTACATATTTGAGGAGTAAAGCGAGGAGAACATATAATGGAAGTAAAGGGCAGCTGAAGCATAAAACAGGGTATAGAGAAGCAAAGATGATGGAGGGAAGCAAATAATGATAACTTCTTGTGACTTTCTAAAGCAAAGAGGGATTTAATGTATGTGCAGAAAGTTGCTATAAATCATTTGTGATCAGTGTCGGACTGGCCCGGCGGGACACCAGGAAAAAACCCGGTGGGCCCCGACCCTCATGGGCCCCGCCGGGCCAGATCCCCTCCCCCGATACTTGTTTTTTTTTTAAAAAAAAAAAAAAAAGATTTTCGCCGATGCGCAGCACAGTGTGCGCATGCGCGACTATGGGTGCCGTTTGTGCATGCACACAGAGGGGGTTGCCGTGTGCACACGCGCACTGAGGGGGCACCACGCGTCGCAGTAGAGGCACGGGGGGCCTGTAGGGGGGCCCTGGACTGGAGTCCCGGTGAGCCCCGGGCCCCCCAGTCCAACCCTGTTTGTGATAAAGACACTGCGTTACTGTAATGGAAGTCAGGTTTGAGGATACGGAGGTCATGGGCTGATGTCACTTTGTTGCATTTGAAAGATGTGTTAATTTAGTTGAATTCTTTTTGAAAATGCATTTGTAGATGTGTTAATTTAGTTGAATTCTTTTTCTTTGGTCAGCACAGACGCAGTCTTAGGGGGTTATTTATCAAAGTCTGAATTTATCTCAATATTTTCTGCTATAAACTCTGATCAAACCCACTTGGGTTTTTTACTCTTATTTATTATTGCATTTTCCTGAAAATTTGCTTTGCAGGAAAAAAAATAATTTTTCACAATTTTTTCATCCGATTTCATCGCGAATTTCACGTTTTTATTTTGGAATTTTTACCCAAAAACTTCGGGGTATTGCGCAAAAAAACCCAGCGCACATCAAAAAATCATTGGGACTTCTCCCATTGACTTATATGCAACCTCGACAGGTCTGAGATGCCGGATTTTCAGATTCCGACTTTTCCATCCTCAGGGTTTAATAAATTCTGAAAAATTTTTTAAAAGTCAGATTTTATTTAAAAAAAAAAATCACAAATTTTTTCGTGATTTTTGCATTAGGAGTTTAGTAAATAACCCCCTAAGGGTCAGGAAATAATTATTAATTGGTAAAAGCACATGGCTGCCGTAAGGACTTACATTGGTCTTGGCATCAGTGGACAATTCAGATTTGGGCAGAGCTGGCCCAAGAGCCTGTAGGACACAGTGGGGGTTATTTATAAACACTGGGCAGTAACCCATGGCAACCAATCAGATGATTGCTTTCAGTGTTCAGCCTGCAGCTGGCTGAATAAAGCTAATTACTGATTGGTTGCTATAGGTTACTACCCAGGAGCAAATTTGCCCAGTGTTTATAAATGAGCCCCAGTGTGTTGTAGATAGGTCATCTTCAAATACTCAAAAGTTCTGAAAGTGCAAGTGCTGAAGGCAACAGCTTTCCACAGAATTACAGGTCACACTTTCACTCCTAATTGTGAGATTGCCTACTCACAGACAAAGATACAAAGATACAAATTTGCCACAACATGTCCATTTCCATATACAGCCCATGGAAATTAGTGGAAAAAAGTATTTATTGAATAAAATATACACCCCAACCTCAAGGGTGGTGCATGGACATGATACCTCACTCTGCCTCATTACATATTGTGATCCTGTGTTGCTTAGGACACACACACACGGGTATGGGATCCCTTATACAGAAACCGGTTATCCAGAAAACTCCAAATTAAGAAGCCCATCTCTCATAGACTTTGATTATAATCAAATAATTCACAGTTTTAAAAAAAAAAAAATCCTTTTTCACTGTTATAGTAAAACAGTACCTTGTAGTTAATCCCAAATAAGATAAAATTAATCCTTATTAGAGGCAACACAATCCCGTCGGGTTTATTTAATGTTTAAATGATTTCTTAGTAGGCTTTAAAGTTTTGAGATTGAAATGATGTAAATACAGGTCTCATACCTGTATATGGCAACCTGGGCACGCACAATATATGAGGATGATTCAGTATAGAAAGGGGGTAGGGCTTTGGCACACCACCCAATGCTGTCCCATAACAACCTAAAAATATATATATACATATATCATAAACATGACTTAGCCATGAAGTATTATTATAGATAAACCAAGGTTAAATAAATGTTTAAACGTATAAAACATATACAGTATATCGGAAATGCTACATCTCTCTCTTCAAAAATATATAAAAAATTGACTGTAATTTTTCTGCAGTATCTACTTCATAAAAGCTTTAATGCAGCAATAAAATTACATGTGTATAACAATGTAAAATATATCAATTTTAAAGAGCAACAGCCAAGTACCATATTCTACTAATTAGAATGAAAGTGTCTCTGTATAATTCTCCAGACAGGACTAAAGAGCTGCTGGATCCAACTCAATATGCATTTATCTGGAATGCTGCATTGGGTTTAGGATTCAACTGAATTACAGCACTTTTTGAGGGGGTTATTTATCAAAATCCGAATTTAATTCGGAAATATACTCAGACCAAATCCGCATGGGTTATTTCCCGTTATTTATCAATACATTTTCCCGAAAAATTCAAGTTCAGGAAAAAACTCGAAAAAATCTTGACAATCATCGGAAAATTTGAATGGTGCGATTTGTTTGGATTTTCCTCCTGAAAAATCTTTTTTTTTTTTCTGGATTTTTGCCCAAAAACCACAAAATCTTTGGATTTTTGCATGAAACTCAGTGCAGATCAGGATATCTTGAGGACTTTACCCATTGACTTATATACAACCTCGGCAGGTCTGAGATGCCTGATTTTCAGATTTGGACTTTTTCCATCCTCGGGGTATAATAAATCCCTAAAAATTCAAAAAATTTTTTAGATTTTTTGGCATTCGCACTTTAATAAATAACCCCTTAACAGTCATTTATGGTGCTGAGGCTACTTTTAGTTATACAATTAAAAGCCCTGGCACCTAAATTATTGTGAATAATTGTAACGCAAATTCTTTTTGGGGCAGATTTATCAAGGGTCGAATTTCGAAGTATAAAAAACTTCTAAATTCGACCATCGCATAGAATCCTCCGATATTCGAATTCGAAGTTGGAGGATTTTATACATCGTACGATCGTATTCTGATCGTAGTACGATCGTATTCTGATCGTAGTACGATCGTATTCTGATCGTAGTACGATCGTACTCAGATCGTACTTCGAATCAAACTTTTCGAATGATTTTATCGTACGATCGTACGATTATCCCAAAAAATCCTTCTACTTAAAAAATCTTAGCAAAACAGCAGCTAAACAGCAATTCGGCAGGTTTATGTTGGCTAAATATTGAAGTCGAAGTTTTTTGTTTTTTGGAATGGTCGAATAGTCAGACAATTTTTAATTCTAATCAAAGTCGAAGTAAATTTGAAGCCGTAGTATACTAGGTTGAAGTATCCTATAAATTACTTTGAATTTCAAATTTTTTTACTTCGATAATTCCCTTGAATTCACTTTGACCCTTGATAAATCTGCCCCTTAATGTAAAGATCTTTTTCCACACGGTGCAGTTTATCTTAAATCTTAAACAAATGAGGTTTTCACACCCTAACATCATTGTGTACGTGCAGTTCTGAGACTGTTGGTATATACTGTTGGGACAATTTGCCTTGTAATCCCCCCTGCCTATAATACAACAGCAAACCTTCAAGTGCTGTATTACTCACCATCACATGAAAATACCAGAGCTGGTGATTGTTGCCTCAAAACGTGTGCCCGTGCTCCGTGTAATTGCCCTTGACATCAACTAGGCAGATAATTAGTGACATTTCACTGCTGAGTGTTGAGCAGAGGGAGAAGAACCAGGCGAAATACTCCAAATTATTACGTTTGACTTAAGCCTAAAGCTGATACTGCAGGATAGATCTGTCTGTCCAGCCTCACGTTCACAACAGCAAAAGGAAAAAGTGTAATGGGAAAAATATTACTGAAGCAACATTTCATTGTACACTAAATACATTCTGTGATTGTCTTATATAAGTCTCAACGTCATGCTGTATTAGGGACAGAATACCCTTAGGGCAGAGACACACAAGGAGATGACTGGTGAAAATAACCATGAAGCCAAGACTTTCCCATTTACATTCATAAAACATTTTCAATAGCATTAAAGTTGTTTGCAGGGCCGGATTTACATAGCAGTCGCCCCTAGGCCCACTGCCGTTTGTCCCCCCTGTCCCCTACCCTTTATTCATGCAAATTTTCATGGAGATTGTATCTCCTGTGCATCCCCAGTGTTTTTGAACCAATGTGGGTGTGGTTGGGCAGCATGCCGCCCCCCTAAAATCCTGCCACCCTAGGCCCGGGCCTAGGTGGCCTTCCCACAAATCCAGGCCTGGTTGTTTGTAAATGTAATTGCTGCTGAAATCAGTATTTGTCTGTTGGCCCTTATTGCCCCGCTAGTTCTAACTTTTGAAACAATGGTTGTTCACCTTCCAAAAACTTTTTCTTTCACTGGGCAACAATGATATTTTTTGATTTACATCACAAAAAAAAATCAAGAACAAATTCTTCCTACATTGCTATTAGGGATGCACCAAATCCACTATATTGGATTCGGAATTCTTCACTAAGGATTCGGGCAAATACCGAACCGAATCCTAATTTGCACATGCAAATTAGCGGTGGGAAGGGGAAAACATTTTTTACTTCCTTGTTTTGTGACAAAAAGTCATGCGATTTCCCTCTCCGCCCCTTATTTACATATGCAAATTAGGATTCGGATTCGGTTTGGTTGGACAGAAGGATTCGGCTGGATTCTGTCATGATTTTAATGATTTCGTTTTTATTTCTAATTTACACTGTTTACACTGCAAATAATTCAATCTATCTTATAAAATTTCATTCCTTAACCAATACGTGTATTATTTTTTAGTTGTAATATTGGTGTGTAGGTGCATCACAGGTCATTTTGCCTGGTCATGTGCTTTCAGAAAAAGACAGCTTTCTGGCAGGCTGTTGTTTCTCCTACTCAATGTAACTTAATCTGTCTCAGTGGGACCTGGATTTTACTATTGAGTGCTGTTCTTAGATCTACCAGGCAGCTGTTATCTTGTGTTATGGAGCTGTTATCTGGTTACCTTCCCATTGTTCTGTTGTTTGCAGGGCCGTTCCTGCCATGAGGCAAGGTGAGCACCTTGCCTCAGACGGTAGTGAACGGGCAGTTACAAGGGGCGGCAAAAATCTGCCTCCTGTAACTTTAAGAGCCGAATTTTTCGTTTTTTGAACCGGAAATTCGACTCTGCTAGTGCAGAAAGCGCAGTAGGCACTCGTTGCGCTATCGATGCAGCCCCTTTTCACCCGCTTCAATGCTAAACTTTTAAGAGCGGAGCACGAGAGGGGGGCAGCATCGGGGTTGCTGCTTCAGCCCACGGATCTCCCCTGGCTGCTGGGGGGGATGATATCACTCCAACTTGCAGTAAAGAGTGACTGAAGTTTATTAGTGCACAAGTCACATGACTGGGGGAAGCTAGGAAACTGACAATATGTCTAGTCCCATGTCGTGTTACAAAATTAATTATAAAAAAATCTGTTTGCTCTTTTGAGAATTGGATTTCAGTGCAGAATTCTGCTGGAGCAGCACTATTAACAGATGCGTTTTGAAAAAAATCTTTTTTTTCCATGACAGTATCCCTTTAATGTAGCAGAACCCGGGGCCAGGTGGATGCTTGCACTGTGAGGTTTCCTTTAACCAGAAATGTGACTTTGAAGCAGTCTGAAATGGGTTGGCAGATGAGCCTCCTAAGCAGAGATCTGGGTGCCCCGTTGTGCTATGAATAGAATTTCATTGAGGGCAGATGTTACATTTCTGTGCACATGGCACTTTAATGGCACATGATTAATGAAACTGCCACGCTTAAGTAGTAAAGCTCTACAGAGTGCGCATTGATGGTGACAGACCAACGGCCTGTGTTTTGGAACAGGAAACAAGTGGCTAATCAACACACAGAAATCCTTTATGTGACAGAGCTAAGAGCCCCATTATCCAAGCTGCCATTATATTGAGTAGATTGGCACAGCAGTATATGATCTGTAGATGAAAACTCAAGTGTATGAGGTTACTTGAGAGTATGCTAAGCGATTTTAAAAGTTATTTGTAAATGCCGTTGGAAGCAGTATCTGTCTGCCTGTTTATAGTTTCTGCACTGCTGGTTCTGACTCTTGAAACAGTGTAGCAGACGCAGTTAATTAACAGACCTGATCTAGAAAACAGAATGGAATAAACAAGCACTGCAGTGACTTTTAGACTCAACGGAAATGTGTAATTCGTGTATATTGCAGCATTACTTAGGATTACATTACAAAAACACAGTTTGGAGAAGTGGAGATACCTTTTAAAGGAGAAGGAAAGGCATATTTCATTGGGGATGCCACCCCCAAGTGATTGTATATACTTACCTGACACCCAAGCAGGTGATCCTATCAGTAGAAAACTGCACCGGTCCAAGGATTCTTCCAGTGAGCACCACGGAGCAATCGGCTTCCTTCTTCTTCTTTCTCCAAAGTTCCCGGGGCAGATGCATGCGCGGTAGAAAGAAATAGCCGACATCTTCGTTAAAGTTTGGCTTTTCGCGCTACGCGAAGAAAGAAGAACCTGGAAGAAGATTTGTCTGTGGTGCTCACTGGAATAACCCCGGGCAGGTGCAGTTTTCTCCTGATAGAAACACCGCCCCAGGGTGTCAGGTAAGTATATACATAACTTTTGGCACCCCCAAGTAAAGAATGCCTTTCCTTCTCCTTTAACAGTGTGGTTCACCTTACAATTAAGTTTTAGTATGGTGTAGACATTGATATTCTGAGACCTGCAGTCTCGGTTTTGTACTGATATTTCCCAAGTTTCTCTTTGATCTGCTGCACTGAACAGCCAGCAAAAAATACAAAGTTTCTAATTTAATTGGCTCTTGGGAGAGAGCCCAGAACACATACTTAACATACTTTTGTAACAGTTTTAGATAAGATAAGAACGAAGACTCATAGCTTAAAGGGCAATTCACCTTCATTAGCAAAACTGTAACAACATAAAAAAACCATAGAAACGTGTACAAACTTTTATAACCTACAACATTTTGTAAAATGGTAATTAGGGGGTGTGACCACAAAAATGGAAGTGGTCAAAAAAATCTTTTTTGTCCCTTTTTCTGTTTCCAAAATGTTGGGAGGTATGCTAGCCACCAAAGAAAAAACACTGGAAATAGGGGTGTATGAGGTACCATTGAAAGCGGTTTCTATATCTCTATCTAGTTAAATAAATATTTTTTTTCCTTGCACCACAGTGTTATGGCTCTGAAGTTGTAAGTTTCACGTGTATCTTGTGCTCTTCCTCCTTCAGAGAATTCATGGAAACACCCTGTTTGGCATCATCAGGCAGTTTAGGGGGGTCTGGAAGGAATTTGCCCTTTCACTGCCAGTTTAAAGGAGAAGGAAACCCTCTGGGCGCAAAACCCCTCCCCCTCCCCTGTGTTGCCCCCCCTGGCCTATCTGTCCCCCTGGGCAAATGCCCCTAACTTGTTACTCACCCCTCTGCGCAGGTCCTGTCCATGGAGTTCACAGAGCGCCATCTTCTCCCACGCAGTGCAGTAGGAACATTTACCGGTACGGATCTACTGCTCATGCGCCGAATGTCACAAAGTTTTCCGATTTCACTTCGTGACATTCGGCGCATGCGCAGTAGATCCGTACCTGTAAATGTTCCTACTGCGCATGCGCCAGAAGACGACGGTCAAAGCAGGAAGAAGACCACGTGGGAGAAGATGGCGACTGTGAACTCCGTGGACAGGACCTGCGCAGAGGGGTGAGTAACAAGTTAGGGGCATTTGCCCAGGGGGACAGGTAGGCCAGGGGGGAGGAAGGAGGGGGGCAACACAGGAGAGGGGTTTTGCGCCCAGGGTCTTTCCTTCTCCTTTAACATTTACAGTTGCATGGAAAACTGAGAACATGGGGTCTATCTTTGAGTACATGTGGGCTATACAAAGAGATTCCCCATATACAAGTGTAAGGGATAGAGGAAAGTGGTTTCTTGTGGTATGGTGAGAGGGGTTGTCATTGCCAGGCTATAACTTACATGGCTAGTGCCTTTAACTGGCTAGTGCCTTTAACTGTTAAATCTTTTGTCAGGTTATATCTATATGTACCTTAGTCTGCACAATTTACATTTTTTTCCTTTTGTAACAAGGGGTAAATCTTACCAAAATGCAGTGCAAGAGCCTCATGTATTCTCAGATACCCCTTTATAAATTTATAATAACACTTTGGGAAAGGCTTGATCAGCGGAGCCAGACACACAAACACGAGATGAGCTTCGTTCATAAATCCAGTTCTCGGCAACTTAACACTCCCCAGTCTCTGGGAAAGATTTCTGTTTGCTTGTGGGGACGGTTCAGTTCACAAAATGCCACTTACTCTGAACTTGCCAAGATGATAGTATTACTCTCCTGAGGGATTTTCTGGCCCACTCCTTCCTCCCTGCAGCTCAGCACACTACACATTTGATAAAGTATTAAGATAGATTTTAGTTCTCTCTACAGTGGAGCAAAGATATTGAATCCATGTGAAACTAGCCCAGCACATCATTGACATTAAAGGGGACCCGTTACCCAAAGAAATTTATTTAAAATCCTATTTTATCACATTAGTCAAGCAAAATGAACTTTAATTACACAATATAAATTATTTGAATCTTGTTTCCATAAGTCTGGGATTTCAAAATTATAGCAAGCAGGCAGGAGCCATTTTGTGGACACTGTTATTAAGACAAGTCTTGTATCATCTCAGAATCTTATTTGTGCACCAGAATGGGGGACCTGATGTCCATCCCCATGTCCTGGAGACACAATTAAATGGTTAAGAGAACGGGGGAATGTGGGGAGAGCAGTGACATCTAGGAAGTTCTGAATGGAAAGTGAAAGTAATTGTCTGCCCCGCCTCTATGCCATTGGCATAGAGGAGGGGCAGACAATATTTGATTGACAGCTGAGATTTTTAAATGAGCTTACAACAGCTATGAATGCTTTAATAAAAAATAGAAATTGGATTTCATGTTTAATTTGAAAAGTCAATCTTCAAAATAAGTCTGCACGCACTCCTGCAACCATGGATTTTGAAGATTGATTTTGCCTAAGATACGGGTTCGGGGCACGGCACCCGGGCCATCCGGCTAACTTGGTGAGTGAAAAGCTCTTTGGCTGTTTTCTACCATTCAAAGTAACTCGAGTGACGGGCCTGGGGTTATGACACCCAGGTCAGATTTTTCCGCTTGGTAAGGATTACCCAGTGGTTTATATCGATATAATTATTCAATTGTTTGAGCAATTAATGGGGATTTTACCCGCAAGTTTAAAAGTGGTTTTGCTCTATGTATATAAAATAATTAGTCCAGAAGAGATTGGAGCCGGCATTTTCTTTCTTCCTTTTTAATTTGAAAAGGACTTTTATTATACAGATTTTTGTGTCTGGGTGACAGGTCCACTTTAAATCTCCTTCTCTTATTCTGATCTTATAGCACTGTGCTCTTATATGGACAAATAGCAGCACACAGACATTATACTTAATACTTGACCGTTCCGTATGCAACTTAATGCACAACTGCTCCTGAATTAAGGCTACCAGATCACTTGAAAATAATAACTGAGCTGAATTTAAAGATTTGAACAATGTGAAAAAAATTTGGAGGAATAAATTGGGCACGTGTGTTTACAATCCAGGTAGAAATACGCTCCATAAATTGCATGTGCGTGTGTCCATGATTTTTCAATTAATCTGGTAGCCTTAAAGTGAAATTCTCCCTTCATTTACTGCTGTGGATAGGAATTGTCAGACGGTCCCTAACTGCTTTGCAGGGAAACAATTATACTTATGAACAGCAGAGGGAGCCCCCGCCTTACTTCCCAGCCATGCAGAACTCAAGCAGCTTTGTTTGTTTCCCTGTAGAGCATTCGGCGACTGTGTAGAGATTTGTATTGGATTTTATTTTTGCCTTTACATCCCCTTTACTGTTACCAACTCCAGCTGCAGGGACAAAGATCATGGAGCCAGATTTAAACAGATAAACTGGGATTTTATTTGGAGGATAATTTTGCTGCAGCCATTGATACTGCATAGTTGGAGAAAGTTTGTATTAAACAATACAAAAACTATCAGCTCCACATTAGATTACATGACAACACAGGACCCAGTGCAGTCTGCTTATTCTGATTATTGATCAGTCTTGCTGTATCGGGCTGTTTCGACTATGGCGGAAATTATTTTACTTGTGCTGTTTTGATAATTTATGACGATTCCTAAGCAGCCCAGACCACACTGAGCATGTGCACAGTCTTAAGCAGGGGCGTAACTATAGAGGAAGCAGACCCTGCGGTTGCAGGGGGGCCCAGGAGTGTAGGGGGCCCAGTGAGACCCTAATTAATTAGCAATTTTAATATATCTTGGTAAAATAGGCCAGCTTATAAATATTTTGGGGCCCTAAATTGAATTTGCTATGGGGCCCAGTAACAACTAGTTACGCCACTGGTCTTAAGGTGGCCATAGACTCAAAGATCCGCTCATTTGGCGACATCGGCAAACAAGCGGATCTTTCCCCGATATGCAACTAACGGCATGGCTATATCGGGGGTAATTCAATCGTATGGCCGAACGATCGAATTACGATGCGCCAAGGGGCTCCGACGGGTCGGTCGGTTTAAAATCAAACCTTCGCGATCGATATCGTGGCCAGATATCGATCGGGAAGACCCGTCGGAAGCCCCCATACACGGGCAGATAAGCTGTCAAATCGGTCCAAACGACCAATATCGTTAGTTTTATCTGCCCGTGTATGGCCACCATTAGTCTTGCAAAGATGTATAACAAAGTTACAAGATGGTGACTCCCTGTGGCCAACTTTGAAAGCATAAATCATTTGTTTGATTAGGCTTGTGGTGCAGTAAGTTCATGTTTATGTTTAGTATACAAAATAAAGCATTTCTTGCCTTATTCTATTTTAGACTTTAGTTTCCCTTTAAAGAGGAGTTAACCTTTAGTATGATGCAGAGAGGGATATTCTGAGACAATTTGAAATTACTTTTCATGTTTTATGATTTGTGGTTTTTGAGTTATTTAGCTTTATATTCAGACACTCTCCAGTATGCACTTTCAGCCGTCTGGTTGCTAGGGTCCAAATTACCTTTGTAACCATGAACTGATTTGAATAAGAAACTGAAATAAAAATAGGAGAGGCCTACATAGGAGTAATACAAAAGCAGCAATAACAATACATTTTTAGCCTTATAGAACAAGAAAAAAGCCAATTAATTAAAAAATAATATAAAAAAATAAATAATGAAGACCAGTTGAAAAGTTTCTTAGCTTTGGCCATTCAATAACATACATTACTTAATGTAAAGGTGAACCACCCCTTTAATTCAGGGACAGTTGTGCAATAGGTCATTATGTTGAAGTATAAAACATACACATTTGTATTTTTTTTAAATGGATTAATTAATTCATCCCTCTTTAAAAAGGGTTATATAAATCATACATTGTTATATTCGTTTCTCCTTACTTTCTCTTGCCCTTCACTTTTTTTTCAACCTGTCTTGGTCCCTCTGTACCATTTATTGTGTTCCTTTCTGCTGGTTTTGGTGATTGTCCCCTCTTCATTTTGCCTTTTGTGTATGTCTCCCCTTCTGTTTTTCTTGCCCCAGTTCTCTTTTACCTGTTCCTTCTCCTCATTCCTGCCTTTTCCCCAATAACCCACTATCTTTCTCTTTACTTTCCTACATTTTTTTCCCACCAGAAGCCAATTAAAAAGATTGTTGAAGATCCACATAGAGACTTTATTACGTGGTTGCAATATAGAAATTAAGCTGTAGAACGAACATTTTGAGGAACACATTCTGTACGCTAAAACTTTCCTAGAAACGTCCCCACTGTATTAAAGGGATACTGTCATGGGAAAAAAAAAAATTCAAAATCAATCAGTTAATAGTGCTGCTTCAGCAGAATGCTGCACTGAAATCCATTTCTCAAAAGAGCAAACAGATTTTTTTATATTCAATTTTGAAATCTGACATGGGGCTAGACATTTTGTCAATTTCCCAGCTGCCCCATGTCATGTGACTCGTGCCTGCACTTTAGGAGAGAAATGCTTTCTGGCAGGCTGATGTTTTTCCTTCTCAATGTAACTGAATGTGTCTCAGTGGGACATGGGTTTTTACTATTGAGTGTTGTTCTTAGATCTACCAGGCAGCTGTTATCTTGTGTTAGGGAGCTGCTATCTGGTTACCTTCCCATTGTTCTTTTGTTTGGCTGCTGGGGTAGAAAGGGAGGGTGTGATATCACTCCAACTTGCAGTACAGCAGTAAAGAGTGATTGAAGTTTATTAGAGCACAAGTCACATGACTTGGGGCAGCTGGGAAATTGACAATATGTCTAGCCCCATGTCAGATTTCAAAATTGAATATAAAAAAAATCTGTTTGCTCTTTTGAGAAATGGATTTCAGTGCAGAATTCTGCTGGAGCAGCACTATTAACTGATTCATTTTGAAAAAATTTTTTCCCATGACAGTATCCCTTTAATGACAAATTTGTAGATCATGAGCTGGGAAATGGGCAGTTTTCAGAATGCCGTAAAACTATGGCCGCAAACTGCATGTGGGTGTTATTACCCCATTTTTACAGGAATATAAAGTGAAAAAAGAGATGCTTTTCACTCAGTCAGAATTTGGGAAGAGTAAAGGCAACCAATAAATGGAAAGCCAACATAAATATGTGTCAGGGACAGGGAAATTATACTTCTTTATCCTTTGGTGGATATTATTTTAATGTATACATCTTGTGTTTTTTTGAGGCAGGAGGTATTTTGTATTTCAAAGATAAATAAAACAAATAATCCATGCAGGTAATAATCTGTTAGGAACCCATTGTAATCTGCAGAGCATCCTTCCATTTGGAGTTGTGATGACTTTATGTGTCATGCCTGAGTTCCCATCTCTGTCACTACACCCAGCACTATTAGAGCAAACTCTCCAGTTCCATTAGTGTCAGTGTAAAGCTGTCAGAATAATGCAATCACCACAACAAATAGCCCGATGGCACGCATGTACTGCTCCTCTACAACCATTTGCTACGCTGGAGAGAGTATTTCAACTAAAACCCTTGAAATAGATGAGGTTTTAACAAAATCCCTTTTTGAACACAGCTGAAATTGACTGAACCATCAACACTTACCCTTTAGTCTACCATTCTCAACTTTAGCTCTTTAGCTTTGGGACCATGCAAGAGAATAAGGCAGTTGAAGCCTATAGCAAGAGTCATTCAATAGCTCTTTTACCATTAAGCACCCAGATTTTTACTTAAAAGAACAGTAACACCAACAAATCTTTTAAAGTAATGCAAATATAATATACTGTTGTGCTGCACTGGTAAAACTAGTGTGTTTGCTTCAGAAACTCTACAATAGTTTATATAAACAAGCTGCTTTGTGGCCATGGGGGCAGCCATTCAAAGATGAAAAAGGAGAAAAAACACAGGATACATAGCAGATAACAGATCAGCTCTGTAGTATACAATGGAATTTTACAGAACTTATCTATTATCCATTGTGTAGCCTGTGCTTGAATGGCTGCCTCCATGGCTACACAGCAGCTTGTTTATATAAACTATAGTAGTACTTATCTGTTATCTACTGTGTATCCTGTGCTTGAATGGCTGCCTCCATGGCTACACAGCAGCTTGTTTATATAAACTATAGTAGTACTTATCTGTTATCAACTGTGTATCCTGTGCTTGAATGGCTGCCCCCATGGCTACACAGCAGCTTGTTTATATAAACTATAGTAGTACTTATCTGTTATCTACTGTGTATCCTGTGCTTGAATGGCTGCCCCCTTGGCTACACAGCAGTTTGTTTATATAAACTATAGTAGTACTTATCTGTTATCTACTGTGTATCATGTGCTTGAATGGCTGTCCCCATGGCTACATAGCAGCTTGTTTATATAAACTATAGTAGTACTTATCTGTTATCTACTGTGTATCCTGTGCTTGAATGGCTGCCCCCATGGCTACACAGCAGCTTTTTTATATAAAGTATAGTAGTACTTATCTGTTATCTACTGTGTATCCTGTGCTTGAATGGCTGCACCCATGGCTACACAGCAGCTTGTTTATATAAACTATAGTAGTACTTATCTGTTATCTACTGTGTATCCTGTGCTTGAATGGCTGCCCCCATGGCTACACAGCAGCTTGTTTATATAAACTATAGTAGTACTTATCTGTTATCTACTGTGTATCCTGTGCTTGAATGGCTGCCCCCATGGCTACAAAGCAGCTTGTTTATATAAACTATAGTAGTACTTATCTGTTATCTACCGTGTATCCTGTGCTTGAATGGCTGCCCCCATGGCTACACAGCAGCTTGTTTATATAAACTATAGTAGTACTTATCTGTTATCTACTGTGTATCCTGTGCTTGAATGGCTGCCCCCATGGCTACACAGCAGCTTGTTTATATAAACTATAGTAGTACTTATCTGTTATCTACTGTGTATCCTGTGCTTGAATGGCTGCCCCCATGGCTACACAGCAGCTTGTTTATATAAACTATAGTAGTATTTATCTGTTATCTACTGTGTATCCTGTGCTTGAATGGCTGCACCCATGGCTACACAGCAGCTTGTTTATATAAACTATAGTAGTTCTTATCTGTTATCTACTGTGTATCCTGTGCTTGAATGGCTGCACCCATGGCTACATAGCAGCTTGTTTATATAAACTATAGTAGTACTTATCTGTTATCTACTGTGTATCCGTGCTTGAATGGCTGCCCCCATGGCTACACAGCAGCTTGTTTATATAAACTATAGTAGGGTTCTGAAGCAAGCACACCAGTATTATTATTACATGCTAAAAGTATATTATATAATCATTCCTTAAAGACACTTTCAGTTTTTGGTGTTACTGTTCGTTTAACTTTTAAAAATGATGTTCCCTCATATACAGAATTTAAATTATTGCTCAAATATAGCACCTCTATAGTTTTATCAGTGTTTTGTGTCTTTATCCTGTTGCCTTAAGGGAACCATACAATATTTTGAGCATATATTCAATCTTAACGGAGGAATTAAATAAGTCATGGACAATGGTGGTGTCTTCAGTTTATTTCTGCACATAAAAGGCGAATGATTGGCCATCAAATGCTTAAATAACAAAGTAAAGCAGACTTTACAGACTAGTTTGGGGCGTGCCACATACAATTTCTTTTTTAGACAAGTGGGTTTCATGACCTGGAGGCCGTTGGCCTTGTGCCTTTATATGGTCATGGCACTCCTCTGTGACATAATATCCTTATATTTCACAATAGGGGCTCATATATTCACTATATATAATACAGGTAATTGCTGATCTTTTTGACAGAGATACATTCCACTCCAGTTAAGGAGAACTAAAGTTGGTATGAATACCAGACATCTCTAATTGCGCATTGGCCAAATATGGAGTCCCCTTACAGAAGAAGACTGAAGACCCGGAAGATGGAGCCCAAAAGCTCTGTTGCACCACTCTGCATAAATAAGTGAGCATGCTGAACAAGTGTCTTCAATTATCTGTAATAATAGTAGCTATCCTCCACTGATAAAAGGAAAATATAATGTATTTCCATCTTCATATAAGAAATGATATTGGGGTTTGGAGTTCTCTTGTATAAAGGCTGAGGTTTATTGTGTGGTAATTTGGATAGATTTTTGTGGCTAAATAAAAAGTATCAGTTTATCATTCAGCCTGGACAACATAATACGTCTGACCTTTCTTTCTCAGTTGTGGTATATTTATATTTCTGTGCAGCTAAGAGGTGTTAAAGCCTTGAACAAACATCTTTTCACATTGATATTCAAATTCTGCTGCATCCTGGGAGCCCATCTGTCGAGCTCAGCTCTTACATATTCACAGGCTCCCTTTATTTTAACCTCTAGTTGCTCTCTATCTTCTGGAGGTTTCAACTTCTGATTTAAATGTGCATGCATTACACCAATACTAAATTTCTATTTAACACAACCCAGCCTCCCTCTTTCCAATTCCTTCTCGAGTCCTTTTTTTCTTCTCTCAGCTTCATCTTCAAACCATAATCTGGGAACTCTCTGCTTTATAGTTTAAACTTTGAACACTTTGCCGAGACAGCCTTAAGCTGACCATACGTTTAAAGATCTGCCACTCCTACATGGGCAGATGGAAAGATATGATTGTTGGCCTAGAAGTGGTCATATGGGCACATGAACCTGCCAATGCAGTCCCTACTTCCAGTGGGATTTTTAAGTTGATTTTCAGCCAGATGGAAGTTCCAAGTGCCCAATAGACAAACCAAGTTCCTGCCCCAGCAGGTAGAAACCCATGTAAATACGGAGAGAACATACAAACCCCTTAAAGATAGTGCCAAGGTCAGAATCAAAACAGAATCTGCTTGCGTCAACATTATCGCTAAAACCTGTTGTTGGACATTTAAATCCTATATGTTCTTCTAGAAGAGGGCCCTATGTATTGTCTGAAATCTCAAGGTGTATGATGAAGAAATGACTGCTAGTAAAAAGCTTTGGGTTGGGCTAAGATAGGCAAATTTTTTCACTTGGATTCATTCATGCATTTGGGCCTTTAATTGTTGCAGGCATGCATGTCTTACAGACATACAGAAACGTATTTAAAATATTCACAAATCGAGGTCAGAATGCAGTATCACATTGTATGATTTTCCTTCATTCCTTAGCTCAGTTGCGTGGAAATGATTGGAAAAGGCACTTCAAGACTTGTTTCTGAGAAATCCATAAATAGGTTCTGCTCACATTTTGATCATCAAGAACAAGGCTGTGAACGATATATATAGGCTACATGATTTTCTCTTTCACACCATGCAAAGAATTTTCATGAAGTGTTCCTAGGAAATACCTTTGTCATGACAGCTCTGTATATATTCTTAATCAGATTGTTTTTTAACACAGCTTCTCCAACAAAATGTTTTCATATATAAATAAGGAATCTCTTGGGTTGTGAATGCTTAAATCCACAGCAGGGCTGTACAGTACAAAAACTATCCTTCTCAAAGACACTGAGAAAGATCTCCTTAAACTACAATGGCAACAAGGCCACCTATTTATAGTGACTAAAGTTGGCCACACATTGACCAACCACTGAGCTATATAGTCAGGCATCTCACAATTTATTTGGTTAGCCACAAGAAAGGTCAAACAGTACTCATATTTGACGTGTGACCTAGTCATATAGTAGGAGGCTGATAACCCAATGCACATGTCAGTGGAGGTCATCAGCCAATCAGATTAAAATGAATAAATTGTATGCAGCCACCTTGTTGACTTTGGAGGTTGTCCCACTTGACCAAAGTACCCATTGTAATAAGGACCTCATAATTACGGATAAAGACAAATGCGCACTGACACAGATTTAAAAAAAAATTACTTTGTGCTTAAATACATTTTTGAGTTACATTACACATGAAAAACTTTATTTGATTATGAAAAGCACAGCACATGAACTTATTGAAGGACATTGTTGCTCCAGGATAGACTGTAGTTGTTGTGTAGGAGTTGCCAGGGTTTGGTATAAAGAACATTAATGCTACATGAGTTGTGTGGACTACAAATGTCATATTGGATCTATTGACTTCATTGCATCGTATAGTTGAGGTATTGCAAGACCGCACTTGTAAATGTGATTCACCAAGGCAATGCAATGCATATAAAAAGGAAACCTGATTCTCGAAGACCCAACAAATGAGACAGACATCTGATGTATTTGTTTAGTTGGGATCTATTCAATTGCTACAGTTGGCAATGCCTGTTCCACCAAAGCAAGCCTTGAGAATGTCAGCTAAGAGAGCATTTCACTCATGACTGAATACATGTATTAGAAGACAAATCCCATTCACCTTTATCTCATACAGAAGCTTGAAACTTATTAGAAAACAACGCTTCTGGCAGTGCTAGGTCTCTAGATGACATTCACATCAACCAACAAGCACATGTATAGGCACTTAGCAAGTCCCATGCAACTTGGGAACAGCATGCTTTTGTCTCTACTGGCAGATGCCCAGCCTCAGAAAGTGATATAATTAGATTGGTATGTGAGCTCTTTATTCGGAAGCAACTAAAATAGAGCCCAGTGCCACAAAGTTCTCTCTAGCTCTTCGGTCAATGCAGCATTTCGACCCTTTTACATTATGTTGATTTATGTGAGCTTAGTAGCTCAGTGGTTAGCACTGCAACTTTAATGCATTGGACTCCTGATTTTTAACCAGAGTAATTAGTATGGAGCTATATCTGGGTGGGTTTCCTTTGGGCACCCTGGTTATATATACATGCAAGTACAGTTGGGTAAATCCCCCTCCCCAGCTGATCTCTTACCTTCAACCAGGCAAGGGGGATGCAGGCTGCTCTGGTGCTGGGCAATTAGGGGGACGTGGGGGTAGTGGGCAAAGGCCAGTGTAGACAGGTTGAAAATTGCAGGGGGGCCTGCACACTGTAGCTACACCACTGTGCAAGTATATACAATAAACCAAAACTGAATTTGGCTTAAAGGAGAAACAAACACCTTATTAAAAAAAAAACTACCCCACATAGACCCCCTCCCTCCTCTCCCCCAGCCTAGCTGCTACCCTGGGCAAATGCCCTAACTTTTTACTTACCCCTCGGTTTAGATTCAGGGATTGGGGTTCACAGCAGCCATCTTCCGGGTGTTTGTGTCTTCTTCCAGGCGATTCGGCAATTTCCGGCAATTTGCTCATGTGCATTTGTCGCGAACCGGGAAATTGCTCCAACTGCGCATGCGGCGCCGCGCCGGTCTCGTTGTCCGATTACCAAAGACCCAGAAGATGGCTGCCGTGAACTCTTCATTATACATTTTACACAGGGACTAAGTTTTACCTGCAACTTACTTGCTTTCAAGGTTAAAACTCCCAAACATGGTTGCCTTTTTATTGGCCACCACTGGGATCACCTGACTAAAGCTGGAAATGGTGGGAGCTATAACATGGAGCTGGCCACTGCTCCTGTATAAACTATAGCAAACGAGGGAAAGCTGTGCTCACCACTAATTTTAATAACATTTAAGTGGAGGTGCAATGAGAGTGTGACCACAAAATACATATAGACCAGGGATCCCCAAACTTTAGAACCCATGAGCAACATTCAGAAGTAAAGGCGTTGGGTTGCAACACTAGCATGAAAAATGTTCCTGGGGTGCCAAATAAGGGCTGTGATTGGCCATTTAGTAGCCCCTATGTGGATTATCAGCCTACAGAAGACTCTGTTTGGCAGCACACCTGGGGGCACATTAACTATGGGTCGAATATCGAGGGTTAATTAACCCTCAATATTCGACCATCTAAATTAAATCCTTTGACTTTCGAATATCGAAGTCAAAGGATTTACCGCAATTCGTTCGATCGAACTATCGAATAGTCGAACGATTTTTAGTTCGAATCGTTCGATTTGAAGTCGTAGTCGAAGTAGCCAATTCGATGGTTGAAGTAACCAAAAAAAACTTCGAAATTCTAAGTATTTTTCCGTCTAATCCTTAACTTCACTAATGTGCCCCCTGACTTTTATGCCACCAAAACTTGCCTCCAAGCCAGGAATTCAAAAATAAACTCCTGCTTTGAGGCCACTGGGGGCAACATCCAAGGGGTTGGAGAGCAACATGTTACTCACGAGCTACTGGTTGGTGATCACTGATATAGACAAATACAAGAGGTCCTCTGGACTCAACCCATTATCAATGTATTTAGGACATTGAGACATTTTGTGCCTTACAATACTAAAAAAATGTCTTACCCTTTAAACAAAACAGGGTTTGTTTGTCCATAAATTTTAATATATATCAGCTGGCCTGACTCCTGAAACTGTATCAAAAGGAAATTAGAATATTTTCCTTTTGAATGAGAACCAGTGTAGAAAGGGACACTTACTTGAATGTGAGGAGTTATACCTTGTGCCAAAGAAATAAACACCCTTAGATTTGAACATGAACCATTACACTTTTCTGTTTTTCACCTTTGCTACAGACCTGTATGAAGTGCAGCCTGTTTGGCCCAGAATGTGGAAGCTTGTGCATTACGTATAATATTGGAGATTAAGTTATTCTTTTGCATAGTGTAACCCTTTGTGATGAAACATTTACAGTTTTCAAAACATGTATTAAAGGCTGAGATAGAATATAAAATATGCAGTATAAAGATGTAATGATCTGGTGTGAAGTCCCAGCGCTGTCACTCTCCTAACCCTTCTTGGTCCAGTTTGGACCATGTTCTCAAGATTTTACTTGAAAATGTGCCAAGTTGCTAAGAACTTAATCCCCTTTCTCTCTGTTAAGACAGCTAGCACTTATTAAACCTATTCCTCACGGTGCTCCATGGATCTTTGATTGTGGAACGGCTTTGATCAGCACTGACCTGAAATTCAAAAAAAAATCTGCTTCAAAGTCTCTCTTGGTGATATAATAATTCAACAATGGAAAAACTAAAACTTTGGAACCCTCTAACATCTAACAGCATCAAGTATAAGCCGAGTTTTTCAGCATCTACAATCTGCTAAAAAAGTCTACCTCGGCTTATACTCGAGTCAGTGGGCAGTAGCTGAGATTGCAGTCACTTTAAATCATTCCAATACCAACAGTTTGCTTGGGGAGAGACTGCAATATCACACAGCGCCCTCTGTTGGTTATATGAAAGAATAACAGTGACTGCAATTTCACACAGCGCCCTCTGTTGGGTATATGAAAGAATAACAGTGCGCCCTCTGTTGTTAATATGAAAGAATAACAGTGACTTCAATATCACACAGCGCCATCTGTTGGTTATATGAAAGAATAACCGTGCGCCTTCTGTTGGTTATAGGAAAGATTAACAGTGACTGCAATATCACACAGCGCCCTCTGTTGGTTATATGGAAGAATAACAGTGACTGCAATATCACACAGCACCCTCTGTTGGTTATATGAAAGAATAACAGTGACTGCAATATTACACAGCACCCTTTGTTGGTTATATGAAGGATTAACAGTGATGGCAATATCACACAGCACCCGCTGCTCATGGTAGTGGGACATTGGGACAATGCACACAGTAATCCGTTTGGCAATTCTCTGTCACCATCAACTTTGCAAAGAAGTCCGGTTGATCTCTGGGGGGGTCGCTTTGGCGGAATGTGCGCTGCTGGGAGACAGGGCTGTAGTTGTGTCTAGGCTTATACTCAAGTCAATAAGTTTTCCCAGTTTTCGTAGGTAAAATTAGGTGCCTCGGCTTATACTCAGGTCGGCTTATACTCGAGTATATACGGTAATTCTTTCTTTGTAATCTAATTTCTGGAAAAGAATGAGCCTCGTTGGTGGGAGAGGGATTCTTGAAGATTTATGTCCCATTCAGTGAGTGCAGGCAGTGCCCATGTTATTGTATGAATAGCTCTACACCTTTTCTGCTATAACAACAGATATTGGCATTTCAGTTAAGGGTATACATTATGATTGCACATAGATTTCTTCATGTTCGGATGAACACACTCAAGGGAGATGTACTGAAACATTTATGAATCATATTGTGCCTTATTGCTACGTCTGCGTGCTCCAGTGATTACCTGCCCAGGTGTAAATACTAAATGATAAAACAGCTATAGTTGTATTTCTAAAGCTTTTGCTACAACACATGCATAAATAGAAATAAACTTTACTTGGTTATTGTGGGATCTTATCCTGCATGCTCAGCGTTTGTAGTTTATCTTGTAACATTCAACCTTTCAATTCTTAATCTTTCATGAAGGTAATGACGTAGAATTGTCCTGGACAATGTACAAGATATGCTCAATGGACATCTCTCTGTAATTAGGTGATACTGAGTCAACAGCTCAGACGCTATGGGCAATTTGTAGCTCCACAGATTTGTGCACTCATCATGTAACTGATTAGCAAATACCATTAATTCTCCATAAAAACTAGCAGTTCAAACCTACTGCACACATACATGCGCTCTTACTTGGTCGGTCTCTTTTTTCAGGCACTTCTTTTCTCTCTCCTCGTGTAACTGTACACACATACTTTCTACAAACAAATATGCCCCTGTATTTATCTACAAATCCTATAACTTTTGTATCGTACTTCCTAGCTATTTTTCAAACCTATTATGAGCTTTAATCTCTGTTTGTCAAACTTGAAGCTGTTATTACATGGAGGTTATGGAGGCTTGATTTGTTCATTAGAATGGTTGCAGCTAAATAATAAGAGCACATTATATTTTTCTGCCAGGGCTGTACCTTCATAGTTTGTGTGCAAAAAGACACACGATAACACACAGTACAGGTACCGGACCTGTTATCCAGAATGATTGGGACCTGGGGTTTTACAGAAACCAGATCTTTCAGTAATTTGGGTCTTCATATCTCAAGGGGTAGATTTATCTAGGTTTGAAATAGGGATTAGGGATGCACCGAATCCACTATTTTGGATTCGGCCGAATCCTTCGCGAAAGATTCGGCCAAATACTGAACCGCATCTGAATCCTAATTTGCATATGCAAATTAGGGGTGGGAAGAGGAAAACCTTTATTACTTCCTTGTTTTGTGCCAAAAAGTGACGCGATTTCCCTCCTGCCACTAATTTGCATATGCAATTTTGTATTCGGTTTGGCCAGGCAGAAGGATTAGGCTGAATCCTGCTGAAAAAGGCCGAATCCTGTCCGAATCCCAAACCGAATCCTGGATTTGGTTCGGGATTCGGCCAGGATTCTGCCTTTTTCAGTAGGATTCAGATTTGTTCGAATCCTTCTGCCCGGCCGTTCCGAATTTGCATATGCAAATTAGGGGCGGGAAGGAGAATCGCGTGACTTTTTGTCACAAAACAAGGAAGTATAAATTGTTTCCCCTTCCCACCCCTAATTTGTATATGCAAATTCAGATTTCGGATTCGGTTCGGTATACGGCCGAATCTTTCGCATAGGATTCAGGGGTTTGGCCAAATCCAAAATAGTGGATTCAGTGCATCCCTAGTTTAAAGTAAAAATTCGAATTTTCGAATTCTATTTTTGGAATTCGAATTTTCAAGTTTTTTTATGGCCAAAACTGTCAAATTAGACTAGGGAATTGTTAAAATTCGGTTTGAATTTTTAAAAAAATTCAAATACGGAATGAATTCGATTTAACCTTTCCTTTTTAAGAAGAGCACAAGTAATAGAGAAAACCACCTCCCTTATAATAATCACAATAGAAATGATAAAATACTGAACCCAAGGCATATGATAAAAGTAACTTCTTTGAACAGGTCAGACAATTCGACTATTCGTCACCTTGCCGAATTTCTGTTTTAGTCTATGGAATACGCCCTGGGATCAATTTGGGGTTGTTTGCAGCCTTCCTGACATTCAAGTTTTTTTTCCGTAGAACTGAATTAGATTCGAGTTTGTGCGTCGACCCTATTTACCCGAGTTTTAAAAATTAGATTTTTTTTAATAAATTGCAATTGGTCGAATTTCGACGCTTGATAAATCTGCCGCTAAAATCATGTAAACATTAAATAAATAGGCTGGTTGTGCTTCCAATAAGGATTCATTATATTTTAGTTTGGAACAAGTGCAAGGTACTGTTTTATTATTACAGAGAAAAAGGAAATCATTTTTAAAAATTTGGATTATTTGGATATGATGGAGTCTATGGGAGACAGCCTTTCCATAAGGTTTACAGATAACGGATCCAATACCTGTACATAAAACATATGCAGCACCTCATATAATATACATCATATATTTCTATTGCACATACGTGTATGGCCACCATTACAGGGACAGTGATACATTAAAGCATCTACCAATTAAAGGGAATCTCAGAAATATTGCATCAACTGAAAAAGATATGAAATAATAAAAATAAAGAATGTATATATAACCTATAAGCCATATTATGCCGCCTTTGTCCCTGACTTATTTTGAAATTCATATTAAAATTGCTGTCTGTGAAAATTGAAGCGACAAGATGATCATTATATCATTGGACCAATATCAAAATGATGCGAAGTATTGTTGTGGATAAATGAGTACAGTATACAGACTCCTTTGTTTTCCCTGAGAGAAATACATTGGCCTTTCTCTTGCTGTGTTAATGGAAGAATGCTCAGTGCATTTATAGCTTTTAAATGGTTTCACAAATAACTTGATGCAGAAACAGTACAATATAAGAGTAACCTTGCAAAACAATATTGCCTTATCTCACTTGCAACCTTGGGTAAAATAGTATAAATGGCTAAAAATGCACAAAATCATTTGCATATTGCCTGTGTATCCGCTTTCTACCTTATCTTATACAGGCATGGGATCCGCTATCCAGAAACCTATTAGCCAGAAAGCTCCAAATTACATGATCTTCCGTATGGTCTATTTTAAGCAAATAATTCAGATTTTTAAAATGATTTCCTTTTTCTCTGTAATAATAAAACAGTAGCTTGAACTTGGGCAGATTCCCTAAATGTCTAACGGTGACTAACGGTAGCGAAAATTTGCCAGCATGACGTAATTTCGGAACATCGGCAATTCCCTAATGGGCACAAGTGTCACTTCGCTAGCGAAGGAGATAGACACTAGCGTTGCTTCGCACTCTAGCGCCAGGTGAATTTTCTGGAGAACGGGCGTAACTGCGCAAATTCACTAAGATGTGGATTTTAATGGAAGTTACCTCTTGCGCCAGATTTGCTTTCGCCAGCTCAGACCAGACGAAGTGCATTAGAGTAGATAGGAGTTCCTCAATAGGCTGCAAAAGACTATAAAAAATTTTTTTGGGTACCCAGGTTCCCCCCTACATTTCCTAACATATGGAACATAAACTATACAGTGGGCTCATGTGTAGGGCAATATAACAACTCTATTGTCTTTATTAAGGTTCCCTGGACTTGTGTAGTGTAAAGTATTTGCTGCAACATATATGTCCATTCAACTTTCGCTTCCCACCATATGCAAATTTGCCAACGCTCGCGCAACTTCGCTTTGCTTGCCAAAGTAAAGCTAGCGCAACTTCGCCAGCGTTTGGCACCCTAGATGCAATTAGCAATTGTCCTGCTGAATTTACGCCTGCCGAAGTATTGCGAATTGGGTGAGAGTTCCCGATTAGGGAATTTTCCCCCTAGAGTGAAATTCTGCCACCCTCCATTCATTTATATGGGATTTTTAAAAGAGTATTTATCAATGAGTGAAAGTTCATCCTTTGGTAAATACGCCTTTCAAAATCCCATAGAAATGGATGCAGAGTGGTGGAATTTCACTCTAGCAGACTATGGTGATCTTTAACGTCACTCTTTGATACATTTACCCCAAAAACTTTGCTCCAGGTATAAGTAATACATTATTTCAAACCTGGCATCCATTAGGTCTACGAAACATAAAAGACGTGACCACAGATTGATTCACAATCTTACCCATACAAGACTTGATTCAAAAATATCCTTTTCTATATAATAAGCAAATCCCTTTAAATCAATTAATACATTTTAATAAACAAAAAATAACATAATTAACAGATGCAGACAAAAATAATCCCTTAGACTCATTGTGGGCATGACATGATACTGTAAAATCCACTGCACAAATCTGCAGAAACATTAGAACATCTAGTGACTGTGACAAACCCAATGCTAATAAACAAAATTAACATTGGCAATACCACAAACAGAAGCACAAGATATTCTCCAACACCACACGCACGTCACAAAATGTCTGTTCACCAGCAAATTACTGGTAACAATAAGGGTGAACACCACCAACTCTACATAAATTACAAATTTGTTGATACTGTTTTTCACTAAGACCGTTATGGATACATCTTTACTCTAATGATCACAAAGTTTCTGATCTGTGTTTTACATTTTTGATTAAGTTGATTTAATACCTTGTGTACAACTTAATTATATATATATATATATATATATATATATATATATATATATATATATATATATTGACATCTCTAAGGTTTCAGGTCCCTAAAATGATTTATGCATCTTTTCCTTTTCAAATAATTACGGTACTGCATATATATATATATACTGTATATGATTTTGTTTCCTGAGTTCTTTTGCAAGGTGTTTGCATAATTTATCTCCAATATGGAAAGTTTTTTTATATGGAAAAAGTGGGGCTTTTTAATGTGAAAGATTGTGCTCAATTTCTTGGATAATGTATAGCTTCCTCTTGTTATTAAGGGGCAAATTCATCATGGGTCGAATATCGAGGGTTAATTAACCCTCGATATTCGACTGGGAATTAAAATCCTTCGAATATCGAAGTCGAAGGATTTTAGCGCAAATAGTTTGACCGAACGATCAAAGGAATAATCCTTCAATCGAACGATTAAATCCTTCGAATCGAACGATTCGAATGATTTTAATCCAACGATCGAAGGATGATCCTTCGACCAAAAAAACGTATACTTATACAAAACTCTTGGTATTTGCATCTCAAATAAACTAATACTCCTAATAATATTCTAATAATATTCTAATACTTGAATAATAATATTCCTGTTAGCTATAACATTGCTTGATTGCAAATATGTAATGTAGTAAGACAATAAAAGTTGAATAATTCTGAGATATTGGATGTAGTCGACAGAGCCTTTTGGTACTGACAAATCTTTTTCTTTGCAGTGTTGGTGACAAATCAATCATGGCTCAGTCCTCTGATACAAGTGTTGTGGGAGTTCCTGATCCTGAGGACAACACTCCCAACATGATTGTCTACAGAAAAGTAAGATTGCCTCTTTTTTTAATACTTGTACAATGGTTGTGAATGGAAACCTGTGGGAATAGCTCTGTGAATGTAGCTGTAGGGTTTCAGTGGGTGTCAGCAGACAAAGTCCACCGCTATTCATCAGAAGAGGCAGCATGGACCCATTGGCAGCCTTGTAGAAGCGTAGGAGTGTGTTTGGATACAAGTACCTATGAGGAGCTCCCCCATGACTCATGTGCGCTGCATTGCAGCTCGGTGATGTCAGAGCGAGCCATTGGGTGATATCATCATGTACACGTATGGCGCCAAATTCAAAATAAAAGAGCTGGCATTCATGGGTTCAATGCTTGAATATAGGTCCTACTTCTATAGTGTTCTTAGGTGCTCTAAATTGTTATTTGTGACTCATTCCTGGATGCTGATCCTGGATTTGACCTCTTGCTTTGTTCCTGACTCCATTGTTTGCTGCCTGCCCTTGACTCTTTGCCTGGACTTTGACCTTGAGCTGTTTAACCACTTTGGTACCGCAAACTGGATTTTATCTGCAAACCTGCATAGCAGACTTTCTCCTTGGTCCCAACTCCAATCCTCTATGGCCATCTGGCCCTAACAGTATATTCGGGCCTTGAACCCATAAACGCTAGCATCTTTTATTTTGAATCTGGAGCCAAAAGTGTGATGACATCACGCACCAACGTGCTGATGTCACTATGCTGTGACATGGTGCACGCGAGTCATGGGCACTGCCATCTTGGATGGGGAGAAGAGGCGCTCCATCTGCCATTCTTCACAGTACCTAAATGAATGGAATCAATATGCCTTCTCCATTGCCCTATAATGTTATAGGACTGCTGTCGTTCATGTTAAGCATAATGTTGTATGAACAGATTTTAAGTTTGAGCTTCTATGTCCCCAAATTATATAAAAGCACAACCCAGGTTTAATTCCTCTTTATGTTTTCCAGACAGGAAATATATTTTCTCAATCCTACTTCTTTATATAGATCTTTCCACGATTATTTATACTGCCTCCCTGTGTCCCTTGTACAACCTCTACATTCATTAGCAGCAAAGCCTAATGGAACAAGTCACATACAATGGGTCCATAAAGTAATAAAGCCGAGTCAAGACCATGTGTATAATCTATTTACTCTGTCAGCATTATTCCCTGCAGGAAGCCAAGGACTCCTGGTCAGGTACACTACCGTGCAATGAAATGTTTTATAGATGAATGCAGTCCATTTCACGCACAAACACACATAGAGGATTTTCTATTTAAAGTCATATAATTTGATAGGGAAACGCATTATAGTGTTGAAGTCTTTTACACAGCCCTATGGTGCGGTATTTCTATATAAACTGGGATGTAAAGCTGCTCATAAAATGGTTTCCTGTGAATCAGAAATCTTTTATTACATTTCCTTTAAGACTGGCAATTTCCATGTCATTGATGCATTGTAATAGCTGCAGATTGATCAATTCCTAGGTGAATTCTCCACATGTTTTACGGCTATAAAGTCAACTTCACGCAGGCTTGATTTAAGGCTGAGATTCATCGTTTCCCACATGTGAGGTTAGCGTTGAAATGTGTTCTTGTGCCATCGTTATTGACTCTTTTATTGGATTACTCTAAAGTGCATGTGTTTGCTTTGCACACAAACAAGGTGTGCCTGTAATAAGGAACAGATTCTCAAATATGAACTTAAAAAAAAAGAACAAACGGAACAAAAAGATAAATAGAACTACTTGAAATTTCAGAGCGGCTTAAAAGATTATTTCTGTTTCTTCAACTCCTAGGAAAGGGCTGGCCCAGATTTATTATTCATATCTATATTGGTAACATTTTTATATTCTTTTGTAATATTATATTTGGTCTTAAATTGACATCATTTTGGTCAATAACAATAAAATGTTGTATAGTGTATAGTCTGTGTAAAATAACAGAAGTACCCATTGCCTGAGGGGTCCTTTGTTCAACAGTATGTAGTGGGTAAATCTAATCAAGCAGGATACTATTTTTAAATCAAGTTTGGTACAAGAGGCAACTGTTCCACTGGAAACATTTGATAAGAAGAAGTCATTTACTAGCCCCCGAGGCTCAAGTGCTGGAGGGCATCGGGCACACGTGTATGCCCCTTAGGGCTCATATAACAAGCACTTGAACTCCATGGGTAGGCTGTGCTCTGCTCCTCACTCCAGATTGAGTACTTTATCAGGAAGCAGTAAAATATGAAGGTTGCGTATCCTAACGCTCAACTTGTGCATGTGAACAACATTGACGGGGTGGTGGATGATTAATTCCCCCTGCCTGACCCCCTTGGTTCAAGCACTGCGCTACGTGTGTACAATTTTGGGTGATCTCTATGTGCACATGACAATTTTTGTTTTTGCAAAAAACTCACATGCTTTTTTAAATTCAATCCTACCACTAATTTGCAGATACAAAATTGGGTTTGGATTCTTTTTGGAAATTGGCGAATTCTGTTTGAAAGATTCAGGATTCACCCAAATCCCAATGTGCATCCCTAATTTGTTGCACTATTTTTTGAATAGCAATAAATGATAAAGCTCGACAACCCGGGCAACGGTCACTGACAAGAACAGCTGAATCTAGAATGCTCCTTGATACAGATAATAAGCACTAATGAATCATTCACAATGTGTTTGTAAGGATATATTACATTTTCTGCAGATGGTTTGGCATACATTCCTGTACATCAGGGATCCCCAACCTTTCAAACCCGTGAGCAACATTCAGAAGTAAAAACAGTTGGGGAGCAACACTAGCATTAAAAATGTTCCTAAGGTGCCAAATAAGGGCTGTCATTGGCCATTTAGTAGCCCCTATGTGGATTGTCAAACTACATTGAGACTCTGTTTGGCAGTGCACCTGGTTTTTATACAACCAAAACTTGCCTCCAAGCCTGGAATTCAAAAATAAGCTCCTGCTTTGAGGTCACTGGGAGCAACATCCAAGGGGTTGGAGAGCAACATGTTACTCACAAGCTACTGGTTGGAGATCACTGCTGTAAATGATTAAGAGCATCTCATGAAGAATATGCAGTGGAACCTAAATTTTACATTCCCCAATCTTAAGTTTTTCCACATTTTACATTTTTGCCATCAGACATCCAACAGCAGCAGCCACTCTCCACCTGTCACCACTTGAATATATATATACTGTATATAAAAATGAGAAAGTCTGTGCCTGAAGCACATATAGTTATTTAAAAATTGCTGAAGTGAGCATTTTTGAGCAGAGGGGGCACCTGTCGCTGCTCTGTTTGTTTGTTTGACGAGCACTCCATTCACCCGTTGAATCAAAAGAAGTAAATTTTTATTTTCAACATATTAAAAGCATCCTTTCCCTGACGCGTTTCATATCCACCAATACGTAGTGATAGGTGTGTCTCTGATAAATTAACCTCGATACTGTTTTAGGCATTTGTGAACCCAGGAGCAGGACCCGGGGGCCCCAACACCCGGGTCACCACCTTTTTCAGGTGAGCTGTCTTAATGCGAATGCTGTAATTGGCTGCTTGAGTTGTAAAAAGCACTAAATAGCAAAGCTTTTGTATAAGGATTTTTAGTACTCTAATTAGCGGCGTTCACTTTTGTAAATATTCAGTGAACGGAACCAAGGTTTCTGCATAAGGGATCTCATACGTGTAAAAAATACAAATTCCTTTTAATGTGGCTACTTATTTGGATAGTTATCATATGAGCAGTGCCTAATGTTGTACGTTGCTACAGATGAGAATCTCTGCACTGATTTGCATCTGTGCCTTTTGCTGCACTTTAAAGTCAACTGAAATTCTCTTTTTGTCAAACTATTTCTTTGAAATGTCTTCAGAATTTTCCTCTGAGAAGGTAATCTCTGATGTATTCAGCTGGGACTTCCCTGCACCGTGCGATAACCATATTTATATGAATCATGTGTGCCGGCTCAGTCTGCTCTATCTTCCTGAGATCTGGCTGTAGGGGAAAAGGAACAAAAGGGGGCAAAAAAAAAAGGCAAAAAGAAAATGCCATGATAACGACAACATGATGTCACTGGTGCCCTTTTATATATAAAAAGTTCTACTCAGCTGGATTCTGGCCTATAATTATTATATTTACATGCTTTATATGACCAATATGAGAGGTTATCTGTCTTACCGTCTGTTTGTCTGTCTATGTATCTGTCTGCATATCCTTCGCATTAACTAGATAGATCTCTGTCCACCATATAATATTTATAAAAAATGTCCCTTTCCCTTTTTTTTAAAAAAAAAAATATTTCTGTTTCATCCATTGAAACTGGAGAGCAATGTAATATTCGTTTTGGTTTTTATTAAATTACATATTTTGATAATAGAAAATGTGATGAATTGTGATTATTTTTTTGTCTGTATACTTCCTCTTTAGAGTAATGACCTTTTTTTTAAAAAATCCATTGGACTTATGCCCAGATATCTTCCTAAAAATTATTATATTTTTTCTAAAAAATATAATAATGTGTTGACTGAATTTTGATTTTTTTATTACCATAATGGTAAGCGTCAAAATATGCTGCGTGCCACGTTGTGTTTGTGCAGTCGATTGGCAATGAAAGTGGTTTTGCATATGGCTTTTGCCTTTAAGCAACACAAGAAAAAGTCAGTGCTAGGTTGTGAGAGCGACATGTGGATGTTGGGATTGATTTACCTGGATGTCACGGATGCTGTTATTATTTATAGGAGGTTAAACTATGGGTGAAAGGACCACAAGTCCTAGTTTTGATGTACTCAGTTGTTATAGTGCTGGTGAAAACTTATCTGTCCCATTCCACTTTGTCCGAAAAAATTTCAAGACATAAAGGGGCACATTTACTTAGCTCGAGTGAAGGAATAGAATGAAAAATACTTTGATTTTCGAAGGTTTTTTTTGGCTACCATCGAATTGGCTACTTCGACCTTCGACTACGACTTTGACTTAAAATCAAACGATTCAAACTAAAAATCGTTTCACTATTCGACCATTCGATAGTCGAAGGACTGTCTCTTTAAAAAAAACTTTGTCTACCTACTTCGCCACCTAAAACCTACCGAGCAGCAATGTTAGCCTATGGGGAAGGTCCCCATAGGCTTTCGAATGTTTTTTTTTGGTCGAAGGAAAATCCTTTGATCGATCGATTAAAATCCTTCGAATGATTCGATTCGAAGGATTTAATTGTTTAATCGATTTGATCGAACGTAATGCGGTAAATCCTTCGACTTCGATATTCGAAGTCGAAGGATTTTACTTCGATGGTCGAATATCGAGGGTTAATTAACCCTCGATATTCGACCCATAGTAGATGTGCCCCAAAGACTTTTTGCACAAAATACATTTGAGTGAATGGGCGTTTTTGTGGCGACTTCTGTGCAAAACTTATTGAAGTCAGTGGTTGCTTTTCACTGTGACTTTATCAATGCAAAATACATTGAAGTCAATGGATGGCTTTTCTTACTGAAAGAGGTTGACTGAGGAGAGGAGGAATAAAAGTTTGGAAAGTGGGCCCAGGGTCTAAAGTTTTCCAGTGGGCCCCTGGCATCCCAGTCCGACACTGGTGTCAGGTAAGTAAATACAATCACTTTGATGGTGCCCAACTTTTGGTGCTCTCAAGTAAAAAAAAAATCTTCCTTCTCCTTTAAGTACCAAGGGACTATGGTACGCTTGATAAAAATGAGTAAATCTAAGTGCTAGACAGGTTACACTAGAGCGAGGACTCACGTAGACAACAGTCAAACACCTCAGTATTCTAGGAAAGGCAACCTTTACTGACTTTAGAAACATTTCAAACAGCACAACACAGGCACATTTTTTTGTAATATTAAATGGACTCTTTATATATGACCCCTGAAAACATGTGAAATAAGCAACTCTACAGCTCTCACACCTGTGACATTCTAAGGACGGCAACAGCAAAATTCATTTCTCATCCTATATCTGCCATCCCCGTTAGATTTCTGAGTTAAAAAATAAAACTGCTCTTAGTACTGTAGAATAGCTATAGAAATAGCTTAACTTGTACTTGGCTTACTGTGTGCATGCAAAACATTTGTCTAGAAATGAAATATATGGAGATTATATTGTGCTAAGAAATACGTTGCTTCCTGAAATGGTGCCATGTATTGTAATGAGCTTGACAGGAGGTAAAAAACAATTAGTCCATCTGTCTCCATATTCCCAAAATATTCCAAATATTAATAGCCAGCCTTGCTGAATGCTCAAGATTAGCGTCTCATAGGAACAAATAATGAATGTTGCCAGCTCTAATAACTCCTCTTATACAGTATTTTTTGACATTTAAGCAAGCGCCAATGAATGAAGTATGAGCTGTTGTGGACACTGGAATATATAGGGCATTGATGAAGCCTGAGTCATGTAATACTATTCCCTTTAAATCTGTACTTCCTGTTGCATATGGAGACCAATGGGTACCGTATATACTCGAGTATAAGCCGACCCGAGTATAAGCCAAGGTACCTAATTTTACCTATGAAAACTGGGAAAACTTATTGACTCTAGTATAAGCCTAGACACAACTACAGCCCTGTCTCCCAGCAGCGCACATTCTGCCAAAGCGACCCCCCCAGCGATCAACCGGACTTCTTTGCAAAGTTGATGGTGACAGAGAATTGCCAAACGGATTACTGTGTGCATTGTCCCACTGTCCCACTACCATGTGCAGAGGGTGCTGTTTGATATTGCCATCACTGTTAATCTTTCGTTTAACCAACAGAGGGCGCTGTGTGATATTGCCATCACTGTTAATCCTTCATATAACCAACAGAGGGCGCTGTGTGATATTGCAGTCACTGTTATTCTTTCATATAACTAACAGCGGGCGCACTGTTGTTCTTTCATATAACCAACAGAGGGTGCTGTGTGATATTGCAGTCACTGTTATTCTTTCATATAACCAACAGAGGGTGCTGTGTGATATTGCAGCCACTGTTATTCTTTTATATAACCAACAGATGGTGCTGTGTGATATTGCAGTCACTGTTATTCTTTCATATAACCAACAGAGGGCGCACTGTTATTCTTTCATATAACCAACAGAGGGCATTGTGGGATATTGCAGTCTCTCCCCAAGTGAACTGTTGGTATAGGAATGATTAAAAGTGACTGCAATCTCAACTACTCGGGTCGGGTACTGCTGACCCGAGTATAAGCCGAAGTAGACTTTTTCAGCACATTTTGGATGCTGAAAAACTCGGCTTATACTCGGGTATATACGGTATCTATCATGGTAGTAGAACTAGGTATCTTGACCGCAAACCTGTAATAACATAAACACGAATAGTCACCATTAAAATTGCTTTTGCTATGAAAACGTCAGTCGTCAAAATCAATGAAAAATTAATCTCAAAAATGGAGAACATCCCACTTGCCAGCTATTGCCATTGATGCAAATGTCTGCCAATGAAGCTTTTGCTCCCAGCTTTTTTAATCCCCACAAGTGACAAAATGCTTGAATTTTCCAATTCTACCATTGCCCTTAAACACTTGCACACTTGCCCTTAAACACAAGTCAGTTTGGTTCTTTTTGACAAAATAACTTAAATAAATTATTTTTGGTACACATCCAACCATTCCGAAATATCTTTTGTTTCTCTTCAGGTGTGACACAAATGCAGCAAGGGGTTTGTCTTTTCTTTTATAACCTTGACTTGAATATTTATCATTGAATTTATTGCAGATTTTCTTATTTGTGGAAATTTGTACAACTTTTCAATTGACAGTAAGGGGCTGATTTATTAAGGTTCGAATGGTAAATTCTAATTTTTTTAAAACATTGTTTGTGTCAAAACTCAGAAATTTGAATTTAAAAGTACCAAATCAAATGTAAATTTGAATATGAGATTTATCACACCTTGACCATGGAAACAGATTTAATTCGAATATTCGCCACCTATAACCTGCCAAATCAATTTACAAGTCAATGGTCCAGAGGACCTTTTGAAGATGTTAATAGCCTTCCTAACATTCTTGTTTTTTTCAGAGGAAAACTCAATTTGAGTTTCGTCCATATTCGATTCAAGTACGTATAGAATTTTCTGGTCATTCCCATTCTATTGAATTTTAGACGTTCCGATGTTTTCATAAACAACCTCCCATTCCATTTCTAAGTACATACGAATTTATTTAGAGTAAAAAAAAATCACATCAATTCGAAATTCGACCTTTGATAAATCTGCCCCAAATTGTAAAAAAAAGTATTCTATGTAAAGAATTCTCAACTACGTTGAATGCAGGAATAGTTCCTTTATAACACACTTTGAAGTCCCTGTTAGTTAGTTTTCACATTTTTGTTGGCATGAAAAGTGAAAAACTTTCTACGAAGTTTCTGTTTTGATCTTTCTTTGATATTAAGCATCTCAACCCTAAATACATCTGTCTGTAAGGTTTTTAAATACCAAATTATTACCATCAGGCAGCTCCCCAATGCATTCTGGGGATTATAACACATAGCAGGAGAACTGTAAAAGGATTATGGATAGACAGTGACCTTTATACAAGCAAGGGGGATCCTTATATTAAGATGACATTACAATTCATTTCTAAATAAATACAGAGTACAAATAAAATTTAAAATTTAAAATTGTTATACCTTTGTACATTTACCTGTAAAAAAAAATGTCTGAAACAACATGCATATGTCAGTAAAATATTATATCATATTACAGCGAGAGGAAATTATTATATTGTGCATAGTGTTGGGCAGAGAAATCATTGTTTTCAACATATTCAGTATCCTGATCTTGTTGACAGTAACCATACTTACTCATGAAATATACGCCTGCAATAGTAATTTATCTCTTTATTCCGCTCTCTAGGACTCCAGATAGTATCATCTAAATGTAAAGCAATGGATCATGTTTAGCATTACTATCTGGTCTCTGTGTGATATTACTTGAGTAATGTCAAACAGAAGACTATTGGCAGTAAAGATAGATCTTATCTTGGATTTCGTTGTCATCAAGAATTTAAGTAATCTATCGAAAAAATGTTCAGCATGCCCATTAAAAAAATCATGAAAAAGAAAGGATCTTCTCTATGTTTCCCATAACAACACACTGATAACGCAGGAGCGCGACTGTCAAATAATAATTATTCCTGGGGGGGTATCCAAATCATCCGGCAGTCATTCTTGCGACACAATGCCTCTGAGGATACTTTTAGCTATCAGCAATTAGGCACTCCTGCAATATATCAAATTGCATTTTCTGCCATTGAACATGTGAGAGAAAAACTTTGAAAGGTTTATTGTTTTGAAAATGGTTATTTCAATCTAGAGACAGGGCAGGGGTTTTGGGTCACCTTGTATTCCCAGAATCCCTATGTTATTTTACATAGGAAAAGCGTGTGATAATGAGGTCATCTCCCATTCAGCCTCCGCAGTGGTAGATAGATAGCAGACAGATGGATATACACAGGCCCGGATTGGTGGCGAGGCCTAGGGCTGTGAAATTTTAGGGGCGGCATGCCGCCCAGTCACATCCTTAGGCGATCCCCAGTGCTACCCCAACTACATCAAAGTCATCGCTGGTATGGCTAGTCCTACACTCAACTTTCATCTGATTCATTAAAAATTCTACTGTTCAATATATTATCATTCATATGATATCATATCATTTTACACAGGGACTAGGGGGCCCATTCACTAGAAGGAAGCTCGAGTGAAGGAATAGAGGAAAACTTCGAACATCGAATTGACTACTTCGACCTTCGACTACGACCTTTGACTTCGAATCGATCAATTCGAACTAAAAATCATTCGACTATTCGATAGTCGAAGTACTGTCTCTTTAAAAAAAACTTCGACCCCCTAGTTCGCCACCAAAAACCTACCGAGGCCAATGTTAGCCTATGGGGAAGGTCCCCATGAGCTTTACAAGGTTTTTTTGATCGAAAGAATTTTGTTTGATCGATGGATTAAAATCCTTCTAATCGTTCAATTCGAAGGATTTAATCGTTCGATCGAATGATTATTCCTTCGATCGTTCAATCGAACAAATTGCCTGAAATCCTTCGACTTCAAAATTCGAAGTAGAAGGATTTCAATTCGGCAGTCGAATATCGAGGGTTAATTAACCATCGATATTCGACCCTAGGTAAATGTGCCCCTAAGTGTTAACTGCAACTTACTTGCTGCTTTCAAGGTTAAAACATGGTTACCTTTTTATTGGCACCTGACTATAGCTGGGAAGGGTGGGAGCTACAACATGGAGCTGGCCACTGCTCCTGTATAACAAACAAGGGAAAATTGTGCTCACCAATCATTTTTAAAACATTAAGCGGGGTGCAATGAGGCTGTGACCACAAAAGTCATACAGATTCATACAGTCTGTATGAATTTTGTGGTCACAGCCTCATTGCACCCCGCTTAATGTTTTGAAAATTATTGGTGAGCACAACTTTCCCTTGTTTGTTATAGTGTGTATATAGTGTTATACAGGTCATGGAGCTCCGAGGTTACTTCTAATATCCTCATATTTTCCAACAAGGGGTACTTTATTTATTATAATACACAAGTATGACAAAAATGACATCACTAAGCTCCGTTTATAACTCATGTCATCATATATAGTGAATAAAGTATCCCCTATTGGAAATAATAAGGATATAATAAGTCACTGAAGAGTATAATAAGTCACTGAATTATTGGTGAGCACAACTTTCCCTTGTTTGTTATAGTGTGTATATAGTGTTATACAGGTCATGGAACTCCGAGGTAACTTCTAATATCCTCATATTTTCCAGCAAGGGGCACTTTATTTATTATAATACACATGTTTTAGGAGTCATGTGACAAAAATTACATCATTACTCACCGTTTATAACTGATGACATCACTAGTCACCATTTCTAAGGATATAATTTACAGGATATTCATGGCTCTTGTGTATTATATAGTGGATAATGTACCCCCTACTGTAATTTATAAAGATATTATAAGTCACCGAGGAGTTATGTGACCATATAAAAGCACGAGGCCGCAGGCCAAGTACTTTTATACAGGTCACATAACTCCGAGATGACTTCGGATATCTTTCTAAATTTCTAGTAGGGGGTACATTATGTATCATAATCTACATTTTGTGGGGGGGTCGGAGGGGTCGGCATCGAGATTTTGGTCGCTGGCATCAAATTTTGGTTGCCGGCGTCAAATTTGGGCGCGGCAGGCGCTCATTTTCGGACATGCTGCATAAAATTTGGCAGCCTGGTGGCCCCTGTTATAAACAGCGCGTTCTGACATCAGGACGCGCCTTTTATAAGGATATAATTTACAGTCTGGTCCCATAGGGAAATGACCAGACTGTAGATTATAAACGTATCCATCTTTCAATATATGATCATTGTACCATTGCCTGATTTTTATGTGGAATTCCATCCAGTTCGGTTTATTTTGAACATTAGCTCTGGAATTGCGCTTCCTCCTACACAGTGAACAAAATGAAAAACAAGTTTTGACCTTTTCTGCTTTCTGTTGCATTATGTGGAAAGCTACAGCTGCACCCCTGATTATTTCTATGGACTGACAGCAAAAATAAATAAAAAATGAGCAGTCAGATGACTATTGATAAAATTATTTGCTTGTGTTTGGAATAGATTATAGAAAAAGGACCTGGGGATATTTCTAGGCTCCTACTCTAAACCCCTTCACTCTGTCCAGAAGAAGAAAGATGACAAGAGCCTTTGCACAATGACTATTATGCACTGGGAATTTGGAAATAAAGAAGAATTTGATTTTAAAAATTCTTCTTTGTTCTTGCGTCTGTTTTCATAACAAAATGAAAATAAAAGAACATTTTGCAAACAAGTTTGAATACCAGTTCCGACACTACAGATACAGTATACAATTACAAGAGATTAAGAGATATATACAGTATATATACACACACACATATATATAGATATATATATACAATATATAAAGTGTTGTCACATTTGATATGAATTATTTATATACTTGCATTGTGTATAAGGGTATGTAGGTCACTGAATACTATTTGACAAATTCACAGACTTGTTTCAGTCTCACAAATACTTAAGCTACAATTTATAGTATATATTTGTTTTAAAATGAATGTATCATGTTTTAGACATCCATGAAGACAACTTTGAACCAAGGTATGCAGGCTTGTTTGGGGACCTGTGGCAGGAAATGGACATCTTTCTTTCAGTATATCACCAGAATATTACATAATGGATCTCTCCGTAATTTGGATCTTTGAACCTTAAAGGCCCCCATACACGGGCCGCTAAAAGCTGCCGACAGACAGAGACTGCAGCTTATTGGCCCGTGTTTTGGGCCATCCAACGCGCTTCCCCAATCGATATCGGGCAGGTTAGAAAATCTCGTCTGACCGTGGCCGCATCTGTGTGTGTATGCGGTTTCCGCAATCCGACCGCCCATGTCGGATCCATTATGATCCGACCGTTGGGCCCTAGGGGAGAGATCCGCTTGTTTGGCAACATCGCCAAACGAGCGGATCTCTACGTCTATGGCCACCTTTAGTCTATTAGAAAATCATTTAAACATTAAATAAACCCAATAGGCTGGTTTTGCTTCCAATAAGGATTTATTATATCTTAGTTGGGATCAAGTACAAGCTACTGTTTTATTATTACACAGAAAAAGGAAATCATTTTTAAAAATTTGGATTATTTGGATAAAATGGAGTCTATGGGAGAGTGCCTTTCCATAATTCAGAGTTTTCTGGATAACAGGTTTCCGGATAAGGGATCCTATACCTATACTGTACTATATTTTATGTAGAAATAAAAATCTTGTATGATAAAATATCTTCTCTAAATAATTCAAACAACTCATCAGCTAAAACGGCCCAGAGGCCACGTCCTACTACAAGGTATGAACCAGTAACAATGGGTTTGTAATGTAACAAAAATAGATATTTATTTTTTATCCCCAAGTAAAGATGCTGTTCTACCTTCATTGTTAACATCTTTTATTTATAAAAATCACCGGCTCAATAAAGGCTAGACAAGATGCTAGAGTCTGAGCACAAGGTGAACCCAAAGTCAGCAGGAGCTGCAGTTGAATTTAGTCTTGTAAGATTAAGGTTGGAGAAGCTGAGCATCCTTGTCAGCATTGCCTGATAATAAAGGTTTTCTTTCTAACTGAACACTGAGCTCAGAATTCCTGCGAGAGCTCTACGTCTAAGTTTATGTATTTTCATGTACAGGTATGGGATCCGTTATCCAGAAACCTGGTATCCAGAAAGCTCCAAATTACTGGAATGGCCATCTCCCATAGAATCCATTTTAATCAAATAACTCTAATTATTCAAAAGTATTCCCTTTTTCACTTTAATAATAAAACAGTACCTTGTGCTTGATCCTAACGTTTATATAATTAACCCTTATTGGTGGCAAAACAATCCTATTGGGTTTTTTATTGTTTTGCTGATTTTTGTAGTAGACTTAAAGGGGATCCAAATTACGGTGATAATGCTTATGCAGAAAACCCCAGGCCCCGAGCAGTCTGGATAACAGGTTCCATACCTGTATCATATTTTTATTTTCTTATATTGTTTGCCCCTCTGTACTGTATTAGGGGGCAGATTTATCCAAGGTCAAGGTGAATTTTTCGACTAGGAAATAGTCCAAATTTGATTCGAATTTGAAAAAAAATCAAAAATTAGAATATCGGAATTTATGTACTGTTTCTTTAAAAGTTTGACTTCGACTATTCGCCATCTAAAACCTGCCGTATTGCTGTTTTAGTCTATGGGGGACCTCCTACAACCTATTTGGAGTCAACTGGTGGACTTTGAAAAATCAAAGGTTTTTTTTGGAAAATGTTGAATCCAATTAGATCGAATGCGCTATTCCTTCAATTCGTGCGATTCAAATCGGCCGAATATGGACCTATTCGATCGAAAACGGACCTATTCGACCAAAAAAAACTTTGACTTCATTTCGGTTGGTCTTTTTGAATTCGAATTTCGAAGTTTTTTCAATTCTAAATTCGACCCTTGATAAATATGCCCCATAATGTCATATATCATAGTATCTGCGTGCTGAAATCTACTGTACAACACCTGAAACCTATTTATTGTAGGACAAAGTATATTTAGAAATTATAAATGTGACTTTATTTATTTTGCCAGTGTCTATAAATCATGTTTAATGTAGGGCAGCACTATCCACAAGGTGTACTCAATAATAAAGAGGGAACTGTTGTTATGTTTTGCCAAAGCTGCTGATCACTTTACTGGGGATAGTAAAGCACGAGTATTTATTTGACTTCAAGTACTCTGGTGTAAATCTGAGAATGTTAAAAATAATTGTTGGATTTGATGTGGTGTATTTTTTTAACATCGGAGAGAAACATCAAAAGTGTTGTTGCCAATAACAACCAATCAGCAATTAGATTTAAACAGTCACAAAACAAAAGCAAAGTTCTGATTAGTTGCTATAGGCAACATCACCGGTGATGTTTGTCTCCAATGTTAATAAATACACCCCTTAAAGGAGAGAGAAAGCTACAGAGGCATTTTATTGCCAATAAATTAGCTGCAATAGTGCAAGCTATAATGCTATATTTATTCTGTAGAATGTTTTACCATACCTAAGTAAAAAGCTCTAGAAGCTCTTTGTTTGTTTAGGATAGCAGCTGCAGTATTAGCTTGGTTTGACATCACTTCCTGCCTGAGTCGCTCCCTGCTCACTTATAGCTCTGGGCTCAGATTACAGCAGAGAAGGGAGGAGGAGAGAGGAGCAAACTGAGCATGCTCAAGCCCTAGCCCTGGAGGTTTAAGCTGAAAACAGGAAGTCTGATGCAGAAGCCCATGAGTACACAATAGAAGGAAAGAAATGCAATTTATTTTGACAGGGGACTCAGAGCAACATTACTTTGAGGGTTTACTGGTGTATTTAGGTATGATCAGACAGGCCTTTTACACAGAAAAACGTGTACATCAATTGACTATCAGAATTTATTGAATTACTAATAGTAGCTGTTGGTTTGCTAAGAATAATGTTTGGTCTAGAGTAATTGTGAGATCCGTCAGTCTAATATCTCCACCGTTATATGTAATTGTTGAAGTGTGTGCTATTTGCATGAAGTACATACAGTATTAATTGCAACTGCTGGTTGTGTGTGTGTTGTGTTATATGACTAATGCATTCATTCTTCTAGGAGCAATTGCTGAAGGAGGGCTGTGTGTAATTGTTGCTCCGTTGTATTTTCGTCAATGAGTTAAACTTTGGGAAGTAAGTAGGAGAAATAGATTTGTGTCACTCCACCCCTTTAGTAATCTATCACTTGATTTGGTCCAGAAATGATACAATTACTGTAAGCCCATCTACAACATAGGCCCTTATACATAGATATAATAATTCAATTGTTTTATCTCTTCTGTGCCCAGACCAATCTTGGTACATTTTGGTATGGTCATGTCATATGCAAATCTGGATATAGAACCAAAGAAGAATAGGCTGTAGGGAAGCACAGGCCACACTATTCACTTTTAGATGAAAATTAAATACTAGAGGCAAGGATTGATATTGAATTGAAACAAAACATAACCTGTAATACTGCAATTAAATTCATGGGGAATTCAACAGAAAAATGCTGGTTATGTATCACAAGATATATGGGCCAAGGCCAACATGGCACATAAATCTGGATTGCACTCTATGAATACAGAGCTATATATCCCTGCCTGTGCTAATCCTGCCTGTCACTCCATATGACTCCTCCCACCTGGGCCTAATTTTATTGGTGAAATTGTTTTTTCATACTCCAGATCTCCAGTGTAGGAGAAGATTGTGTGAAGGTCTTGTGTACGACCTGCCATAATGCCAAACAGTGAAAAACACTCAAGAATAGAAATAAAGATACTAAAAAGTACCCCACTCCCCAACATCTTACAACATTTTTACTTTTCACATTGGTTTCTGTCAATATATATATCTATGTATATCTATGTTTATGCTGTTCTGGTCTGTCTGAGCTCTTCATGACTCTGTCATAACTCCTGGATGTTTATGTTATTTATTTTAAAATATGTAATGAGCTGAGATTTGGCCATTTTGTCTGCTTGGGCCACATTTTGACATTTATAAATTCAAAAAGTTCCACAGTAGGTAGGTAGGCATAATTCCTGCTGATTGACATTTATTACTAAAACAACATATAGGGGCCGATTCACGAAGGGTCGAATATCGAGGGTTAATTAACCCTCGATATTCGACTAGGAACTAAAATCGTTCGACTTCGAATATCGAAGTCGAACGATTTTGCGTAAATCCTGCGATCGATCGATCGAAGGATTTTTCATTCGATCGAACGATTAAATCCTTCGAATCGAACGATTCGAAGGATTTTAATCCAACGATCGAAGGAAAATCCTTCGATCAAAAAATCACAGGCAAGCCTATGGGGACCTTCCCCATAGGCTAACATTGACTTCGGTAGCTTTTAGCTGCCGAACTAGGGGGTTGAAGTTTTTCTTAAAGAGACAGTACTTCGACTATCGAATGGTCGAATAGTCGAACGATTTTTAGTTCGATTTTCGTAGTCGAAGGTCGAAGTAGCCCATTCGATGGTCGAAGTAGCCCAAAAAAACTTTGAAATTCGAATTTTTTTTCATTCGAACCCTTCACTCGAATTGTGTGTGAATCGGCCCCTTAGTAAAAGTAGCAAAAACAAAAATACTGGAGCAAATGTGAATGTTGGAGTTGCGGCCACCCATCTATGCTATAGTCCATATTCCCTGTGTCATTTAATATGGTTTCCATGGCTCCAAGAAAATAGGAGATCTATAATCCAAAAAGGTTTTAGCTTTGTTTGTAGGCAAAGGCCAGATCTATCACTGCTGCATTAAGATCAGCCATACACTCGCTGTGGTTAAAGTGTGAGTAGGAAGATAAGTTAAAAGTAGGTCAGCTGTGAAGATACTCTTGTGTTAGCCTAATAAAGATTCAGTTGGATGAAAAGAACACATTTTGCACTAAATAAAGAGATATTTATCATTTAATAGGACTTAAGCTAACTGGAGCAATGAAATCAGTTGGTACTGCTGTGGTCCTGATTGCAGACATATTGCTCTCACCATGATCAGATTTGATTCAACCTTTTCCTGGCTTTCACTGTTTTGTTCAGTATTATTATTGTTATTAGTCTTTGGTACAGTGGGCTTACTTGAAATACTAGGATTTATAGCTAGAAATGCATTTCAAGATTAAAATAAGTGAATTGAACTTTAAGCCACAAATGTGAACAGCTACAGTGTGTTTAGCACACATGCACAATTTGCTAAAAGCCTTGTTTAGTTTAGAACCACCAGCACTTGATGTCTCTTCAATAATTGTGTGGCATAAGTGGCATAAAGGTGGCCATAGACACACAGATAATATCGTACAAAATAAATTTTCGTAAGATATTCGTTGCGTGTATGGTGTGAAAAGAGCCAACTGAAATCAGCAGAAGACTTTGATATCAGTCGGCTCATTGATCGGGCTGGACGGAAAATTTTGATCGGGCACCTTTGAAGGGACCCAAACATCGACCATTGTTAGTGCTGAATCATCAGATACAGGTAGAATTATATTGTTTCTATGTGTATATCTGACCATTCAGCTCTATTGAAACGAACGATCTTTATTGGAAAGATCGTAATTGTTACGTCTATGGCCACCTTTAGAATAACCAGAAGACCCTCAAAGAATATAGCAGTGACCCTCAAACTCCATGTGAACATTTTGCATTTGGCGGCTGTAATTATATATGTAGAGAATCCCTTGTTGACATTGAAACTGACTGGTACATCTAATCTAAGCCGTCAGTTACATCTCATGATCTCATAGGCTGCTAATCATGGACTGCCTAGTGTAGGAGTTCATGATAGAATATAACTAGCAGACAAATAGAGGCAGATTCATATTTAAGTTGATTGTCCCCTCAACATATAAAGGATTGACTTTCTTGTGAGCCCATTGGGGGACCATATACACACATTGTTTGATTTAAACTTCCATTAATTTTACCTTAATTAGATTGAGTACCTAACTTTTATGTACAAAGATTCCTCAAAAACTTAAATGTACTTTGCTCTATTCATTTTATTTTTTAATAATTATGCTTTGGTGCTATATTAAAAATGTATTTGCATTGGGAATCTACATGAAAAGCTATCCAGTTCATTATAGTGTCGACCCTGGGCGAGGAACTATGTAAGCTGTCATGTACAGGTATGGGACCTGTTATTCCGAATATTTGGGACATGGGTTTTCCGGATAACGGATCTTTACATGATTTGGATCATAATCCTAGAATACTAGAAAATCATTTAAACATTAAATAAATCCAATAGGCTTCCAATAAGGATTAATTATATCTTAGTTGGGATCCAGTGCAAGCTACTGTTTTATTATGACATAGAAAAAAGTTAAAAATTATTTGGGTAAAATGGAGTTTATGGGAGACATTCTGTAATTGGAGCTTTCTGGATAACAGGTTCCCAGATAACTGATCTCATACCTGTATTTAAAAATAGAAGTGACACAACTGAAATGCAGAGTTAACGTAAGCCAGGTGAGACCTTGCAAATAACCTCCATAGAACTGTTGATTGCTGCTGTTTGCTTACACTAAGCTTAAGGATTCCAAGACTATCGTGCCTTATGATATTGTGTGCAGAGTCTTATACTATTTAAATTTTCTGTGATTTTCATGAAAATCAGTGCATTTGGGGACGTTGCAGACGGCAATGCTTATAGGATCCTCTCTGAGACATTGTGCAATTTCTAACATCCATTAGCCTTTAAATTTGATGAGCAGAGTGTGAAATTATCCTTTACTCCTAATTACTCCTAATAGAATTTGTATGCGTTATCATTCCACAGAGGTTGGGAAACAAAATCACCCTGTACAAGCTTTTTGCTGGGAGTAGTTTTTTTTGTTAAATATATGTACCGTATATACTCGAGTATAAGCCGAGTTTTTCAGCCCCCAAAATATGCTGAAAAACTCTACCTCGGCTTATACTCGGGTCAAGCGCAAAAACGGTTGCCGGTATCCAAGAATAGTCGCCAGCGTCCAAGAATAGTCGCCAGCGTCCAAAAACGAGACGCCGGCACCTCCAATGGGAGCAGAAACTCTCAATTTTTTGATTGAAACTTACCAGAAGCTGCTGCATTTTTCACCCTAGGCTTATACGCGAGTCAATAAGATTTCCCAGTTTTTGGAGGTAAAATTAGGTACCTCGGCTTATACTCGGGACGGCTTATACTCGAGTATATACGGTACTTATTAGTCATTTGGGCAGGTCCAAGTAACAAATATAATTTATTAAAATATTATTATAATATTAATATTTTGTAAGCGCCTAGAGGCATCTGCACAGATCCTAAGCTATGAAGCAGGTCAGACTCAGTTTGCCTTTTAACATTACAGAGTTAAGTAAGTTGAGATTGCTATCCGTCAGAATTGACTTATAGACTTATACCTTCTGGCTGGTTTAGGAACTGTTTCACTACATACAGTCGGCGACCCCACCAGAGCTGCTGTAGATTTGAGACACACGGGCAGAAGCACATGTGGCACTTTGTTTTCCGAAGTTGCCTCGTGAAAACGAAGCGCCGCATGTGCTTTAGCGCAGGCGACTTTTCATTATAGCGGGCGGGAAGACACACGAAGGCAGTTCGGGGAGATTGTCGCCCACACAAAGAGCCGATTAGTTGCCAGGCGAATCCCCGAATCTGCCCATGTGTCACAAACCTTAGAAAGACATACGTAAGAAGATGAAAAACGAAACTTTACACTTCAATATTAGAAAAAGGATAAAAAAAAATAGAAAGTGTTGCAAAAAGTCTTTATTTCTGGTGAACAATCTGAAACCAACTAAACAAAACCCTGTTGGAGTTTCCTATCTCACGCTGGCTTCTGTGATGAAAAAACTCAGTAATCTTAGTAAGTGGCTTTTGGAATGAAGAAAATCTGCCAAAATTTTTCTTTGTTAAAAAGAAACCAGTTCTGGGAAATTTACGGGGATTTTCAAGCTTTTTCAGCATGACACCCAGCGTGCGTTAGGAAACCCATGCGAGTTTCATGAAAGATAGCTCGTTCCGAAAATGCGGAAGAAAACTTAAAAATAATTTAAACATTAAATGACCTCAATAGAATTGTTTCCCACCAACAGGGATTCAATATATTCTTGTTGGGATCAAGTACAAGTTACTGTTTTATTATTACAGAGTAAAAGGAAATTATTAAAAATTTGAATTATAATGGAGTCTATGGGAGAGGACATTCTTGAATTTTCATTTGTGGTTGGACATTCTTTGACACCTTTCAGCTTCTAATCACACAGAAGAGATGCAATAATTGTTCAACTGAATTGAGTCAGAATGTTGCCTACTACATCTCTGTCTCTCATGTGAGTAGCTGAAATAACAAGGTTGGGTCCAGGTCATAGCGTATTCCAAAGACTAGATGTCCTCCATCATCACCTGCTCATTCTATTCTCTGATATATATGCACGGATAGCTTACAATCAAATATGCTGCCAGGCTTATATAGCAGAATACAAAGCAGTTCCGAGTTTTCTCTCAAGCACTGATTTACACCAAGTTAATAGGTTTAGGTCTACTATCCTCTTAAGTGATAAGAAGGTGTCTAAAAGAGATCCAGGGATTCCCATCTCCAAGACACCTGATTATCATATAAGAAGTAAGTGACACTAATACACTTCCAACTGTTTTCCTTCCAACTAGCATTGCTACGGCTCCTACTCCCTGACCCAAATCACACACTTGTGCTCCTCAGTTCCTTTGCAGATATAGGGTCATCATCATCATCATTTATTTATATAGCGCTGTCAAGATACGCAGTGCTTTCACAGATATGTCAATAAGATATGGAATACTGCCTCTCCTAAGCTTTTTGCAGTAGGGGCTCTACTTTCCAGTCAAAGAGCATATTTCTTTCCAGCCACTCCCCTTTCTTTTTTCAGCCCTCCTAGGATTATTCTCCTATACTCTTTACAGGTAATAATCAGTGGGTAGATCCGAGGAGAGTAAAGTGGTGTATATATGCTGCTATTTCACCAATTTTGTATATCTAGCAGAATTGTACAAGAAACCTTCACTTTTTTTATTCTTTGTGTTTGGATTACTTTCCATTTTGTTTTTTTTTCTCAAAAAAAATAACATTTACCTTAAAGAGGATGTAAAGGCAAAAAAATAAAATCCCATTTTTACTTTCTTTAATGAATAAGAAACCTATCGCCAATATACTTTAATTAGTACTGTACTGTTTTTATAAGAAACCTGACTGTATGCAGTGAAATTCACCCTTCATTTTACTTGCTCTGACTGCTGCAGTTAGGAAACTTCAGACGGTCCCTAGCTGCTGTGCAGGGAAACGATCATACTTTCAAATGACAGGGGGAGCCCCACCTTAATTCCCAGAACTCGAGCAGCTTTGTTTGTTTCCCTGTAACAACTGTGTAGATTTATATCCACAGATCCAGTGCAGTCTGTATATTCTGATTATTAATCAGTCTTGCTGTATCTTCTTCTGGCAGATATTATTTGACCTGTGCTGTTTTGATAATTTATGACGATCCCTAAGCTTAACCTCCCAACTGAAGCCCAGACCACACTGAGCATGTGCATAGTCTTGGTCTTGCAAAGATGTTACAAGATGACAGCCCCTTATGCCAACTTTAAAAGCATAAATCATTTGTTTAATTGGGCTTCTGGTGCAGTAAGTTCATGTTTACATTTAGGGGGCGATTCACTAACTTCGAAAAAACTTCGACCCCCTAGTTCGCCATCTAAAAGCTACTGAACTCAATGTGAGCCTATGGGGAAGGTCCCCATAGGCTTTCCTAAGTTTTTTTGAACCAAGGATATTCCTTCGATCATGGATTAAAATCCTTCAAATCGTTCGATTCGAAGGATTTTATCGTTCGATCGCACTATTTGCGCTAAAATCCTTCGACTTCGATATTCGAAGTCGAAGGATTTTAATTTCCAGTCGAATATCGAGGGTTAATTAACCCTCGATATTCCACCCTTTGTGAATCGGCCCCTTAGTATACAAAATACAGCATTTCTAATATTATTCTATTTTAGACTTTATTTGCCCTTTAACCTTGCATCTTTCTTCGGGTTCGGCCGAATCCCAAACTGATTCCAAACCCTAAGGTTTGGCCAAATCTTGAAAATAGGGATTTGCATATGCAATTTAGGGAACACAAAGGGGAAAAACATCTTAACCTTATTCATGTGACCTAAAGTCATGTGATTTTAAGGGTTTGGATTTGGTTCTGCCAGGTTCTTGAATTCAGCTGAACCCCGAGCTGAATCCAGAATTTGGCACCTCCCTATTCTGGAGCCATGATACAATTAATTTATTCATTAATTTGTTAATCAAAGATGCACTTTTATGAAACCTAGATCCTCTTTGTGTACAGGTGTGCCTTGTCTCTTCTCCAGTCCTAGCTAAGGCAGTTATATACAATAACACACCATTAGCAAACTATTGTATACATTATCCCAGGCTGTTCATGTGAGTCCCAGGCAGGAGCCAGCAGCTGACCCTCTCTGTTACATGACATGCAAGCCTGCTGGAGGAACGTCAGCTATGTACATATTGATATGGAAACTCATCACTCCTCTGTATGTGTGTGCCTGCTCTGTTCATTGTGCTTCACACTCACCAGCCTTAAATAAAGGCATCACAAAGGCTGATTGGCAAACACTTGTACACTTGTCCGATCTTCTGCACAGATACTCTATGGGGCAAATTCACTAAAGTGCGAAGCGCCTAACGCTAGCGCAAATTCGCCAGCGTGATGTCATTTCGTTACTTCGCCGATTTACTAACGGGTGCTGGCGTAAATTCGCTAGCGAAGTGGACCTACTCTAGCGCTACTTCGCACCCTTACGCCAGGCGAAGTTGCACTATGACGAAGGGACGTAACTACGGTAATTCACTAACTTGCGCATTTTACTGAACGTTACCTCTTGCGCCAGACTTGCCTTCGCCACCTCAGACCAGGCGAAGTGCAATAGAGTAGATAGGGCTTGCTTCAAAATAAGTTTACATTTTTTCTAAGTCCCAAAAAACGCTGGCGTCTTTTCCTTTTTTAAGGGTGATAGGCTGAAAAAGATCGTACATTTTCCCCCCCCTACATTTCCTAACATATGGCACATAAACTATACAGTGGGCTCATGTGTAGGGCAATATAACAACTTTATTTTATTTAATGAAGCTTTCCCAGGCTTGTGTAGTGTAATGTATTTGTTGCTACATATACGTTCATTGTACTTTAACTTGGCGCCGTATGCAAAAACTGCGCTTTCCTTGACGAATTAACGCTAGCGCAACTTTGCTACCTTTCACCTCCCTGAGCGCAGCTTCGGATTTTAGTGAATTAGCAGCGCCCTGGCGAAGTGCAGCGAAGCCTGCTCTAGCGCAACTCCGCAGGTTAGTGAATTTGAGCCTATATCTGAATGTGTCGGCAGGACTAGTCAACTTGACTTTATAATTTGGATACTACTGAGAAGCTCATTATTTCCTGTAAGAACATAGCTGTGACATATAATAAGCAAGTTTGCTGTTTTGTACAGAGCATGAATGCTATTAATCAATTTCCAATTCTGCCCCAAACTGTTTTTATTAACTGTTCCTTATTCCACTTTTTCTATGTTTGAAAAAGACCCAGATAAACTGTTTTCTGTGATTTGACAAGGACTCGGGATTGTCTGCCAAGCCTCTGTGCATCACAATCAATGAAATAATCACTTGGAAGCATCACTTTGAAAGTCACTGGTGCTCAGTGTGCAGACCCAGCCAAGAGAAGGAAAGGTAGATTGTCAATGTGCTTATCCTGCATCTAATCTCTCTGTAATGAAACCCAGAAGCAGTGGATGTGACATATAATCCCTACTGTAGATTTCACTTCCCTTAACTGCCGGTGTTTGCAGCAAGCTGGAAGGAAATCATATTAGAGCTGTCTAAAAATTCCAAATCTAATCAGGGCTGCTAAAGGACATTCTAGACTGAACAAGACAACAACGCCATGAATCTGAGTGTATTCGTCTTACTTTCATTCGTTTTCTCCAATTTAAGGACAGAGAGGAGTATACCTACAGTGCTACGCAATATGTTGGCGCTATATAAATACATAATAATAATAATAATAATAAGCATTCAGGTTAACATTTGAATTTTTTTTTCTGCATTTTTACTTTTGTTTCAGTAAAAATGTTGTTACCAATTGATGACCCCAGCAGCACCTCCCCTGTTATTTACTAGTATATAATGGCAATTGATCCAAAGCAGCTATGAAAAACTTGGGGGCCTATTCATTAAAATTTGGATTTGTGTCGTTTTAAAGGGTTTTTTTCAACCTCACGAATTTTTGTGCGAATACAAGTAAAAAACAAACAAACCCAAATTCCTAAAAGGACAGCTCACATTGACTTCTACAAGAGCCCATCTGCTAGCAGTGGAGTAACTATAGAGGAAGCAGGGGGCCCAGAGAAAAGGGGTGTCCGTTCTGCTTTCTCTATAGCTACCAAGAACCCCCCCCATTCAACAGCCACTCTTTTACCTGCGGAGGGTAAGCAGAGGGTAAGTCGGAGTCGGGGCGGAGAGTTGGCGGAGTCCAGCGGAGAGTTGGCGGAGACCAGCGGAGAGTTGGCGGAGTACAGCGGAGAGTTGGCGGAGTCCAGCGGAGAGTTGGCGGAGTACAGCGGAGAGTTGGCGGAGTCCAGCGGAGAGTTGGTGGAGTCCAGCGGAGAGTCGGGTCGGGAACTGGGCAGAGGCTGGGAGTGGGTGGGAGAATGGGGAAGATTTTTTTGCCCCTAGTTATGCCACCGCCAGCTAGTAGATGGCAAAATGTTGTATTAGAGTTTATTTGTTCTTTTTACTTATCAACATTTTAGTGGTTTAGAGTAATTATTTTAATATTTTAGAGCCAAACAGTTTGATTATTGGAAACAGAACCGTATAAACATTAATAATGCAGCTGTTTAAAATTTTTTTTTTTCACTTCAAAGTTTTATTTTAAGTCCAGTTCACATAGTTAAAGAAAACATTCTGTCATTAGAGCACAATATCACCGGTACAAATGTTGAAGCATTTTGTCAAGATGTATCACAACACAACTGTGGTATACAATAAAAAATGGCATCATTGTAGTTATAAATAAAGTGGCAGCTGTTTAAAATTTGATAGATTCTTGAATCTTTAATATTTTTTGCCATTTATGGAAACATTTCACAGATATTTCGCAGAACAAGCTCATAGTTTTCTTAGCCAAGTATTAGCAAGTTATTTTATGTTTGATAAATCCATAATTCTTTGAATTTCAAAACATCTTGTATTGTTGAGTTCTTCTGTTTTCAAGATATCAAACACCCTGGCTATGCAACCCAGTTTGGGTTATAGTTTTGGGAGAGTAGCATGGCATATTCAAACAGTAAATACATTTACTGTATTCAGCGTACATAGTAAACTATAGCAGGTGCAGCAATACACAAGTAGTCCATACCTCCCAACTGTCCCATTTTCAGAGGGACAGTCCCTCTTTTGACAGCTCAACCCGCAGTCCCTCGTTTGTTCTGGAAAGTCCCATTTTTCTATGCACTGAAAAGGCAGAAAAAGAAACAACTTAATTGGCTTTTGGCATAGAGCCCAGAACAGCCAGAGCAGCAGATAAGAAACATTTGTAACAATCTTGAGAAAAGCAAATAAGTAACTGTAACAATATAAGATAACAGGTCCATTGGGAGACGTTAGACTCACATCTTAACGGGCAATTTACCTTCATTAGCAAAACTGTAATTACTATAAAAAAAACACAGAAATATGTTCAAACTTTCATAACCTGGCAAATTTTGTAAAATGAACATGGTCATTAGGAGGTGTGGCCATAAAAAAACGACGTGGTCAAACATTTTTTTTGTCTCTTTGCATTGGGGCCTACAGGGGCCTTGTATTTCTATATAGCTCTATATGTCTTCATCCCACATGCATAAAACATTGGGCTTGGTCCTGTGCACTTTCCCATATTTCAAGTACAGTTTTTGTTTTTGTGTGTCAAGTAACAGGAGACCAAGAGAAGCAGTAAAGTGAAGGGGAGGTCAAGTGATGGATAACAGGGGGGCTTTTTGTTACATCTCAACACAAATTAAAGCACCTGAATCATCGACCTACTCTTAGAGGGGGCATATTCATTTTTAAATGCACCCTGCCCATAGTGTATTAGCATTGATGTATATTTAGGGATGCACTGGATCCAGTATTCAGTTCGGGATTCGGCCAGGATTCTGCCTTTTTTAGCGGCATTCGGATTCGGACGAATCCAAGAATCCCAAAATAGTGGATTTGGTGCATCCCTTTGAATAATAGATGGTGCCTGAATGCAATGTAACATAAAAAGTACTTCTATCTTTAGAACTTACACCTTTATAAGTACTCCCCATAGTTTTTCTGTGGCAGGGTTGCCAGGTCTAATTTTCAAAACCAGCCAAAGTCGGCTACAAAACCAGCCCCAAACTAGCCAAGAGGCACTTCAAAGGTAGCCCAAAAATAGCACAATATGTGCAGTGAAAAAGAAGTCTTAAAAATAAATGAATATATGTGAAAATACACCATTTTCAAATTTTTCATAAATTTTTCCATGAAGCAAAATGGGACAGATTTGCCCATCGCCAGGGGCGTAACTACATAGGGGGGCCCATGAAGTACAGGGGCCCCATGAGACCCTAATACATACACAATTTAAGTAAATATATAAAACAGCTCAACCTCTAGACATTTTGGTGACCAGCAGATTTTTGCCCCAAAATTGCCTGAATTTGAGGAAAGTCACAAGAAGACGATAGAATGCTTAAGAGTAACGGGAGACTGGGGTACAGAGCCCAAAATCTGGTAACTGCCGACTTCTACACAAGTCAGTCCCAATGCATGCTGGGTATTGTAGTCTTACATTAAACATGGCAGTTGGTAAATTGTTGAACAAAAACTACATTACCCAACATGCATTGAAAGATACAGGCTTGGCACATTAGGGCAACAAAATACTTTGGCTGGTTTCCAATGCCCAAAAATTAGTCCAAAGCTGTACCTTGGCTAGTTTGTACTTTTAAAACCAGCCCGGGGGTTAAGTTAGTAGCCCAATTTGCCTGGAAAACTGCCAACCTGGCAACCCTGTTCCATACCTCCCAACATTTTGGAAGTAAAAAGAGGGACAAAAAATTGTTTCCCGCACGTAGCGCAGCAATTTTTGACCACACCCCTTTCTGTGGCCACACCCCCTAATTACCATGTTTGTTTTACAAAATTTGGCAGGTTATGAAAGTTTGAAAATATGTCTCCTTATCTAAACTGTGTTTTTGTGTCTCAAAATTGTTACAAAGTATCTTATTTGCAGCTGTTCTGGGCTCTCTGCTAAAAGCCAATTAAGTGAGAAACTTTGTTTCTTTTTCTGGCTGTTCAGTGCAGAGAAAGAGGGACTTTCCAAATGAGGGACTGCGGGTTGAGCTGTCAAAAGAGGGACTGTCCCTCCGAAAAAGGGACAATTGGGAGGTATGTTGCTCTTCCAGCCTGGGGAAGCAGCAGGCAGGAGGAGGAATAGATGGGTATGTTAAGACTTGTTCTTGATACAGTATATCCCTTTTTAATTTAAACCTGAGATTTGTGTACCCCTGGATTTCACCTGTTCTAAATGACTTCAGGAATGTTGGAAACTGTAGTTTAGGGAAAAATAGCAGAAGGTTTCATATCCCATTTCCTTTGTTGAGGAAGCAACTTCAAATTATTTCCTGTTTTTCTTTAAAAAAAGTGTGCTATTAAACTGCTAATCTTTTTTTATTTATTCATTTTTGCCATCTGCTTATCTTAAAGGCATTTCACATGAACGAGTGATTTCTTTTCCATTGTCAATCCAGCTGGCATCTCAATCCCGGCTCTTTCCTGCTCTGGAGTTTCACTGTAGCAAAGTAATGTTGGGAAAAAATATTGTAAATATTGAGTGATTGAAAAGGTCAGTGGCGTTCCATATGCGATTACTTTGTTACATGGTGTGAAGATTTCAAACTCAGGTAGCGTTTGTTATTTTTTAAATGAATTTCTGTGACTTGAAACCGCTGTCTGGAATGTACAGATAGATACGGTGTTGCTTTCATTTACTGAATCTAGGATTCAGAAATATTTATATGGTTATATATTAGGAGCAACTAGGCAATACACACCTGGGTCTGTTTGAAGAAGTTAGAAGGAGTACCAGCAAATTCATTCTCTAATTTGTTTGCAAATTGTTGTTTTTAATTATTCATTTAAAGCATCAAGCAAGTGCATTAAGGGGCCCATTCACTAAGTTCGAGTGAAGGAATAGAAGAAAAAAAAAACTTCGAATTTCGAAGTGTTTTTTTGGCTACTTCGACCATCAAATGGGCTACTTCGACCTTCGACTACGACATCGACTTCGAATCGAACGATTCGAACTAAAAATCGTTAAACTAGGGGGGCGTGATCTGGATTGAGACTGAGTAGGTCGCACGCGAGCTGAGCTCCACATCTGGGGGCAGTAAAACTGCGATAATCCTGCCACACAGTGACCCAGTCATCTACAACAGAACCGGGTAACAGTCGCAATCCACTGCTATCTCTGCCGTGCCGGATGGGCCGGACCAGAACCGCCACAAAGAAAGCGAAGAAAAACCAGGCCGGGATGTCGCAAGATGGCCCTGAGGCAAGTAAAGCGCGCACTGACATGGTGCCACCCGCGAGTGCGGGGGACACGGTAGCCCACCGGCTAGAACAATACGCAAGGTCCCCTCTGCCCCAGCGATCACCTAGGGGTGGGTCGCCAGCGCCCACAGTCTCCCCTGCCCACCTGAATAGTCAGGGACCCCAGCCAAGCTACTGGACCCGCCGCAACAGGCCAAACCTCCTGAACCTACCTTATCAGGTCGTCAGCCATTGCTCCACCTTATCAGAGGTACTCAACGCCATTACCTCCAACCACGCAGCTCTAATACACAGAATAGATGAGCTTAAGACGGATTTTGCAATCCTTAAACAGGATGTTCACAAGATAAGGGAGAGAACAGGGGAGGCAGAGCGCAGAATAGGAGAGCTGGAGGACACTGTAAATCCTTTGCCAGGCCGCTTAGGCTCTGCTGAAAAACAAATACAGGCCCTGGAAGCTAAAGCAGATGATATGGAAAATCGCCTACGTCGCAATAATATTCGTATACTTGGCATCCCAGAACGAGCTGAGGGTACTGCCACAGAACACTTTGTGGAGCAATGGCTGACAACTACCTTTGGCAAACCAGCATTCTCTCCTGCTTTTACCGTGGAAAGGGCACACAGGATTACTGGCAACCCCCCCCACCTGGGGCACCACCAAGGCCCCTGATTGCCCGCCTCCTTAACTACAAGGATAGAGATGCAGCCCTTGCTGAAGCACGGAAAACGGGTGACATCACAGTTGAAAACCAGAGGATATCAGTTTACCCGGATTTTTCAACCGAAGTGAGAAAACTGAGGGCGAAATTCACGGAGGCCAAGCAACAGCTACGACAACGGAACCTTCCGTATGCCATGATGTACCCAGCCCGCCTGAGAGTCACCGACGACGGGAAAGCACACTTTTTTACTTCCCCAGAGGATTTACTCTCCTGGCTTGAACGGAGACCTCGCAGATCACCTGAACGGAGATAAAATTGCCAAATCTGAGGGACTAAAACCTCACATGAGTGCCGAACCTTTGTTCCATCCTCACGTTATCATTTCCAGCACTGACAGATTGGCGACTCTATGTTTTCTTCACACGGCGAGACTGGCAAGTATGACCCGGTTTTTTATGCCATACTAGTGTGTAGCAGAGGATAATTCGTATGAGGAAATATTCACAATAATATTCCCTTTTACCTCGTGTTCCTCTGCCTGCTTGGGTAGTTTTCTCTTGGGATAGGTGCTCGAGGATTTTTTCTCCTTGCTTGTTGTGGAGGAAAATCCTGGCTTAAAAATCCAGTGCTGCTGAAGTCGCTGCTGCTTGAATCCTCTCTTGACGTGCTCCTGTGGGTATCTGGGCAATCCCTTTCCCTCTGTGGGGGGCGTGCTCGTGAAGATCCCCTGCTGTATCTCCCTGTTGTTCTCTGCCTCCACGGGTACACGCTTCTTTGTTGGGGTGAGTACTGCTGCTGCCTCTGACTCCTACGTTCTTCCCGCCACGAGTATACTTGATTCAGACGGTAATCTTCAGCGTCGCGTTCAAATTTAATTTATTTACGCCCCACAAAAGGCAATAGCATTCAATTGAAACACTATGCCACCTGCGATACAGGAGGAGTTGTGTATATGCTCAAATGCCCCTGTGGGAAAGTATATGTGGGACAAACGGGTAGACAGGTGAAAACCCATATCAAACAACATAGGGGTGAGATTAAAAACTTTAAAGCAAACACTTATACAGATACCCCAGTTTCACGCCACTTCAATACATGTAGACATAACATGTCACAGTTAAAATGGCTAGTGCTCGATGTAATGGAAGTACCACAAAGGGGTGGCGATAGAAAAAAACTGCTACTACAGAGAGAAGCCCTGTGGATAAAAAAGCTAAGTGCCTTGGAACCTTTGGGTCTAAATGACCAATGGAGTGCTAGCTTTTTGTAGATTCATTTACTAACTATTTTCCTTTTTTTAACAGATAGTGCTGCCCTTTTGAACAGAATTGAATAGATTTCTACCTCTGGTAAGATTAAATATTACAATGTGCTTTCTCAGCTATTGATAACTTATTACACCAGGCAGATGGAATGATTAAAAATTAATGTATCAACATTATGAAAATTATGAACATTGGAGCTGAAATACTCTTGTGCAGGCCTTTACTTTGGCAGTGTGACTGTTTCTGGACTTTTACATTGGACTTCCCTTGAAACAAAGGAACATTTTTCTGTAAATTGTAACACTTTGGATCCCGAACTTTCTTGGTTTTCACACACAGCTTTCTCTAATTGAATAGCCAATTTGTTTGATACTGGTGGGCGTGGCCAAGCTACAAAACCTCCTAGCAGTTGCCACTAACCAATCATTTTGATGGTGGGAGGAGTGTGTTGTATTTAAACTCTGTATCACTGTGATTGCTTGTTACACTTGAAAAAGAGCCTTGAAGCTTGAAACATGTCATGTGGTGATTAAAGGACACTTGAGCAGCAGTTTTTCTGTGCTTCTTGGTATTATTACCGCTACACAATCCTTTTTTTCCTGATCTCTCTGCAGACACTACAGTTGCCAACTACTAGAGGGGGACTGGCCGCTCCACATCCTTATATGTATTACCTGGCCTCACAATTAGCAATAGCATGGAGATGGACCTCCCCCACACTGACTAATGCAGCTACTCTGCTTGAGGCACAATCATTGGGCTCCCTAGAGGAACTTAAAAATCTCTTACATAGGGGCACATCCTACTCCCGATCAGCCACCCCATTGATGAAAACAGTTGTTAAAGCATGGCAGGTGGTAATGACATACTTCCACAAACCCTCACCGTACTGCTCACAATACATGCCTCTCTGGGGTAACCCTATTTTGAAACAGTTCAATACTATTCCGGATCCTCACTTGTGGGCACGGTATAACGTCAGATATATTTTTGATATAATGCCAGAGGGCACACTTCTCTCATTTCAGGAACTGAAACATACCTTTTCTTTACCGAATACAATGTTTTTTAGATATATACAGCTGCGCCATGCTGCGGAGGCTCAATTTGGAGGCCTACCCGTGGATGTTACACCTGGAGTTGTAGAAAGTTTGGTGCATACAGAAGGACTGAGGAAGGTTCTGCACTTAGTGTGGGCTTGCCCAAGGTCGCAACGATTTTGGGGTAAAGTGGCGGAATGTATACATGAAAAAACAGGTATGACTCTTCCACTTGCTACTTAATCAGGTGGAAGATGTGTCACCCAGGCGTGGTCAGAGAACTTTGGTCACTTTACTGTGCATGTATGCAAAAAAAACAATAGCTATACATTGGAAATCTGACAGGGGCCCTAAACTCTCAACATGGGAGAATGTCCCCAGAAATTTGACAAAATATGGGCAGTATGATTGGACCCGGAACTTGCTCAAGACTCCTAACCCACTAGGGGTAATTTAGGTTATTTTGCATGGTGTACTGGTACTATTGGTCTAGGGTATACATGTAGAACCTGCAATTAACTGACACTGCAAAAGTTAATTTGTTTATGTTTATTGATGGCATTTCATACTATGTTATTCATTGTACAACGCATACTGATCAGTGATATGTTGTTAAATGTGTACATTTGAAGCTAAATAAACACGAATTGTTAAAAAAAAAAAAAAAAAATCGTTAGACTATTCGACCATTCAATAGTCGAAGTACTGTCTCTTTAAGTAAAAACTTCGACCCCCTAGTTCACCACCTAAAAGCTACCGAAGTCCATGTTAGCCTATGGGGAAGGTCCCCATAGGCTTTCCAAGTTTTTTCTGATTGAAGGATAATCCTTCGAACGATTATTCCTTCGATCGTTCGATCGAACGAATTGCGCAAAATCCTTCGACTTCGATATCCGAAGTCTAAGGATTTTAATTCGCCAGTCGAATATTGAGGGTTAATTAACCCTCGATATTCGACCCTTAATACATCTGCCCCTAAGTTTTCATTACTTTCCTTATGTAGTGACTGTACAGACTATACAAACCATTGCATACCAGATTTGTTTTGGCCAGACACAAGAATTCGTCCGAATCCGAATCCTGCTGAAAAAGGCCTAATCCTGAACCAAATCCTGGATATGTTGCATCTCTAAAAAATACATTACCTTTGTAGTCATAGTACAACAACACAAAGAAGTCATGTCTAAGAGCCGAAACTGTGAATAAACATCATTTATTTTTGATGTGAAAGCCCTGTGTGTGCGGTCTATTTTTGTGAGATTATGATTGATCATCAACCAGCACCCAGGCATCGTTCTTTTTGGTTTTTCTGTGTGCACCGACCTAGACTGTATATATATATATATATATATATTGGAGTAAAATATCTAACCCCCAGTTCCAGGCCCTGACAGATGGCGAATAGAAATGAAAAACAAAAAAACGTATAAAACAATCCCTACAAAATTAAAGCAAGCATTTCCCATATTTGCTTCCTATCATAGAAATAAATCCTATGTACATTTAATTTATTGGATGTGTGCCTTTAACACACAGTCTCCGAATTATCTGTAGATACTGACGCATGCAAATTGCATACAGGTCAATGTATGTTTGTATTGCTTCCATGGCAGTTGGTTGTATTAAAGTGGACCTGTCACCCAGACATAAAAAGCTGGATAATAAAAGTCCTTTTCAAATTAAACATGAAATACAATTTTTTGATTTTATTAAAGAAATCATAGCTGTTATAAACTCATTTAAAAATCTCAGCTGTCAATCAAATATTGTCTGCCCCTCCTCTATGCCATGGGCATAGAGGCGGGGCAGACAATTACTTTCACTTTCCATTCAGCACTTCCTAGATGTCACTGCTCTCCTCACATTCCCCAAGTTCTCTTAACCATTTAATTGTATAACCAGGACATGGGGATGGACATCAGGTCCCCCATTCTGGTACACAAACAAGATTCTGAAATGATACAAGACTTTCCTTAATAACAGTGTCCACAAAATGGCTCCTGCCTGCTTGTTATAATTATGAATTCCCAGACTGATGGAAATGAGATTGAAATAATTTATAAAGTGTAAGTAAAATTTCATTTTGACTAACATGATAAAATAGGATTTGGAATAATTTTTGTTGGGTGTCGGGTCCCCTTTAATGGATTCATCAACAGCAACCCAAGGAGTTAAAATGCAGCCTTCTGTTTGGAATAAGAATATTCAACATCAACCAGCAGTCCCAGTCAGCCTCTTGTGGGTGTTGAAAGTTGAAGTGTAGCAGTATCTAAAGACTTCACTGTAACTGCTCTATTTTATTCAGCGCTCCCTGCTATTTTACTCTTTTAGTTGAAACTGCTGACAAGGCCCAAATGCATCACCCCAATTTGCACGTTCATAAAGAAATCTCTATTGATACATCCTTGAGCAGCAATACCTTTGTAGAAGAACGTCCAACATTTAAAACTCACTGTTAAACAGCCTTCCATTTCTGTGTCAATAACCATCTATAACCATCAGAGTAGATTTTCCCTAAACCACTTAATAACTTTCAAGGTCAGCCAAACTACTTTAATGCAAATCCTCTATCCTAAATCGACCAGTGGCTGCTGACTGCATTGTTAGTTAATACCCCGGGAAGAATACCACATTTCTCTTGCTTTTCATTGCAGGTTTCTTTTCTTTATGTCAATTTTTTATCTGTATTTTAGGAGTCATACAATTCATAGGTGAACACAAAGTAAACAGTAGTGACTTTAAGCATCCATTAAGGCAGTATTCATAGGCATCCAATAGTATACGAGAACCGTCAGAAACCCTGATGTGGTTAAAGTGGACCTGTCACCCAGACACAAAAATCTGTATAATAAAAGTCCTTTTCAAATTAAACATGAAATCCAATTTCTATTTTTTATTAAAGCATTCCTAGCTGCTGTAAGCTCATTTAAAAATCTCAGCTGTCAATCAAATATTGTCTGCCCCTCCTCTATGCCATGGGCATAGAGGCGGGTCAGACAATAACTTTCACTTTCCATTCAGCACTTTCTAGATGTCACTGCTCTCCCCACATTCCCCTGTTCTCTTTACCATTTATTTGTGTAACCAGGGAATGGGGATGGACATCAGGTCCCCCATTCTAGTGCACAAACAAGATTTTGAGATGATGCAAGACTTGCCTTAAAACCAGTGTGCACAAAATGGCGCCTGCCTGCTTGCTATCTTTTTGAATTCCCAGACTAAAGGAAACCAGATTCAAATAATTTATATAGTGTAATTAAAGTTAATTTTGCTTGACTAATGTGATAAAATAGGATTTTGAATAATTTTTTTGGGTGACGGGTCCCCTTTAATCTACCAATAAATAGTTTCCAAAGAAAGCAATGACTATGTATCATATGCCTAAAGAGAGACAGAATTATCATTACCATATGATATAAATAAACGGGAGGGAATAAAAAGGAGTCCAACAGACTGGACATTTTCTCCTGGGACATTATCCCATCTACTTTGTGTTTAGTTAATCAATTGATTTTCATTGCTGGTCTTCACAATTCAAGATTATATTATGTCAGATGGATTTTTTCAAGAACAACCTTCTATGAACAATTTAATTTATGTGATTCGACTGTCTTATTAAATTTTAGCTCCTTAAAACTTTCTGTCTTTTTATATAACATTTACTTGGGTCGAATATCGAGGGTTAATTAACCCTCGATATTCGACCGTCAAAGTAAAATCCTTCGACTTCGAATATCGAAGTCAAAGGATTTACCGAACGATCGTAGGAAAAATTAAATCCTTCCAATCGAACGATTCGAAGGATTTTAATTCATCGATCGAACTATTTTCCTTCGATAAAAAAATACTTGGAAAGCCTATGGGGACCTTTCCCATAGGCTAACATTGTACCTCGGTAGGTTTTAGGTGGCGAAATAGGTGGTCGAAGAGACAGTACTGCGACTATCGAATAGTCGAACGATTTTTAGTTCGAATCGCTCGATTTGAAGTCGTAGTCGAAGGTCGAAGTAGCCAATTCGATGGTCGAAGTAGCCAAAAAAATACTTCGAAATTTGAAATATTTTTTATTCTATTCCTTCACTCGAGCTAAGTAAATGTGCCCCAGAATGTATACATAGGAACCGCTATCTCTTCTGTCTGTTCCTTAATTTTCCTAGACAGTGAGTTCTCATGGTCTTCTAGATTGTTACCAGCTGGTACATTATTTTGTCTCTTATGGGGTTATTTATTAAAGTCCGAATGCCAAAAACTCGAAAACTCAGAGTTTTTTAAACTGTAAAATCCGAATTTTTTAGTGGAAAAGAAAACTCAAATTTTTCTCGATTTATTATACCCGAGGCTGCAATAAGTCGGAATCCGAAAATCCGCCATCTCAGACCTGTCAATGGGAGAGGTCCCTATCCTATTTGGAAGTTTCTGTGGTCTGCGCTGGAATTAGTTTGAAAATCTGAACTTTTCGGGTAAAAATCTGAAAAACGTTGGCTTTTTCGGAATAAGACAGAAAAAAAACATACAATTCGGGGTTTCACTCGATTTTATCGAGTTTTCCCCTGATCTGATTAAATTGTGCTTTTTTTAAATAAACAAGGTCAAATTATGTATTCTAGTTTGGTTGAACTTTTTTAAAATAAAATATAACAAAAATTTGATTTTGATAAATAACCACCTCAGTGTCCAGTAATGAACAGGACTTTTTTCAAATTTATTTGAAATGTCAGCCTAACTTCAGAACAATAATATAGTAACTAAATTATCCCCTAATGTAAAATACATGGATAAAGGTTTTATAAATGTCATGGAACTCCAGAATGTTTGGGACTTGGGTTTTCCAGATAAGGGGTACTTTCCATAATTTGGATCTCTCTACATTGTCTACTAAAACAACATTTAAACATGAATTAAAACAGTAGGATTGTTTTACCTCCAATTAGGATTACTTATATTTTAATTATTATACTGTTTTATTATTACAGGAAAAAAGGAAATCGTTTTTCAAAATTTGAATTATTTGGTTACAATGGACTCTATGGGAGACGGCCTTCCTGTAATTCCGAGCTTTCTGCATAACAAGTTGCCTCATATACCAGTATCCTCATATTTTACAATAGCAGCTACAATACCCATTATAATGCACATGGTTAAATGAGTTGTGATAGAAAAGCAATGACATCAGTAAGTACCAATCATAGCTGATATCATAACTGTTTATATAGTGAATAAAGTACCCCTTATTGTAAATTATAAGGATATTATAAGTCACAGAGGAGTTCCGTGACCATATAAAAGTACGAGTCCGAAGGCCGAGTGCTTTTATACAGGTCATGGATCACTGAAGTTACTTCTAATATCCTCATATTTTCCAACAAGTTGTACTTTATTTATTATAATACACACATTTAGTGAGTTGTGTGACAAAAATGACATCATCATTTATAACTGATGATGTCACTAGTCACCATTTATAAGGATATAATTTACAAGATATTCATGGCTTTTGTGTATTATATAGTGAATAAAGTACCCCCTCCTGAAAATTATAAGGATATTAGAAGTTATATGTTTTTATACAGGTCATGGAACTCCAAGGTAACTTCTAATATCATCATATTTTGCTATTGGGGTTACTTTATTTATTATAATACACAAGTTTCAGTGAGTTGTGTGACAGAAATGACATCAGAACTCACCGTTTATAACTGATGACATCAGAACTCGCTGTTTATAAAGGATAAAATTTACTGGATATTCATGGCTTTTGTGTATTATAATGATATAATTTACAGGATATTTATGACTCACACTGTACTGTATTGGTGTTGTTACATTCTAATGGGCATTTATGCCAGACTCTATCTTATCTGATTGTTGTCCTGCACTGCCATCAAACATAAGCAGATTTTTTTCCTGCAGAAATGGAAGAAGAAAAATCTTTTATGTGCTTTTAAGTAAATTTTGCCTTTGGATACTTCTGAAATGTCACATTGTGACATTTATGAATTGATGGTGGTTGCTCTAAGGCAAATAAGCCATGGAACCAGTCTATGCAGTGAATCAGTGCAGAAACATATGACTCTGAATGAAGTCACTCAGGGTCCTGATCTGATTTTTTTATCCCTGTGCTTTAGGCTGAATGTGAGCAGGTGTTTTGGAAAAAAAAAAACGAGACTACTGGGAAATAGAATTCTGTCTTTGCATTTGTCTAAATAAGATACTGCTTTCTAGAAATATATTAAACAGTCTTTGTAATTTGCTCTTAATGCTTGCACATGGAAGAAATTATTTACCCTATATACCTAATTTTACCTCCAAAAACTGGGAAAGCTTATTGACTCGAGTATAAGCCTAGGGTGAGAAATGCAGCATCTTCTGGTAAGTTTCAATCAAAAAATTGAGGGTTTCTGGTCCCTTTGGAGGTGCCGGCTTCTTGTTTTTCGATGCCGGCGAATATTCTTGGCGACTATTCTTAAACGCCGGCGACCATTTATGCGCTTGACCCGAGTATAACCGAGGTAGAGTTTTTCAGCATATTTTGGGGGCTGAAAAACTCGGCTTGTACTCGAGTATATACGATACCACATTGGAACTTATATTTGCAATGTAGTACCCTATTGACTGTTTGGAGAGCTCCAGGATGTCAATAAATCTTTATTTCGGCACTGGATTCTGCTTCTGATCTTTGCACTGTTCACAGATGTGTTAGAAGGACAATGCTAATATATAGTAACTACTAGCTTTGAATGTCAAATGAGGCCTTAAGTAGTGAGTCTAGCTTGGGCAGATTCCCAAAGTCACTTGGTTCATGCCGAGAAGATAGAAATCAAATTTTTCCTGCCAGCTGTGGGCAGTGAAATGTTGATTGTGTCACTTCACATAGTGTCTATCATACTGAACCTACCTGAGATGGCATGCTGTGGGCTTGTCTGTCCATCTGCCAGCAGATCTCTGTACTTAAGCGGGAGCTCTCATCTCCCTGGAGCGAGCAACAGATAATAGTGTTACTTTGGCAACTGTTATGACATTAGCCTAAGGCAGCACGCACAGTATGTGTATTATTAATGCATTTTTAGATTATTAAAAGCAGTTGGAAGTCTAGTCGGTGTTTTGCTATGTTTCATTTTTCCCCTGCCTGGGTCTTTGTCACCTTTTTCTGTTGTAAACGCAGTCTTTTTTTGTTGACCGTAGTTTAGAAAATAAACACTGCATAGAAAATTCTGATGAAAAGCTGAAGCCCTATCTCATAAGCCTTAATATTTACCATACAAACAAAATGCACTTGTTTGGTTATGTACTGAATTAGATATTGAATTAAGTTGACCGCACAAGTGATGGGACTGGATGTTTCATCAACAATATCAACTGATGAAAAAAACGTATCAGCTGATACGTTTTTTTGCCAATAGCATTTTTCAAGTGGCCCGATCCTTATGTGATACAGCTTCCCGTGCTTCTGCTCCTGTTGCCTCCCCTGTTAACAAAAGCCCTTGGCCCGACCCCAATCCAGTCAAAACGTTTCTCTGCCAGGATGGATCCTCAACCTGCCTTCTGGGCATCTCATGACATGACTCCACCCCCTAATCCGCCCCTTTTACATCACAGCGATCCCCTTTTGTTCCTGCCCCCACCACTGGCTGGTAGAAATTTTATCAAAAGATGGCACCCCTAACTGCAGCAGGAGACTGGGAATTGGATCATCCCTCTTTGTGGACTAGAATTTCTCATTGCATGATAAAAGCTGAGTTGAGCATGTCAGAGCCATTGCGAATAGTATTACAGATCCACATTTTAACATTTTTAAAGGAGAACTAAAGCTTAACTAAAGAAGACTTCCGCCTGTCTCCACTCCGTCTATTTTTGACATCATTGCGGGGCAGGCGCGGATCTATAAATAGAGGGCAGCAGCCCCCCCCTGACCGGGTTTAGAAGGGGGCGGGTTAGGGTCATGTGTGGGTCAATAAATTCTCGACCAGCACATCAATAGCTCCCGCTATGTAAATCCGGCCCTGTGTATTTATATAGGTTATACGTTCCTCTTTATCTCATTTTAATTAAATCATGCACAGGTATATCCAAGCAGCGTAATAAATGTAAAAGAGCCCTTTTCCCCCCATTATGAAAATTTGCACGGATAAGGGGGATGGGACAGGGGCAACGAATGGCAGGGGGCCTAGAGGCTCCCGCTAGCGATGTGCAGGCCGCCTGAAACCCGAAGGGTTTTACAACATGTAAACAAATTCTGTTTTTCTATTTAAACTGCAATTTAGTGAGATTCGGAGCCTACAGTATTTATTTTTACCATTATTCTATAGCTGTATGCCGCCTGTTGCCTAATTATGCCGTCCTGGAGTGCTTGTGTGCTGCTGTATTAACTGACAAATTGTAGCAGTGTGCCAGAAAAAAACAAGCCAGAGATAAAGGGCCAAATTCACTAAGCGCCGAACGCTAGCGTTAATTCGCTAGCGTTTGGCATTTTCGTTACTTCGCAAAACGAACGCTGGCGTAGATTCGCTAGTGTTACTTCGCACCCTTACGACTGGCGAATTTTCGCTACGGACGTAACTACGCAAATTCACTAAAGCGCGCAGTGTTCTGAACGCTACCTTTTACGCTAGACTTCCTTCGCCACCTCAGACCTGGCGAAGCGCAATAGAGTAGATAGGGATTGCTTCAAAAAAAGTCAAAAATTTTTCTAAGTCCCAAAAAACGGTGGCGTGTTTTCTACATTATGGGTGATAGGCTGAAAAAGATCGAAAATTTTTTTGGGGCTCCCCTCCTTCCCCCCTACATTTCCTGACTCATGGCAACTTACCTAGACAGTGGGCACATGTGTAGGGCAAAATAATTTTTTTTTGAAGGTTTTCTAGCCATTTGTAGTGCTGATACGTATTCCTCCATTGAAATTTGAATTTGGCGGCGTATGCAAATTAGCCTTCGCTAGCGTAACTTCGCTTCACTTAGCGAATCAACGCTAGCGCAACTTCGCAATCTTACGCAACCCCGTGTGCGCAACTTCGGATTTTAGTGAATTTGCGGAGCGCTGGCGAAACTACGCCTGACGAAGTGTGGCAAAGTGCGGCGAAGCGCGGCGAAGTTGCGCCTGGCGCAACTACGAATGTTAGTGAATTTGCCCCAAAGAGAATATGTCTTTACATTCAAATGCCTGTCGCAAACATATGTCAGAGTAGTGATGGTGTAGTAAGCAAGAAGTATAGAATTTGACAAAAGCCACTATTCTCTTGTTCAGCGTTTTTAACTGGAAAAAAATGCATACGTTTGGATAACTTAGCTCATATGTAATAATCGCTTTTAGATGTAGAGGATAAAAACAGTGACTGGATTGGAACATATAGAAAAAAATGTATGTTGCATGACTAGTGTATTCAATATCTATTCGACTCTAGTGCTAAATGGAGCAAATAGTTGGTATATCACCATGTTTATGACTAGTGATGAGCAGCCTTTTTCCCCAGGTATTGTTGACCACGTGAAAATATCTGCAACCCATAGACCCCAGTGTATTTAAGTGAATAAGCAACCACTCCAAAAACTCAAATGTACTCTGCATTGAAAAAGTCAGTATAAAACAAAGCCACCGCCATAACCTTTATACTCCTTATACAGTGTAAAAACTCTAATTGACTTCAGTGTGTTTTGGGAATTTTCAGATTTGCTCATCACTATAGAATCTGTGGGTAGTGAAATAAAATATGCGAACTTTACTTTTTCTTTAGTAATCTGTAGCAACAAAACTGATGTTTGCCTTCAAACAGCATATTAGTAAATGCTGCCTGCTGATTGGTTGCTGTTAGATAATGGAACTGAATTAAACTGTGCGCCTCTTGTTACGTTGCTCAAGTTCAGTGATCCCCAACCAGTGGCTTATAAGAAACACGCAATAAACGTGGCCATAGACGGACAGTTAATATTGTACGAAACTAATTTTCCTATTCGGTATTCGGTGCGTGTATGGTGGGAAAAGAGCCGTCCAATATCGGCCTAAGACTTGTATATCAGTCGGCTTGTCGATCGGGCTGGACGGAAAATTTTGATCGGGCGCCTTTGAAGGGACCCAAACATGGGCCATTGTTAGTGCTGAATCATCAGATACAGGTAGAATTCTATTGTTTCTATATGTATATCTGACCATTCAGCTCTACACGTGTGTATTGAAACGAACTTTCTTGGAAACATCTTTTCCAAGAAAGATCGTAATTGTTAAGTCTATGGCCACCTTAAATGTTGCTTCAAGTGGCCTCAAAGCAGGTACTTAAAGGGATACTGTCATGGGGAAAATTTTTTTTTTTTCAAAATGAATCAGTTAATAGTGTAATAGTCACATGACCAGGGGCAGCTGGGAAATTGACAAAATGTCTAGCCCCATGTCAGATTTCAAAATTGAATATAAAATAATCTGTTTGCTCTTTTGAGAAATGGATTTCAGTGCAGAAGTCTGCTGGAGTAGCACTATTAATTGATGCGTTTTGGAAAAAACATGTTTTCCGATGAAAGGATCCCTTTAAATAATGAAAGGGAACAGCAACATGGATGCCTTTAAAATCATTTGGATTACAATGATAAAAGGAATGGAAGAACTGAACTGTGAGGGAAAAACTGTGTCAAGGTTGGGTTGTTCTCCCTGGAGGGAAGGCACTTGCAATTAAAAACACATGGAAGGATTTCTTTTATTACCATAGAAAAGATCAAAGAACCAGAGGCTGCTTCATTAGATTAGAGGAATAGAACTTTCATTTGAAGCAGCATAGATGGTTCTTTGTAGGTGATTCTTTGCAGCCAAAAAATAATTGTTTTCCAAGCAGCCCTCCCTACCGCGAGACATTTTCTTTTCACCCTGTCCTTCAGAAGGAAAGCTATGAGCCTCCACAGCTTGCTAGGTATAAATGACATAATTGGGATACCGTGGAACTTTGAGATCCATTAACTATTTTAAAATTTCTTGGGCTTAATGACAGCCGATGCCGGAAATTCTGCCACCAAAGTCAATCTGAAACTAGCAGTTAATTTAGCTCTATATTAATGAAGCGAAAGGGGAAATGACTTGTCACACTGCTTCAAATATCTTAATTTAAGACCAGCAAATTGCCTTTGTTCTCTCCACTATAATAAGAAAGAGACACTATTAAAAAAAAGTCGTCGTACTTCAAACACTTGTAAATTTTGCCTGCTCTTTAAAACGCTTTTTCATTATGTAAATTCGGAGATATGCCTTGCTTTACAACGAGGCCATGTATCACACTAGGGAGAAAACCCAGTTATCCTATTAGAAGGGGAATTTAAATTTTCCTTTGGTTTCATAAAACTCCTTTGATTAAAAATGGGTCCACTTAGTTGCTTGCTTAATTGGGGCATGCTTCATACATATTTTCACTGAACGGTATGAAATTAAAACAGGTGTATGCGATGGCTTTGTTCTCTCATTGTGTCTGACTGTAGGACAAATAAGTAATAAGTAGAAAGATTGCAACCCCTGTTCCCTAATAATAACTGAAACCACTAGGTCAAAGTAAAGGTCTGACCAACGTCAGTAATGTTACAATTATAAAAAGGAGAGAAGAAAGAACCCCACTTGACCTCTTACAAAATACAAATATTGCTATTCGTCTATTATTCGATAATAATTTAGGAACAAGAAATCAATTGGGTGTCACACTAATTAATCCAACTTTTAGGTCTATAAAGTGCCGGTTATTACTATTAAATTTAATTTTAAATTAAATTTAAATGAAAGTTAGTTATTATATTTAAAGGGATAATGTCATCGGAAAACATGTTTTTTTCAAAACACATCAGTTAATAGTGCTACGCCAGGAGACTTCTGCACTGAAATCCATTTCTCAAAAGAGCAAACAGATTTTTTTTATATTCAATTTTGAAATCTGACATGGGGCTAGACATTTTGTCAATTTCCCAGCTGCCCCTGGTCATGTGACTTGTGCCTGCACTTTAGGAGAGAAATGCTTTCTGGCAAGCTGCTGTTTTTCCTTCTCAATGTAACTGAATGTGTCTCAGTGAGACATGGGTTTTACTATTGAGTGTTGTTCTTAGATCTACCAGGCAGCTGTTATCTTGTGTTAGGGAGCTGCTATCTGGTTACCTTCCCATTGTTCTTTTGTTTGGCTGTTGGGGGGGGAAAGGGAGGGGGTGATATCACTCCAACTTGCAGTACAGCAGTAAAGAGTGATTGGAGTTTATCAGAGCACAAGTTACATGACTTGGGGCAGCTGGGAAATTGACAATATGTCTTGCCCCATGTCAGATTTCAAAATTGAATATAAAAAAATCTGTTTGCTCTATTGAGAAATGGATTTCAGTGCAGAATTCTGCTGGAGCAGCACTATTAACTGATTCATTTTGAAAAGAAATGTTTTCCCATGACAGTATCCCTTTAATAGTAAGCACCGGCACTTTATATACCCAAGATTAATTAGTGGATTAATTAGTGTGACATCCGATAATCGATTTCTTGTACCTAAGTTATTAGCGATTAATAGACGAATAGCAATATTTGTGGAGTGACTATCTTATTTCATAAAAGGCCAAACAAAAAGCAAACAATTCATATATAGAAGAGTAAACGTTGTGCGAATTTAGAATTTTAGCTGCAGGGGTAGTACCTATGGGTAGAAATAATTAGATCTCTCAAATGAGAAGAAAAATGTGTAGAATGAGGAAGCACATTTTTAACTTAAATATTGAAGTATTTCTGGGGTATTTAGAGGTTTTTTATTCACCTTCCTCATTTTGAAATTGTGTCCAGTTACAAAATCACTCATTGGTTGTCAGCATTACCAATAAATAGAAAGCCAATAGGAGAAAAAAGTGTGAGGTTGGTCATACACATGCAAGGGCGGCCAAAAGAATGGTCTTTCTGCAACTGTCAGTTAGATATTAACAAGGAAGACTGGATAATCTCATTGAGTACAGACTGTTACCAACATCTGGGTTACTTGTGATAAATGCAAGTCTCTGCAAACTACAGATCTGCTCCTCTTCCAGCTAGACTGAGTAGGCCTTCATGCGATCCAGTTATTGGCTTGGACTTTGAAAAATCTAATAAGGCCAGCATGGCACACTACTTGAGTGCAAATAATATATGTATTGCATCAGCAATTTTGAATTGTATTCTATTCTCCCTGTAATAAAATATTATTAATTACATTTTATTTGAGTGTATTTCATTTCCATCTCCGGAGTTGTCCCAGTTTATAATCACGCCATTGGGAGATATTCATTAGTTTCAAGTGTAGCGTGCATATCGGTTTTGTAATAGGCTAAAGCTGGAATTCTTCCCAAGGCTCCTTGAGCAGCTTTTTGACTGCCAGACAGCATAAGAGAAAAATGGTTTAGGGAATGGTTTAGCTACAGCCTCGGTTTGTTGCCTTACTGCTGGAATGAAACATGGGAAAAAACAAAAATTGTCCTCATTGTAATAATATCCTCTTTTATGATTTCCATTGCTTTGCACAGATATACAGCCTGTGATTGCACCAAGATGCTCCTTATAAATACTGAATTGCATTAACCTAAGTTGCTCCTTTAGAATTTGTATCTGCCCACTCTCAATATCCCCGGTCACTATGGCAGCCCCCACACTAAGGGTGTTCCCACCCCCCTCAAGCCGATAGGACAGGTCTAACCAAATCCACTCCCTGAACACTCCTATATACTTTGTCTTTTTTCCTGTCCTCACAGGCTGAGGAATAGTAGACAGGTCGGTTTTTTGTGGCTCACCTGTTCAACGGTCCAAAGGAGAAGTGACTCACGCTCCAGATCGCTCCAGAGGTACTTTAGGGGGCTGCTCATAGAGGAGTCAGACGGAAGTTAGAGTACCCCCTTTTTCGGCAGCTGGGGGAAGATGAGGTGCGTACTAGATTCAATCTAGTAACAGTCACAAAATTATGCCTGTGTGTTACACCAGGCGCAGGGGCGGCACCTGGGGAAGTTCTCCTTCCATTTTGGTTGCTAGGCAGCGTGGAAGCTAGTCGCGCCATTGTGTTTAAGGAGCGCATATAGGAAGCTTCCGCATTGGACGCGACTTCTGGTGCGTTTGAGCTGGCGTGCAGAGAGGAGAGAGAGCTAATATTCTAGCGTCTAGGTAATTAATCTAGCGATTGTGTTATTTCTTCTTTATTAAGCTGGTTTGGTTAAGTAGAATGTTAGAGGAGAGTTGGTTACTATTATTTCATTTATGTGCACTTTGTTTTTAGACGGTCTTATGGAGCCTCAGGTGCCTAGTAGCCCAGACAATGCTGCCCATAATAGTAGGAGGTGAGCCACGCTAATGAGATGTTTTTGTTGGTTTTTTCTTTTGGGTTTTAAATATTAAAAGTATTTTTTGGTTAACAGTGTGTCTCCACCCAGGAAAAGGTCAAGTAAAGAGAAAAATAAAGTTTGTGTGGCATGTGACAACCCAGCCCAAAAGCATTCCAGACTCTGTGAGAGATGTTCTAGAAAACTAGCAGGCGACGCAGCGGCAGACACTTCGGACATTATGAGGTGGATAAAAGAAGCCGTGGCTGAAGGAGTAAAAGCAGCTTCTAAGAGACCAGCAAGAGATATGGATCCAGAACCAGTTCTAGAGGAACAGGACAAAGAAGATTGGATGTCGGATATTTCGGATGAAGAAGATTTTAGAGAGGATGAAATAAACGCATCTTTTGATTTAACTATGATACCGCCATTAGTAAAAGCAGTGAGAGCTCAGATCAATTTACCAGAAGAAGTAGAAGCTCAAACTTCCTCTTATAACCCATTTAAATCTCTTAAAAGAGAGAGGGTTACATTTCCAATTCACAAAATCATAAAAGAATGCATTGTGAAAGAATGGGAAAAAACAGAGGGAAAATATCCTATACCCACGAGGGTACATAAGATGTATCCGTTCCCAGTAAAGGAGGAACAAGTTTTAGATAAACCACCAAAGGTAGATGCGGCAGTGGCGCGTCTATCAAAAAAGACAACGTTACCAGTGGATGATGTGGTGTCCTTCCTGGATCCCATGGATAGGAAGATGGAGGCATCACTTAAAAAGTCGCATATGGCTTTAGGAGCAACCATAAAGCCAGCGTTAGCTTTAACCTCCGTATCAAGAGCATTGCAAGGATGGATACACAATGTTGAAACTGCGATAAGAGAAGGAGTCGAGAGAAAAAAGATACTTGATGCTTTTGCAGAAATAAGATTGGCAACAGATTTCATAGCAGAATCTTCGGTAGATTTGGTAAAATCCTCATCCAGAGCTATGGCTATTTCAGTGGCAGCTCGTAGAGCTCTGTGGCTGCGATCCTGGGATGCAGACAAGGCTTCAAAGATGAGCCTCTGTAATCTACCCTTCGAAGGGACTATGCTTTTTGGAGAAAAGTTAGAAGAGATTATTAAGAAGGTAACCGGAGGGTTTTTCTTCCACAGGATCATACACCAGGTAGAAGATTCGAGGTGAGTTCTGGAAAATCAGGATTTCAAGAGAGAAGATTTAATAAAGATACCCGTCAGTTTAGAGAAACGAGACAGACCGGAAGGGGCGGCCGCTGGAGAGGGGGGCAAGGTAGGTTGTCAAGATCGCACAGAGGCAGAGGAGACTTCAAGCAGTCTAAGGAGTTATTCTGAACAGACGGCAGTCCAGCCCTCACGTATACCCAGAAGACTGGAGAAGTTTTTAGAGGTCTGGATGAAGTCGACAAGAGACCAATGGTTAATGAACACATTGAAAAAGGGTTATTATTTGGAATTCGAAAAAACACCAGAGCACAATCTTTTCAGATTGTCGGAGATTCCAGATCAACAAGAAAAGAAACAAATCTTAGTGAAGTATATTCACCAGTTGCTTATGGACGGGGCAATAGTTCCAGTTCCGGTAGAATGCAGAAAACGAGGAATATATTCAAAATTATTTTTGCTAAAGAAAAAAACAGGAGATTATCGACCAGTATTGGATTTAAGACCAATAAACTCGTTCTTAAGAGTAAAAAGATTCAAGATGGAGTCGATACAATCAATTATTACACAGGTGGAGCAGGGCAATTGGATGCTGTCCCTAGATTTAAAGGACGCCTATTGGCATGTACCAATAGCACAGGCTCATCAGAAATATCTAAGATTTGCGATACAAGAAGATCTACACTATCAGTTCACATGCCTACCATTCGGCTTAGCAACCTCACCGCGAGTATTTATGAAAGTATTACAGGTTCTGATTGCAGAAATAAGGAAATACGGAATCCAAATTTATCATTATCTGGACGATATATTGCTGAAAGCAAGGGATCCAGAGATTTTGGATCACAGCCTTCACACTAAGCCCTCCCAACAACAATGCTCGGACAGAAAAAGACAAAGGCAGGAGGGAAGAAGGGGAGTATATAGGAGTGTTCAGGGAGTGGATTTGGTTAGACCTGTCCTATGGCTTGAGGGGGGTGGGAACACCCTTAGTGGCCAGGGCCTGCACCCCCTCAGAGCCCCCCGGCAGCTCTCGCACCACTCAGTTCTGCGGCCGTTTCCGGCCGTACAGAGGGGGACGGGGCCCGGCTGCACGTCTCGCGCCAGGGTCCGTCCCCCTCTAATTGCGCCTCTGGGTCTAGGTAGGGTAGGGGAGTAGGGTTTTTTTTAGTTAACATTGAATTATCCTTTAATACACTGAATCTGCTGGATCCAGAGACCCCTTTCTTTATAACTAGGCTCATAGCCCATTGTAGTTGTTGTTTATTGTTTGTAGGCTTGTAGGTTTGGCTTCTTTGGTGTTTTCTGGTGCTTTATGGTGTTTTATAGTGTAGTGTATATGTATAGTAGCTTAATGTGTCTTCATCCTAAAGTCTAATTAGGCTGAGATTTAGGGCCTTATTTATCAAAATCCAAAATTTTCTGATAATTTTTGGTAAAAAAAATCTGATCAAATTTGTTTATTGAATACATTTTTTTCTGAAAATTTCTTGTACGGGAAAAAAAATTCTGCCCAAAAACCACAAAATCTTCGGATTATTTTACAAAACCCATCACAGATCAGGATATATTCGGGACTTCTCCCATTGACTTATATACAACCTCAGCAGGTCTGAGATGCCAGATTTTCGGATTCAGAATTTTTCCATCCTCGGGGTATAATAAATCCTGTAAAATTTCCACTAAAAATTCAGATTTTTCAAGTTTTTGGCACTCGGACTTTTATAAATAACCCCCTTAGAGTTAAATCTAATTTGTCTTGGACATTCCAGGAACAATATTATAATAATGACTCCAATTACAGTATACAACAAATGTTGTCAAACAAATGTTTTTTGGCATTTTATTACTATGGCAGAATTAAATTCTACCGGCAAATCATGTAGAAGCCCGAACATTAATTCCAGTAGGAATGTAACTTTGTTTTGATGCTGACAAGGACAATAGAATGTCCCTTCTGCAATACCTCTTAAAGGTAGTAATTAATCATTCATAGATATGCATTTTCATTTTGTGTTGATCAATACTGAACAATATCGACTGCATTTGATAATTCATGTGCAATGCTTTTTTGTTGTAGTTAGAATTCATGTAATCTGCATTTTTACATTCATTGCTTTGTAATTTAATAAACATTTTGTAAGGTAGCAGAAAGTACAGGCAGCAATGTGATGATTATTTTGGTCAGAAAAACATAAGCTTTTGTTTGAAAGAGCTGCAAAATAATGAGATTTCCTTAATATTCTTAAAACATACTTTCATTTGTAGAGGCAAAGTAAATAGCCACGAAAGTAGATTACTGAATGAAAAATAAATCGTTTTCACTCTTTAAAATGACTGATTTATTTAGGGCAAGTTGTAGGTATAATCCATCCATTCAGGTGAATAATGTTGTCCCACTGGGGAAAATGTACATTAAGATATTTTTTTCTACTGAAGCTTTTGTATAGTTTTCTGTATCAAAGGTCTAGACCAAATAGAAACTAAAACATTATAACATACATGTGATTTCACCCACTTCCCACACTGTATTTTTGGTCAGTAATCATGTCACCTTGCAAGAGCCTTTTTGACTTGTCTTTCCTCATAGTTTATATTTCCATTCCTTGAACCAGTTTAGTTGCGCAGCTCTGCACTTTCTCCAGCATGTTAATATCCTTCTTAAAGGAGAACTAAACCCTAAAAATCCCCTACCTCCCTACCATACATAGACCCCCCTCCCTCCTCCCCCCAGCCTAGCTGCTACCCCAGGTGCCTTCTTCAGCCGCTTCCGTAATCGTTGGAATTTTCGTGAGTTTCGGCCAGGCCCGGATTTGAGGCCACCAAGGGTGGCAGTATTTTAGGGGGCGGCATGCTGCCCAACCACACCCACATTGGTTCAAAAACACTGGGGATGCACAGGAACTACAATGGTTTTTTTAAATTTCCAGTGTGCCCCCATTGCTCTGGTCCCGGTGATGAAAATTTTCACGAATAAAGTGGAGGGGACAGGACAATGAACAGCAGTTGGCCTAGGGACACCCGCTTTGTAAATCCGGCCCTGGTTTCGGAGCTATACAGAAAATGGCTCCAACTGCGCATGCACCGCGACGCCAGTCTCATTTCAAAGATTACCGAAGAGAAGAAGATGGCTGGGCTATTTTAACTTTAATTAGTTTAGTTCTCCTTTAAGGTCTGGAGTCTAAAACTGTACTGCATACTCAAGGTGAGGCCTTACCAGGGACCTATTGTTATTTGTGCAAAAATGCATATTCATAAGTTTAATAGCCAAAATTGTGTGTTTGCACCCAATTTGAAGCAATACCTCTGGGTGCAGAGACAGGAGCGAGTGGATACCAGCTGATTCTCAACCTGCATTTATACACAGGCCGGGAGTCTATGTTCAGTCTCACCTCCTCATAGAAGGCAATAAGATTACTCTGGCAATATCTATTACCCATAAAATAAAAAGTGTCAGCTTGTCAATAGCAGCAATGATCCAGGACTTCAAACTTGTCACAGGGGGTCACCATCTTGGAAAGTGTCTGTGACACTCACACAGGGCCGCCATTAGAAATCACGGGGCCCCGTACAACAAAATTTTTGGGGCCCCCTGGGCCCCGCCCACACTGACGACCAAGCTCCACCCCATTTCCCGCCCACTCCACATCGCAGTTAAAAGACCACACAGACATCAGCGCTAAAAAAGTAACCCCCCCCCACACAAGTTGTAAAAAGCTATTGATGGTCAGGGCCCCCTTATAAAAAATTGGGGCCCCAAAAAAAAAAAAAAAATTTTTTTTTTTTAAAAAAAACATTGGTGGCAGGGGCCCCCTTATAAGTTAAAAAAAACTTGGGGCCCCAACAAAAAAAATGTAAAAAAAACTAAAAAATAAACAAACATTGGTGGCAGGGGCCCCCTTATAAGTTAAAAACAAATTGGGGCCCCAAAACAAATTTAAAAAAAAAAAAAAAATTGTTTTGAAAAAAAAAAAAAAACATTGGCGGCAGGGGCCCCCTTACAAGTTAAAAACAAATTGGGGCCCCAAAAAAAAATTTAAAAAAAAAAAAAAAAAACATTGGCGTCAGGGGCCCCCTTATAAGTTAAAAACAAATTGGGGCCCCAAAAAAAAATTTAAAAAAAAAAAATTTTTTTGAAAAAAAAAAAACCTTGGCGGCAGGGGCCCCCTTATAAGTTAAAAACAAATTGGGGCCCCAAAAAAAAATTTGAAAAAAAAAAAAAATTTTTTTGAAAAAAAAACATTGGCGGCAGGGGCCCCCTTATAAGTTAAAAACAAATTGGGGCCCCAAAAAAAAATTTAAAAAAAAAAAAAAAATTTTTTGAAAAAAAAAACATTGGCGGCAGGGGCCCCCTTACAAGTTAAAAACAAATTGGGGCCCCAAAAAAAAATTAAAAAAAAAAAAAAAAAAATTTTTGAAAAAAAAAAAAACATTGGCGTCAGGGGCCCCTTACGAGTTAAAAAAAAAATTGGGGCCCCAAAAAAACATGTTTTAAAAAAAAAGATTGGTTGCAGGGGCCTATAGAATATTAAAATAATACATTGGTGGCCAGGAGATTAAAAAAAAAAAAATACACAAACTGGTGTTCAGTAGAATTGAACTCACGGCTTCAGTACTTCAACTTCACCTCTTTTCGTGACTTCGGGTCTTTTCACTGCTTTGGGACTTCGGCTTCGGCTGTTTTCGTGACTTCGGGTCTTTGCGCTGCTTCAGGACTTCGGCTTCGGCTGTTTTCGTGACTTCGGGTCTTTTCGGCGCTTCGTGACTTCGGCTTTTTCCGTGACTTCGGGTCTTTTCGGCGCATCGGCTTCGGCTTTTCGGCACTTCCGCATTCGGCAGCACAGAGGCAAGACGTACGGCTCGGGCGCTCGTAAGGGGGGCCCGGATCTTCAAAAAATGCAGCGCTGCCGGGCCCCCCTTCATGCCCGGGCCCGGTACGCTTGTCCCCCCTGTCCCCCCCTGATGGCGGCCCTGCACTCACATGCTCAGTGGGCTCTGATTGGCTGTTGAGAAGCTAAGCTTAGGGCTCGTCACTAATTATCCAGCAGAAAATGAGCTTCCCTGGCTGTAATATAAGCTGATGCTACAGGTTTGCTGATTATTCAATTCTGATGCTAATTGCACTGGTTTCTGTGCTGCCATGTAGTAATTATGTGTATTAATTACTAATCAGCCTTATATTGTGACATTTCTATTCTATGTGTACTGTATATTGTGAGTGGCTCCCTAAGCTCAGTAAGTGACAGCAGCACAGAGCATGTGAATTAGTGAATCAGCAGAAAAGAAGATGGGGAGCTACTGGGGCATCTTTGGAGACACAGATCTTTACTGCTAAAGGGCTGTGGTTGCCTTGGGCTGGTACAGAAGCACAAAACATCATGTACAACATTACTACCTACTTCTTTAGTTTAACGTTCCTTGTCCTTTAAGAAGGTAAACATGCCCTTGTCCATCATTGGGCTTTCTTGTTTTCTGTTTGAAAGACTAAGGGGGTCATTTATCAAAGTCCAAATCTATCTCAATATTTTCTGAAATAAAATCCGACCAAAGCCGCACAGGTTTTTTTGGGCTTATTTACACTTTCCCGACAATTTTGTATGCGGGAAGAAATCGTGAAAAAAACTGATTTTCACAATTTTTTCACAATGGTCTGTGCAAACTCTCAACGTGTGGAAAAGGAATCCATTAAGTCACATCTAATAGGCTATTTACATACAGTGCTGTTGACACGGTGTTTAGATTGATGATCACAAACAGGTTACACATTTACACGGTCATTTGCCTGAGAAAAGGCATGCACCTATCAAGTTTAACCATTTGCCTATTGATGATTCCGGTTATGTTGAACCACAATCTAATTACAATGATACATTTGCACAGACTCCATAATGACTTCCTTAAAGGAGAAGGAAACCCCCTGGGCGCAAAACCCCTCCCCCCCTCCCGTGTGTTGCCCTCCCTCCCTCCTCCACCCTGGCCTACCTGTCCCCCTGGGCAAATGCCCCTAACTTGTTACTCACCCCTCTGCGCAGATCCTGTCCACGGAGTTCACAGTCGCCATCTTCTCCCACGTGTGTCTTCTTCCTGCTCTGACCGGCGTCTTCTGGCGCATGCACAGTAGGAACAGTTTCCGCTACGGCTCTACTGCGCATGCGCCGAATGTCACGAAGTTTTCCGATTTCACGAAGCAGGAAGAAGACACGCGTGGGAGAAGATGGCGACTGTGAACTCCGTTGACAGGACCTGCGCAGAGGGGTGAGTAACAAGTTAGGGGCATTTGCCCAGGGGGACAGGTAGGCCAGGGGGGAGGAGGGAGGGGGGGGCAACACAGGGGAGGGGGGAGGGGTTTTGCGCCCAGGGGGTTTCCTTCTCCTTTAAACGATACCTTAAAGGTATACTGTCATGGGAAAAACTTTTTTTTTTCAAAATGAATCAGTTAATAGTGCTGCTCCAGCAGAATTTTGCACTGAAATCCATTTCTCAAAAGAAAAAACAGATTTTTTTTATATTCAATTTTGAAATCTGACATGGGGCTAGACATATTGTCAATTTCCCAGCTGCCCTGATTCTACGCACCCCTATTTACGTTTCCCGGCATTTTCCTTTTTTTCTCTGGTCCCCTGGAAAATGTAAAATTGGGTTTTGACTGTATACCACTGTTTAACACAGACTCTTGCCAATGTTTACATCCCAGGGTCCTTATAGCAAAAGGCAAGGGTGTGAGCCACAACTCATTGAGTCAGTACTACTCAGCAGTACTAGAACCCTCCTTTACTTACTGTAAGGAGCCAAAGTAGCCATGCAGCATGCCCCGACACACATTTGTCCATGACTTATTAAAGCCCTTTCTAAGCTCAAATTTATGTTAATTTGGCTGTCAATTTGGCTCTTTAAAGAATCCAGAATAATGCCTAAGGAGAACAGGCCTCTTAATATTAAAGGGCTGCAGAATTGGAATATCAATGACTGCCATGCATGACATACAAAGGAAACACTTGATTACTGGAATAGTGTGTGAGGGGTTCACATCATTTATCTCAACGAAGAACTCTAAGTACCTTTTATCATGTTACAACTCTGAACATCTCACAGCTGGTCTTCTTATCCCACAGAGAGGGCTTGAAAGCTCCGATATTCCGCTTGCTATCCAGTGTTTGCTCCATAAAAACGATTTGCTTACATCAAATAAACCATTTAAGTGATTTCTGAGGAGATATTTATAATGAAGCTATCTTTGTCTCTGTTGCTACTCTTAGGCTTCCTCTCATCCGCTCATTTTATGCACAGATCAATATATTTCCTTACCATTCCTGTTTTTGTCCTTTGAATCAGAGATTGTCATTTTCATTATGTTGTGTGCCTTAAAAGCACTTACCGGTCCGACCATAGCACAATTTACTGTATTTGCCGATATTTCTGTTCTAAATGATCATAAGAGAGAAATTAAGTGTCAGTATGATAATGTGGTTCCACTAGAAAGAGAGGAATAAAGCCAGGGATTTGATTTTGATCTGAACTGTTTGGAAGGTGCTCAGCTTCAGCTCTGGAAACATATTGGTTGGTTTTGTTAAACAAATTGTTCAGTACAAAAATAAAAACTGGGTAAATAGACAGGCTGTGCAAAATAAAAAATGTATCTAATATAGTTAGTTAGGTAAAAATGTAATGTATAAAGGCTGGAGTGAGTGGATGTGTAACATAATAGCCAGAACACTACTTCCTGCTTTTTAGTTCTCTTGCTTTCCACTGATTGGTTACCAGGTAGTAAACGAGGCCATAGAGGTTAAGATTTTTCTCTCCCCAACGTTCGATTTAAATTGCAATCTGACAAATCTGTCAAATAATCATGAGGTTAATGGCCACCGAATGATCATACATATGACAATTTTTTGTCCGACATCAGTCAGGTTAGAAAATGTTCATTGTTCACAGTGATATTTATCTATAGTCCAACTGTTTGCAGGGTCAAGCAGAAAGCTACCCTCAGTTTTCCTGGCTTCAACTGGCTGATTTTGTTTGAAATAATCAGTTTTGTTGGTGGTCAAATTGAACATTTAAATGATTGTTTCAAGAAAAGCTTGGTCCTGTGATAATGAAGAAAAGATCTTTTACAAATCTTACCGTCTATGGCAACCGTAACCAATTAGGGACTTGGGGGGGCAAATGGGTCATAACCATTTGCTTTGGAATCTGAGCTGCATGCTATGAATCAATTGCAAACTCACTGAACAGTTATGTCCCATGTGGCCCCCCTTATAGTCACTGACTAACTCAGAGTTAGAGAGCTGAAAAGCAGGAAGTAGTGTTCTGGCTATTATGTTACACATCCAGTCACTCCAGCCTTTATACATTACATGATTGGCTAACTAACTATATTAGAAACATTTTTTATTTTGCCCATACTATAAATTTAACCAGTTTTTATTATAACACTGACCTGTTCCTTTAAGTCTTGTGAATTTCTGTGGAATAGGGTTACTTTGTAACTCCTTTATATCTACTCTATGCTAAATAGTAGGAATGTACTGCATCCCACATTCAGTTTGGGATTTAGTCAAAAGCCATTTTTTTTTTAGAGAATTCCAATTTGGGGTGAGTACAACCCTAAGGGACAGCTTTATCAAGGGTCGAACTGAATTCGAGGGAATTTTCGAAGTAAAAAAAATTCGAAGTCATTTTTTGGATACTTTGACCATTGAATAGAATACTACGACTTCGAATTTACTTCGATTCACAGTAAAAATCGTTTTTTACCATTCGATAATCGAAATAAGTACTGTCTCTTTAAAAAAACTTCGACTTCAATACTTTGCCAACTTAAAACTGCCGAATTGCTGTTTAGCCTATGGGAGACCTCCTGTGTGTTTTGCGAAGTTTTCGTAAGTCTAAGGATTTTGGGGAAAATTGTACGATCGTTAGATAAAATCGGTTGAATCGTACGATCGTACTACGATCGTCTACTGAAAATGTTTGCTTTCATTTTCAGTAGACTAATAAGCACTAATTGCTGATAGCTGGTTGCTATTGTTAACTCTACTGGTGTTAGTAAATCAGACAGAAAATGACAAATAGGAATTATACGAAAACAGGGATTCATTTAATCCATTTAATCCATGCTTGTCATTTTGTAGATGTAGAGACAATGTAATAGAATGTACCAAATTGCTCTCTTCCACAGTTTCCTGTGCCTCCCAGAGCCAATTGTAGCCCCCAAAGACAACACACTGAGGAAAATTAATGGACTAATACTCATAATATTAATACTCATAATACTTAGGGGGTTATTTACTAAACTCCCAATGCAAAAATCACAAAATATTAGTGACTTTTTTCAGAAATTATTAAACCCCCGAAGATGGAAAAATCCAAATCAGAAAATCAGGCATCTCAGACCTGTCAAGGTTGCATATAAGTCAATTGGAGAAGTCCCAATGATTTTTTGATGTGCGCTCGGTTTTGTGCAATACCCGAAGTTTTCGGGTGAAAATTCATAAAAACTTGAAAGTCGTGAAAATCATTTTTTTTCCTGCAAAGTTAATTTTCGGGAAAATGTAATGATAAAAAAGCCTAAAAAACCCAAGCGGATTTGATCGGAGTTTGTAGCAGAAAATATTGAGATAAATTTGGACTGACTGATAAATAACCCCATAATACTCATAACTGATACTTGTCTGAACACCATAGCAGAGGTAGTTGTTGCTCCAATGGCTGTGTTGGGTGGCAGAAACAATTTGCGAAAAACAAACCAGAGAGTAGGCTTGGGCGAATATGACCCATTTGTTTCAACAAAAATTTGCTGCCAGCGAAATGTCGACGGCGCCCATTAAAGTCTATGGGTGTCAAAAAATTTTGACATGTGGCAAAAATCCCTGGTGATAACTGGTAGAAGCTACCATCTGTTATCATTAATCCTCCATGTTTTTTTTGTTTGAATTACTGCTGATTAAAGCATATATTTACATGTTATTCTGTAATAAAAGGCAGTTGCTGTTTTTTTTTTACAACACATTTATCAAAATTTATGTTTGTGTAATTTTTTTTGAAAGAAAAACTTTGAAATTTAAAAAAAAGCACGTTACTTTATTTTATTAACAAATTGTAATTTTCATTTTCCAAATAAAAAAACATGGTTGAATAAAACTGTGAAAAACAATATGGACACCTCAAATTTGTTTTTTAGACAAGCTCCAAAAATTACGTCAAATTCAAATAAATAGTTTACATTTTGCGTAGGACAGCTCCCACATGACCTTGCAATCTTTCAGATGACAATGGTTTACATTATAGGTTATCACATTTGTCATATCACTTAAAGGGGATGTAAAGGCAAAAAAATAAAATCCCATTTTTACTTTCTTTAATGAAAAAGAAACCTATCTTCTATATACTTTAGTAAAAAAATGTGTACCGTTTTTGTAAGAAACCTGACTGTATGCAGTGAAATTCTCCCTTCATTTACTGCTGTGGATAGGAATTGTCAGACGGTCCCTAACTGCTCTGCAAGGAAACAATCATACTTATGAACAGCAGGGTGAGCCCCCGCCTTACTTCCCAGTATTGATCTGCAAACCGAACCCGCTCAGCCTGACTTCCGGCTTCCCTTTATAGACCCATGCCGACCTGCCCCACCGATGATATCACAAAAGGGGCAGGACGAGCATGTGTGCGGCTATAAAGCTGGAAGCCGACAGTTGAAGGTGGCGGGGAGAGCAGGAGGAAGAGCTCGACCGGACCTGCTTGCCACCCGAAAAGGGGGGTTCGGGGTTAGCCCAAACCTGACCAACCCGCGGGTCCCGCGGGTATAGGGCCAGCCCGCATATCACTACTTCCCAGCCATGCAGAACTCAAGCAGCTTTGTTTGTTTCCCTGTAGAGCAGTCGGTGACTATGTAGAGATTTGTAATGGATTTTATTTTTGCCTTTACTTCCCCTTTACTGTTTCCAACTCCAGTTGCAGGGACAAAGATCATGGAGCCAGATTTAAACAGATAAACTGGGATTCTATTTGGAGGATTATTTTGCTGCAGCCACTGGTTCTGCAGAGTTGGAGAAAGTTTGTATTAAACAATACAAAAACTATAAAATCCACATTAGATTACATGACAACACAGGACCCAGTGCAGTCTGTATATTCTGATTATTAATCAGTCTTGCTGTATCGGCTTCTGGCAGATATTATTTGACTTGTGCTGTTTTGATCATTTATGATGATCCCTAAGCAGCCCAGATCACACTGAGCATGTGCACAGTCTTGGTCTTGCAAAGATGTATAACAAAGTTACAAGATGGTGACCCCCAGTGGCCAACTTTGAAAGCATAAATCATTTATTTGCTTGTGGTGCAGTAAGTTCATGTTCACGTTTAGTATACAAAATACAGCATTTCTAGCCTTATTCTATTTTAGACTTTACTTGCCCTTTAAAGGGGTGGTTCACTTTTAAGTTACCTTTTATTTTGTTATAAAATGGCTAATTCTTAGCATATTTTTCATGTGGAATACATTGTAACATGTTTATAGTTTTTGAATTATTTGCCTTCTTCTTATGATTTTTTTTTTTACAGCTTTCAAATGGGGGTCACTGACCAAATCTAAAAAAATGCTCTGAAAGGCTTTGAATTTATAGTTATTGCAACAGTTTTAAGTTAAACAACCCCTTTAACCCTTTCTGTGATTCTTGCAGTAAATTCTATGGCAGGGGTACCCAACTTTTTTTTACCCATGAGGCACTTTCAAAGTTCATGTTTATGTTTAGTATACAAAATACAGCATTTCTAGCATTATTCTATTTTAGACTTTACTTCCCCTTTAATACATTTTGAAAATGTGTCTTTTTTTAAAATTCATGATTTTTTAGTGCAAAAAATTCAAATCCTGGAAAAAGAATATGAACATTGATAAATAAATCCCATAATACCCCAAACAAATACATGACTTATGCTCCCAACAGAAGTGTACAGGTGCCTTTCAATAAAAAGTTTAAAAATAAAATACACTAAATACACTGGGCAAATTTGCACCTGGGCAGTAACCTATGGCAACCAATCAAATGTTTGCTTTCATTGTTAAACCAACAGCTGCCTGTAAAAAGCCAGTCACTGATTGGTTGCTATGGGTAACTGCCCAGGTGCAAATTTGCCCAGTGTTTATAAATAAGTCCCACTTGTGTTAATTTGAAAATGAAGGAGTTCAGTTGAAATTGGATGCACGTTCCAAAGGCAAAATGTAGTTTGATAAAAGTCACAGCGCAGAAGATGAAACAGTACAAGTGTGAAGAAGAGGTTACAAGAAATGACATTATGAGCGGTTCCTTTGTAGAATGCACGAGATTTGCAAATCGAGGGAGAAATGCATGAGGAATTGCTGATGACATTCAATGACGGTTCCAAGGATTAAATGTGACTTTGAAATATCCATGAGCTAAAGTACGATGCTGCGTTTAAAAACAAAAACGGGGCTGCGGGTTTAATATACGTAAATGTATTAATGCTCTAGTTAGGTTGATTGAGATCAAACAGACTGCCAACTCCTTTTTTTGGCTCAGTGTAGCAATTAGTAATGAAAACAACGTACAGCACAGTGCCTGTCCATGCTGTCATTACCTGCACCATTAATTAATATTCTTCCGCTCTCAATTCAGTCTTGCCACCTGCACAATAGAGTTGCTCTGGACCCACAAAGAATTATTGTATTTGATATGCATTTGCCATGTTTTATGCTAAAGGAAAACTATACCCCAAAAATGAATATTTAAGCAACAGATAGTTTATGTCATATTAAAGAATCTTTTCAAACAGGAATATATATTTAAGTAAATATTGCCCTTTTACATCTCTTGCCTTGAACCACCATTTCGTGATGGTCTGTGTGCTGCCTCAGAGATCACCTGACCAGAAATACTGCAGCTCTAACTGTAACAGGAAGAGATCACCTGACCAGAAATACTGCAGCTCTAACTGTAACAGGAAGAGATCACCTGACCAGAAATACTGCAGCTCTAACTGTAACAGGAAGAGATCACCTGACCAGAAATACTGCAGCTCTAACTGTAACACGAAGAGATCACCTGACCAGAAATACTGCAGCTCTAACTGTAACAGGAAGAGATCACCTGACCAGAAATACTGCAGCTCTAACTGTAACAGGAAGAGATCACCTGACCAGAAATACTGCAGCTCTAACTGTAACAGGAAGAGATCACCTGACCTGAAACACTGCAGCTCTAACTGTAACAGGAAGAGATCACCTGACCAGAAATACTGCAGCTCTAACTCTAACTGTAACAGGAAGAGATCACCTGACCAGAAATACTGCAGCTCTAACTGTAACAGGAAGAGATTACCTGACCAGAAATACTGCAGCTCTAACTGTAACAGGAAGAGATCACCTGACCAGAAATACTGCAGCTCTAACTGTAACAGGAAGAGATCACCTGACCAGAAACACTGCAGCTCTAACTGTAACAGGAAGAGATCACCTGACCAGAAACACTGCAGCTCTAACTGTAACAGGAAGAGATCACCTGACCAGAAATACTGCAGCTCTAACTGTAACAGGAAGAGATCACCTGACCAGAAATACTGCAGCTCTAACTGGTATGGTTGTGTGCACAGTGAGGGCCCAGGGGGCGGGCCTTATTTTTTAAAAAAAATGCAATTTTCTATTTATGATTACCCAATAGCACACCTCCCAACAGTTTGGAAATAAAAAGAGGGACAAAAAAGTTGCCGCGCGTAGCATGGCAACATTTTGTGACCACACCCTTTTTTGTGACCACACCCCCTAAATACCATGTTCATTTTACAATTTTGCAGGTTATAAAAGTTTAAACATATTTCTGTTTTTTTTTCCAGTTATTACAGTTTTCCTAATAAAGGTGAATTGCCCTTTAAGCTGTGACTCTAACTTCTCCCAAGAGACCTGTTATCTTATATTGTTACAATTACTTATTTGCTTATCTAGATACATTTGAATTGTTACAAATGTATCTTATCCTCTGTTGTGGCTGTTCTGGGCTCTCTGCCAAAATCCAATTATGTTGGAAACTTTGTTTCTTTTTCTGGCTATTCAGTGCAGAAAAAAACAGGACTTTCCAGTACCAACGAGGTACTGCAGGTTGAGCTGTCAAAAGAGGGATTGTCCCTCTAAAAACGGGACAGTTGGGAGGTATGCCCAATGGCACATACTACTAAAAAGTATATTGTTATGAAAATAGTTTATTTACATGAAGCAGGGTTTTACATATGAGCTGTTTTATGCAATATCTTTTTATACAGACCTACATTGTTTGGGGGGTATAGTTTTGGCCTCAGAACCCATTCAAAATAATTAACGTCTGTCTGATACAGTGTTTGTCATCTGAGCAGCATGGGGCCTTTTTTTTTTTGCTAATAAAATTCACCAGAACACGATCTACTTGAGAACAGGAATGGGGCTTTACTATAGAATTGTGTTGAATTTTACTAGATAAGGATTTGGCTTAAAGTGGACCTGTCACCCAGGCACAAAAATCTGTATAATAAAAGTCCTTTTCAAATTAAACATGAAATCCAATTTCTATTTTTTATTAAAGCATTCATAGCTGCTGTAAGCTCATTTAAACATCTCTGCTGTCAATCACGTCTGCTGTTTTACCGCTATCATCTCTTTAATGAAATTGTGTTTACAAAATATAATTTTGCCCAGACTGGACCTGCAAGGCTCACTACGCTGCCTGACACTCACTGCCCTGACCCTTTGAGAAATCTTGATCATACCTTCCAACAGTGCTGATTTTGACAGCTCAGCCCACAGTCCCCGATTGTTACTGAAATGTCCCGACTTTCTCTTTGATCTCCTGCACTGAAGAGCCAGAAAAAGTTTCTAAAATATAATTGGTTTTTGGAAGAGAGCCCAAAATATGTGGCAGGTGCACTTAGATACTTTTGTAACAATTTAAAGGGGTTGTTCACCTTTAAATTAACTGTTAGTATGTTGTAGATTTTGATATTCTGAGTATTCATTTTTTATTCTTTGTGGTTTTTGAGTTATTTAGCTTTTTATTCGGCAGCGCTCCATTTTGCAGGTTTCATCAATCTGGTTGCTAGGGTCCAAATTCCCCTAGCAACCATGCATTGATTTGAATAGGAGACTGGAATATGAATAAGAGATGCCTGAATAGAAAGATTAGTAATAAAAAGCAAAAATAACAATAGGGGGCAGATTTATCAAGGGGCGAATTTCGAAGTAGAAAAAGCTTAGAAATTCGACCATCGAATTGGAATACTTCGACTTCGAATATCGAAGTTTTTTTACATCGAATTTGGCCATTTGCGGTCAAAGTAAAATCGTTCGAAATATTTCATCCATCGGTCGAAACAATTTTTCTTCGAATTTAAAAAACTTAGAAAAATGCTCTAGAAGGTCCCCATAGGCTAACATAGCACTTCGGCAGGTTTAATTTGGTTTAAGTTTTTTAAAGAGACAGTACTTCGACTATCGAATGTTCGAATATTCAAAGTATTTTTACTTTGAAGTCGTAGTAGCCTATTCGATGATCGAAGTATCCAAAAAATTACTTTGAATTTTTTTTTTTAAATATCATTGCTTGGCCAGAGTCCTTGGCGCAAATTCACTAAGCGCCGAACGCTAGCGTTAATTCGCTAGCGTTTGGCATTTTTCGTTCCTGCGCAAATTCACTAACGAACGCTGGCGTAAATTCGCTAGTGTTACTTCACACCCTTACGCCAGGTGAATTTTCGCTAGCAACTAACTACGCAAATTCACTAACTTGCGCAGTGTACTGAACGCTACCTTTTACGCTAGACTTCCTTCGCCACCTCATACCTGGCGAAGCGCAATAGAGTAGATAGGGATTGTTTCAAAAAAAGTCAAAAATTTTTGTAAGTCCCAAAAAACGCTGGCGTGTTTTCTACATGATGGGTGATAGGCTGAAAATGACTGAAAATATTTTTGGGGTTCCCCTCCTTCCCCCCTACATTTCCTGACTCATAGCAACTTACCTAGACAGTGGGCACATGTGTAGGGCAAAATAACATTTTTATTTTTCTGATTTGAAGGTTTTCTAGGCATTAGTGCTGATACGTGTTCCTCCATTGAAATTTGAATTTCGCGCCGTATGCAAATGAACCATCGCTTCTCTTGGCAAATTAACGCTAGCGCAACTTCGAAAACTTACGCTACCCCTGTGCGCAACTTCGGATTTTAGTGAATTTGCGGAGCGCTGGCAAAATACGCCTGGCGAAGTGTGCTGAAGTGCGGCGAAGTGCGGCGAAGTTGCGCCTGGCGCAACTTTGCATCTTAGTGAATTTGCCCCCTTGAGAGGCCTTATCCTTATTCTGCCTTTTCAGATGATATAGCAGCAGATATTAGTGTTTGCTCTGTGTAGCACTGTGATAGACGGAGAGCAGTCTCTCTCTCTCTCTCTTTCTGTTTAGGTTGAATCTATAAATGAAAAATAAAAATCTTTGAGCTGTTACCATGGAAACTAACCGGTAATATTTGCTGTGCGGAGAGGCCTTTGTGAATGTCTGTCCAATCAGTGACTCAGAACATGTCGCCCCCTATCCTTCACTAAACCATACAGCAGTCTGACATCATTATTAGACCCACATCAAACTTTACACCCTTTTACAGTATTACCAATAATTGTTATACAAATGTGAGTAAGAAGGTATTTTACTTTATTGACCTTTAACTCAAGTCAAGTGATGCACTTCCTTTTACTAAAGGGAAAGTGACTAACGATGGCGACGATTCACCAGCGTTACATCTTTCAGGCACTTCGCCGATTTACTAATGGGCGCAGGCGTAACTTCACTAGTGAAAGAGACAGACGCTAGCGTTCATTCGCGCTCTATCGCCAGACGAATTTTCGTTAATCCGCAAATTCACTAAGATGCGGATTTTATCTGAACGTTACCTCTTTCGGCAGACTTGCCGTCACCAGCTCAGACCAGGAGAAGTGCATTGGAGTCAATAGATCTTCCTCATTCTTCTGTCACTTACATCATCTTTTTTATTTAAGTCCAAAAAACGCTGGCGTCTTTTCCTTTTTTTTTCAGAGTGATCGCCTGCAAAAGTCCTTAATTTTTTTTTTGGGGTAACCGGGTTCCCCCATACATTTTCTAACACGTAGAAAATATATGGCGCCGAACGCTGGTGAATTTTTCTCTAGCTTTAGTTTGCAATCAAATCAATTGTGCTTAGCGCAACTTCGTTAGAGGTCTTCGCTCACGGTAATTTGCATACGGCGGGAAATGATAAAGTTGAATGGACGTATATGTTGCAGCAAATACATTACATTACACAAGTCCAGGGAACCTTAATAAAGACAATAGAGTTGTTATATTGCCCTACACATGAGCCCACTGTATAGTTTATGTTCCATATGTTAGGAAATGTAGGGGGGAACCCGGTTACCCAAAAAAAATTTTAAGGACTTTTGCAGGCGATCACTTGGAAAAAGGAAAAGACTCCAGAGTTTTTTGGACTTAGAAACTTTTTCCACTAAAAATATGATGTAAGTAACAGAAGACTGAGGAAGATCTATTCACTCCAATGCACTTCTCCTGGTCTGAGCTGGTGACGGCAAGTCTGGCGAAAGAGTTACGTTCAGTAAAATCCGCATCTTAGTGAATTTGCGGAGTAACGTCCATTCACCAGAGTGAAAATTTGCCTGCCGTCTTATCTCCTTCGCTAGCGAAGTGACGTCTGCGCCCTGAAAACTGTCACTTCACCCTTTAGTAAATCTGCCCTTGAGTGATTTATGGATGTTTTGTCCTCCATGATGTTCTGTGCCTGAAAACTTGGTGTCGATATGCCAACAATAGCAGAGGAAGAATTTGGTGCTTTGACACTCTATTCTTAGGGTCTCACAAAATTTACAAAAAATAGACCTGTGTGTCAGACTCACCAGTCGTAGAAGGAGCTGGAGCAGTAGATAATGAACCCACAAGCGCCTCAGACAACCGCTACCCACCTGGAGTGGAACAGGGAGCAGGGTTGTGGAGAGTAGCCAGTGAGATGATAAGCGAAGTACAAGGGATTAGGCAGAGTCGTGGTCAGGAGGTCCGAGGTCAGAAGGCAGGCAGCGAGATCCGTAAACGATGAGACAGGCAGATAAGTCGAGACAGGCAGCAGAAATCACAGTCCGGGTACAGGCAAAGGTCGATAACAGGAATTCGAGAAGTGTAGAGACGCTAGGGTTTCAGTTTAACAACCTAATAACCAGGCAATGCATCTCAGTCTGAATCAGGTTTAAATATTGTTACTTTGGCGCCAAAACTGGCGTCTTTCCGCTGACGTCGTAGTACTGACGCCAGCACGTCCGTCTTAGGCGTTTACGCCCGCGAATTTACGCCAGCGACCGGCGCCTTCGCGCCCGCACCCATTGCCGGCGTCCTGCGTCACGCGCCGGCCCGCATTAGCGCGCATGCGCCTGCGCTGGACAGAACGCAGGTCCAATTCCTCACACCTGTGTATCATAAGCCAAAACACGAGAATATTATAAGAATAATTGTCTTTTTTTTTTCCATTTGCACTTTCTACTTTGGGCAGAGGCTCCGTATCGTTGCTGACATTAGAAATGGAAAGTGGGACATGTCCCTTTAGCGACCTACCAAAATATATGAGCCAGCGTCATTTCCAATAGAGTCCAAGGCACATGAATATTTTATATCTTAGATGCTTGAGTGATGCATTTCCATCCTGTGTTGGTCTTAATGATTTGCAAGAACACAATTTCTTCAGAGTCATCAGCAATTACATGTTTAGCCCTAAGTGCGCTGCCAATTTAATTTTTGTATTTCTAGAGCATATTGTTGGCTTAAAGGGACGCCGTCATCACATAATTAGCTCTTTTTAAATTACACAAGCCTTGATAGTGCTGAGTTATATCCTGCCAGGCTGCTGATTTTTATAGATTAGATTTCTCTATTAATAAGGCTGGTTTTTCTGCCTTAGCCAATGCTTTGATATCTTACACTCTCTTATCTAAAGTAGACAAAGACCACTCTGGCCAACCATCTGGTAAATAATAAAGGAATTGTTCAGTGTAAAAATAAAAACTGAATAAATAAAAAATGTATCTAGTATAGTTAGTTAGGCAAAAATGTAATGTATAAAGGCTGGAGTGACTGGATGTCTATGATCAAAGGATCCAATCCCGAAACACGTTAGGCCGTTTGTAGCAGCTTACCCAAATAAATATTGTCCAGAAGTGCCGTCTACCTGTGGAGTTTTTGACGTACGTACAGTGGGGACACTGATGACAGAGCACCTGGCGGAAGGGAAAAATCGGTGAGCTGAAGCGGTCTCTCTTTTTTGTTTTTTTACACTAAATCTAGGGGCAGATTTACTAAATTCGAGTGAAGGATTTGAATTAAAAAAACTTCGAATTTTGAAGTGTTTTTTGGGCTACTTCGACCATCGAATGGGCTACTTCGACCTTCGAATACGACTATCGAAGGGTTCGAACTAAAAATCGTTCGACTATTCGACCATTCGATAGTCGAAGTACTGTCTCTTTAAAAAAAACTTCGACCCCCTAGTTCGGCAGATAAAAGCTACCGAAGTCAATGTTAGCCTATGGGGAAGGTCCCCATAGGCTTGCCTACGTTTTTTTCATCGAAGGATATTCCTTCGATCGTTGGATTAAAATCCTTCGAATCGTTCGATTCGAAGGATTTAATCATTCGATCGAATGAATAATCCTTCGATCGATCGATCGAATGAATAATCTTTCGATCGATCGATCGAATTTCCTGCGCTAAATCCTTCGACTTCGATATTCGAAGTCGAAGGATTTAAATTCCTAGTCGAATATCGAGGGTTAATTAACCCTCGATATTCGACCCATAGTAAATCTGCCCCTAAAAGTATATCCTAAGTAACTGATACGCGTATGATGAGTAAATGATAAGTGTAGTCCTTGGGAGAAATTTACTAAAGGGTGAATTTTCCCTGTTTTCATGCAACTTCTTCAGACGTTAATTCGCAGTGCATACGCTTATTCATCAAAATGCAAAGTTAAATATCGACAGACGAACGCTGACGAAGTTTCGCCAGTGAAAATTCGTCAGTGCGAGCATTTCTAAGTGAATTTTCGATACCGTTCATTTCTTCCTAGCGAAATTTCGTTAGCACACTTACGCTTGGGTCAATTTGAATAGGGCAGGTACATAGAGTTCATACTGTATAAATGTATTTATTAGAGATGTTGGTGCAAATGCTTGAAGTGGCCACTTATTATTACAAATGTCCAAGAAAGCAAAATAAAAACAAAGGATATCCTCTATTGTCCTAGACATGAGCTTCAAATGGTTAAAAAAAAATTAAATGTATTTAATTGTTACAACTTTTAAACATAATCCTACTTTAAAATATGAAAAAACACCAGCGGTTTGTCTTTTTTTTTTTTAATGACTTTTCAGCATACAGGATATGATGTCACTGACATAAGATTGTTGAGGATGTAACTTCATCTTATCAGTTTGCCTGGTATAACCTGGAGAAGAGGGTAAAGTAGTGGAAACTTCACACTTTGATGAATTTGCGGAGTAACAATCGTTTGCCTGAGCGAAAATTGGCCTGGCAAAAGGGCGTGAAAATAGTTAGCGCTGAGCTCATTGCTAGCGAATTGTCCTCTATGGGGTAAATTTATCAAAGAGTGAAGTTCCGCCACTAGAGTGAAATTCCGCAGCTCTCAATTCATTTCTATGGGATTTTGAAAGGCGTATTTATCAATGGGTGAAAGTGAAAGTTTACGCCTATAAAAATCCCATAGAAATGAGTGGAGAGTCTTAGAATTTCACTCTAGTGGCGGAACTTCACTATTAACTTCACTCTTTGATAAATATACCCCATATGACTTTTAGTAAATTGGCGGTGTCCCTGTCGATTGTCTTTTTGTCGAATTTGCGCTAGCGACGGCCGCTTCGCCCTTTAGTAAACCTGCCCCCTTGAATTTCAGAGGCAGGTGCTCAGCCCCAGTTTTGGAAATGGGAAATGGATTTGTTAATGTGTTAATTTTAATTCATTGTACCCCGTGCTTGAGTGTTGTTATATTCAGCCTTCACTGGTTACTACTTACATATCTTGGTTCAATAATTTGCAAAGTTCTAAGGAACATGGGATTGGTTGGGTTATTAAATGAAGCCACTGCTAGCCCCCCCGCCCAAGTTATTACCTGTGTGTGTGTGTGTGCTGAAATTGTGTGATATTGGGACAGGCATTCAAAATCTGCTCTTGAACTCTTCTCTTGTGTGTTGCTTTCTGGGAGATTCATTTAATATATGTGTTTTATTCTAGATAGAAGATATTATCACACTGATGCAAGATGATAAAGCTGCAGGAGTACCAATCCGAACAGTCAAAAGCTTCCTGTCTAAAATTCCCAGTGTGGTGACAGGTAAAAACATAAGATATCACTGGTATAAGACATTCATAGGTAACCTTGAATAAGCACCATGAAGAGACTAGTACTCTACCGTCTAATAAAGGGATCCCCAACTCTTTCAACCCATGAGCAACATTCAGATGGTAAAGGTGCTGGGGAACAACGATAGCATGAAAAATGTTCTTGGGGTTGCCAAGTGCTGTGATTGGCCATTTGGTAGCCCCTACGTGCACTGTCAACCTACTTGAGGCTCTGTTTGGCAGAATATGTGGTTTTGATGCAATAAACACTGGCCACAAGTCAGTAATTCAAAAATAAGCACCTGGTTTGAGGTCACTGGGAGCAACATCCAAGGGTTTTGGGGGTCAACATGTTACTCACGAGCTACTGGTTGGGGATCACTGGTCTAATGGATAATTGATCTATGCAGATGTTTTTTTGGGGGTTTAGCCCAGATCTCTTCATAAATTTTCACATGGTGGCTAGTGATGGGCGAATTTGCTGAGTTTCGCTTCGCCGAAAAAAATTGGCGAATTTCCCGTGAAATTCACGAAACGGCGCCGGCGTCTCGCGCCTGGCGAATAAATTCGCCCATCACTAATGGTGGCAAGTTGCTAGTGTTAAAGACTGCTTCTTGAAATACTCAGTAACAATGCCTATATGTGCTGATTGATTTACTCATAAAAATGGCAACCAGAATGCTAGTACTCATTTATTTTTTATTATAGCTCTTTGCGTCTGTACTTGCTGCTGGATCTACCAACCACAAATGTTTTTATACCTGAAAACACTTTCTGTTTAACAACCTAACATATTTTTTCAAACGATACAGTCATCTTTTCTATTTACATAAGGCAATGAATGCATTGATTTTTTTTTCCAACTACCTTGAAGTGAAAGGAATTTGTGTGTCTCTGCAGCACTTAAAATTGACATTATATAAATAATTAGCAATTGCTTTACAGGCTGATGAGAAACAGAACAGGTAAAGGGACATTATATAGTGAATAAAGTACCCCCTCTTGTAAATTATAAGGATATAATACACAAAAGCCATGAATATCTTGTAAATTATATCCTTATAAACGGTGAGTTCTGATGTCATCAGTTATAAACAGTGAGTTCTGATGTCATTTCTGTCACATGACTCACTGAAACTTGTGTATTATAATAAATGGGGGCCGATTCACTAAATTCGAGTGAAGGATTCGAAGTAAAAAAACTTCGAATTTCGAAGTGTTTTTTGGGCTACTTCGACCATCGAATGGGCTACTTCGACCTTCGACTACGACTTCGAATCGAAGGATTCGAACTAAAAATCGTTCGACTATTCGACCATTCGATAGTCGAAGTACTGTCTCTTTAATAAAAACTTCGACCCCCTAGTTCGGCAGATAAAAGCTACCGAAGTCAATGTTAGCCTATGGGGAAGGTCCCCATAGGCTTGCCTAAGTTTTTTTCATCGAAGGATATTCCTTCGATCGTTGGATTTAAATCCTTCGAATCGTTCGATTCGAAGGAATAATCCTTCGATCGTTCGATCGAATTTTCTGCGCTAAATCCTTCGACTTCGATATTCGAAGTCGAAGGATTTCAATTCCTAGTCGATATTCGACCCTTGATAAATCTGCCCCATAAAGTACCCGCTGTTGCAAAATATGAGGATATTAGAAGTTACCTCGGAGTTTCACGACCTGTATAAAAACACTCGTCCTTCGACCTCGTACTTTTATAAGGTCATGAAACTCCTCGGTAACTTATAATATCCTTATATTTTACAAGAGGGGGTACTTTATTCACTATATTATAGGTTACAGAGGAGGTTCATGACCATATAAAAAAACAAGGCTGAAGGCAGGTCATGGAACTCCAAGGTAACTTCTAATATTGCAACAGGAGTTACTTAATTTATTATAATACACAAGTTTCAGTGAGTCATGTGACAGAAATTACATCACTACTCACCGTTTATAACTGATGACATCAGAACTCACCGTTTATAAAGATATCATTTACAAGATATTCATGTCTTTTATGTATTATAAGAATGTATTTCCTTTTCTTGCTTGTTTGGACAGATCATCAGTGTTGTGATATGATTTCTCTCTTTGGTATCTGAAAATGCTATTCCTATTTTCATTTCCTTCAGAACTGACTGTATCATTTGCACAGCGAGAGCCAACTGTAAAATGGGACAATAACCTACAATACAGTTACCTGCTCTGTGAGAAAGCAAAACATATTGCAGAAACTATTTTTTGAGCTAAGAAATCTCCATTTACTATGGGGCTGATTCACTATGGGTCGAATATCGAGGGTTAATTAACCCTCGATATACGACTAGGAATTGAAATCCTTCAACTTCGAATATCGAAGTTGAAGGATTTAGCGCAGAAAATTTGATCGTACGATCGAAGGATAATTCCTTCGATCGAACGATAAAATCCTTCGAAACGAACGATTCGAAGGATTTGAATCCAACGATCGAAGGACCTTCCCCATAGGCTAACATTGACTTCGGTAGCTTTTATCTGCCGAACTAGGGGGTCGAAGTTTTTTTTAAAGAGACAGTACTTCGAATGGTTGAATAGTCGAACGATTTTTAGTTCGAATCCTTCGATTCGAAGTCGTAGTCGAAGGTCGAAGTAGCCCATTCAATGGTCGAAGTAGCCCAAAAAAACCTTCGAAATTCGAAGTTTTTTTTACTTCGATTCCTTCACTCAAGGTTATTGAATCAGCCCCCTCATGTACAGCGTACTTTAGTTATACTACATACAGTTTTCTCATATATGTATATCTCAGTGTCAGTGGCTATACTGTACACACATGGGGGTTATTTATCATAGGTCGAATTTTAGAGTAATGTGAATTTTTTTTAAACTTTAACAAATTCTATTTTATTCACAGTGGTATGTTATTTATTAAAAAATGTAAATGTCTAAAATTTGATCGAATAGTCCTGACCCAAAAACTTGAATTGAATTGAGTTTTCCTATTTTCTCATCCATTGGTGGGGTCATTTTCAAAGCAAATTTGGCTCATCACTACTATAAACATCTTCAAATAGTTCAAGGGACCTCTGCCATTGACTTCTACATAAACTTGGCAGGTTTTAGGTGGAGACTAGTCGAATTCAAATGTTTTAAGGGTCTGACTGTAAAAAATCTCACATTTGAATTCGAGCTGGAAAATTTATTTAACTCCAATTTATATAACTTCAAGTTTTTACCAAAAATCCCAACTCGAAAATTCAAATTCGAAATAGAACCATAGTAAATTTGTCCCTTAAGCCTAGTTAGATACACAAAGGTCATTTACGATATGGAGGGCAGTGTGCAAAGTGCAAAATACAGCGCACTGTCATTCTTTTGCACTTTTCACTGCCACTCTTTGACTAACTGCAGTTTGCTACATTCAGCAGTGCTGTATTCATGAGAGGTGGTAGAAGGGAAGCAAATATGCATATTTCCACTGGCAACCCATCCCCTAACTTGCACGTCATTTAACCCCTATAGAAGGGTTGATGACCCCTATAAAGTCAGGGAATAGGTTTTCAGTTGGTTGAATATATGTCTCTATGGCTGTGTCTGGATCTTCTCAGATTAATTCTTTTGAATTTGTGATGCATTAAATAAAATAAACTTGTCTGTAAAGGGCTTTGTTTACATAATGCAGATTGTAATACAAATAACTCCTCCCTCCTTCTGGCAAGTTAAAAATAAATCCAAGTTAAACACCTATAAAATACTTGGAAATCATAGTGCTTAGTCTATATGGCTTAGAGTTCAGTTCAGCTCAGTCATTCCTCCTGTCTTCCATTCTGAATCGAGTGCTGCTGTGCCAAAAATAAGCAATCCGATTGACTGGGCGCCCCAGTGCATCCTTGGGAGAGAGGGAGTGCCTGACTTGCCTTTTGTACAGGGTATTCAACAGAGTTTAACAGGGATTGTATGCAGCAACTTCTAGCCAGAACCAGTTCTTGTGAGACTGTCCAAGCTGTTGCATCTCTAGAAGTACAGAGAGAGCCCATTCTGTTCTCTGCCAAGATGCCAGAGACTCAGGAAGTGAAAGGTGCCACTGGTGAGATTGATCCTGCTGCAGAGCTGCCTGTAATCTCATATGTGACTGCCTCTTAAAGCACCCTGGTGAGTCAGCCACCCAAGTGAGGATACTGGCAAGGATACAAACATGGGGCCCCAATTTGAGGACAGGTCTTGTACATTTACCTGCTACGTGGGAGCGGCTGCTAAGTTCCAAAGGGAAAGGTACTTTTGGGAAAGGTAGCACTACCTGGGGTATAAGAGCTCTGTGGAAGGGACATTCTATTTAAACTGAACTGTGTGGTTATTAACCCCTTCCAGTGGATTGGGACTTTGATAATAAAAAGGACTGTGTTGGAAAAACAGTCAGGTACCTAATAGTGAGATAGGTAGGTCCCACGTGTTCCCAGTGCAGGAGTGCATTGTGTATTAGATTGGCCAAGTTCTTTCACTACTGTTTTATATAAAGTTTATATCTGTTTCATTTGCAAAATGTGTGTTTTATTTTTCCTAGTGGAACCCCCCTGAGGTGTGCTCCTCAGTGTTCCATAGGTGGAGGCACTGCGCTGTAAATCCCAGTTCTCAGTACTTTTCATATGCAAAAGGGACTTGGGGCCCCTGGATTGGCAAGGGTTTATATCTATTTAAAGAGACAGTAACCAAATATTTGGGTTACATCTCTATCAACTCTGTCTCCACTTGGCTCTGATTTGTGATAAACAGGGCACACTCCATGGGGCAAATTCACTAAAGGGCAATTTTTCATCAGAGACCGCTTTGCCAAACTTCAATAGTAAATCTGTAGTTTAGGGTCAGCAGGTAGAAAATGATAACTCACCACATAAGGGAAGAGGCGCCGTCCTGAGCCTTCAGCACAGAGAGCGGACAAGCCAAAAAAACCTTTGGAGCAGGCACTCAATGAAGGCAAACTTCCACCAGGCAGATAAATTCAAAGTGAAGAGTTTATTGTGTCCACAGCCTTATGTGTTTCGTGTCATAAACACTAGGCTATTGGGTTCTAATTGTTAAGGTTGTAACCTCTAACTACACCTACCAAAGTCGAATAGTGATTGGTGCACCTGGGTAAAGTTTTTTTTGTTCTAATTGGTGAAATGTTTTGATTGGTGCATTTTTGTTTAAATATTTGAAGCATGGCTCTGTAAAGATAGCCTATGAGTAAGTGTTTATGACATGAAACGCGTAAGGCTGTGGACACAATAAACTCTTCACTTTGAATTTATCTGCCTGGTGGAAGTTTGCCTTCATTGAGTGCCTGCTCCAAAGGTTTTTTTGGTTTGCCAAACTTCACTCCACTTTTGCCAGGCGCAAATTCGTTACCACTACACTAATTCACTAAAATGCAAAATATGCGTCTCAGCAGCCGAACGCTGGTGAATTTTCACAAGCATTACTTCGGGTAGGCGAGCATTTCATAACGAAATGTCGCTAGCGTTCATTTCTTCTTAGCTAAACTTCCCTAGCACTCTTGCACTTAGGTTCATTTGAATAGGGCGGGTATGTTTATGTTTATCTTGTGAGCCTTGTATAAACAACTAATGCCTCATTTTATGGCAGGTATTTAATTTGCAGAGGACATTCATCTTTCTATTATATTTTTCTTAAAAAGAGGATGTTGCGTATCCCCCTGGGTGTTAATAAAAACAAAGTATTTACTCTGGGGGAAGACCTTCCTGAAATAGAAATGAGGAAATATTTAGCAAGAAGGAGAATCTCAGCCTTTCTATTTTCCATGCTGTTTCTGAGGAACCAAACTGCTGCCTTCTTTGTTTGCCAATTAATTCTGCCTGAGCTGCGTGCAGTCATAGGGACTTATTCCAACAAATAATAACAGTGGTGTTGCAGAAAAATGTCAAAATAGCAAGTGTGGTAACCAGACGATGATACAGTTATTTTGGTTTGGGTTTAAATAAAGAAATGCTTCTGCATCTAGAATAATTATAAAGGGCCTCCTTGTTTTCTCACATGATTTTCTAGCTCGGTACAGTACATATCTAAGGCAGTTGCTTTTCAAGGCACAGTGCATTGCCATAATCTTTAGGGATGCACCAAATCCACTATTTTTGATTCGGCCGAACCCCCGAATCCTTTGTGAAAGATTCCGCCAAATACCGAACCGAATCCGAACCCTAATACCAAATACCGAACTGAATCCGAACCCTAATTTGCATATGCAAATTAGGGGTGGGAAGTGAAAAATAATTTAACTTCCTTGTTTTGTGACGAAAAGTCACACAATTTCCCTCCCCATCCCTAATTTGCATATGCAAATTAGGATTCGGTTCGGCCAGGCAGAAGGATTCAGCCGAATCCGAATCCTGCTGAAAAAGGCAGAATCCTGGCCGAATCCCGAACCGAATCCTGGATTCGGTGCATCCCTAATAATCTTACTTGGTACTTCTCACCAGTTGGAGGGCTTTATGTTGACTTGATATGCTGTATATATATATATTTATATATTATTGTAGATAAATAGGGCGTGCACACTCAAAAAACAATCATTAACTTATTAACACAGTGGTATTCTTTAAAACGTTCTTTATGTAATATAAATGCATCCACAAAATTATTTTATGCAATCAGTTTAAATCAAAAATACAACATGTTACGGAAAAACATTTTTTAAGCATTTACATACTACTAATTTGTAATGCGTATACCAGGTCTGAGGTCAAACAAGTGAGCAGACACCCTTGCCAGAAATGAGAATCACCCCGACATTTCAGCAACAAGCCTTTATCAAGGGGTCATTGATAAAGGCTTATTGCCGAAACGTTGGGGTGATTCTCATTTTCTTGATAAAGGCTTGTTGCCGAAACGTCGGGGTGATTCTCATTTCTGGCAAGGGTGTCTGCTCACTTGTTTGACCTCAGACCTGGTATACGCATTACAAATTAGTAGTATGTAAATGCTTAAAAACATGCAGTCCCACGTTTGTACTGGAAAGTCCCGATTTTCTCTGCACTGAACAGGCAGAAAAAGAAACAATATTTCTAACTTAATTGGCTTTTGGCAGAGAGCCCAGAACCACCACAGCTTGAGATAAGATCGTTTTGTAACAATTTTGAGATAAGCAAATAAGTAATTGTAACAATATAAGATAACAGGTCTCTTGGGAGAAGTTAGACTCACAGCTTAAGCAATTCACCTTCATTAGTAAAACTGTAATAACTGGGGGAAAAAACGCAGAAATATGTTCAAACTTTCATAACCTGCCAAATTTTGTGGAGTGTGACCACATAAATGGGCTTGGTAAAAAAAAAATCGCTGCACTGCGCGCGGCCACTTTTTTGTCCCTCTTTTTATTTCCAAAATATTGGGAGGTATGTATTAACTGATTTTTTTTCCCCATGACAGTATCCTTTTAAATAACGTAAGATATTTTACCATGACAAGCCCCCTTTTATCAAATTATTGAAATGATTAGTAAATGCCAATTTCTGAATACTGATACTTATTGTCCTTCATTTTATGTTATGGTAATATTACAAAAGGTCATGTTTAGAGCTATGGAACTCAATCATTTCATTGTGTACAAATATAAGAACAGACATGTGGGTATGTTTATAAATTCATGGTTTTTTTTTTACTGGCTGCATTACTGTATTATAATATTTTGGACAAAACTGAAAAACAAAGATGTAGCCTGTAAATGTTAGCTATTTAAATCATGTAGCCAGTAGACAATAATATTGTAGGTGTGGAATCTATTAGTATATGGAAATCCATTATTCAGAAAACTTAAAAATATAATATAGGTATGGGGTATCCAGAAAGACTTTCCCCCTAGACTCCATTTTAATCAAATAATTCAAATAAAAAAACATTTTCTTTTGCTCTGTAATAATAAAGTACCTTGAAGATGATGTCGTCTACATTGCATGAATCCATACTGGTGGCAAAACAACCCCACGTGGTTCATTTAGGGGCAGATTTATCAAGGCTCGAATTTAGAATTTGAAAAACTTTGAAATTCGAATTCAAAATGTCCAAACGAAATTAAATCAAAGGGTGTTTTTGGCCGAATAGGTCCGTTTTCGATCGAATAGGTCTGTTTTTGATTGAATTTGAATCGTACGAATCGAAGTAATATATTAGCGCATTCGAACGGATTCGATTCAAAGTTTTTCCAAAAAATTGATTTTTCAAAGTCCACTAATTGACAGATAGGTTCTACGAGGTCCCCCATAGGCTAAAACAGCAATTAATTTTACATTATGATGGTAATATTGGACCATGCAGGCCATTGTAAGTCGACAGAAGTAAACGGTAGCGATAAAAGAGGAAAAAATTTAAAAAAACAAATAAAAAAATACTTATATCATGTTTGAATACCATTATCCAGGATTGTGAATGTGGAATATTTCTTGGAGTTAATGTAATGAATAATGGCCGACTCCGGGTACCCACAGACACACTGTTTATAAGGGGAGAACCAGATAATGGCTCAAAGTACAGGTATGGGACCTGTTATCCAGAATGCTTGGGACATGGTGTTTTCCAGATAAGGGAAAAAAAACACAGAAATATGTTCAAACTTTCATAACCTGCCAAATTTTGTAAAATGAACATGGTAATTAGGGAGTGTGACTACAAAAATCGGTTTGGATCAGGAAGCCACTAAGCAAGCCAGCTTGGGCAATATATGCAAATTACGATTCAGATTCTGTTCGGTATTCGGGCGAATATTTTGTGAAGGATTTGGGGGTTCGATCGAATCCAAAATAGCGGATTCGGTGCATCCCTAGTAAAAATTAGACCATGCTTATTAAATCAATCTTGGGGTTTCAGTTTTAAAGGTGTGGTTTAACTTTAAATTAACTTTTAGCATGTTATAAAATGGTTGATGTTAAGCAATTTTCCAATTGGCCTTCGTTTTTTCTTTTTTATAGTTCTTCAATTATTTGCATTTTTCCTCTGTCTCTTTCCTGCTTTTGAATGGGAGTCACTGATCCCATCAAAAAACACATGCTCTGGAAGGCTATAGATTTATTTTTATTGCTACTTTTTAATTATTCAAATTTCTATTCAGGCTGTCACCTATCCATATTCCAGTCTCTTTTTAAAACCAATGTATGGTTGCTAGGTTAACGTGGCCCATAGCAAAGTGCTGAATAAAAAGCTGAATAACTCAAAACCACAAATAATAGAAAATAAAAAAGCAATTGGAAATTGTTTTTTGAAAATCACCCTCTATATCATAAAAAAAGTTGATTTAAAGGTGAACACTCCCTTTAATGTCTAAATGTTTATTTTTTGTAAAAAAAAAAAAAAATCAGGTTCCAAGTATTACCGATAACCGATCCCATACCCATGCAGCAAGAAAGTCACTAAAGAAATAGCACATGCCAAAAGTAATAGTAGGCTTCAAAATTAGCTATGGAAGGGCAAAAAGAAATATTAATGATCTGTTCCTTCCTGATGTGGAACTATACAGAAAGAACTTATTGCAGTAACTTATTTTGCTTTGCTCCTTTTGAGGTTGGCTGATTGTATGGAAGGAACCCCCAAAGTGCAATAAAATGCCTTCACCCAAAGCATACAACACATGTCTACTGTAAACTCTTTCCACCTTATCTGTGAAAACTGCAGCTTAATATATATATATATATATAAACTGTTAATAACAAGTTGTGTTTTAGCATTACCGTGTATACTCGAGTATAAGCCGTCCCGAGTATAAGCCGAGGTACCTAATTTTACCTCCAAAAACTGGGAAAGCTTATTGACTCGAGTATAAGCATAGGGTGAGAAATGCAGCAGCTTCTGCTAAGTTTCAATCAAAAAATTTAGGGTTTCTGCTCCCATTGGAGGTGCCGGCATCTCGTTTTTGGATGCCGGCGACCATTCTTGGACGCCGGCGAATATTCTTGGAGACTATTCTTGAACGCTGGCGACTATTCTTGGACTCCGGCGACTATTCTTAGACTGTTTTTGAGCTTAACCCGAGTATAAGCCGAGGTAGAGTTTTTCAGCATATTTTGGGGGCTGAAAAACTTGGCTTATACTCGAGTATATACGGTAGTATAATTATAGTTGTAAAGACCACTGATTATATTGCAGAGCTCCAATGTTCTTCATAAAAGATTTCACCTTGAGATGTTACTTGTTGTGAACCTAATTAACATGTTTTGTCTCTTTTGTATTCCGCTTACTACAGATAATTTATTATAACTGAGCTGTACACTGACAGGGGGTACATTTACTATTGGTCGAATATCGAGGGTTAATTAACCCGCGATATTCGACTATCGAAGTAAAATCCTTCGACTTCAAATATCGAAGTGGAAGGATTTACCGCATTTACTTCAATCGAACGATTAAATCCTTCGAATCGAACGATTCGAAGGATTTTAATCCATTGATCGAACGATTTTCCTTAGATCAGAAATAGGTTTGAAAGCTTATGGGGAAGGTCCCCATAGGCTAACATTGATGCTCGGTAGGTTTTAGTTGGCGAAATAGGTAGTCAAAGTTTTTTTTAAAGAGAGTAGTTCGACTATCGAATGGTCTAATAGTCAAATGATTTTTAGTTCAAATCGTTCGATTCAAAGTCGTAGTCGAAGGTCGAAGTAGCCAATTCGATGGTCGAAGTAGCCAAAAACAAATTTGCAGTTTTTTTCATTCGAATCCTTCACTCGAGCTTAGTAAATGTGCCCCCTTGTTATATATAAGGTTCAAGTAATTGCTTTTATGGTGATTTGGTGGAGCCATATAAAGATAGGTAATAGAAAGCAATGACGTTTAGAGGTATAGAGGAAAGGCTTACCACTTTCCAAATGGGGTCCGGGTGCTCAAGCTCCAAGCCCTGAGCAGGGGGAGAAAATATATACAAAACCTAAAAAAACAGAGCTGGCACATTCCGTCGCCCCAAAAAAATAAATAAATTAAGTGAAGTCCCAAAGTCCTTGTGAAGTAGTATAAAAAGCTTTATTTACATCTTGTATAAAAAATAAAAGCCTGACGCGTTTATTTTTTATACAAGATGTAAATAAAGCTTTTTGTACTACTTCACAACGACTTTGGGACTCCTGGACTTCACTTCATTTAGTTATTTTTTTGGGGTGACGGAATGTGCCAGCTCTGTTTTTTTAGGTGATTTGGTGGAGCCAACTCATTGGGATCTATTGACTGCCAGATATATGTGTTTGATATGTTATAAAAATTACTTTAGTGCTGGTTTATAAGCCCCCCCCCCAAGATACTGTTCAGAAGTAGTGACGGGCGAATAAATTCGCCTGACATGAATTTGCCACAAATTTCCACGTTTCGTCGTCGGAAAATACTTTCGTGAAACTCCCGCAAAAATTCACCGGCGAATAATTTTGGACACGCATCCAAAATGTTGCTTGAGTCCAAATCGCCGCTCGTCAACACTATTTGGACAGCTATTGACTTTAACTCTGGGGTCAAAACTGATGCATGCAACTTTTCGTGCGTCAATTTTTCCAGATTCATGAATTTTTCCCGGATTTCGGGAGAAATTTGCAAATTTTTCGGCGAAGCGAAACAGGAGAAATTTGCCCATCACTATTCAGAAGGTGTTCTGTCCCCACAGAAATGTCAGCACAGTTACTTTACAATGGTTGAATCTAGGGATGCACCGAATCCAGGATTCGATTCGGGATTCGGCCAGGATTTGGCCTTTTTCAGCAGGATTCGGATTCGGCCAAATCCTTCTGCCCGGCCGAACCGAATCCGAATCCTAATTTGCATATGCAAATTATTGGTGGGGAGGGAAATTGCGTGACTTTTCGTCACAAAACAAGGAAGTTAAATTATTTTTCACTTCCCACCCTAATTTGCATATGAAAATTAGGGTTCGGATTCAGTTCGGTATTCGGCCGAATCTTTCACAAAGGATTCGGGGGTTCGGCCGAATCCAAAATAGTGGATTCGGTGCATCCCTAGTTGGATCCTCAGTTGGGTAGAGTTGAGCTCTCTGCATGGTGCTTGTATTTTCTCTTTGTGTATGTGTTGGGGTTTAGGTTTATTCACAAAAAACAAAAAAAGTTTTTATTATTTCTTGACCGAAACAGGGCGTACAAGGAAACTGAAGCTCCTCCGTGTTTGGTCCTTGCAAGGTAGATAATTAGATGCACAGGAAACAGAAATTCATTTTGCAAAGGAATTGGGTCTGTTGTCAGATGTATCTGTGCACTGGGAATCTAATTAACTTCCCCACAAGAACTAAACATGGAGTATAATCCCCTTTTACTTAAGTCTGAATCTAAACTGAAGATATGTTTTAATTAAAACAATAGGCAAAACGTATGTTGAGTGCAAGCCCTATTCATTGCACTCATGTTGAACAAGGGGGATATTGCGCATTCAGTTTGCTCTAGAACTAATTGTAGTGTGTTGTTTGAATGTAAGAGACACCTCAGTTATGTGAATGATATACAATCGCTATGTAACTTGCTGTATAAGTAAAGGATAATTATAATGAATAAATGTGATGCAAATAACAATATTCACATCTCTACTGATCAATCTGCCTGTATTATACATTTGACCAATAAAGACAATTCACAGGCAGATTTAGCTTTTAGAGTCGGTAGCCTATTGGATTGTTTATGGTGCCAATCCAATGCCCTGCCTTACTGGTATCTGGCCACTATATGGGGCAGTTTTAAAAATCCCACTGGCCAAGGTCCAAATCAGACTATTGATATGGTCTTGTCCTGGCCGAACCCCCGAATCCTACGCAAAAGATTTGTCCGAATACTGAACCGAATCCGAATCCTAATTTGCATATGCAAATTCGGGGTGGGAAGGGGAAAACATTTTTTACTTCCTTGTTTTGTGACAAAAAGTCATGTGATTTAACTCCTGCCCCTAAATTGCATATGCAAATTAGGATTTGGTTCGGCCGGCAGAAGGATTCAGTCGAATCGGTATCCTGCTGAAAAAGGCAGAATCCCAAACCGAATCCTGGATTCAGTGCATCCCTAGTTTTTATTTCTAAATTACACTGTTTACACCGCAAATAATTAACTGTACAATATAAAATGTCATTCCTGAAGCAGCAAGTGTATTTAGTTGTAATATTGGTGTGTAGGTGCATCTCAGGTCATTTTGCCTGGTCATGTGCTTTCAGAAAGAGCCAGCACTTTAGGATGGAACTGCTTTCTGGCAGGCTGTTGTTTTTTCCTACTCAATGTAACTGAATGTGTCTTAGTGGGACCTGGATTTTACTATTGAGTGCTGTTCTTAGATCTACCAGGCAGCTGCAGTGTCGGACTGGGACACCAGGGGCCCACCATAAAACCTTAGACCATCGGGCCATCTCCTCAATCAACCTCTATTCTCCTAGTTTGTTTTCTTTACATACTATAATCTATTATTCCATCTATTTAGCCTCTTTGTTCTCATAGAAATAGGGAATGGCCACGAAATAGGCCAAATGTTTAGCAGCATGAGGGGCCACTGACACCTGGGCCCACCGGGAGTTTTCCTGGTATCCCTGTGGGCCAGTCCGACACTGAACAAGAACATCCCAAAAATGCAGCCTGACTCATCCCCACGGACCAGACGTCACTATTCTCTCTGGTCTGTAGTTACTTCAGTGTATTTACTGTATTTTAAGGTGAAAAAATCAATGCTTCACTTTTCAAAGGTGTCTCAGTATCACTTTAACATTAGGTAAGTTCTTAGTATTGACAGTACAATAATCATTAACGATACCCCCTTCTGTGCTAACAACAGTGTTTCCAACATCTCAGCATAAAATAAGGATCGGCACACATAATTTGGTTTCCCATCAATATTATTACCGTCAACAGGAAAGCCAATAGCAGGGCCTATGATAAAGCTCACAGTCAGCATCTATCACATTATTCAAAATAGTCATAAAAATCAAACGGTACATGTTCACTGCCGGGAAGAACATTTATAGATCTCTAATCAATAATACATTTTTTTGAGAGTCGGAAATGCAGTCCGTTTCATTATCATATTCTTAGTATACGCGAATAAAGCAGGAAAGTGGGTCGTTTCATGTGTTTATTTTATTGAGGAAATCAGTTTTTGTTTATGGTAAGTCCAAGGAGTGTGTATATATTATTGGGAGTTATTGCACACTTACCAGTTCTATAAAGAACTTAATTCTTATACATAAACAAGTTGACCTCAAGGAAACATTTCCTCTATACACAACCAGCCAAGCAATAGAGAACTAAACTGCCTCATCTGCATGTAATGGTGGCCATAGACGTTAAAGGGATACAGTCATGGGAATAAAAATTTTTTTCAAAATGAATCAGTTAATAGTGCTGCTTCAGCAGAATTCTGCACTGAAATCCATTTCTCAAAAGAGCAAACAGATTTTTTTATATTCAATTTTGAAATCTGACATGGGGCTAGACATATTGTCAATTTCCCAGCTGCCCCAAGTCATGTGACTTGTGCTCTGATAAACTTCAATCACTCTTTACTGCTGTACTGCAAGTTGGAGTGATATCACCCCCTCCCTTTCCCCCCAGCAGCCAAACAAAAGAACAATGGGAAGGTAACCAGATAGCAGCTCCCTAACACAAGATAACAGCTGCCTGGTAGATCTAAGAACAACACTCAATAGTAAAAACCCATGTCCCACTGAGACTCCTTCAGTTACATTGAGAAGGAAAAACAGCAGCCTGCCAGAAAGCATTTCTCTCCTAAAGTGCAGGCACAAGTCACATGACTGGGGGCAGCTGGGAAATTGACAAAATGTCTAGCCCCATGTCAGATTTCAAAATTGAATATAAAAAAATCTGTTTGCTCTTTTGAGAAATGGATTTCAGTGCAGAATTCTGCTGGAGCAGCTCTATTAACTGATTCATTTTGAAAAAAATATTTTTTCCCATGACAGTATCCCTTTAAGATTTTATTCTCTCCCTAACGACCAATTTTAGTGCGATCCAACAAACGCAAGGTTAGTCGGTCAGAAAAAAAATCGATTGGTCAGGTTAGAAAATTTTCATTGTTCATAGTGATCTTTATCCATTGTCCAATTGTTTGCAGGGTCAAGCAGGCAGCTACCCATGGTTTTCCTGGTTCAACTCCATGATATCCCTTGAAATAGTCATTTTAGTTGATCATACATACATTTACAAGATCATTTCAAGATAAGCTTGGTCTTAAAAATAACGAAAAGATCTTCTAAAAATCTTAATGTCTATGGCCATTGTTGGACTGCGATGCCAGGGGCCCACCAGAAAACCTTAGACCATGGGCCCATCCTCCACTTCTTACTCAACCTTTTTATTTTCTTAGTACTTTTCTATAATACACAAAAGCCATGAATATCTTGTAAATTATATCCTTATAAACGGTGAGTAGTGATGTCATCAGTTATAAACGGTGAGTAGTGATGTAATTTCTGTCACGTGACTCACTAAAATTTGTGTATTATAATTAATAAAGTACCCCCAGTTGTAAAATATGAGGATATTATAAGTTACCTCGGAGTTCCATGACCTGTATAAAAACACTCGGCCTTCGGCCTCGTGTTTTTATATGGTCATGAAACTCCTCGGTAACTTATAATATCCTTATATTTTACAAGAGGGGCTACTTTATTCACTATATACATGATATACTGTATTCTCCACCCATCTGGCCTCTTTGTATCCATAAAGAATTAGAGAATGAACATGAAATTGTTGCAAATGTTTAGAAGCAGGAGGACCCACTGACCCCTGGGCCCACCGGGAGTTTCACGGCATCAGAGTTCACGGGCGCCATCTTCTTCTTCGGGCTTCATCAGATCTTCTTCTGACGCTTTGGCAATTTTCGTGACTTTCGGCACATTCGCAGTTAACAAAAACCGAAGACTGCAGCAACTGCAGCGACTGCAGCAACTGCGCATGCGCTGAGACAGAACTTACTTCCCGATGAAGACCGAAGAGAAGAAGATGGCTGCCGCGAACTCTGATGCCGTGAATCTGCACCAAGGGGTAAATTAAAGGTATGGGGCATTTGCCCAGGGTAGCAGCTAGACTGGGGGGGGGGAGAAGGGAGGGGGTCTATTTAGGGTAGGGTTTTTTTAATAAGGGGTTTACTTCTCCTTTAATGGGAACCTAAAGTCCTTCTGGAAAGTTTCAAACTTTCCCTTTAAATTAACCGTATGTCGTTTTTAATTTGACTGCTACTGTAATCTGTGTTAGTCTGTGATATTGATAGCTCGGTGACCATTTATTCCCATTATAATTGATAAATGGTTTCTGATGTTCTAATGGTTCTGATCTGATGGGTTTTTGATCTTTTCTCTTATGTAAAATCCTTATAAGAGACACACGTCATCACAGACATTTATGCCTTCCGTTGGTTTCCAACTTGAATTGAAGGACGATTTGAAGTCAAGTCAGAGGGATCCCTGGTTTATCACTGGGGCTTAGTGTGTTAGAATATGGGGCTTAGCATATGCCAGAGGTGGAAATCTCTGTGCAGGGTCCAATGCATGTCCATTCAGAGCATCCATCGATAGAAATCTACATTCAATATTATTCCTGGGCCCCAAAGACCAGACAAGTCTTTTGAGTTATGGCCACATTAGTTCCCCCATGCGTATGCCTAGAGGAGCAGCGTTGTCCCTAGAAGACCACTTTACTCTACTGCAATAATTATGTTGGCTTTGAAGAAGACAACATATTGATCTAGTAGTCCAGCTCCTTCTTCTTCTTCTTCTTATTAGCGCCCCCCCCATTTTCTAAACGCTACTCCTCCTACAGTTTTAGGGGTACAAGCACCAAACTTTCCACACCTATTGGCCTTATAGCAAAGTACGTTGCTTGTGCTTTAGTAAGCGATCCCACCCACTGCGCCCGTGCGGTGGACCACCGAAGACGCCTTTTTTCGTATTGACTTTGACAGGGAAAATTTTCAAATCGCTGCCGCTCGTACAGTTTTGAAGCTACACTCCCCAAACTCGGACCGCATATTGTTGGTGCCACCCCGAATAAAAATATGTATTTTTGGGGGGCACCCCAAAGTGGGCGGAGCTACCAACAGCCAATTAAATTTTAGCAATTTTCTAAACGCTACTCCTCCCAGAGTTTTAGGAGTACAATTATGATATTATACCCTAATAGGTTGCTTGTGCTCTGTAAAGCAATCCCACCCTCCGTGGCCCTGTGGCGGCCCCCCATAGACCCCATTTTTTCATTGGAAAATTTGAAACTTTTGCCACTCGTACAGCATTAAAGTTACACTCACCAAACTTGGGTCACTTAGTCATGGGGTCAACCTGAAAAGTTCTGTCACATTTTGGAGACTACAAAAAGTGGGCAGAGCAACAAACAGCAAATCAGATTTTCCCTATTGACTTCAATGAGAAAATGTCAAACACTGTCATTCCCACAGTGTTAAAGCCAGAGACCCAAAACTTGGCACCATGGGTCACTGGGGTTCAAATTTTGAAAAGTGGGCGGAGTCTACCACAGCCAATCAAAGATTAGCCATTTGTTTCAATGGGAAAAGTTAAAACTGTCGCCGCTCTTAGATTGTTCATGGGAGGGTCCTCAAACTTGGCACAGTTGGTCACTGGAGGACCGGGATCAAAATCTGGAAAAGTGGGTGGAGCCAAAAACAGATAACATGTTTAAAGGAACGTTAACACCAAAAATTAAGAATTTATCAAAGTAATTAAAATATAATCTAGTGTTGACCGGTGCAGGTAACAGATATGTGTTTGCTTCTGAAAGACTATTCTAGTTTATAAAAACAAAGATTCAGTATAACTACAGAAAAGGCACAGGTTACATAGCAGACAACAAATATAACACCATTGTATCCTTCAGGGTTTATATGTTATCTGCTATGTAACCTGTGTTGTTTCTCCTTTTTCAGCTTTGAACGTCTATATAAACACAGCAGCTTGTTTATATAAACTATAGTAGTACTTATGTGTTATCCACTGTGTATCCTGTGCTTGAATGGCTGCCCCCATGGCTACACAGCAGCTTGTTTATATAAACTATAGTAGTACTTATCTGTTATCTACTGTGTATCCTGTGCTTGAATGGCTGCCCCCATGGCTACACAGCAGCTTGTTTATATAAACTATAGTAGTACTTATCTGTTATCTACTGTGTATCCTGTGCTTGAATGGCTGCCCCCATGGCTACACAGCAGCTTGTTTATATAAACTATAGTAGTACTTATCTGTTATCTACTGTGTATCCTGTGCTTGAATGGCTGCCCCCATGGCTACACAGCAGCTTGTTTATATAAACTATAGTAGTACTTATCTGTTATCTACTGTGTATCCTGTGCTTGAATGGCTGCCCCCATGGCTACACAGCAGCTTGTTTATATAAACTATAGTAGTACTTATCTGTTATCTACTGTGTATCCTGTGCTTGAATGGCTGCCCCCATGGCTACACATCAGCTTGTTTATATAAACTATAGTAGTACTTATCTGTTATCTACTGTGTATCCTGTGCTTGAATGGCTGCCCCCATGGCTACACAGCAGCTTGTTTATATAAACTATAGTAGTACTTATCTGTTATCTACTGTGTATCCTGTGCTTGAATGGCTGCCCCCATGGCTACACAGCAGCTTGTTTATATAAACTATAGTAGTACTTATCTGTTATCTACTGTATATCCTGTGCTTGAATGGCTGCCCCCATGGCTACACAGCAGCTTGTTTATATAAACTATAGTAGTACTTATCTGTTATCTACTGTGTATCCTGTGCTTGAATGGCTGCCCCCATGGCTACACAGCAGCTTGTTTATATAAACTATAGTAGTACTTATCTGTTATCTACTGTGTATCCTGTGCTTGAATGGCTGCCCCCATGGCTACACAGCAGCTTGTTTATATAAACTATAGTAGTACTTATCTGTTATCTACTGTGTATCCTGTGCTTGAATGGCTGCCCCCATGGCTACACAGCAGCTTGTTTATATAAACTATAGTAGTACTTATCTGTTATCTACTGTGTATCCTGTGCTTGAATGGCTGCCCCCATGGCTACACAGCAGCTTGTTTATATAAACTATAGTAGTACTTATCTGTTATCTACTGTATATCCTGTGCTTGAATGGCTGCCCCCATGGCTACACAGCAGCTTGTTTATATAAACTATAGTAGTACTTATCTGTTATCTACTGTGTATCCTGTGCTTGAATGGCTGCCCCCATGGCTACACAGCAGCTTGTTTATATAAACTATAGTAGTACTTATCTGTTATCTACTGTGTATCCTGTGCTTGAATGGCTGCCCCCATGGCTACACAGCAGCTTGTTTATATAAACTATAGTAGTACTTATCTGTTATCTACTGTGTATCCTGTGCTTGAATGGCTGCCCCCATGGCTACACAGCAGCTTGTTTATATAAACTATAGTCAGGTGCGCTCCGCCAATGAGGCGAGCTGAGGCGCTCGCCTCAGGCGGCAGCGCCAGATACGTTTCCAGGGGCGGCAAAAAGCCGCTCCTGTCACTTTAAAGAGCCGAATTTCCGTTTTTGAAACCAGAAATTCGGCTTTACTAGTGCGAGAGAGCGCAGTTGCGCTCTCCGCACTAGTGTTTCTGCGAGGGGAGGGGCGGCATTTAAGGAGCCGCCTCAGGCGGCGTTTTCATTAGAATCGGCGCTGACTATAGTAGTACTTTACTGTGTATCTTGTGCTTCTGAAGCAAATAGGTCAATTGTATCAGTACAGGGCAACATTATATTATATATTCATTACTTTAAAACACTTTCATTTGTTGGTGTTACTGTTCCTTTTAGGAAGATTTATTTTATCCCTTTATATATTAGCATTGATGATGAGGATGACTTTATGCCACCAAGTGTATGATACTTGGATTTGGTTCGTCCCATTGCTAGTAAGTAAAATTCCTTGTGCATAGCAGACATCTGATGCCGCTTCTGAAATGTCAATATCATTCTTCTTGTCTAAGCTGCAGCCCTGTAGATTTATTGTCATTCCCAAGCGACATTTGATGTGTTTCTCTGATCTTTTCCCATTGTGTAGTCTGGTCACACAATGAGCACTAGACACATTTGTTAGTTCACTGCAGTTACTGTCTGGAGCAACATTCAAATCCTCCTTAACCCCTTCTTGCTACCAAAATATAACCGTAGGACTTTATTAAACATCCACTGTGACATGCTAATATACCCAGCCTTGCACAAGAAACAATACATAATCAAATATGATTTTTTTTTTTGCCCGGTCTAACTCAGAGTTAGAGAGCTGAAAAGCAGGAAGTAGTGTTCTGACTATTATGTTACACATCCACTCACTCCAGCCTTTATACATTACATTTTTTTATTAGATAAAAAATTATTATTAAAATTATTTTGCACAGCCTATCTATTTACCCCGTTTTTATTTTTATACTGAACAATTCCTTTAAGCTTGTTTAAGTAATTCGTAGTAAGTAGCAGGTCGTTTTTTTATTGGTGCTCTCAATTCAGTCCAAAGGTGAGTAGTAGCAATTGCAGATTGTCTGTCTGCACTGCATTATGGTGTATAGGTGATTCCATTTAGTCCACTGGGACCTTCTGTAAATCAGCGGTAGTTTCCCAACCCTGTATTTAGCCTGCGCTGCTGAGAGGAGTTGGAAGCAGGGTCAAGAGCCTTCTAATTAAGATGCCTCCTGCATCAGACTCATATTTTTCCCATAGGGCCTCAATAAGGAATGTGATTAAATACCCATTATCACGTTACTATTTATACGGCAGTGAGCTGTGTGTCACATTTCCAGGAGTGTCCAAGATCCCACACAATTACACACAGACCTCTGGGTTGGCCCAACAGTATTAGAACCCATGCTGTGCTGTATTTTCTTTTCTGGTATTACAAATTTCTCTAACATATCCAACTATACACAATTTGTATGCATTGTTATTAGGGATGCACCGAATCCAAGATTCGGTTCGGGATTCAGCCTTTTTCACCAGGATTCCAATTCAGCCGAATCCTTCTGCCCGGCCGAACCGAATCCGAATCCTAATTTGCATATGCAAATTAGGGGTGGGGAGGGAAATTGCGTGACTTTTCGTCACAAAACAAGGAAGTTAAATTATTTTTCACTTCCCACCCCTAATTTGCATATGCAAATTAGGGTTCGGATTCAGTTCGGTATTCGGCCGAATCTTTCACAAAGGATTCGTGGGTTCGGCCGAATCCAAAATAGTGGATTCGGTGCATCCCTAATTGTTATATCCTCAAAAGTGCAAAATGCTACCTTCCAAACACTCTCACCTCTTTATAATGTTACAAGGCACTAAGGTTTCACCCAGTTAGATGTCTTATAAGCTCTGTATTTCAGTCTGGTGCCCTACACTGGCAATGTTTTTGAATGATATACGGTAAATTAATCTGGATAGCTTCATGTCCCTTTAACATGCACAGTCTCCTAAAGGAGAGCTAAAACTAAACTAAAGAAGTAGCTAGAAATGTTGTACATGATGGTTTGTGCTTCTGTACCAGCCCAAGGCAACCACAGCCCTTTAGCAGTAAAGATCTGTGTCTCCAAAGATGCCCCAGTAGCTCCCCATCTTCTTTTCTGCTGATTCACTGGACATGCTCTGTGCTGCTGTCACTTACTGAGCTTAGGGAGCCACTCACAATATACAGTACACATAGAATAGAAATGTCACAATATAAGGCTGATTAGTAATTAATACACATAATTACTACATGGCAGTACAGAAACCAGTGCAATTAGCATCAGAATTGAATAATCAGCAAACCTGTAGCATCAGCTTATATTATAGCCAGGGAAGCTCATTTTCTGCTGGATAATTAGTGACGAGCCCTAAGCTTAGCTTCTCAACAGCCAATCAGAGCCCACTGAGCATGTGAGTGTCACAGACACTTTCCAAGATGGTGACCCCCTGTGACAAGTTTGAAGTCCTGGATCATTGCTGCTATTGACAAGCTCAAACTTTAGCCTCGTGCAATAAGTTCACTATATAAAACATGGTATTTTAACCATATACTTATTTAGGGTTTAGTTCTCCTTTAATACATGAATGTTGCTGCATAAAAGACCTGCACATAACGGCTGAAAATCATTTTAGCTGGAAAGTGCACATGTTAAGTATGTGTTAATTGAGTTTCTTATATATGTTAATAAATAATAATCATCAAATGAAAGATCAATATGAATAAATACAGACTCCTTCGCTTTTAAGTGCTTTTTCTTTCTTTTTTTGTGTAATGTTTCACACTGGATTACTTTAGGCTTTTAACTGTACTCACCATAAACCACAGCACTGAATTCAGCAGCTGATATCTTTGGGTCTAATGCCATTTATCTTCAGCACATTATTGTTCTTTCAACTGCCATATTTATATAGAAAGGATGTGAAACGATAAATTGAATGTAATGCATTTTAAATGATAATAGAGTATCCATATTAGCTGTATGCATATTAAAGGGATACTGGCATGTGGAAAAATTTTTTTTTCAAAATGAATCAGTTAATAGTGCTGCTCCAGCAGAATTCTGCACTGAAATCCATTTCTCAAAGAGAAAACCGTTTTTTGTTATATTCAATTTTGAAATCTGACATGGGGCTAGACATTTTGTCAGTTTCCCAGCTGTCCCCAGTCATGTGACTTGTGCCTGCGCTTTAGGAGAGAAATGCTTTTTGGCAGGCTGCTGTTTTTCCTTCTCAATGTAACTGAATGTGTCTCAGTGGGACCTGGATTTTACTATTGAGTGTTGTTCTTATATCTACCAGGCAGCTGTTATCTTGTGTTAGGGAGCTGCTATCTGGTTACCTTCCCATTGTTCTTTTGTTTGGCTGCTGGGGGGGAAAAGGGAGGGGGTGATATCACTCCAACTTGCAGTACAGCAGTAAAGAGTGATTGAAGTTTATCAGAGCACAAGTCACATGACCAGGGACAGCTCGGAAATTGACAATATGTCCAGCCCCATGTCAGATTTCAAAATTGAATATAAAAAATCTGTTTGCTCTTTTGAGAAATGGATTTCAGTGCAGAATTCTGCTGGAGCAGCACTATTAACTGATTCATTTTTTTCCCATGACAGTATCCCTTTAACAACAAAGGTGATTTGCCTATTACAGTATATATTGCAACCCTATAGACATTGTGTGCATTTTCTGTGCACTATGGGAAGCGCAGCTGCGGTTTATCTGCATCCGACAGTCGGATCTCGTCGGATCAACGCTGCAACACCATGCGACAGTTCTATCTCTTGCCTTATTTTTGTCGCATGTGTTTTGTCGCATCAAAATCGCTCATGGATATCTACCCTTAATCTGTATAATGCTGCTGCTTTTAGCCTTATTTCGTTTTTCAAGAACTTACAGACTATAGGCAGGTTCCCCTGCAGAAGGGGATTTCCCTGCAGTCATTTGCGAGGAAAAACCTATTTGTTACAGGTACTTGCTTCCATTTATACTTCCATATAGTTAGTGCAGCTGCCTTTCTCCTGCCTCCTATGACCCAAAAGAGATTACATGGGGGCACTTGACCTTTAGCTGGTGATATAGAAACGAGTCACTAAGGGACAGATTTATCAAGGGTTGAATTGAAAAATCGAATTTAAAAATTAGATTTTCAAGTTATTTTTAGGGGCAGACCAATCGAGGGAATCATTTGGTGGACTTTGAAAAATCAAAGTTTTTAGGGGCAAATCCTTCGATTCGAATTTGATCAAATGCGGTAAAACTTCGATTTGAACGAGTCGAATAAAAAATATTCTCCTGAAGTTAAAAACTTCTGTTTTTTTAGGGATGCACCAAATCCACTATTCTGGATTTGGCCCGAACCCCTGAATCCTTCGCAAACGATTTTGCTGAATAGCGAACCAAATCCTAATTTGCATATGCAGATTAGGGGTCACGCGATTTCCCTCCCCATCCCTAATTTACGTATGCAAATTAGGTTTCGGTTCGGCCAGCCAGAAGAATTCGACTGAATCCAAATCCTGCTGAAAAAGGCAGAATCCTGGATTCGGTGCATCCCTAATTTTTTTTAATGAATTTCTATTGGTCTTTTTTTATTCGAATTTCAAGTTGATGGGAGTTTAAAAAAAAAACTTCACAATTTTTTGGATTTTTATCTGATCAAGAATTTCACAATTTTTAAGGAACTTTCACACGAAAACTCCTGAAAACTTCAGGGTATTGCACGGAACCCAGCGCACATCAAAAAAATCATTGTGATTACTCCCATTGACTTATATGCAACCTTGACAGGTCTGATGCCGAATTTTCTGATTCAGACTTTTCCATCTTCAAGGTTTAATAAATTCTGATTTTTAAAAAGTCTGATTTTATAATAAAAAAAAAAATCACAAATTTTTCATGATTTTTGCATTCGGAGTTTGGTAAATAACCCCCCAAGTGTCTTGGGCTGAAGTTGAAAAAGCAAAGAGGCTTTGGCTTTATTTCACCTTTGATGATAAAATGTGAAGGGATGAAATATTGTGGCTTCATGTTGGGCAGATTTACTGATTTGATTCCCGACAGGTTCATGTTTAGAAACTGTCACTGCTGTCTCTCAGCATCTGTCATCTGCTCTAATGGAATACTAATAGTGAAATCCATATTAACTCCCACTCCTTCTCTCTGTGTTCTTCTAATGACCTTCACCCACTTTATCCCACATCATGTTCCCTCTCAAACACTATGGCGCAAATTCACTAAGCGCCGAACGCTAGCGTTAATTCACTAGCGTTTGGCATTTTCGGTACTTCGCAGATTCACTAACGAACGCTGGCGTAAATTCGGTAGTGTTATTTCGCACACTTACGCCAGGCGAATTTTCGCTAGCGACTTAACTACGCAAATTCACTAACTTGCGCAGTGTACTGAACGCTACCTTTTACGCTAGACTTCCTTCGCCACCTCAGACCTGGCGAAGCGCAATAGAGTAGATAGGGATTGTGTCCCAAAAAACGCTGGCGTGTTTTCTACATGATGGGTGATAGGCTGAAAAAGATCGAAAAATTTTTTGGGGCTCCCCTTCCCCCCTACATTTCCTGACTCATGGCAACTTACCTAGACAGTGGGCACATGTGTAGGGCAAAATAACATTTTTATTTGCTGATTTGAAGGTTTTCTAGGCATTTGTAGTGCTGATACGTGTTCCTCCATTGAAATTTAAATTTCGCGCAGTATGCAAATGAACCATCGCTAGCGAAACTTCGCTTCGCTTGGCGAATTAACGCTAGCGCAACTTCGAAAACTTACGCTACCCCTGTGCGCAACTTTGGATTTTAGTGAATTTGCGGAGCGCTGGCGAAAATACGCCTGGCGAAGTGTGGCGAAGTGCGGCGAAGTTGCACCTGGCGCAACTTCGCATCTTAGTGAATTTGCCCCTAAGTGGGACATTCACTAAGATTCATTATTGCGCCAGCGTTCGCTTTGCCGCACTTCCCCGCACTTCGCCAGGCGTATTTTCGCCAGCGATACGCAAATTCACTAAAATCCAAAGTTGCGCTCAGGGGAAGCGTAAGGTTGCGAAGTTGCGCTAGCGTTAATTCGCAAAGCAAAGTTACGCTAGCGATGCTTAATTTGCATACGGCGCCAAATTGAAGTTACAATGGACGTTACAACAAATAAAATTTTTATTTTGCCCTAAACATGTGCCCACTGTATAGTTAAGGTGCCATGAGTTAGGAAATGTAGGGGGGAAGGAGGGGAGCCCCAAAATTTTTTTCGATCTTTTTCAGCCTATCACCCATAAAAAATGAAAAAACGCCAGCGTTTTTTGGGACTTAGAAAATTTTTTAACTTTTTTTGAAGCAATCCCTATCTACTCTATTGCACTTCGCCTGAGGTGGCGAAGGAAGTCTGGCGTAAAAGGTAGCGTTCAGAATAATTTGCGCGTTAGTGAATTTGCGTAGTTACATCCGTTGCGCAAATTCGCCAGGTGTAAGGGTGCGAAGTAACACTAGCGAATTTACGCCAGCGTCCGTTAGTGAATCGGTGAATTAACGAAAATGCGCTACGCTGGCGAATTCACGCTAGTGTTAGGTGCTTCGTCGTTTAGTGAATTTGGCCCTAATACTGACGTCATGTTCTGGGTTTCACCTCATTGCTCAGTCTGGCTCTTCTCTGCCTTCCAGGCCATAGCACAACTCTACAGGGAACTGTAGCCCATTACATAATTAAAGGATAAGTAAAATGACAAGGGGGCTATTCTAAGCACATTTGCAATGTACATTCATTATTTATTGTTTTTTCATTCCAAGATATTAAGGGATACATGTGCTGTTAATATGAATGAATTTTGTTACAACAGCGCCACCTGCTGGTCATTTTCCCACCAGTCTGACCAGCAAGTAGTCAAGGAAGTTGTCAGGAGAAAGAAAGAGGCTGATGTTCTTCTGCTTAGGAAAGGTTTCTTATTTTTTTTTTCTTATTTTTTTTTTCCCTCAAATATATAAAGCATTTTGATCCTAGCGGTAAATTTACTAAGCGGTGAAAGTGGCAACATTTCGCCCGGCGAAAATTCGCTCACACAATGCTAAAATGCGAAGTTGCGACTAGGGCGCAGAATGCTGCCGAATTTTCTGTAGTGTTACTTCTGCAATGCGAGCAAATCAAAGCGAAAATGCGCTAGCGTTCAATCCTGCCTAGCGCAACTTCGTTAGAGGTCTTCAGTCAGGCTAATTTGCATATGGCGGAAAGTGAAAGTTGAATGGACGTATATGTTGCAGCAAATACATTACATTAAACAAGTCCAGGGAACCTTAATAAAGACAATAGAGTTGTTATATTGCCCTACACATGAGCCCACTGTATAGTTTATGTTCCATATGTTATGGAGGGGGGAACCAGGTTACCCAAAAAAAATGTTAAGGCCTTTTGCGGGCGATTACTCTGAAAAAAGGAAAAGTCGCCAACGTTTTTTTGGGACTTTTTTTTCCACAAAAAAAAATATGATGCAAGTAACAGAAGAATGAGGAAGATCTATTCACTCCAATGCTCTTCTCCTGGTCTGAGCTGGTGACGGCAAGTCTGGCGAAAGAGGTAACGTTCAGTAAAATTTGCATTTTAGTGAATTTGCGCAGTAACGTCCGTTCGCCCAGAGTGAAAATTAGCCTGGCGATAGAGTTCCAATCACCGCTAGCGTCTATCTCCGAAGTGACGCCTGTGCCCGGTAGTAAATCAGCGAAGTCCCTGAAAACGGTAATGCCGGCAATCTTCGCCCGCGTTAGTCACTTGGCCCTTTAGTAAATCTGCCCCCATGTCTCAGCGTTCTGTCTACAATATCTGTTATGAAGGGAGATACCTGCAAACTCAACACCTTCCTCCAGAGAGAAAGCTTCATTCTTGTATGAACTGAATACTTCTGAAATTGTAAGTGGAAGAATGAGATTTGAGAAGAGCCAGAGGCAGTTCCATAGATTATGGCTTCTGTTATGGGCGGATGTGGGAATAGCACTGGACTGTTATTTACTTATATTCCATAGTATTGGAATCATCATCAGTTTCAAATTGTGTCACTATCACTAGCAGAGCTAATGATTTATTTAGAAAATCTACAAATCAATAGGGAGGTGTTGAATGCTGATGGGGTTTGCCGTAATATTACATTTTGCTTTTTTCTAGACTAGAAATCCTTATCATTGGTTTCAGTCCTCTCCAGATGAGCAACAGCTCCACCTTCAGGGCAAATAAATGTATAACACCGAGTTCTAGGAAGAGTCCGAATAACACACAAGCTGCTGGGCCTGGAGTAATATGTTGTGCCTATACATGAATAAGTCTTAGCCTATTGTGTACCTATATACAGGTCCGGACTGAGAATTAAAATAGGCCCTGGCATTTCAGGTACACAGAGGTCCAATCAGCTCACAAGGAGGCCCAAACAACCCCCATCAGACCACTAAATAATGACTTTCTATGGCACCTTATAGCAGCCCCTCTGGCATTTGCCAGAACCCACAGATTGCCAGTCCGGGCCTGCCTATATATATATATATATTATATATATATATATAAATAGTAGGGATGCACAGAATCCAGGATTCGGTTCGGGATTCGACCAGGATTTGGCCTTTTTCAGCAGGATTTGTATTCGGCCGAATCCTTGTACCTAGCCAAAACCTAATTTGCATATGTAAATTATGGGCAGGTAGGGAAATCACTTTTCGTCACAAAAGAAGATTTTTTTCCACTTTTTCCTTTCCTGCCCCTAATTTGCATATGCAAATTAGGATTCAGATTCGGTTCTCTGCAGAATCTTTCACCAAGGATTCGGGGATTCGACCCAATCCCAAATAGTTACATAGTTAGTTAGATAGTTAAATTGGGTTGAAAAAAACCCAAAGTCCATCAAGCTTAACTCTTCCAAATGAAAACCCAGCCTCATACACACACCCCTCCCTACTTTTAATTTAATAGTGGATCTGGTCCATTCCTAATATATAGGGAATAAAGTACCCCCTTTTGTAAATTATAAGGATATTATAAGTTACTGAGGAGCTTCATGACCATATAAAACACAAGGCCGAAGGCCATGGAACTCAGAGGTGACTTCTTATATCCTTATAATTTACAAAAGAGGGTACTTTATTTATTATAATACACACGACCTATTCGACCAAAAAAAAACTTCCACTTAATTTCGTTTGGTCTTTTTGAATTCGAATTTCGAAGTTTTTTCAATTTGAAATTCGACCCTTGGTAAATATGCCCCTTAACGTATTACATACTTTTATTACACATTCTGAATTTTATTTGGTTTATCTTCCATAACCCCCCCCCCAAAAAAAAATATTGTACTAATTGGCCGGGTCCAGATTCAAATTGGATTGTGGAAAAGCAGTTGATAAATTGCCCATGCCAGCCTTCACTGGTGTTTGCTTTTCTGAATAAATACTTAATTATGCTGCAGCTTTTCACTGTGTCTGGATTCCTGATATAGAATTGCAGAGCGAAAGCTCTTTCCCTGATCTCTTGTGAGAGTGGGAGAGGCCTATATGTAGGGAATTCCCTGTTCCTATAAAATATTCATTAACTCTTAGTGCATTAGGAACGCTGCACGCGGGAAGCCTCGTCAAAGATTTATTGGCCAGAATATTTGTCTGACATCTCGTCTGCTGATAAAGCCTATGGTCTATGACACAATTCCCTGTAAAACCAGTGCATCTAGCGGATCCCTATACTGCAGCGAGCAAGAAAGAAATAATTCATAACCCTACCAGCACTAATATTATTATTGTCTTTTATGTATAAAAAACGCTGAGCTATTGAAAGCTGATTCATGTTTATGGTTGGGACACATTTATGAGACTTTAGGGGGCACATTTACTAATGGTCGAAGGGTTAATTAACCCTCGATATTTGACCCTCTAAGTTAAATCCTTCGACTTCGAATATTGAAGTCGAAGGATTTAGCTCAATTTGTTCGATCGAACGATTAATCGTTTGATCAAACGATTAAATCCTTCGAATCCAACGAATAAATCCTTTGAATCCAACGATTCGAAGGATTTTAATCCATCGATCGAATGATTTTCCTTTGATCAGAAATTGGTTAGAAAGCCTATGGGGACCTTCCACATAGACTAACATTGATGCTCGGTAGGTTTTAGGTGGCGAAGTAGGTGGTCGAAGTTTTTTTTTTAAAGAGACAGTACTTCGACTATCGAATGGTCGAATAGTCGAGCGATTTTTAGTTCGAACCGTTCGATTTGAATTCAAAGTCGTAGTCGAAGTAGCCAATTCGATGGTTGAAGTAGCCAAAAAAATAATTTGAAAGTATTTTTTATTCTAATCCTTCACTCGAGCTTAGTAAATGTGCCCCTAAGGGTAGGACTAGACTGACGTGTTCAGTGCGCTCCGACCCGCTGATGTCGGATGAAGTTGCAGCGTTGATCCGACGCGTCACGACTGTCAGATGCAGACACAGCTTGCTGCTGCGATTTCCTTCGCATGCGTTTTGTCGCAGAGAGTCGGATTGCGCCAAAAACGTCCGTGTAGTCCTACCCTAAGGGGGTTATTTATCAGGCTCCGAATATCCGAACCTCGAATAATTCGTAGTTTTCGCAGCAAAAAAAAAACAACACGAATTGATTGAGATTTATTAAAGTCCGATGGTCTAAAAACGCAGAATCCAAAACCCCGGCATCTAAAAGCTCTCGAGGTCCTGTATAAGTCAATGGGGAAGGTCCCAGTTTCTGCGCTGATGTCCGTACCGATATCCGATGATTTTGGGGATTCGGAGCAAAAAACTCCGAAATTCTGAAGTTTTCAGAGTTTTGCCAGACCCTATTTTTGTCGGGCTTTTTTCTTCATAAATAAGGTCCATTCGGTAATTCGAAGTTGCTTGAAGTTGGATATTAGAAATACTGAGATAAATTCGGACCTCGATAAATAACCCCCTAAATCTGAGTTAGATGACTCTCTGTACAGGGGTTGCACTTGTATCGCTACAGTTCCAGCATCTCCTAAAAACCGAGCTCATATGACAATGCCGGTTTGCTGACCGTTGATAAACCTTCATGTTTGTTTCATTAACACACATAGATAAAAAAATGCAATGGATCCAGGAGGGTGAACGCAAAGGGGTTTTTCACCATTGAGATAACTTTTAGTATTATTGTAGAGATTGATATTTTGAGACAATTTACAATTGGTTTTAAATTTTTTTATTATTTGTGGTTTTTGAGTTATTTAGCTTTTTATTAGGGATGCACCGAATCCAGGATTCAGTTTGGGATTCAGCCTAGGATTCGTCCTTTTTCAGCAGGATTCGTCCGAATCCTACTGCCTGCCCGAACAAAATCCGAATTTGCATATGCAAATTATGGGGGAGGGAAATCACGTGACTTTTTGTCACAAAACAAGGAAGTAAAAAAATTTTCCCCTTCCCACCCCTAATTTACATATGCAAATTCAGATTCGGTTCGGCTGAATCTTTTGTGAAGGATTTGGGGATTCAGCCGAATCCAAAATAGTGAATTCGGTGCATCCCTACTTTTTATTCAGCAGCTCTTCAATTTGCATTTTAAATAATCTGGTAGTTTACCCTAGCAACCATGCACTGATTTGTATAAGAGACTGGAATAGGAATAGGAGAGGCCTGAATAGAAAATTAAAATAAAATAAAAATTAGCAATACATTTGGATTTGCATCTGTTTTTTAGAAGGGGTCAGCGATGTGCATTTGAAATCTACAAAGAGTCAGAAGAAAAAGGCAAATAACTACATTACGTTAATAATGAGTTTACGTGGTGTGCAGATATGTGTAGCAAAGGGCGTGGGCCCCATAGAAAATTCAGTTGAGGGCCCCAAAATGTAGAGCTTATTTGACAAATTTTACCAAAATATATTGAAATTGTTCTCTAATTAGTATTAATTACTGGGTCCTTAACACTCCTGGGCCCCCCCAGCAACCGCAGGGTCTGCTGTAGTTATGCCCCGGATGTGTAGTACAGGTATGGGACCTATTATGCAGAATGCTCGGGACCTGAAGCTTTCCGGGTAACAGATCTTTCCGTAATTTGGATCTTCATACTTTAAGTCTACTGGAAAATCATATTAACATGAAATAAACCCAATAAGCTGGTTTTGCCTCCAATAAGGATTAATGATTTCTCAGTTGGGATCAAGTACAAGTATTTTATTATTACACAGAAAAAGGAAATCATTTTTAAATATTTGGATTATTTGGAGAAAATGGAGTCTATGGGAGACAGCCTTTCTGTAATTTGGAGCTTTCTGGATAACGGGTTTCCGGATAAGGGATCCTATACCTGTATAAATAAATGATTTAGTCGGTGATTGTAGAGCTTTGGAACTGCCATGTCCCAGCATTTACTTGTGTACAATAAGTATTCACTGAGCTTCCTCTTAATGCTGATCAACCTCACTTTTTGTCTTCCCAGGTGCTGATATTGTGCAGTGGTTGGTTAAGAATCTCAACATCGAAGACCCAGGTAATCACATTTATTAGAATCCAAAAAAACCAAAATGCCTTGTATAAGAGGGGCGATGTATCCAAATCATCGCTCTGAGAGGAAACGCAGGCGACCAGTCGGAGGCGCCGAATATAATGTAAGTGATAGAAACATCGCAGCTACAAACTATTATTATTATTATTATTATTATTAACATGTATTTATATAGCGCCAACATATTGCGTAGCACTGTAAAGTAAATGTGATTATACAACTACATCACACGAATTACATATATAGAACATATGGAGTAACAAACATCACAATCAATACAGGTACAAAAGGTGAGGAAGGCCCTATGCATAGGCATACAGTCTAAAGGGAAGGGAGTAATACACAAGGTGTGGGAGTGGGCAAGATCGAAGTAAGTGGGTGAGAAATGTGGTATTGTATGTGGTGTTGTGTTTGGTAGTTAAGCAGAGTGAGGGGAGGCTTCTCGAAAGTAGTGAGTTTTCAGAGATTTTTTGAAAGCAGAAAGGTTGGGAGAAAGTCGGACAGACCGTGGGAGAGAGTTCCAGAGGAGGGGTGCAGCCCTTGCAAAGTCTTGAATTCGAGCATGTGAGGAGGTAATGAGAGAAGAGTTGAGGAGCAGGTCAGTAGAGGAGCGTAGTAAGCGAGTGGGTGAGTATATAGAGATGAGTTCAGAGATGTAGGGTGGAGCAGAGTTATGAAGTGCTTTGAAAGTCAGTGTCATTAATTTGAATTTGAGTCTGAAAGTTAACAGAAGCCAGTGCAGGGATTGACAGAATGGCGAGGCAGAGGAGGAGCGGTTGCTGAGGTGTATGAGCCTCGCAGCAGTGTTCATTATGGACTGGAGAGGTGACAGTCTCTGGAGGGGGAGGCCAATTAAAAGAGAGTTACAGTAGTCTAGACGCGATATGATGAGAGAGTGAATAAGAATTTTGGCAGCGTCTTGGGGAAGTGACATGATTTAATAGCTGACTGGATATGAGGAGTGAATGACGGCAGAATCTAGGATAACCCCAAGGCACCGGGCCTGGGGAGAGGGGGTGTTAGTGGAATTGTTAACTATGATGGATACTTCCGGGATGCTACTGGTGTTAGTTGGAGGAAAGAGAACCATTTCACACATTGGAGGAAAGAGAACCATTTCACAAACTACACACAATGCTGCATGCGACATTCACATCCAACAGTCATGTCGTGTCAGATGCATGTAGTTTGTATATCTGCGACGTTTCTATCACTTACATTATATTCGGCGCCTCCGACTGGTCTCCTGCGTTTCTTCTTAGCGCGATGCATCACAGCCCATGGCTTTGTGGAGTTCTGCTCGTATATAGACTATATCCATACCTCCCAACTCTCCAGTTTTCCCTGGAACAATCCCAATGTTGACAGCTCAGCCCGCAGTCCCAGATTTTTATTAAAAAGTCCAAAGTTTCTTTTTGATCTCCTGCACTAATGCCAGAAAAAGATACAAGCTTAATTAAATAAGAGGTAATAAGAAGAATAGATAATAAGAAGGGCACACTCCCCTCGTGTAAAATCTTCATAAACAATTTGTTAATTGTAGATCAAATACACTTGCAGTATTTGCCGGAATCAATAGCGCATAACAACGCAATTGGAAGATTCGATTTCCATCAATGAGCTTTCCAAAGATTCAAGTCCCAATGCCAATGTAAGGTGACTTCTTCAGGGTTAAAATATAAATATAATGCCTCGTGACATAAATATTTCTAGAGGCAGAAAAGTTGCTCCGCTGTCCAGCAGTGATATCAGAGTCACGAAGTGGATTCCGTATAAATAGTGCTCCAATTACCATCAATCAGGTGAATTTTGCCCACAAGTAAAATGGCTTCTGTTGCCTCAATTTGGCAAATGCGCATGTGCCAAATTGTTCCTCAGCGCTGTGCTTCTTTACGTTGCTGCCCACAAATACAATGGCACTTAATGCTTTAATTTGGCAAATATACATGTGCCAACATTTTTTTTTCTTTAGCTCATCCGGCTTAATTAAAATTGTGCATGTCTAAAGTTTTTATGCAATACTATATTATGGTTACTAATTCTTAGTTAAGACCACAAATGCGCATGTCTATGGATATTAGTGTTACTATAGATGCCTAGCAACGCTTTCCTATCAGTCATGGAGCTCTACATTTTGTGACATATATTCTAACCATAGTAATCAATTTTTTGGGCAATTCAAATCTTAGTAATAATTGGACTCTGATATTCACCAACAGCGGAGCATTTACAATGAACAATATTTGTACATGAATTGCATAATTTCAATAAACTTTGCAATAAAAAATATATTTTTATATAGTAAAAAACAATAAAACCTGTTTATTATGGGGCAGATTTATCAAGGGTCGAATTTCGAAGTGGAAAATACTTAGAAATTCGACCATCGAATAGAATCCTCCGACATTCTAATTCGAAGTCGGAGGATTTTATTCATCGTACAATCGTATTCCGATCGTAGTACGATCGTACGATTTTCCTTCGAATATAAAAAACGTTGAAAATTGCTCTGGAAGGTCTCTATAGGCTAACATAGCACTTCAGCAGGTTTATGTTGGGGAAGTATTGAAGTCAAAGTTTTTTTAAAGAGACAGTACTTCGATTATTGAATAGTCGAACGATTTTTACTTCGAATCAAAGTAAATTCGAAGTCGTAGTATCATATTCGATGGTCGAAGTATTCAAAAAATTACTTTGAATTTCAAATTTTTTAACTTCGAAAATTCCCTCGAATTCACTTCGACCCTTGATAAATCTGCCCCTTATTGTTTATATATACACACTAACTATTTAAGAAGTTGATGAATGAAGCTCATTAAACTACTACAAAATCAGATAATTCATTAAAACCATAAGGTTTTAAAGGTTTGCAATTTATAAACTCAATAATTTTCTCGCTTATATAATTCAAATACCCAGCACCTGCGCTTAGATACAATTGTGACAATTTAAGATAAACAAAGATACAATTGTAACTATTTAAGATAAACAAGTCTCTTGGGAGAACTGAGACTCACATCTTAAAGGGCAATTTTATCTTCAGTAGCAAAACTATTATAATACATAAAAATAATGCCCTAAAATTCCACTTTCATAACCTGCCAGATTTTGTAAAATGGACATGGAAATTAGGGGATGTGGCCACAAAAATGGGCGTGGTTGTTTTTCTCTCTATGTTACATGCACCAGAACTTTTTGTCCCACTTCGCTGCTTCTGACTCCCTTAAACACCCCTTGGCTGTCCCACCTTCTACCTTCTGGCTGCTTAACCCTCTGGTGTTTCTTAAAGGGAACATTCTTAAATGGATGGCTCAGAACCTAAATACCGGGGATACATGTCTGCCATCACTATAAATCCCGTCCGGCTTGTACAATACTCATTCATGATCAATGGCATCACTTATAATATGGCATTTGTGCACAGAGAAGAAATTTACTATACTCATCTACAAAATATTTTTAGATTTTATTCCTGCCTAGGTTAGAAAATGTAAATGATCCTCCCTTTTATAATGGCATTATTTATTGCATAGGACCGGGGTGCTGCGACAAGTCAATTCTGGTAATTATTACACATTACAAATGGCAGAAATGTACCGTATATACTCGAGTATAAGCCGACCCGAGTATAAGTCGAGGTACCTAATTTTACCTATGAAAACTGGGAAAACTTATTGACTCTAGTATAAGCCTAGACACAACTACCACCCTGTCTCCCAGCAGCGCACATTCCGCCAAATCGACCCCTCCAGCGATCAACCGGACAAAGTTGATGGTGACAGAGAATTGCCAAACGGATTACTGTGTGCATTGTCCCACTGTCCCACTACCATGTGCAGAGGGCGCTGTGTGATATTGCCATCACTGTTAATCTTCCATATAACCAACAGAGGGCGCTGTGTGATATTGCCATCACTGTTAATCTTTCGTATTAACCAACAGAGGGCGCTGTGTGATATTGCCATCACTGTTATTCTTTCATATAACCAACAGAGGGCGCACTGTTATTCTTTCATATAACCAACAGAGGGCGCTGTGTGATATTGCAGTCACTGTTATTCTTTCATATAACCAACAGAGGGCACTGCGTGATATTGCAGTCACTGTTAATCTTTCATATAACCAACAGAGGGCAATGCGTGATATTGCAGTCTCTCCCCAAGCAAACTGTTGGTATAGGAAGGATTAAAAGTGACTGTAATCTCAGCTACTGCCCGCTGACCCAAGTAGACTTTTTCAGCACATTTTGGATTTGTTTTTGTAATAAAAGCTCAATATTGAATGCATTCCTGAATTTCTTAATGGCAGATGTGATTAATGTGCTATAAACTATATTAAGTCTGTATTAAGCCTTTTTATTTGTTATTTGCAACATATCATTATATACAGTACATCTATATAACATATACATTTTTACCCAAAACAGATTTTTGATTTGCTTTTCTTAGTTCTGAAAAAAAATCTTAGGGCATATTTATCAAGGGTCAAATTTCGAATTTGAAAATAGGTCAGAATTCGAATATCGTACAAATCGAAGTAATAGTGCATTCGATCGAATTCGAATCCAAGTTTTTCCCCCCCAAAAAACTTTGAATTTTCAAAGCCATCAGTTGACTCCCCCATAGGCTAAAACAGCAATTCGGCAGGTTTTAGATGGCGAATGGTCAAAGTAGAATTTTTAAAGACACAATACATGATAAATTTTGTATTCAAATTTTTTTCAAATATGGACTGTTCCCTTGTTGAAGGAAAAAAATTGCCCAAAATTCTAATTTTTTGAATTCGAAAATTCACCTTGACCTTTGATAAATGTGCCCCTAAATGTATTCCACCAGAGAATTGATACACAACATGGAGAAAACACTTGTTATGCCTTTTTACTAGGGTTGTCACTAGGGATGCACCGAATCCAGGATTCGGCCAGGATTCGGCCAGGATTCGGCCTTTTTCAGCAGGATTCGTATTCGGCCGAATCCTTCTGCCCGGCCGAACCGAATCCGAATCCTAATTTGCATATACAAATTAGGGGTGGGGAGGGAAATTGCGTGACTTTTCATCACAAAACAAGGAAGTTAAATTATTTTTCACTTCCCACCCCTAATTTGCATATGCAAATTAGGGTTCGGATTCAGTTCGGTATTCGGCCGAATCTTTCACAAAGGATTCGGGGGTTCGGCCGAATCCAAAATAGTGGATTCGGTGCATCCCTAGTTGTCACCTGTCTGGATTTCACCCGGACAGCCGGGTTTTTAGAAGGGCTGCCTGGATCCCAATGTATGTAGCATGAGATGTGGATCATTTCTATTTTCAGAAGACAATGCAGATGATGGGAAACCCTATAGAATTCCCTCAGTGACATTCCTGTGCCTGGTGCATGACCACTAAATGAGCTGCTCTATTTCCTCCTCTGTTGGATGACGTGCCATAATAGGAGCGATACTAATGTGCAAATCATCACGGACCTTCAGATAAAATATTCCAGCTAATCCTTGATGTTGTTCTGTCATTTCAGCGGAAGCAATACATTTAGGAAGCCTTATAGCAGCCCAAGGTTATATCTTCCCCATATCAGATCATGTTCTCACACTGAAGGATGATGGCACCTTTTATCGGTTCCAGGTAAGTCACGATGAACACAGCGTAGTAAAATTCCCTCCTGTTGTGCTGCTGACTGACTTGGTTGCTGGGAAACTGGAGAAAAATTGAGGCAATTAAGAAGAGGGTCCTTAAGTCACTGTCCCAATGGGCGCTGAATGGCCCAGTCCGACCCTGACCAAGGGGCAGATTTACTAAAGGGCGAAGTGACTAACGCTGGCGTAGATTCACCAGTGTTAAAGGGATCCTGTCATCGGAAAACATGTTTTTTTCAAAACACATCAGTTAATAGTGCTACTCCAGCAAGTCTGAAGAAGAGGCGATTTGTCACCGGGCAACTAAATCTCCCAGAATCTTTAAAGGGATACTGTCATGGGAAAACATGTTTTTTTCAAAATGCATCAGTTAATAGTGCTACTCCAGCAGACTTCTGCACTGAAATCCATTTCTCAAAAGAGCAAACAGATTTTTTCATATTCAATTTTGAAATCTGACATGGGGCTAGACATTTTGTCAATTTCCCAGCTGCCCCCTGTCATGTGACTTGTGCCTGCACTTTAGGAGAGAAATGCTTTCTGGCAGGCTGCTGTTTTTCCTTCTCAATGTAACTGAATGTGTCTCAGTGAGACATGGGTTTTTACTATTGAGTGTTGTTCTTAGATCTACCAGGCAGCTGTTATCTTGTGTTAGGGAGCTGTTATCTGGTTACCTTCCCATTGTTCTTTTGTTTGGCTGCTGGGGGGGGAAGGAGTGGGTGATATCACTCCAACTTGCAGTACAGCAGTAAAGAGTGATTGAAGTTTATCAGAGCACAAGTCACATGACTTGGGGTAGCTGGAAAATCGACAATATGTCTAGCCCCATGTCAGATTTCAAAATTGAATATAAAAAAATCTGTTTACTCTTTTGAGAAATGGATTTCAGTGCAGAATTCTGCTGGAGCAGCACTATTAACTGATTCATTTTCCCCATGACAGTATCCCTTTAACATTTTCAGGGACTTCACCAATTTACGGGTGCAGGCGTCACTTCGCTAGTGAAGGAGACAGACACTGATTCGCACTCTATCGCCAGGCGAATTTTCGCTGTGGCGAATGGATGTTACTCTGCAAATTCACTAAGATGCGGATTTTACTGAAAGTTACCTCTTTCGCTAGACATGCCTTCTCCAGCTCAGACCAGGAGAAGTGCATTGGAGTGAATAGATCTTCCTCGGTCTTCTGTTACGTACATCATATTTCTTATGTAAGTTCAAAAAACGCTGGTGGCTTTTCCTTTTTTCAGAATGATAGGCTGCAAAAGGCTTTAAAATTTTTTTATCATGTACTTTCTGTGCCGGGGGGAATAAGCATTCATAAAAATAGTTATCTTTTATAAAATGAAAATGTTTTCTCCCAACATTAATCTCATTTATTGAGCCATATATACTTTTCTAATGATTAGACCACTTGTGTTTGCCACCAAAGCTGAGCTTCTTACTTATTATTTTACAGATTAGAGAGAAAGAGCTTATGCTAATTATTTAAATGCAAATAAAGGGCAAGCATGCTGCCAAAAGCTACATTTAACCTCATTCACATCAAGTAATATACATTTAAAAATTATTATTTCTATAAAATTTGTGGAATTTGTTTTTCTCTACTTCTTAGTACTGAAAATTCTTATGTGTTTCTTATAAGGAAAATGTAACTTGTCTGCCTTGTATTAAAAGGGGTTAATTGCTTTCCTGCAGCTCTGAGACCGACAAGAAAAGTATTCTGTGAAAATAGCAATGTTGGGGGAATATTTATCAAGGGTCGAATTTCGAATTGAAAAAACTTCGAAATTCAAATTCAAAAAGATCAACCAAAATTAAGTCATAGGTTGTTTTTGGTCGAATAGGCCTGTTTTCGATTGTATTCGGCCGAATTTTTGATCGAATCGTACGAATCGAAGGAATATCACATTTGATCGAATTCGATTCATTTTCCCCAAAAAAAATTTTGATTTTTCAAAGTCCACTAATTGAATCCAAATCGGTTCTAGGAGCCTTAGGCTAAAATAGCAATTCGGCAGGTTTTAGATGGTTAATGGTCGACAGTACATGATAAATTTCGATATTCTCAATTTTTTCAAATTCAAAAAAAATTAGATATTCGAATTTTTTAATTTTTTTCAAATTCAAATTGAATTTGGACTATTCCCTAGTCAAAGTACACAAAAAATAGCTCAAAATCTGTTTTTTTTTTTCATTCGAATATTCACCTCAACCTTTGATAAATCTGCCCCTTAGTCTTGTTCATCAATCAGTATTAGGTAATGAGAATTTAGAAAAAAAAACATGTAAATAATTAAAAAAAAAAAAGAAGTCCTATAGGATATGGTTAGTCTTGACTCTTTGTATGGGCGTTGGTTCTTCTGTTTTTTGGGTGGAGGAAGGGGTTAGGGAGGGTGTGGGCTGTGGATATTTTGGGTTGGAGGAGGGGAATGGAAGTCAAATTGGACAGAGACAAGACTTTGAAACTGGCTTTCCATTGGGTGAAAAAAAAGAAATAAATAATAACAATTATAAACTTTAACAATTATAAATCAGAAACACCAGCCTTGGGTACAAATGAAGCATATTCTTTTCTGCTTCCACTTTTCTAAACACCACCTGTAGAATGTACACCCGTATGTGCCTTATTTGCAATAATTGGGCATTAGTAAACTGTAAGTTTAAATATTTTTGAAATCTGAAATTGATTGAAGTGAATTAATAATGAATACTAATATCTGCTATGTGTCTCCTATGTTGCAAGGATTTTATTCACAAAACAGTGTTAACATACTGTCATTAGCACTTCGGTAGCAGTTTTCATTGTGATGCAACATTGCACTTGTGGTGTTTATACCAATGGCCTGTAGATGTCACTGTGCTCAAGACTTATACTGTGCATACTTTCTATACAGCTTGTGGTTTTAGAATTGCTTACTGTTGTGTAATGGCTGCATGAGCCTGCTAATAAAGCACTGGTATACTCTACTCATCCTCGGCTACCAACACATAACAGCACTCATCCTTATTTACTGTATAACCTCATCTGTGAATAAAATTAATGTACACTGGCAAATGGCATTGACTGCAAGAATGAGGATTACGAAATAAATGCACTGCTTGTGATTTGTCAATTAATATAATAATCCTTCATAAAGAATTGAATTGCATTTATTAACTGCACTCGATTCCCTTTCTTTCTGGGCTTTTGCATTTCTATTAAAATTTTATAGACCATTGGTTTCTATTGTATTTTTCTCTGTATTCCATAACGCACATTAATATTCAAGCGTTTCACTGTGAAATGCCATCTAATTAGGCTGGAGGTAAGAAGGGGTCAAGCAAGGGCGGCATTTTGCTCAATAAGTTTAAGACTGGCCCACCATGGCATCATGGCTCTATTCAACCCTCAAAGAATGCATATTTGTATACTTCTTTATTTATTTCTGCTCATATAAGGTTACTCTCAATCCCTTGTCTTTCTTTCCAATTATGTTTATTGGTATTTTGAATAGACAGTAAAAGCAAAAGCAGCAAAGCAATAGCTCACAATAAAGTTTGTCAGATTACATAATAAAAGAAAAGAATTATTCCATAACAATCCAATACAAATAAAACCTCGAATAACGACTTTAAACAAAAACTCATAGAGAAAAATAAAGTTAAATAAAATAAGGTCTTCCTCTCTACCGACCAAACAAAACAGTTACTAAAGTTGATGGACAGAATTATCTCATCATTAATTAATCTTGGAACTAGAATGAGCATGCAGAAAAGAGTCTTTGCCAGAATTATACATAAACTTCTCCATAAAAACTCTATCCAGAGTTTTAGGGGCCGATTCGTGAAGCTCGAGTGAAGGATTCGAATTAAAAAAACTTCGAATTTCGAAGTGTTTTTTGGGCTACTTCGACCATCGAATGGGCTACTTCGACCTTCGACTACTACTTCGACTTCGAATCGAACAATTCGAACTAAAAATCGTTCGACCATTCGATAGTCGAAGTACTGTCTCTTTAAAAAAAACTTCGACCCCCTACTTCGGCAGCTAAAAGCTACCGAAGTCAATGTTAGCCTATGGGGAAGGTCCCCATAGGCTTGCCTGAGATTTTTTGATCGAAGGATATTCCTTCGATTGTTGGATTAAAATCCTTCGAATCATTTGATTCGAAGGATTTAATCGTTCGATCGAAGGAATAATCCTTCGACCGTTCAATCGCAGGATTTGCGTTAAATCGTTCGACTTCGATATTCGAAGTCGAACGATTTTAGTTCCTAGTCGAAAATCGAGGGTTAATTAACCCTCGATATTCGACCCTTAGTGAATCAGCCCCTTAAAGTAGGGAGACCAAAGTTTTAGAAAATTTTCTTTAAAGCCAAAATTGTCATATCTAAAACGTATTGCTTCATCCATGCAGAGGGACTTAAGATAAAATAACCTTTAAGTCTGGGGAAGTTTCCTGAATCCAATACAAGAAAATAGATTTACAGGTAGCTGCAATGGTCAGATGTATGAAATAGTTATACTTATTCCAATATTTTTATCTTCGAGTGAATAGCAGAAGAAGTTACTTGATAATCAAGCAGTGCAAATTCAGGAGATAACTGAAGCAGTGTATTAAAATCAATAATGTGCATGTGTCATATATAGCAAAATATGGGTTCAGATATTATATAATGTCGATGTATATGATGTGGATGATGTAAATTTTACAATTCACTAAGAACAATTAAAAATATACATATTTGATCAAATACGTTATTATGTAATTTTCTGTAGCTAAAAACCATAGTGAATACAAATTTATAATCTAAAATTTAAGTATTAATTTTTTTATACATTTAGGGGCAGATTCACTAAGGGTCGAATTTCGAAGTTAAAAATACTTCGAAATTCGACCCTCGAATTGAAATCCTTCGACTTCGAATATCGAAGTCGAAGGATTTAGCGCAAATCCTGCGATCGAACGATCGAAGGATTATTCGTTCGATCGAACGATTAAATCCTTCGAATCGAACGATTCGAAGGATTTTAATCCAACGATCGAAGGAAAATCCTTCGATCAAAAAAAGCTTAGCAAGCCTTCCCCATAGGCTAACATTGACTTCGGTAGGTTTTATCTGCCGAAGTAGGGGGTCGAAGTTTTTTTTAAAGGGCAAGTACTTCGACTATCGAATAGTCGAATAGTCGAACGATTTTTACTTCGAATCGTTCGAATCGAAGTCGAAGGTCGTAGTCGAAGGTCGAAGTAGCCCATTCGATGGTCGAAGTACCCAAAAAATACTTCGAAATTCGAAGTATTTTACATTCGAATCCTTCACTTTAGCTAAGTGAATCAGCCCCTTAGCCTACATCCTACAGGTTAAAGGTCTGAACATTTTTTTTAAGATTCATTTAACATTTAGGGGCATATTTATCAAGGATCGAATTTCGAAGTGGAAAATACTTCGAAATTCAACCATCGAATAAAATCCTCCGACGTTCGAAGTCGGAGGATTTTATTCATCGTACGATCGTATTCCAATCTTACTCCGATCGTACTTCGAATCATACGATTCAAACGATTTTATCATACGATCGTAAGATTTTATCGTACGATGGTAAGATTTTCTTTCGAAACCCCAAAACTTACAAATATGCTCTGGCAGGCTAACATAGCACTTTGGCAGGTTTAAGTTGGCGAAGTATTGAAGTCGAAGTTTTTTTACTTCGGTTATCGAATGGTCAAATCGAAGTCGAAGTAAATTTGAAGTCGTAGTATCCTATTCACTTCGACCCTTGATAAATCTGCGCTTAGCATTCTAAAATGTACATAATATATACTTTTTGTAATCTGGCAAATGCCGTACAATACCTCCCTGTTTGATTGAGCTGAATTCCAAATCCTAATCGGCACACTGCATTTTGGTACAATTGGCCAACATGATACAAAGTTATGAGGACTATTTGACCTCGGATATGAAATGTAATCACATTAGAAATGTTTGTATATTTGTTAAAAAGTGGTGAAGATTGAATACATCATCCATAAATATAAATTCATTTAATGTGGTGAAGATTGAATACATCATCCATAAATATAAATTCATTTAAGTGTAGACCAAGTGAAAGGCACAACCACGGAAGACACAGAGATTTGGCAAAACATTTATTTCTGAGAGCAAATATTTTGGTTTTCACAAACTTGGATGATTTCTTGGACACGCATAATATCCAAGGCTCTAGTGATAGTAAAATCTATAGTTGGTATAGATATGGGTATATATAGTTTATGTGAGTGTATAGAGGGGTCAGAGTGTGTATGTGTGGATGCTGGGTTCATTTGGAGGGGTTGAACTTGATGGGCTTTGGTCTTTCTTTTTTTAACCCAACGTAACTATGTAAGTTGTTGGACTTGTTCGTCAGGGTACCAGAGTCTTCTACATTCCTAACAGCCCATCATCTTTTTCACTATGGTTCTATATAAACATGTCCAGCATTTGTCACTATCTATATATATTTGCTGTGAGAATGTGCCCAGGGTCTCAGGCAGAGGTGGACTGGGAAAAAACCCGGTGGGCCCCCACGGCCCAGTCCTGCTTCCCTGGTCTACTCCCCGGCCTGCTCCACTGGCTGCCCCATAAGGACAACCGCCACTGCAGTGTGCCCGCGGCATGTCTATTGCGCATCTCGTTCGTGCATTCATGCGCCATGAGTCTTAAAGTTGAGAGGGTTCCCCCGGAGACTGCAAGGAGGGCCCTTGTTTTGCAGCCCTGATGGGCCCCTATGGCTCCAGTCTGGCAGTGGTCTCAGGTACTCTGGTGGACTCTAGGAGACCCAGCCCAACACTGAAACACACTTGGAATCATTATATAGTAATTAAAGTGCCACAGTTGAGTTTAATTTCCACTTTTACTCAATTGTTGTAATTAAAACATACGATGGGCATCGTGCAATACAATATAGGGTCTTCTCTTAACTTGAGATTGGCTGGTAAAATACCAGTGCCTCTGGTGAGCATGCATAGCTACATAGGAGAAACTACTCAGCTGCATGTTTTTGTTTTTTTATAGTCTTAACCCTTACTTAGTACTCTGCTATGCTGATTATGGGATTTTTCCATGAAGGAAAAACCAAGGGGGGATACACCAGCATAAGATCCATGTCACCACTGCTTAGCTCCACATTGCTGCTGACAGAACAGGTTTTCAGGGCACTGAATAACTAAATGGCTTTCAGATACACAGAATAAAATCTAATAGTTAATTGTTTTGGCAGATGGGAAATCCCTGAATGTTGAATGACCAGTGCCATTCACTACAGTAATATAATCCAGAGTGATGTATTCAAAATTAGAATCTGGAAATATTAGTGTAGATAATATTGTCCAGTCCTTTTACTGATGTATTTATTCATGTTTACAATAATATTCATCTCAATATTCCAACCCAGAGTGAAAAATATGTACATTATAGGCTCAATCTGAGAGTAAGCCATAGCACTGAATTAATTATCACACTATCAAGTTTCAAATGTAATTTTACAAAACACAATATTTTACTGTATGTTTTTTTTAATAACATTTTATAACATTTTATTTGTTGCTTAAAATCCAATTACAGAGTTACTATAAAGGTAGATTAAATTCTATTTGGAGGATTATTTTGCTGCAGCCACTGGTTCTGCAGAGTTGGAGAAAGTTTGTATTAAACAATACAAAAACTATAAAATCCACATTAGATCACATGACAACACAGGACCCAGTGCAGTCTGTATATTCTGATTATTAATCAGTCTTGTTGTATCGGCTTCTGGCAGATATTATTTGACTTGTGCTGTTTTGATCATTTATGACGATCCCTAAGCAGCCCAGACCACACTGAGCATGTGCACAGTCTTGGTCTTGCAAAGATGTATAACAAAGTTACAAGATGGTGACCCCCTGTGGCCAACTTTGAAAGCATAAATCATTTGTTTGATTAGGCTTGTGGTGCAGTAAGTTCATGGTTATGTTTAGGATACAACATTTCTAAACTTATTCTATTTTAGACTTTACTTCCCCTTTAAGATGACTTGATGCTTACTGCCTGTTTGGTATAATTTATTTATCTGTGCTTCTGAGCCTGTATTTGACCATTTATTCCCAAGCATAGATACAGAAAACTTTCAGTCAAACATTGAAGCATGAATAAGCGTAGTGGTAGTCGAATTTTTACCTGGCGAAGTGGTGCAATGTGTGCAAAGCGGTCACTGGCGACAATTCGCCCTTTAGTAAATCTGCCCCATTATCTTTCCATATCAGCTATATCCCACCGTATCACTGAGGGGCCTTCTGATGAGCCCAGTCTGAGACAGATCGAGGTATAGCAGCAACCCCAGCTCCCCTGTTTTATACACCACTGACTGTGGCACTATAGAAAGGCACTATTCTTTTCAGAAGCCTTTTGGCTGTTGGTTCACATATCTACCAGACCCCTTACAGATTTTGAGGCTATTTTGTGCGTTGTGTTTTTCTATGGATCAATTCTGCATACGGGAATGAAAACCATGTCGAAATCGCTCATTGCTTTCACAAGTCTTCCAGAAGAATTAATAGTGGGTGATCTGTGGGCATGAGACCCTGGGCAGAAATATTAAAAATCACACACAGCCACTGTATATACCATAGGCCTTACGGTAGAAGCTGGGTCCATTCCTCTAAATCTATTGTTTAAAGGGATACTGTCAAGGGAAAATTTTTCTTTTTTTCAAAATGCATCAGTTAATAGTGTTGATCTAGCATAATTCTGCCCTGAAAACCCTTTTGCAAAAGAGAAAACAGATTTTTTATATTTAATTTTGAAATCTGACATGGGGCTAGACATATTGTCAGTTTCCCAGTTGCCCTAGTCATGTGACTTGTGCTCTGTGAACTTCAGTCACTCTTTACTGCTGTACTGAAAGTTGGAGTGATTTCATTCCTCCCCCCCCCCCAGCAGCCAAACAACACAACAGTGAGAAGGTAACCAGATAGCAGCTCCCTAACACAAGATAACAGCTGCCTGGTAGATCTAAGAACAGCACTCAATAGTAAAATCCAGGTCCCACTGAGACACATTCAGTTACATTGAGTAGGAGAAACAACAGCCTGCCAGAAAGCTGTCTTTTTCTGAAAGCACATGACCAGGCAAAATGAGCTGAGATGCACCTACACACCAATATTACAACTAAATACACTTGCTGGTTCAGGAATGACATTTTATATTGTAGAGTGAATTATTTGTAGTGTAAACAGTGTCATTTAAAAAAATCATAAAAATCATGACAGAATCCCTTTAAGAACTAGACAGCTGTTTATGGCCATTTATATAACTGAAGTACACGTACCTCTCAACTAGCTGATGGTTGATATTGGACCTTTCTAACTGATACTATTATAAGTTTCTATATAGTATATATCAATATTAATAATATTATATTAATAATATACCTCAACCCACTTACTAGGGTTTCTGGTTCTTTGGAGCAAGCAGACAATGAATCCACACCAATGAGCGTATATTAAAGTGATGTATTGTAAAATAAATCAATTGATTGTTCTACATAAATGATTATACTTAGACGAAACAATAATTACAATATTTACAGTTACACATTACACAAGTCTACATCGTTGTTACCAAAAAGTAGGGGAATAGAGTTCAGCTTCATCTCTGCCTTCCCCTCTGGTCTTCATTCCTCACATGTTGTCTTGTCCCAGGCTCCTCTGGCTTCTCCAGCTCTCTAGCTGCCTCCTCTCAGCTGCCCAGCTCCCCTCACTACTGCCCACCTCCTCACATGTTGTCTAGTGTTCTTTTATCCTGGGTTCTCACCTGCCCCCACAGAAACCCTCCCAACTGCCAAGATGCTGTGATAAACCCCCAACTTGCCTACATCCTGTTGAGCAAGTTTTCTCACATACACAACCAGTTTTATGGTCCCCACAGCAGACATAGGCCTTAGTAGTCACAGGAAAACCTTTGTTATGATAATCAGGGCTTCATGTAAGTTCCCTGAACAACAGCTTTCATATGAAATAACTAAATCAAGATGGCAATTTCTTACACTATTTCTTAAAAAAAAAAAATCTTGATAATTCTAATGTAAAAAATTGGAAGCTAAAAGAACTTGTGAACTTGTTTTTAAATTAATGGGAGGTGTAATTTCAACATGCAAGCTTATTTATTTTTCAAGTTTTTTAAGCTGTAGAATGAAGAGCTGTGAACAAATGAACTGTAGAATAACTGTGATTGATTTTATTCAGTTCAACTGGAAAAATTGAACTTACATGGAAAGCACATGGAAAAAACACGCCAGATTTATGTATTTTCAATAATAATTCATTGAGGCACCGCAAAAATAACCCATAACCTTTTTTACTACATTGAGAATGTGAGGAACATGGAAACAGATTTAGCATTCAGTCAACTTCTCTACTCCCGTGAGCAAGAGCTGGCTGCATTGAGTACAAACATAAATTATCAATATTGGTCTCCTCCTTCCTCGATTAAAAGATGGATGTAGCACTAATTGGATAGTTAGGCTCTGTGAAATTGCTTTATTTTTTTTTTAAATTGAAAATAACTTGATTCTTAGCGTTATTGATTCTGCTGGCTGACTGGACTCTATATTTTTTTAAATCTAAGCTAGAAATCACTTTCTTGTGGTATAGAAAATACAAGATTCCTGCCCACAGGTGGCTCAATTCTGGTCCTAGTCGGATTGAGCCAAGAAAAAAACCTGGTGGGCCCCGGCCTGCCCACCCAGTCCCTGTCCCCTTTGGTAATTATGGGTGCTCCCTCCAACCTTCCCCTGATTGCTACTGAAAGGGAGAAGTTAAAGGTACACATAGGGGTAAATGTACTAAACAGCAAAAATTCGCCAGCGACGGCTTCTCAGCCAGCGTAACACTTCACCAGGCGTAAATTCGCTAGGACAACACTAATTTACTAAAATACGAAGTTGCGTCCAGGGCGCTGAACGCTGGCGAATTTTCACTAGTGTTACTTTGACAATCAAAGCGAAGATGCGCTAGTGTTCAATTATGCTTAGCGCAACTTTGTTAGAGGTCTTCGCTCAGGCTAATTTGCATACGGCGGGAAATTTAAAGTTGAATAGACGTATATGTTGCAGCAAATACATTACATTACACAAGTCCAGGGAACCTTAATAAAGACAATAGAGTTGTTATATTGCCCTACACATGAGCCCACTGTATAGTTTATGTTCCATATGTTAGGAAATGTATGGGGGAACCCGGTTACCCAAAAAAATTTTAAGGACTTTTGCAGCCTGGCAGTAGAGTGCGAATCACTGCTAGCGTATATCTCCTTCGGTAGCGAAGTGACGCCTGCGTCCGTTAGTAAATCGGCGAAGTGAAGAAAAGTGGTAACGCTGTCGAATTGTCGCCAGTGTTAATCACTTCGCCCTTTAGTAAATTTACCCCATATTAGAAAGATAGTGGTTGGGTAGCACCGTCCATCAAACACAGAAAATGGTGTGCAGGGTCAAATAATGATTATAATAGGAAAAGAAGAAAAAGAGCTGACCCATATAATTGCACCTCCCCATCAAAATACAAACTCCAGTGAAGCGAATTATTAAAACTTAACCTTTAATAAATTCATTAAAACCAAGTCTAGAAAGCACAATTAAAAATATGGTTAGGTATAGGGGGCTGATTGACACGGCAACAGCGGATTTAAAAAGACATGTGCTGATCGCACTTAAATCAATTGCGGTTACGGTTGGGAATCTGAGTGGTAATTTTTCAGCGCTCGAGCCAAGTATATTTCTAACAAACACGGCCAAAAAATGGCCCACACCACACCAACCCCTTCACCCACTTGAGGATCCCTCCCTTGTGGTATTCGGTTTTGGGATTGGAAGCAAAAGCCAAAATAGCACAAACGCTAAGGCACTTGAATTATTAGTGTTAGACCCACGGATCAATGGTTTCACCATACCAAGCCTCCCCTTCACCCACTTGAGAATCCCTCCCTTGTGGTATTAGGCAGGATAAGAGGAAACCAGATAACAACCACTAAAGTACTTAGTTGCTTCGAAATGTATTGTATCGAGCAAAGTGTCAAAACCGCGGATCATTCCAATATCCAACCCCTTCACCCACAGAGATCCCCTCCCGATCCGTTTTTACCCTATAGAGCCAATTCTATGTCCCTATCAGATGCCTGCCTAACCAAAACTAAAAATGCGCCTGACGCGCGTTTCACCCGCGTCAGGGCTTTCTAGACTTGTTTTAATGAATTTATTAAAGGTTAAGTTTTAATAATTCGCTTCACTGGAGTTTGTATTTTGATGGGGAGGTGCAATTATATGGGTCAGCTCTTTTTCTTCTTTTCCTATTATAAATTTACCCCATAGTCGGGAAGTTTGTGGGTTATGCTTTTCGGAGGAGCTCATGACTCGGGCAAGGTGGGGGTGGAGTGCCAGCCAGGATTTCTACAAATGATGTAAGAGTCAGATATAAAACACTGTTGTACTATGCCAAGAAGTTATTGCACTGGCGTGATTGGGTCCTAAACTGGATAACATTGGTGATTCAGACCTGCCTTACCCTACTAGTCAGAAGTATCCCCAACAGATTTGATGAAAAATGAGGTGCATTTTGGGAAGCAGGACTGGGAGGACAAGGGTCCTTGACTCAACTTATCTTAAAACAACTAATTGATTGCGTATAATCATCACCGAGCTGTACAGTGTTCTATATGCCTTGTATCAGGATATACAGTAGTATGCCTGTAACTTGTACAACGTTTCCCAATTGTCATGTGTAATACTTGACTGAAGCACCAACCGCATCATTATTACAAAGTACTGTTTTTAATCACTTTATTTTACGTCTGTACCAAAACAATAAATCTCTATACAAAAAAAATCACCTTCCGGCTGCATATTTTTGAATTTTAATTTACCAAAATACATGACAAGCTTAGCTGAACCATAGATAGCTATTAAAAACAGTATTTCCAAAAAACCTGACCCAGTATGGAGCTGCAGGGCTACAAGCCTCACACTTAGAAAGTGGTTGCTCCTAAAAGTCTTATCAAGTCTGAGATAATGTTTGAAAAGGTTTTGATTCAAATCAGAGGGGGAAATTGTTGAATTGAAAAGGTGATATATAGTGGAATTGAAAACAAGGTAAAACTGAAAAAAGAGCCAAGGAATAGAGATGGGAATAGTAGAAGAGATGGTTGGCAAAGAGAAGAGATAAGAGACAGAAGAGTAGAAAGGGAAATTGTACTATTAGTTCAACAATCTAAGATACAGAAAATGAAAGGAAGGATTAAAGAGAGGACAAATAATTATGGTGTTGAGGTGTTCACTTAGGGGCTGATTTATCAAGGGTCGAAGTGAATTTGAGGGAATTCTCGAAGTAAAAAAAATTTGAAATTCAAAGTAATTTTTTGGATACTTCGACCATTGGAATTCGATTTGAAGTAAAAATTGTTTGAATAATCGTCCATTCGATAATCTAAGTCTCTTTAAAAAACTTTGACTTCAATACTTCGCCAAATTAAACCTGCCGAAGTGCTATGTTAGCCTATGGGGACCTTCTACAACCATTTTCTAAGTCTTTACACATTAAAGTAAAATCTTGGATCGTACGCTAAAATCGTTTGAAACGATTTAATCGTTCGATCGAACGATTTTACTTTGATTGTTCGATGGCCAAATTCGGGTGAAAAATACTTCAACTTCGATATTCGAAGTATTTTAATTTTAAAGTATTTTACACTTCGAAATTCGACCCTTGACGAATCTGCCCCTGAATGTGTTTATTATGAGGAATATGCAATAGCTGTGTATTATAATAATCCTTAATCCCACTGACTCATATTTACTGTATGAGGGAAGTCACCATGTTCCTTCTACTTAGTAAATCAGTACCTACCTTCTACACACACCTTCTACACACACCTTCTACACACACCTTCTACACACACCTTCTATACACACCTCTATACACACCTTCTACACACACCTTCTACACACACCTTCTATACACACCTTCTACACACACCTTCTATACACACCTTCTACACACACCTTCTATACACACCTTCTACACACACCTTCTACACACACCTTCTACACACACCTTCTATACACACCTTCTACACACACCTTCTACACACACCTTCTACACACACCTTCTACACACACCTTCTACACACACCTTCTACAATGAATGATGGCAATTTGAATATGGATTTGTAATCTAGGATACTGAAGACAGCTCTGATTTATTGATAGGTTTGCTGTCACAAATATATCTGCACTTATTTAATTTCAATGTTTTTTATTGGGCAATTTTTAAATTTTACAACACAGACTTTGCATAAAAGTCAATATATATATAATGTACATAGCCTTGTTTAGTTAAATGCTTAATAACATATACGGCATTTTAACATAACATAGTTAAAGATACAGTATTTCTTGTATAAAGATAGAAACTAGGCCTAGGTTTATATAAAGCAAATTTTCTCTTTGCAGGCCTTTTCGAACCATAAAAACTGAGAAGTCCAAGTAGAATATAATAATCAAAAATAAAACATTGTAATAATCTTTAAGCTAAAGTATCATCTCAGAGTACATTTTACTCTATTTCCGGTATCACCTTCTTTGTATCAATCCTTATATAAAGTGTTCCATAGAAATAAATTTAAGTCTTAAGTGAACCAGAGCTTTTTCTTATACTTACTTTGTGAATTACCCAGTACAAAAAAAAAAAAAAGGACTACATCTACAACTAAACTACACTAAAACTACACTTAATTTGCTGTAAACCATATTTGTTGCATTAGTAACTTACAACACAACCATTGTGAGAAAGTATCTTCTTCTTTCTAGCAGTATCATCCAGAGTCGGCGAATATACATGCATACATATGTATGAGGATAGTAGATAGAACAACTAACCAATTTAATCTATGAATAATTTTGTGTCAGGATAAACCAATGACCACATTCTAATTTTAGCCATAAATGAATCTAGTGATCCAATTTTTGTTGCCCATGCCTTTTCTGCAGAAAGATTAAATTCTACCCTTTTTATTATCTCCTCAATATTTGGGATATAATTCAGTTTCCAATTTTCTGCTAATAGGATTCTAGTGGAGACATAAACATGGTTATGAATAATTCTTTCTCTTGGTGGTAAGTCAATGACTTTCAGGTGTAACAAAGCCATGTGAGGAGGAATATGAGATAGGTTAACTGGAAGTCTTTTTAGTATGTTCTCCACTTCCTTCCACATGTCCTGAATCTTAGGACACTCCCAAAACACATGTTCCAGTGTTCCTTCCATACCACAGTCTCTCCAGCATAGTGGGGAAGCACTGGGGTCAAACCTGGTGATCTTGTCTGGGGTCATATACCACCTCCATAACATTTTAAGCAGATTCTCATGGTGAGAGACACAGCGGGACGACCTTTTTAATGTCCTCATAGCAAGTTCCCAATCCTCTTGTGTTATGTCTTCTTTAAGATATTCCTGCCATCTATCTAATTGCTTATGGGGTATTCCTTTTTGATTATTTAGTAATGTTCGGTAAAAGAGAGCAGTACCTTTCAGGTGTGAATTCTCAGGTGATAATAACTTTTTTATCTGAGGGGGAAGTTTAATTGATATAGGATTGTGCGTTTTAAAGTATTTTTGGATTTTGTTGTATTTATGTACATCTGAACTAGGTAGACCATATTGCTGAACAAGTTCATCAAAAGGCCTAAGCTCCGAGTCCTGGAATAATTTATCAACTGAGCTAAGTCCCAGTTCAGTCCAGTTATCTAAAGAGACTTTTTTCATTACATACATTAAGTTGTTTAAAGGAACCGAGACTTCAGATGCCAGTGGTTCATCTGAGCACTTCTTAACTAATTCTTGCCATGTTTTTATAGTATTAGCTATTACTGTATTTGAAACTTTAGTATTAATCTTCCATGTTAGTTTTGTTTCTAGTAGATTCTTATAAGGAACACTAGGGTTGTGTCTCTGCTCCAACTCAATCCACTGTTTGCTCAGCTCACCTGTCCAAATCCCTCTGGACTGTTCCAGGACTATAGCTTTGTAATATAGTTCTAGGTTTGGTACTCCAAAACCCAGATTAGAGGCATGTAGTGTCAGAACTTTGTAAGAAAACCTAGGGGCCTTGTTAAAAAGAACAAATTTGTTAAGTAAATTTTGTAATGGGGGAAAAAATCTTGGGGGTACTTTGATGGGGAGATTCCTAAATAGATATAATAATTTGGGGAGGATCATCATTTTGAACGCTGCCACTCTGCCCAACCACGAAAATTCCATCTTTGTAAGTGCTTCCAACTGTGTTTTCAACCTAGAGATCCACGGTTCAAAATTTTCCTTGTATATTTGTGATATGGAGGGGGTAATGTATATGCCTAAATATTTAATTGATTTTTCTGACCAGGAATAAGAACATATATTTTTAAGGGAGGTAATTGTTTTTGAGTCTAGATTACAAGGTAAAACCATTGTTTTATTTTTGTTTAATTTATAGTAAGATATTTTGGAGAAATTATTAAATTCTAATTCTAAATTTGGGAGTGAGATTGTGGGATTTTGTAAATATAATAGAATATCATCGGCGTATAAGCCTAATTTAACTTCCAGATCACCAAGCTTAACTCCATGTATCAGGTTGTTATCCCTGATTCTCTGTGCTAAAGGTTCCAATGTCAATATAAAAATCAGAGGGGACAAAGGGCAACCTTGGCGTGTGCCATTCGTAATTGTAAAGGGACTGGATAAAGAACCTGAAGATAGTACCCTAGCTGATGGTTCAGTATATAGTGCCATTATGGCCTTATGCAGGTAACCAGAACACCCAAATTTTCGTAAGACAGTAGACAAATATGTCCAATTGACCCTGTCAAATGCCTTCTCTGCGTCCAAAGAGACAAACAGAGAAGGCCCTCGACTGAGGCCTAATTCATGCAAAAGTGCTAGCACCTTTCTAGTAGCATCACTAGTCATCCTACCTTTGACGAATCCTACTTGATCAATATTTACTAATTGGGGAATTAATGGGGCTAGTCTGTTGGCTATGATTTTGGCGTATATTTTAAGATCTGTGTTCAATAGGGAGATGGGCCGGTAACTGCTTGGATCACTTAAGTCTTTGTCTTCTTTGGGGATTACTGAGATAATTGCTGACAGAGATTCTTGGGGAAATTTACCTACTTTAGCAACTTCGTTGAACATCTCTGTTAACGGTTTGATTAATATGCTTCTATGCTTGATGTAGTAATCATTCAAAAATCCATCTATGCCTGGGGCCTTGTCTCTCTTCAAAGTCTTAATTGCTACTTCTACCTCATTTTTCTGAAAGGGGATATTGATTTGCTTTTGTTCAAAGTCACCTAGGAATGGTAGTGTTATATTTTCTAGATAACTATCTATCTCTTTTTGGGTGGGTTGGTGGGTATCTGGCTGTTGTTTCAAGTTGTATAAGGACTCATAATAATTTGCCAGTGCATTCACTATCTCTGTTGGATGGTGTACCATTTGACCAGATCTAGGGTGTTTAAGTTTATAGATTCTGCAAGCTATCCTGTGGCCCTTTATCTTACGTGCCATAATTTTGCCTGCTTTGTCTCTGTCAACATACCAGTTTTCTTTTAGTATGGATTGCCACTTATCATATTGTTGGAACATTAATTCACTCAGTTCTTTTCTCTTCTCTTCTAGTTGTGGGATCATAGATGTTTTTTTGTTAGTGTACACTTCCTTTTCTAATGTCTTAATCTCCCCTAGAATTCCATCTGTTTTTTCTTTTTTCTTTTTTTTAAGGATAGAGCTTTGCTGTATAAAGACTCCTCTAACGAATGCCTTATGGGCATTCCAAAGTGTGGTTTTGGATGTTGCATTAGTATCATTTAGGCTAAAGTATTCCTCTATTTTCTTTTTTATTATTGGGGCTGAGTGCTCAGAGTGAAGTGTCATTTTGTTCATTTTCCACATATAGGTTGGTGGTGGGGAACCCTGAATTTGGATTTGTATTATCAAGGGTGAGTGGTCTGACCATGACCTGGTACCAATTTCAATATTGAATAATAAGGGGAGTGTAAACCTGTCCATTAAACAATAGTCAATTCTAGTGTAGGATCTATGTACCGACGAGTAGAAGGTAAAATCTCTCTCTCCTGGGTGCATACATCTCCAAGTGTCGTAGAGCTCGTATTTCAATAGAGTGGGTTGCAGGGAGGTCGGAGGTCTCTTTCTAATCGAGGAACAGTCAACAATGGGATCTGCCACTGAATTAAAATCACCAGCAATTATCAGATGACCTTTAGTTACCTTTTCAATTTGTCTTAATTTTTTATTTAGAAAGCTAACTTGGTTTCTATTTGGTGTATACAAATTTGCTATAGTATATTCTTGATTATCAATTTTGCCAATTAGAATTATCATTCTCCCATCGTTGCTGCTATACGTTTTTGTTATCTCAAGACCTGAAGAATCCCCGACCGCCACACAAACTCCACTCCTTTTCTTTTTTGTTAGGTTAGAGTGAAAGATTTTTGAAAATTTGTGTAATTTGAATTTGGAGGCCCCCTCATCATTCAGATGAGTCTCCTGTAAACAAACCACATCGACTCCTTTTTCTTTAACAAGTTTGTGTATCAGGTACCTTTTTTTATGAGAGTTCACTCCTCTTACATTCAATGACAAAATTTTAAGTTTTCTAGACATATGTATAATGATAATACGCAAACTCTTTGCATTGACACATTACCGTATCTGGATGAAAGCAACAACAAGAAGTTGAATTGTTCAAAACCTGTGAAAGTTCAGATTGTCCATTTCTCACATTCCCAAGGGAAAAAATGAAGGTTAAAACAAGAAACTTTTTAAGAAACCAAAGCAACAATAGCGTCAAGAAAGTTTTTGACTTCTCTGACACCACTAAGGATGCCATAAAACCCATATGCATCAAAGGGCCTAAAAGCGGCAAGGAAACTTCAAAAAACAAAGAAACCTTAAAGAAGTCTAAGAGACCTCAAAATTAGGAATCCAACAAAAATAACAAAAACAAGAAAAACTGATGACCTCTAAGGTCAGAGGTCAACACAAAACCAGTTCACAGTCCACGACCGTGGACTATGTATCCAAACAGTTCTCCTCTTCCTAAAGGTGTTACAAGGAAGAAAAGGAAGGAGAAAAGTTCTACGGGAGGGGAAAGTTTGTGGTACAACACTGAGAGTCCCTCAGTTCAAGTTCCTCCAGTTGCAGCAGAGGATTTTTGGCTTTCCTCAAGTTCAGGTGTGGTATCCATGGGCAGGTTGGATCTTCTATCTCTAGGGACAGTCACCTTCATTTTCCACTTTGCAATCTGTTCCATACCTTCCTGTGGGCTGTTGAACACGTATTTAATACCCTGTCTTGTCATCCTAAGCTTGGTTGGGAACCCCCATGAGTACTCCATCTTATAGGCTCTTAAAGTTGCAGTCACAGTGGAGAATTCCCTTCTGGCCTTGAGTGTGGTCTGAGAGAGGTCAGAGTAGAGAATCAAATCATCATATGGTTTAGGAAGTTTCTGTCCTCTCCTGGTGGTATCAAGGAAGGCCTCTTTAACATGATAAAAGTGCACTCTCATTATGACGTCCCGGGGTACATGCGGTTTAAGGTAAGCAGGTTTAGGTAGCCTGTGGACCCTGTCCACGATCCTCTCAATGTCAGAGGTCGCAGGTAGAGTGGTCTTGAGCATGTCCCCAACATAGTTTCTCAGCTCATTTGTTGTTACGCTTTCTGGGACCCCCCTTATCTTGATATTGTTTCTCCTGTTTCTATCCTCAGAATCTACTCGTTTTTCTTTCAGCCATTTCATGTCGTCTGCTATCTCATCATAGGAGTCCACTACCTCATTGTGTGCTGTAGTCACATCTCTCAGCTTGTTCTCTATGGCGGTGACTCTCTTATCAGTGGTCATGGTGACTGTGGCAAAAGTATCTGCCAGGGCTTTGAGGTCCGCTTGCCAAGCGCTTCTCAGGGACAACATAAGGTCCTTCATCAGGGCCAGGGTTAGCGGCTGGTCAGTTGCTGGGATGTCTTGTAAGGGGTCTGGGTGACTAACGTCTGGGGATGATTTGGTCACATCAGGGCCTACCTGAATCTCCGGAGCCTCAGTCCTCAGCCTGGATTTTGCGGGGCTCCTGGACGTCGGAGTGTCTGGAGAAGCAGTTCCAGCTTCATCATGCTTGTAGTTCTCTCCCTCAGGGGTCAAAACGCCAGGGTTTAGTGAAGAAAATCTATTCAGGGTCACAGGAATCCGTGATGCTGCAGATATCTGTCCCCTGTCCTCATATCGGTGGCCATCTTGGATTTCTGGGGAGAAGGAATTCAAAAGCTTTCTAGGTCTGAGGCTTCTGTTTTTTCTCTTACTTTTCACTTTGTTCCAGTCCATGGTGTTCCTGAAGCAATCCCCTTCAATTTGGGTGCTGGATGGGTGCTGTGGAAGTTGCTGTGGGCCGCTGTGATCAGTGTCTCACACAGAGCAGAAGGATCAGGCAGCCATCTCACTCTGTAGCCACGCCCCTTCCACCGCACTTATTTAAGCACAGGGAAACAGTCCCCATGTTTTTTGCAATTTGAATTGGTTTGTTTCTGTTTTATGTAACTCAAGATGATATTAATCAGATTTACAAAATATTAAATTATCAAAGACGTGAAAAAAAAAGACTTTCTTTTTCTAAAAATAAAGTATATAATGTAGGAAAGTCACTTAAATTAAAAAAGTTTTCACCACATCTTTTGTTTTTTCATTGCAGGCTCCTTATTTTTGGCCTTCAAACTGCTGGGAACCAGAAAACACAGACTATGGTGAGAACACGACTTATTGTTCTTTCTGTGAATTTGGGCAGTTTGCAGGAGTGTGAATGACACCCCCAAACATACATTGGTGCAGTGTTCCCAGATTTACAGCTTGTCTCACTACTCTCTTTACAAACTACTTTGGGAAGAAGTTGGATTTGCTTGTTTGGTAATATTTTCATATATGCTGGTATTTTACTCCAACCTGATGAGAATCTAGAATATCTGGAGAACTGGTGGGCCCGTGAAGTGGTTCCCTCCAGCTACACCACTGTACAGGCTCCTGTCGTCTCTGCATAGATGAGAACATGAATGGAGCAAACAACAAACAGTTGTATCATATCTGAATACACCCATATACCCTACAATGTAGAGCAGGGGTCCCCAACCTTTTTTACCCATGAGCCACATTGTCAAAAGAGAGTTAAAAAAGAGTTGGGGAGGAACACAAGCATGAAAAAAAAGTCCTTTGGGTGCCAAATAAGGGCTGTGATTGACTATTTGGTGTGGACTGGCAGCCTACAGGAACTCTGCTTGGCACTATACTTAGTTTTTATGCAATTAAAACTTGCTTCTAAGCCTGGAATTCAAAAATAAGCACCTGGTTTGAGGCCACTGGGAGCAACATCTAAGGGGTTGGAGAGCAACATGTTACTTACGATCTACTGGTTGGGGATCACTGATGTAGAGCAAGAGGAACCTGGACTCAACAGAAACTACTGTTAAAATGCTTGTATTGACACAACATTTAGCACAAACCCTTTATGAAGGGTGAGTACAACTAGTACAAACACATTTAAATTCATCACAAAATGTTACACCAACATAAACCACACCTCCATGTCCTAATACAATAATATTGACCCTTCAGCAATAGTGTCAATTTTATATGTTCTTCAAACCATAGTCCATAAATGTGTCTGTTTCTATATGGACAAAGAGATCATCTGCACTTAACATAAGCACAGCTTTCCCTTCTTTCCTATAGTTTATGCAGGAGCAGTGGCCAGCTCCATGTTGCAGCTCCCATAATTCCCAGCTGAAGTCAGGTGATCAGGGGCTAATAAAAAAGGGCAACCATTTGGGAGCTTTAACCTTGCAGGTAAAACATAGTCCGTGTGCAAAATGTATGAAGCAATAAAATTCTTAATTAATCAGATGATAATGAGTGTAGGACTGGCCAGACTAGGGATGTAGTTTAGTGATGGGAGAATTTTGGGTGTTTCTTTGAAAAATTAGCGAAATGTCATTTTTTTTTATGCGCCGGCGTCCATTTTTTTTAATGCTGGCGAATTTTTGCAGCGGTTTCACGAATGTATTCGCCGACGGTGAATTGCGGGAATTCCACTTGCAGGGATGGCGTCCGCCCATGTATCTTTGCGGGAATTCGCGCCTGGCGAACAAATTCGTCCATCACTAATGTAGTTGTCTATCTTAAATATATTGCAATATATGGACAAACAATCCCTGTTTTTTGAGGGCTTTTTTAGTAGCTCAATGCATAAAATGGCTTAATATCCTAAATGTATTGATTATGGGTGAGTGTCTGTATGAAGTTTGTGGTCACCCCTATATTGCACCCCCACCTAATGGTTTTAAATTTCTTAGCGGTGATCATAAATTTTGCTTTTTCCATTACTATATATGGACAACTCCCATTGACTTCAACATGATCTTGTCAACTCTTAGATGGCAAATTTTTACATTCAAAGTTTTTTTTTGCCTAATAAACACTTTTTTTGCTTAATATAACTCAAATGTGGAAAAAATATAATTACATTTTTGATAAAGTTGCCCCCTGGTGTTTAAGGGGCAGATTTATCTTCATTCTTTCTACCTTAGAAAAAGGTCATACTTATCCATAGTATTTAAAAAACACAGCAAACAACCTTGGCACTATGATACAAGTGAATAATAATGTTCTGTGATGTGTGTACAGTACAGAGGATCCAGAGATATAAACATTGTTTGGAAAATTAAAAGTTAAATAAAGTACAAATGATGTCTAAGAACTGCCTGCACATTAGGGGGAAGATTTATCAAAGGTCGAAGTGAATTTTTGAGAAAAAAAAAAAAAATTTTCGACTAGGGAATAGTCCAAATTAGATTTGAAAAAAAAAAATTGAATATCGAAATTTATCATGTACTGTCTCTTAAAAAATTAGACTTCGGAGTCAATTGGTGAACTTTGAAAAATCAAAGTTTTTTTTGGCAAAAACTTTAAATCGAATTTGATTGAATGCGCTATTCCTTCAATTCATACGATTCGTATTTGACCGAATATAGAGCTATTCGATCCACAACTGACCTATTCGACCAAAAAATAAAAACTTTGACTTTTTTCGACTTTTGAAGTTTTATCAATTTGAAATTCGACCCTTGATAAATATGCCCCTATGTTTACATATTTATATGCCCCTTTTAGCTCATGCACCATGATATTATTGGACTAGTTAATTTAGTAGGGAATTGCCAGTGTACAGAATATAATGTTATAAATTATTATTATTATAAATGCATATTTAATTAAGCTTTTTCTTTTCTGTATGGTAAGGTATGACTGCAATGTACAAATCCAAGTGGAGTGAGGCCCATTTCCAAGTAAAGCAGTAGCTCTAGTCTTGATGAATTAAAAAAGGTTTTATTAGGACATACATAGGCCTAACGCGTTTTGTGCCTGTGTGGGAACTTATTCATACATCCTATGAGTAGGTGCACACACAGGTACAAAACGCGTCAGGCCTATGCATGTCCTAATGAAACCTATTTAATTCATCAAGACTAGAGCTACTGCTTTACTTGGAAATGGGCCTCACTCCACTTGGATTTTTGCATATTGAAAAAAATTGATTGGCAACCCTTAGACTGGAGGTTGTCCAGTTTTACTATTTTCTTATTCATTTTTTTCATTTTTTTTCATCTCTGGACTATTTATTTATTTTGTTTTCGGAGAGAGCCACCCACCAGTATTCATGTGTTTATTTATGACTGCGATGTAGGGCCCATTTATTCACCCTGAGAGGATTCTTAGTATCTTGGTATGATGTTGATCATTTTCAGTTTGTCTGAAGGGCAAGACTACATCAAGTAACTGGAATGATAAAACATGTTTTTCTTGTCCTTGCAGCCATATATCTATGCAAACGAACCATGCAGAACAAGGCAAGGCTGGAGCTCGCAGATTATGAAGCCGTAGGTATACTGAGATCATAGCCTGTTGCAAAAAGGGAAAGGCCCATTGGAATCCCCCCACCTCCTGTACCAAGAGTATCCAAACCTGCCATACGATTTCTGTCACTGATCTAAATCCTCCACCATTACTTGCCAATCTTTTGCTGGTTTGGGGGTATTGTTCCTTAACAAGGGAGTGTCAATTTGTTATACAAGTCTGAATGGGTAGTGACAGTAGTGTGAAAGGGCAAGGGTTAGGGTGAGCAGGGATGGGGTTAGCCTCAAACTGTCTACAAACAGGAAGAACGTCTCTGTATTTGACAGATATCTGTTACTGTTATTGGCTGTATATAAAGGCCCAATTTGCACAGGACTATTTAACTAGCCTGTGAATCAGCAGAATTGGTCACTATGTGGACGTGAATACCCCATGGAATTCTGGGACATGTGCCAATTCAATGCACTCGATAACATAGTCTTTCCTTTTGTCCAATTCATTGCAGCCTGATCCAGTAATTTGTTTGTCTTAGGGCCACACACTTCAATGACTAAACTTACCCTACAGAGACAGAACCATAACATCAAAATAGCTTCTGTGCAACTTGGCCATATACATTTCTCCAGATTATGGGGCATATTTATCAAGAATCAAATTTGTGAGTTGTGTGAGTTGGTTTTTTCTACCTCAGATAAACTCCCAATTTCTAATGTTTGGGTGTTTATGAAAAAATCTGAATGTCAAAAACTCTAATGAAAAACGACGGGAACAAACACTCTAATGATCGAGTACATGTCCCGAAAAAAGTCAATTGATTGAGTTTTCAAAAAAAAAAAACGAAAAACCGTCAAATCAGCTTGAGCTTTGCGTAGGATAACTCCCATTGACTTCAACATGAACTCGTCAGCTCTTAGATGGCAATTTTTTACATTCGAATTAGAGTTTTGTTTTTTTTTTTGCTTAATAAATACCAGACATTGGGTCTTCGAAAATATAACTCAAAAACATAATTCAAAAATGAGATTTTTGCTATTAAAGGGGCAGATTTAACAAGGGTCGAATTTAGAGTTCATAGGGGTTTGTATTTTGTCAAATTTTTTTCTTGAATAAACTAGCATTTGAGAAAAGAAGTCGCACAAGTTTTGTCTGCGTTTTCTTTCCAGTCCGCATTTTTTTCACAATTTTTTTGATAAATCAGCCCCATGATATTGCTAAATGATCAGGGCTACATGGGGTGACTTTAAGTGGATTATTTACTAAACTCTGAATGCAAAAAATTTCTGATTTTTTTTAATGAAATTAGACTTTTAAAAAATAGCAAATTTTTCGGAATTTATTAAACCCCAATGATGGAAAAGTCTGAATCAGAAAATCCAGAATCTCAGACCTGTCGAGGTTGCATATAAGTCAATGGTTTTTTGATGTGCGCTGGGTTTTTGTGCAAAGTTTTCAGAGTTTTCGGATGAAAATTCCAAACAAATTTTGAAATTCATGAAAATCAGATGAAAAAATCCGGAAAAATCGTTAAAATCTGATTTTTTTTGGAAAGTTTAATAATAAATAAGCGTAAAAAAAACCCAAGCCGATTTGATCAGAGTTGTAGCAGAAAATATTGAGATAAATTCGAACTTAATATAAATAAATAACCCCCTTGGGATAATATTCCAATACAGTAGTGATTTCATTACCATTATCACTTTTCTGCTGTTGCCTCAGAATACATGTCCTTTTTGCGGTGCTTTAGAAACCTGCAGTATTTATTGCTTTGATGAAAAAGAATAAAGTATAATTCATCATTTACATCTTGTGTTCCTTTTTGCCTTTTGACTCCTTTGCCAGGAAAACTTAGCAAGACTTCAACGAGCTTTTGCAAGGAAATGGGAATTCATCTTTATGCAAGCGGAGGCACAAGTCAAGTAAGTGGCTAGAATGAGTGTAAGTTGGGCAACCAGGCAGTGTGTGTGTATATATATATATATATATACAGTATAGAACCTCTTAATTTAATTCACACTTGGGGGCTGATTTATCAAGGGTCGAATTTTAAAGTAAAACATACTTCGAAATTCAACCATCGAATTAAAATACTTCGACTTCGAATATCGAAGTCAAAGCATTTTTTACTGAACTTGGCAATCGAACGATCGAACGAAAATCGCTCGATCATACGATTTCAGCGATCGATTAAAGGATTTTCCTTCGACCTCTAAAGACTTAAAAAAAGTGCTCTAGAAGGTCCCCATAGGCTAACATAGCACTTCGGCAGGTTTAATTTAGAGAAGTATTGAAGTCGAAGTTTTTTTAAAGAGACAGTATTTCGATTATCGAATGGTGGAATATTCGAACGATTTTTACTTCGAGTCGAAGTTGAAGTAAATTCGAAGTCGTAGTATCCTATTCGATGGTCGAAGTATCCAAAAAATTACTTTGAATTTCGAATTTTTTTAAACCGTTAAATAACTCAAAAAACACAATTAATAAAAAATTAAAACTAATTGTAAATTCTCTCAGAATATGACTCTCTATGTCATACTAAAAGTTAATTTAAAGTGAAAAACCCCTTTAAAATCAGTATGGAAACTTCTGAGTACTGAAAATACAAGTTGTTCATTCATCCATTTTATCAGTTCAGACTAGAATCTGGGTGGATTACCAAACCAGGTCCATGAAACTAGTGTTGGTTAAGCAACATCTGCCCATGACCTTTACTCTACACTTAAAAGTCTCTTTGTGGAACAAACCATTGAGATATTTTATGCCCAGTAGCAGCCAATATTGAACCAACCTCTTAAAATGTGGAAGATTAGAGTTCCTCTGTAGTAGTTAAGGATGCACCAAATCCAGGATTCAGCCAGGATTCAGCCTTTTTCAACAGGATTCGGCCGAATCCTTGTGACTTGCCAAACCAAATCTGAATTTGCATGTACAAATTGTGGGCAAGGCGGGATTTCACGTGACTTTTCATCACAAAACAAGGAAGTCAACCAATTTTCCACTTTTTCCTTTCCAGACCCTAATTTGTATATACAAATCAGGATTCGGATTCGGTTCAGTATTCAGACAAATCTTCCGCGAAGGATTCTGGGATATGGCCGAATCCAAAACAGTGGATTCGGTGCATCCCTAGTAGTAGTAGGTTAGGAGATGTTTCTCTAAGAAGCTCATAATTAAGGTTATCTGGATGGCAGATCCGGGCAGCCATCAGGGGGGGACGGGGGAGAGTTGTAGGGGGCCTCGAGGGTAAGGGGGGCCCGGCCACGCTGCACTTTCTTGATTAGGCCCCCCTGCTTTCTGAGAGCTGCTGACTTTGGGAAGGCAGGGCGGGAGCACAGGGGGAGGTATCTTTTGTCCATTACTTCGCCGTATTGGTCAATGAGTTTAAGTCCCGGTTGAGCTGCTCAGGGATTGGATAGTTGAGGTTTGAACTTCTCCTCCAGCTCATCCAATCACCATGCAGCTTTACCAGGACTTGAAATTCTGTGACCAATAAGGGAAGAAAATGCTGTCACTGGAAGAAGATGCAGCCACCTGTGCTCCCCTCCTCCCTTCTGTAGTTGGCAGCTCACTGACAGCAGGTGGGCCCCACTAATGAAGTAAGTGCAACATGGCAGGGCCCCCCTAAAGGTAACCCTTTGGAGTCCCTGTTGTGTGGTGGGGCCCTGGGCACCAACTTTTTTTTTAAACTTCTGGGGGGGCAAGTTTTTTTACATGGACGTTTAAGGAGGGCCCTGGTCACCAATTTTCTTATAACGTGGGGGGGAGGGCCCTGGCCACCAATTTTTTTTCTCCATGTGGGGTCCTAGCCACCAATATTTTTTAATGGGGAGCCCTGACCACAAATGTTTTTTTCAATGAGGGGCCCTGACCACCAATATTTTTTTATTAACATTTGGGAACCATAGCTACCAATGTTTTTTGTTTTTTTTTAGTGTATGGTGGGGGGTGGACCTGTGGGGTGGGGAGGGCGGATCTGTAGGTGGGGCTTGTGGTGGGCACAGCCCAAAGGGCCCAGGAAATTTTTTTCTGCAATTTCTGATGGCAATAGTATACAAATACATATTGCATAGCATTAAAACACCTCTATCACTGGATGCCAGCAGAGGGTGACATTCTCTGAGATTTAATATAAATTATATCAGAGGTTAGTCTGTTAAAAAACTTGAAAAAAATACTAGATATTTTACAGGGTTAAAATAAACTTTGATAAATAGATTGACCCGACCCTGTACAGTCAGACGTAACTTTGCCCAATAGGTTGTGGCAGTTTTGAAGTTATTGAGGATGAGATGATGGTTTCTTTATGAGAATTTTCTTCTTAGAAGTTCACAATTTTCTCTGGGGTTTACACTTTATTTAATGTCATCTCTATTCATTCACCTGATCTTTCACAAGCCAAAAAGCATTATGGCGCAAATTCACTAAGCGCCGAACGCTAGCGTTAATTCGCTAGCGTTTGGCATTTTCGCTACTGCGCAAATTCACTAACGAACGCTGGCGTATTTTCGCTAGTGTTACTTCGCATCCTTACGCCAGGCGAATTTTCGCTAGAGATGTAACTACGCAAATTCACTAACTTGCGCAGTGTACTGAACGCTACCTGTTACGCTAGACTTCCTTCGCCACCTCAGACCTGGTGAAGCGCAATAGAGTAGATAGGGATTGTTTCCAAAAAAGTCAAATTTTTTTCTAAGTCCCAAAAAACGCTGGCGTGTTTTCTACATGATGGGTGATAGGCTGAAAAAGATCAAAAAATTTTTGGGGCTCCCCTCCTTCCCCCCTACATTTCCTGACTCATGGCAACTTACCTAGACAGTGGGCACATGTGTAGGGCAAAATAACATTTATATTTGCTGATTTGAAGGTTTTCTAGGCATTTGTAGTGCAGATACGTGTTCCTCCATTGAAATTTGAATTTCGCGCCGTATGCAAATTAGCCTTCGCTAGTGTAACTTCGCTATATATAGCGAATCAACCCTAGCGCAACTTCGCAACCTTGTGCTACCCCTGTGCGCAACTTCGGATTTTAGTAAATTTGCGGAACGCTGGCGAAACTACGCCTGGCAAAGTGTGGCGAAGTGCGGCGAAGTTGCGCCTGGCGCAACTTCGCATCTTAGTGAATTTGCCCCTATATGTCTTATACCAAAGAAATCTATAAACGTGTTTTTTTTTTTATTCTATTTTGGCAGGATTGACAGAAAAAAAGATAAAACAGAAAGAAAAATCCTGGACAGCCAAGAAAGGGGATTCTGGGATGTGCATCGGCCAGTGGTAAGTTTGCTTATTTATAGTTATCTCCTGTTTTGGGAACTGTTGTGGGGCAAACATTCTAATGGTGTCTCATTTCCGAGAAACAAAGACAATGCTTCTAGAACTGTGCATGCGTTTTATTCACACGGCATTTATAATACAAAATAAATTACAGCTCACTTTCTCAATCTTCAGTGTAGCAATCCTGCCGTTTTAAACAAATTTACAGTATCAAAGAGGCAAATGTTTGTCCAACATCTCACTATTCAATAGCTGTGGTCACCATTCACCCCCTACTCCGAGTACACAACCTTTAATTACAGGTGAGGCTAAGGTGCCGCTTGCTCTCCTTTCAGAGGAACACATAGGGGCCGATTCACTAAATTCGAGTGAAGGATTCGAAGTAAAAAAACTTCAAATTTCGAAGTGTTTTTTGGGCTACTTCGACCATCGAATGGGCTACTTCGACCTTCGAGTACGACTTCGAATCGAAGGATTCAAACTAAAAATCGTTCGACTATTCGACCATTCGAAGTACTGTCTCTTTAAAAAAAACTTCGACCCCCTAGTTCGGCAGATAAAAGCTACCGAAGTCAATGTTAACCTATGGGGAAGGTCCCCATAGGCTTGCCTAAGTTTTTTTGATCAAAGGATATTCCTTCGATCGTTGGATTAAAATCCTTCAAATCGTTCGATTCGAAGGATTTAATCGTTCGATCGAAGGAATAATCCTTCGATCGTTTGATCAAATTTTCTGCGCTAAATCCTTCGACTTCGATATTCGAAGTCGAAGGATTTCAATTCCTAGTCGAATATCGAGGGTTAATTAACCCTCGATATTCGACCCTTGATACATCTGCCCCCTAAATAAATGAAAGGAACTTGGGTCCAGGCCAGCAAGCACAGCCAGATACAGTCATATGAAAAAGTTTGGGAACCCCTCTCAGCCTGCATAATAATTTACTCCACTTTCAACAAAAAAAATCAGAATTTTGTGGTCTGTTTGCAGAAAATAAATCACTACTAGGAAACATGTACATGTCTCACACTTGTCTGCAAAATATATGGCTGAATTCTGGGATGTAGATTCATTTTCAGCCGCTATAAAATGAGACAAAATTGCTATAATTACACATAAAGTGAAGGCTTTGTCTGTATTGTAAGAAATAATGTACCTCCTGCGGTGCAACATCTGTACGACCTGTATGACCTTTAGCATTGTGTTGTGTGTAGTTACAACGTCCATCTTGTTTCAGGGTATTGGGGAGTCTGAGGCCCTGCTTCCATTTTGCACTTTGTAAAACTCAAATTTATGATTTGTCTTCATTTTGCTTCTTTTCCCCACTCAGCCTGGATGTGTGAACACAACAGAAATGGACATTAGAAAGTGTCGCAGAATGAAAAATCCTCAGAAGGTCAAAAAGGTGAGTTTGTTTGTTTTATTCAGCAAATGACTTGTTCTCCCTGCGGCGTTGGGGTGCTGCTAAGTTACATTGTATCGCTGGTCTTTGATTCCAATGGCTCCCCAATGCTGCTAAAGAAAATTGCTGCTATGACACCGATAAGAGAAATTATTTGGCAATAGAAATGTTTAAGTAAAAGTTTCTCCGTTAACACGGAATAGAATGTGGTTTCATAGGGTAAATCCGTTTTTGCTTCATAGTTTTGCGTGTGTTTATTTTACATGCAAAAAAACGGGACAAAACAGACTGATTCTAATACATAGGGAATAAATGCAATACAAACATGTATATTGGGGGTTTTTTTTTATAAATAAGAGCAAACAGTAGCATTCTGTAATGTAATATTCTTCATTAAACTGTTATTACATCGGAAATGTTAATTGCAACTAGTGTAAGAGGTTTTATTGCAAACACTGTGCCCTAGGGCAAACTATAAAAATGACAATCTTTCTTCCACTCTAACATTTTCGTATCTTCTCCATGTGTTCAGTCAGTATACGGAGTGTCGGAGGATTCCCAGTCTCAGAGCCCAGTGCACATGGCATCTCATGTCATTAGGAAAACAACAAAAGATGACTTGCGAAAACAGGTTGGTGCTCAAGATTGGTTAAGTTGTGACATTTTTGGACATACGATAGATTATTAGGATATAGAGCTGCTAGTTATCTGCCTTATAGTGACAAATGAAGACCTTGCCCATCTAGTCATCTTAGTTAACCCATAGGTCAGACCCAAACATTTCTCATCCTGCTTCTTCATTGTCTCGTTTTCACAACCGTAAAGAGGAACATAAAATACCACAACCCGGTCAAGTCTGATATTTTTTCTTATAAATACATATTGAAGATTTTTTTCTGCAGGGAAAATTAAGAAGATATCGAACTAGAGTATTCGTTGAGATTCCCAGCAGCTTGAAATTTAATTTTATATTAACATTTTAACGACATATTTGAACTTTAAATCACAAACTAGCGGTGAGGTGCTCTGGACACACAGGATACGATCGAATGTTTAGGTACATTACTGTGCCCCTTCCTTAAGTGATGAGCTAAGTGATCAGCTGAAATATTTGAGCTTTATGCAGTCAAACACCATTTGATGATTTAGAATGGTAGAACTCCGCACCAATGCTAAGCTTGAACACTGCACTGTATCATTTAGGGATGCACCGGATTCGGTTTTGGATTTGGCCAAATCCAAGGTATTTTTTAGCAAGATTCAGTTTTGGCCGTTTAGGAGCACATTGGGGTTTTCTGTTTGTGCCTCTGCATTTCTGGAGCTGTGGAAGGGTTCCGATTCGGTTCAGTATTTGGCTGAATCCGTAACCCTGGATTTGGGGATTAAGCTAAACTCGAAAATGGAGGGTTTGGCACATTAATAGAGATGGAAAACAAAAATCACTGGGGTGGTACCACATAGTTAGGTGTCCCATAGTGATTGTAGTTACTTACCTATTACCTTGGGTTGGCATGCCTCTTTTCCATAAAAATGAAAGCAACATTTTCTTCCAGTCTTTGGGGCATCCTCACTGGACTTCAGCAAGTCCATGCCCAGTACAAAGCTTTCTTTACCAAGTTTCTGTACTGCATGTGGACTCAACTAGAACTGATGCAGGGGACACCCGGAAGGCCCAAGAACGGCATCACAGTTCTCAGAAGTTCCCCAGGCAGTGCAACTCTGAAGCAGAGGAGAACCAATCCAGGGTAGGAGGGAGGCATTATAATATAAACCAAGTGATTTTTGCTTTGCTTACTTTTAAGCCCTTGGGAAATAAATAAGCACTGCACTAAAATTAAAGCAATTTGAGTTATTGGTTTAATAATTTTAAAAAACTGTTCTGAGTGGTGGTTCCTGATACTGTAAGAAAAATTAGAGACAACACAACACAGTTTTCTGAGGCATTTCATAATTTTAAGTGGTCAACACAGACTTTGCTGCAGTCAGTTAAACCACAACACATGATTATCACAATGAAACTTGCTAAACAATTACTGTGAGATACTATTCTTTCTTCTAACGTTACAGCTGAGATAGCATTTCTATACTATGAACTGAGTAGATGAGTCATGAAGCTCTAACAGGGAAAAAAAAGCTAAATTCTGTATAGTGCCTTTTTCTCCACCCTTCCAATTGAACCTTAGCTAAATCTAAGAAAATGTTGGGTTAGAAATTGAGCAACCAGTGCTCTAGGCTTTCTGCACCATTAGAGCAGTCTTATAATAGCTTCATACCTGTCTGATCTTGGGCACTGTGATTGGGTTGGAGTAGCTAAGCCGCTGAGCAGAAAGTGACTGCATATTCTTTCAAACCCACATAATAAAAGGTTCATTTTTGACAAATGTAGAGATTATATAAAATAAATGTACCTAAAGTTAAAGCTAAAGCTAAAGCTTGCTGCACGACAGCCAGCAGGGTTGATCCCCTCAAAGCGACTGGAACACATGGAACTTCATTCACTTTTTAAAATCACAAACGCCCTTCGAAGAAAAAAAAGTATCTATACAACAATTTCATGTCTGTTTTCCATATTTAGGAGTCATGTAAGTGTTGCACTGTGGATTTCCTTAACACTTTATCTAGTCCAGTGATCCCCAACCAGTAGCTCGTGAGCAACATGTTGTTCTCCAACCCCTTGGATGTTGCTCCCAGTGGCCTCAAAGCAGGAGCTTATTTTTGAATTCCAGGCTTGGAGGTAAGTTTTGGTTGTATAAAAACCAGGTGCACTGCCAAACAGAGTCTTAATGTAGGTTGACAATCCACATAGGGGCTACCAAATGGCCAATCAAAGCACTTATTTGGAACCCCAAGAACATTTTTCATGCTTGTGTTGCTCTCCAACGCCTTTTACTTCTGAATGTTGCTCACGGGTTCAAAAGGTTGGGGATCCCTGATCTAGTCCATGCCAATCAAACAGCAATATCAACTGATGAACAACATTAATAGAGATGCCCCAGCACAAGTACATAGAACTGTCATATTAAGATTAATTTATGGATGTGGATTGTATTCATGAGCTAATGATGTCCAAAAAAACATTTTTATACATTCTATGTAGATGAAGCCACGTTGGATACTCTTGCCATTTCCCCAGGTTTACGCATTTTGCCTTTCTTACCCTTTATTCTACAGATTAATTTTCTGAATGTTCAGATAGACCGACATTGTTTAAAAATGTCCAAAGTAGCCGACAGGTAAACAATTTTTTTTTTTATTTATGTTAATAGATTTTCATTAAGCAAAGGCAAGAAAGTGGTAGAGCTCAAGATCAAAGAAAAGCAAAACTACAAATTTTGTCTTTCAAGCCATGTTTCCCAGCGATAGAAATCAGCTTTATTTATACAGTATAGCCAGTGCCAGTGTTCGACTGGTCCACAGGGATACCAGGAAAACTCCCGGTGGGCCCGGGTGTCAGTGGTCCCTCATGCTGCTAAACATTTGGCCTATTTCATGGCTATTCCCTATTTCTATGAGAACAAAGAGGCTAAATAGATGGAATAATAGATTATAGTATGTAAAAAAGAGACTAGGAGAATAGAGCTTGAGTAAACAGAGGAAGAATAATAGTGCCCCTGGTCTAATGTTTTTGGGTGGGTCCCTGGTGTCCCAGTCCAGAGTCGGACTGGGAGCAAAAAGCAGCCTGGGCCAAAACCAAACAAAGCAGCCCACATGTAAACACACACAAACACACAAAAACAGACACACACACACACAAACACACACACAGACACACACACAGACACACAAACACAGAGACAAAAAAACACACAAAAAGACACAAACACAGAGAGACACACACACAGAGACACACAAACACACAGACAAACAGACACAGAGACAGAGAGACACAAACACACACACACAGAGACACACAGAAACAGAGAGATACACAGACACAGAGAGACACACAGACACACAAACACAGAGAGACACACAAAAAGACACAAACACAGAGACACACAAACACAGAGAGACAAACACAGAGACACACACACACAGAGACACACAACAAACACACAGACAAACAGACAGAGAGACACAAACACACACACAGACACACAGACACAGAGAGACACACAGACACACAAACACACAGACAAACAGACAGAGAGACATAAACACACACACAGAGAGACACAGAGAGACACAGAGACACACACACACACAAAAAACACAAACACAGAGAGAAACAAACAAACACAGAGAGACAGACACAGAGAGACACAAACACACACACAGAGACACCCCTACCTCTCCTAGGAGCTTCGTGAAACAGCACATGAACTCTGACACCTCCCAACCTGTCTGCTGGCCAATCACCACTGATTTTAGGAGGAGGGAGGAGGAACACGCAGCTGCTTGGTGAGTGTGAAGGAGAAGCCCAGCGTGCATGCTTTAAGTCTCTCTCCCCCTGCCCAGACACCGCAAATCAGACGCAGCCCATTTCAAAGGTAAATGGAGCGGCCCTTCGGGAAATTGCCCAAACTGACAGATTGTCAGTCCGGGCCTGTCCCAGTCCGACACTGGCCAGTGCTGTTGGTCTCAACAAAGTTCAAATGACACCACTACTTAGCATAATATATAGAGAGTTTCTGAGTTTCAGAACTTGAAGCCATGTCCTGACCATGGAGCAGTATTCTTTGTACCACATTCCCTTGATAAAGCCCTTGTGCCAAAGTGTGCACTTTAATTCATTGCATACCATTAGTGAGAAGCCAACCCAACAAGTAGAAGCTCCTGTACTTCAAACTGGACAGGATAAGTACAAGTTTACATGTCTCAACAAACCTTGCCCCTAGCACCAGTAACAGAGCAAGCAACATCACTTAGCTTTCACTGGTTAATATAGTTAGAATTATCGAAACAAATTCTGACTGGCTGCTATGGATTAATGGATCAGTGCAAAGCTTTCCCCTCTTACTATATAAACACAAAGGGGCCGAATTTCAACTTTTTTTTGGGCTACTTCGACCATCGAATGGGCTACTTCGACCTTCGACTACGACTTCGAATCGAAGGATTCGTAGTAAAAATTGTTCGACTATTCGACCATTCGATAGTCGAAGTACTGTCTCTTTAAAAAAACCTTCGACCCCCTAGTTCGCCATCTAAAAGCTACCGAAGTCAATGTTAGCCTATGGGGAAGGTCCCCATAGGCTTGGCTAACTTTTTTTGATCGAAGGATATTCCTTCAATCGGTGGATTAAAATCCTTCGAATCGTTTGATTCGAAGGATTGAATCGTTCGATCGAAGGAATAATCCTTCGATCGTTCGATCGAACTATCTGCACTAAATCCTTCCACTTTAATTCCTAGTCGAATATCGAGGGTTAATTAACCCTCGATATTCGACCCTTAGTGAATCGGCCCCAAAGTATTGTATACAAAGTGCTTACGCTTTATCCCAGTTTGTAGTGAAATAACAGACAGAAGCCGACAGCAGGGAAGAACTACAATAGGTTGTAGCGCTATAATTAAAGTGTACCAAAATACTTCTTTGTCAAATAATGCAGTGCCAATGATTCTAGTACTGTTTATTAACATGTACAATATGTGTTCTATTTGTTCAGCTTCATTGCATTTACAGAACAGTATACAGAATATGACCCCTTTCTTACCCCTGCTGAACCCTCCAATCCATGGATAAGCGATGACGCAACATTCTGGGATTTAGAAAATAGGTAAAGTATAAAGCATGATTAGCGCTACTCAAGGATGACTGAAGCCAGACATACACAAACACAGAGGGGCTCATGAGTCATTTATAGACTCTGGACAAATTTACACATGGCGACTAACAATAGCAACCAATTAATGATTGGCTTTTTTCAGTTAAACAATGAAAGTCAACATTGATTGGTTGCCATGACCCAGGCAGACTGTATATCCTTTCAAACAATTGGGTATATTTATCAAAGATGGAAGTTAAAGATCGCCACAGTCCACTAGAGTGAAATTCCACCACTCTCCATTCATTTCTATGGGATTTCGAAAGGCGTATTTATTAAAGGATGCACTTTCACCCATTGATAAATACTCTTTTAAAATCCCAAAGAAATTAATTAAGAGTGGCAGAATTTCACTCTAGGGAGCAGATTTACTAAAGAGCGAAGTGGCTAACGCTAGCGACATTTCTTCATCGTTGCCACCTGCAGGGACATCGCCAATTCACTAGCGAACGGCACCGTCGTTAGCACTCTATCGCCAGGTGACTTTTCGCTCTGGTGAACAGACATTACTCCGCAAATTCACTAAAATGTGTATTTTACAGAACGTTAGCTCTTTCACCAGAGTTGCCTTCACCACCTCAGACCAGACAAAGTTCTATAAAGGAGCTAGAGCTTCCGCAATCTTCTGTCACATCATATTCTGTGAGCCAACGCTGGTGACTTTTCCTTTTTTTTCAATTATTGTTATTAGCATATTTAAAAACAGAAAGAACAAAGAGCAGCAAAGCAATAGCTTAGCATAACAATTGTCAATTACATCATAAAAAGAAATATTATGTAGCAATTCATTGTTAACAAAACATCAAATAGGACAATAACAAAATTCATCAAAAGACTTTTCCTTTTTTAAGAGGGATTGGCTGCAAAAGTCCTAACTTACTTTTTTGGCTAAGCGGTTTTCTGCATAGATTTTCTAACATATGGAACATAAACTATACAGTGGGCTCATGTGTAGGGAAATATAACAACTCTATTGTCTTTATTAAGGTTCCCTGGACTTGTGTAATATAAACCGGTAACTTAAACCAACATTTATAATAAAGACGTTCATACATATAAATTACCCGCCCTGTGCAAATTGGCCTAAGCGCAAGATCACTAGCGAAGTTTCGCTAGGCACAAATGAACGCTAGCGCATCTTCGCTATGGAATGCTCGCACAGCCGAAGTAACACTAATGAAAAGTCGCCAGCATTTGATGCCCGGGACGAAACTTTGCAACTTAGTAAATAAGCGTTTTTGTAGCGCATTTGCGCCTGGCAAAGTGGTGCGATCGGTGCGAAGCTGACTCTGGCGAAAATTCGCCCGTTAGTGAATCTGCCCCTTGAGGACTGTGGTGATCTCTCACTTCACCCTTTGATAAATATACCCCAACGTCTCTTGTCACCTATATGAAGGTGATCGACTAATAGGAAGCATTAACCTCAGGTAGATTGACAAATCAATGCAATGAAGCTATTGGCAGGTATGGAAAGGCTGTGCTTGGTCCATATCAAACACCTCAGTCACCTCACTTTTAAGGGGAAACAACGTCACTCGACTAAACTTTTAATATTATGAGAATTGGTGTAATACCTCTGTATTAAAATGAATTAACATAGTGCCGTATATTGTGATTGTCCCAAGGTAAGAATTACTAGAAATGTGAACAGATCTAATTTACATACATTATCAAGTCATTTGCATGTATCACACTTTTAAATGATTTAACGAGATACAACCTAATCATTACCACAAGTAAAGTAAGTCCATTTAGCCTACTTGGATCATTGGGCAATAGGGCTTTCTAAGATTTCTATTGATTGTCGGGTGGTCCCTCACCCCAAATGTATCAAGGTTCTGCACAACAGAGTCAGTGGCACCGTCCAAGCCACAATATATCCAAGGTAAAAGTAAAGTTCACTCTGGAGAACCACATCCGATTCAGTGTATTTTATTTAAACACAACATGTTTCTGACAGACATGTCCTTCATCAGGTGCTAGCACCTGATGAAGGACATGTCTGTCCGAAACATGTTGTGTTTAAATAAAATACACTGAATCGAATGTGGTTCTCCAGAGTGAACTTTACTTTTACCTTTCTAAGATTTCCCCTAACAGAATATCACATGTGCTACTGGTATTGTATGGAACTTATTGTACAGATGTTGTTTTGTCATCTTGTTCTTAAAGCAAAGAGCCAAACCAACAGCGTGTGAAGAGGTGGGGCTTCTCCCTCAACGAAATGCTTAAGGACTCTGTTGGGAGAGAGCAGTTCCTTCGGTTTCTGGAGTCAGAGTTCAGTTCTGAAAACCTCAGGTGTGAACTGTTCATTCTTTAGATCTGTATCACTATACAACCATGAAATCAACAGCATCTATGCTCTTCTGTACAGAAATATGCACTAAATATATTGTTTAAAAGAAAGTTGTTCCTGTACAAATAACATTTATAGATGTGTCCCTGTCAAGTCCTCTCCTTAGGATATCTGGATCTACGTGGTGGTCATTGGCTGTAAGTTTGAGTGATTATAATTTGTTCACTTCCTCACTTTTTGCTGCTGGTTGCTCTTTAGCATTTAGGTACCACAATATGGAAGTGAATGTCAATCATACACTATAGAGAAACACAGTTATACACATCACAAATTAAAGAAAGTGAGAATTGTATTTATACATAATGTGGGTAGCAGCAATGTACAAAGAACACGTTCCCATTTCTATATATGAAACAATAGGGGAGGGTTGAGGATTCAGATCTTTCATTCTTCACGTCTCCTGACTGTGGTGATTTCTGTGGGTCATCTCCAGCCAAGGGGTCACAAATCCTGAGTGTGTATTTTCAGCAGGGTGATCAAGATTTCTGGATATATCATCTCACTGCAGAGTTTGCAAAAATGATCCATTTCTGAGAAATCTTGAGTGAGGGGAAGACTTACCGTATATACTCGAGTATAAGCCGTCCCGAGTATAAGCCGAGGTACCTAATTTTACCTCCAAAAACTGGGAAAGCTTATTGACTCGAGTATAAGCCGAGGGTGAGAAATGCAGCAGCTTCTGGTAAGTTTCAATCAAAAAATTGAGGGTTTCTGCTCCCATTGGAGGTGCCGGCGTCTTGTTTTTGGATGCTGGCGACTATTCTTGGACGCCGGCGAATTTTCTTGGAGACTATTCTTGGGCGCCAGCGACTATTCATAGGCACCGGCGACTATTTTTAGATGCCGGCGACCGTTTTTGCGCTTGACCCGAGTATAAGCCGAGGTAGCGGTTTTCAGCATATTTTGGGGGCTGAAAAACTCGGCTTATACTCGAGTATATACGGTACATTATGCATGCTATTTTGCATGTCAAGTATTGGTCCCAAACCTCTTCTCGTTATTGTAAAGGGAACATATGCTTTCAAATTACGAGTAGCTCAAAAGGCTAAAACACATAAGTTACCTTGTCCGCCCTTGTTCCTGCTTACGTAAATGGCTGCAACTTGGTTCAGAATAGAGTTGTGTTTATATTGAAGCAATCATGCTTGTTTTGTTCTTTTATTATTTTCCTGGTATGTGTTCTAAACGCATACAGTATATTAGTACAGGTATAGGACCTGTTATCCAGAATGCTTAGGACCTAGGGTTTTACAGATAAGGGGTCTTTTTGTAATGTTAGCTCTCCATAAGCTTAGACGCAAAGATCCAATTGTACGAATCTACGATTTTGAGTCCCGTCATTTTTAGTGAGATGGAGATCGGTCGTTCAGACGATGGGACAGGTTAAAAGATTTCTGTCGGCTGCCGATAATATCTCTGCGTGTATTGCCGATCTTATGATTTTCAGTTGGAGACTGTCGCCAGCTTTTGTCAGACAACTATCATACGATTGCCGTCAGGGGCAGAACATCGGCTCATCTGTTCTTTTACTACTTTATTTGATCGGAATGGTTAGTGGCAGGTCGGGAGATGACACCTATGTGAACACTATATCTGCATGTCTATGGCCAGCTTAATGTTTTATCATCATTTTTTAAACATTTGATGACCTTCCTGTAATTTTGAGCTTTCTGATCTGTAATTAATTTTGTTCTGTTGGTAAAATGCTAAATTTCCTTTAAGCAGATGACATCATTTATTGCAGATACATGGTGCTTATCAGAGAGTAGTTTGTTAGAAGTACAAAGATGGTGACTTTCTTAGAACTAACCAGTTACGCAGGTTCTAATTATTCATTAGCAGCCAAGGGCTTCAGCTTATGTCACATATGTTTATATGAGCGTATGTGATTTTATGTGCTCATTTACCTCTTGTAGACCCTAATTATTGGGAAATTGCCCATTCTAATATATAACAATAAGGAGTCTATTTCTGGGGCTGTGAGGCTGTATTTGAGTTTGGAGAAAAAGGGGCCATATACATCAGTTCAGTGTAAGGATGCTGATCAGACTTCTGTCTTGGTACCTGGATTTATAGTTGCCTAGAAGGCTTGTAGACTACCTACAGTACCATATTATTCTGTTAAACATGGCATATGCAATGTCCTACATCCACAGCATTCACTATGAGTGTATGGAAAATGGTATTCCCCCCGGATAACTGTATCTAATATTGGTTCATAATAGAAAATTACCACTAGATGGCATCTCTATTCTGTATCACCAAGTTTGTATTTGCATTTGGAGAGTGCATTGTTTTTTTAAAGGATAAGTAAACCTTTAAAATAAGTGAATGTAAAATTGACGAGGGGGCTATTCTAAGGACTTTTGCAATGTACATTCATTATTTATTCTGTTTTTATTGCGAGATATTAAGGGATACATGTGCTGTTAATATGAATGAATTTTGTTACAACAGCGCCACCTGCTGGTCAGTTTCCCACCAGTCTGACCAGCAAGTAGTCAAGGAAGAAGTTGTCAGGAGAAAGAAAGAGGCTGCTCTGATGTTCTTATGCTTATTTCTCAGGGAAAAAAAATAAGAAACCTTTCTCAAATCTTTCCTAAGCAGAAGAACATCAGTCTCTTTCTTTCTCCTGACAACTTCCTTGACTACTTGCTGGTCAGACTGGTGGGAAACTGACCAGCAGGTGGCGCTGTTGTAACAAAATTCATTCACATTAACAGTACATGTATCCCTTAATATCTTGGAATGAAAAAACAATAAATAATGAATGTACATTGCAAATGTGCTTAGAATAGCCCCCTTATCAATTTTACATTCACTTATTTTAAATGTTTACTTATCCTTTAATGAAAACATATATTCAGCAGTGATATCAAATGTAATAATAATTGTAATTTGATTTACTTCAAGGTTCTGGATGGTGGTTCAAGACCTTAAGAAGCAGCCCTTGCATGAAGTCCCCAAAAGAGTGGAGGAGATATGGCAAGAATTTCTGGCTCCAGGAGCACAAAGTGCCATCAATTTAGATTCCCACAGTTTTGAGAAAACAAGCCAAAACGTCAAAGACCAAGGGAGGTACACGTTTGAAGATGCACAGGTCAGACATTTCCCCCTTTCATAATTCTGCTGTGGGTAGAGAAATGATTGTGATGTATAAATCCTCCTGATATGCAGATGGAGCCGATTATCCCATGATATCAGCCAGGGTTATAGGCACATCATCACCATTGTTTCTGTGCCTGCATCACTTTTATTGTCTGATCTTTCCTTTAAGTAGTGATATTATATGATACTGCAGTGTGGAGCCTTTTATAACAATGACATTTACCTGAAAAAAGTAAAATGTTAAATGTATTGAGCCTAAATACTTACTGAGAGGTGCAATTGCTTAAAATGCATCTTTATAATTGTATTACTTATTTAGATTTCATTATATACAGTAAAGATATTAATTTATTGCAACATCTGTTTGTTATAAAGTGAAGTGCTGCATAATTTGCTGGTTCTGTGTAAATAAATGATAACTGAGAGGATAATAGTAAGTAATAGATTAGAAAATTTATTTCTAAAGGACCAACCTATTCTGCAGAGATGTACAATAAATGGATTTATATACTGAACATACAAAATTACTAATACTTCATAAAAATCTGATTTTCCATCATCATTATCCTTATTCTCATTTATTTATATAGTGCCAGCAAGTTTCACCATGTTTTACATACATTTCTAACAAACAGGCAGGTGCGCTCCGCCAATGAGGCGAGCTGAGGCGCTCGCCTCAGGCGGCAGCGCCAGATACGTTTCCAGGGGCGGCAAAAAGCCGCTCCTGTCACTTTAAAGAGCCGAATTTCCGGTTTTGAGACCGGAAATTCGGCTTTACTAGTGCGAGAGAGCGCAGTTGCGCTCTCCGCACTAGTGTTTCTGCGAGGGGAGGGGCGGCATTTAAGGAGCCGCCTCAGGCGGCGTTTTCATTAGAATCGGCGCTGCAAACAGGGGTCTTACAATAATTAAACAAATGCATTTCACAGAATAGGACCAACTGGGCCTGCTCACAAGAGCTTATAGTCTAAAGGATCTGCCTCCAAACAACAATAAACAAACTCTCTTACCTCTAAAAGACAAACTGCAATACCTTGTAGAAGACGGACTCCATACACTGCTAAAGGTCAGACATGAAGGAGTCTACAGCAAGAAAATGCAGACAAGAGGGAGCTGCTGTGTTTAGTGCAAAGGAGGCTAATAAATATACTATAAAAACACTAACATTTTAGATTTCTGTGTTTTTGAACTAGTCAGGTGTGCAAATATCTTTCATGCACAGAATTGTGCGCAGAGGTTTAAATAAGTCCTATATGATCTGTTTTGACACTTTTGTCATTTGTTTGAAAATAAATATTTCATTGGTTGGACCAAACTTTCTAACATTTATTATATTAGCCCGTATGAGTTTTGATTAGCAGTGTTCTCGGCACTAGTAATGATGCCTCTAGCAGGTGCCAACCGATTAGTGGCAAGTCTGCTGTCTATGGCTTATAGTAGTGAGAATTATGAGAACATCCAAACAGAATACAGGTATCCACATTTTCTTGCAATATTTATCCTGTAAGCTATAGGAAGAAAACTGAAAAGATGCCTAAACAAGCTTTCCACCATAATAATAGACCATCCTCCGAATAAAAGAGGCCAACTTTGTTGGTCACTTGTTTGTCACTGGATTAGGATGTTCTGATAATAATTGTTCATTCAGATAAACAAAGCCTTATGTGCGTCAAGAGTTAGGTAGGGGGCGCTTTGGAGGCAGAGGAGGAAGGTGAGTCCTTTTGGCAGGGACTGGCTGTGCCAACGGAACAAGCAAAGGGAAATGCAGGAACAAGGTGAAGAGGGCGACAAATCAGACAGGAACAGTTGAAGAGGGTGATGAGTCAGGACAGGAGCAGACTGGGTAGGAGCAGGATGGAGCAGGCGTAGATCGGGAGAAAGACTTAAAGGATAGGACAGGATGGTACGGGCGTAGATCGGGATGGGACTAGATAGCAGGAGGACTGGATAGCAGGAAAGGAAAAGATAAGGATCAGGCTTGGCAGACGAGATTCAGACAGGAGAAGGAAAGATATGGCAAGGTAAGGTCAAGGTCAGGCAAGGTTAAAGCAAGGCAAGATAAAGGTCAAAGCAGGAACCTGAGTAGGAACAGGCAAGGCAAGGTTTAAAGCAGGACTGAAGCAGAACCCAGGAAGGGCAAGGCAGGTCAAGGTCGGGTAAGGACAATGCAGAATAAGGTTAAAGCAAGACAGGATCAGAAGAAGGCAAGGTAACAAGGCAAGCTTCAAGGTAAGGAGGCTAGAGCAGGAACCTTTAGCTAGGGGCCATGCCACAGTGCTAGTGTAGGTAGACAATGCTCAGGCAAGGAGTGTGAGGAGGGCTGGCCTTAGATAGGGCAGAGTCAGCCCTGATTGGCTGACTCCAAACCACCAATCAGGCTGCTGCTGGGCTACAGCTGCAAAGGCCAAGTGACATATAGTAAGGCACCGTGCAGGCTGCTGGTTAAGGTACAGAGCCAGAAACCCAAAGGTCCATGGCTTGAATCCCAGCAGAGTCTGACAATATGTGCTATTTCGATTCGATTTCTCAGTCAGCACCTATGCCTCCCAGCTCTTAGGATCTGATGCACGTCCAACGGTTTCCACCATCTATCCGTTTACTCACAATTTGAAGACAACGACAGCATCAGCCATGGATTACTTTGCTTTAAAATGCCTTTATTAAGACATGGGTTCCTGACCCCAATGCATCTGGCAACGTTTCAGACCGCCATCGGTCTTTTATCAAGCCTTGATAAAAGACCGATGGCGGTCTGAAACGTTGCCAGATGCATTGGGGTCAGGAACCCATGTCTTAATAAAGGCATTTTAAAGCAAAGTAATCCATGGCTGATGCTGTCGTTGTCTTCAAAATATGTGCTATTTCGCTAATATGTGATTCAATATGTTTATAACCTGTTTTTATTTCTGCTTTTTCCTATCTACTAAGCTAGGCACGTATTTATTTCCAACACTTGAGACGTCTCTTTTTCTCTTCTAGGCGCACATCTACAAGCTCATGAAGAGTGACAGTTATGCACGTTTCCTGCGCTCCAATGCCTACCAGGACTTGTTGCTAATGAAAAAGAAGGTATGGTCTGGGCGGACATGTTTGCTCCGACTGCACATTACTGATTATGGGCTGCTGCTTGTTACTAGTGTGGAAATGAAAATTGTGTTTCCTGTCTGTACTCATCTTTGCACGAGGACTAAACGTCATAACCCCCCACAGCTGTTTTACAAGTATATCTACTAGATCTCTATACCATGTTACCTATCCAGTCCATGAACTAGAAGGTGTACCCTGATTTTGGTTTTTTTACCTTGTTGTATCTATAGAAATATAAGGGTTTGCCAGCAGGGCCTAAGAGCAGGATATGGTCCTCCAAGAAATTCAGCTGAGCTGCTTTAGCTCTTCAGTGGCTTTCTATACAACATGATCATTTTATTTTAATGTGGTCTTAGGAAGAGTAAATTTGGGGTTTAGGTGTTGACTGTAATACTAAGGACTGTATAACTTGCAGAGAAGGGAAATATGTGGCATCTACTCCTACATTTACAGGAGTATTCCAATGAAGAGACAACTGGTTGCATTTTATTACATCCTTGTATAGGTTAGTGGAAAAGTTTGTCTGACTTGGTGATAACAAAAACAGTGGGGCTTCAATACATGCCCAGACACTGTCATTGTCATTAAATGTAGGCTGATGACATAAGGATTCTTTTGACTGCTGTAATGGGGACAAAAACAGTAGGTGGCCAATATATCCTCAAACAAGAATTTGTGGGTGATGGTCAATTGGTCGCCACTAAATGTCCCTTATTTCTTTATGGGAAGCAGTGGCAGATGCATAGGGGCAGTTTGACACCATGATGTAATGACTTGAAGTATTTGCCCTTCAACTAGTGTTGGCTGTTTCCATTGATCAGCAGTTGCAGACATCTGGACTAGGGCACCTATCATAGCCAAAATCAAACACATATTAACACATACTACAGACCAGTACAACCTAAACACGTTTAATCAAACTACATATATCGTTTTTTGGAAAAAAAACTGCAGGTTTTAAGAAATCCCTCAGTTCTTTCACTGAAGGAGTCCATACTGAGACTATAACAGTGACCATAACATGCAAATTTCAGGAGCATGCTCAGATTGTAGCACTGCCTTGAGTATTTTACCCAGAATGACTTGTTTTAGTAAACTCTATGTCTATGGGAGACAACCATCCAGTAATTCGGAGCTTTCTGGATAGCAGATTTCTAGGTAACGGATCCCATACCTGTATAGCATACTAAAAGTTAACTCAAAGGGGAACTTAAAGGTGACTGTTGGAAGTTGATTGAGATGTGGTATGATGATTGTTTTTGTGTGTATGGAAGTGTTGAATGTACATTTGAAATGTGGGTGCATTACGGTGTCCGTGGTAATTTGGTAAAACCTCCACTAGAGGGCAGCAGATCCACAGAGTTTGGGAGTAATATTCCAATTTTGACCACTAGAGGGAAATAGAGAGACAGGTGGAAAATGGTATAAAAGAGTCAGAGCAGCGGAGCTCAAGGGGGTCATCTTCAGCACTTCAGGAAACTTCAGAAAGTAAGCGCTGTAATGGTGCCTGGGGAGTTATAGCAATAATCAGGTTCAGAACAAATGCACAAGCGCCAAAAGCCACAGAAATTGCCGAAGGTCCCAAAGATTCCCAAAGCTCCACAAGATGGCGCCCGTGAGCTCCGCTGCACTGACTTTGCAATGAGGGGAAATTACCAACTTTGGGGCATTTACTTGTATGAACACCAGTGTGGGGGGAGCAGGGAGGTGGAACTATGGAGGGTATGGGGTTTTTATTAGCAAGGGGGTTTAGTTCTCCTTTAAGGAGAAGTGTTCTGAAAACTGTAAATCCAGTATAACTTGTAAAGGTCACATTACGGGGTCTATTTATTAAACCTCAAATTTTTCTGGTCGAGTTTTAAAGGGGAAAATTTTTAGCAAGAAAAAAATAAACTTGAATTTTTCAGGATTTCTTCTGCACTGAAGCTGCTAAAAACTCTAATTCAAAAATACTCCAGCTAAAACCTGTCAAAGTCATGTAGAAGTCAAAGGCAGATTGCCCCTTTAACAATTGGAACATGTTTTTTATCTTCAGGATTCTCAATATGTTTTGGGCTGTTTGCGCTGGTTTTCATTCATTAATCCAATAAATTTGTTTTTCAGACGACAACTCGAAAAAGTCGAGTTTTCAGAGCGTCAATTTGAAAAAGTCGCAAGATTCGTATTGACACTCGATTTTGTCGAAACTTTTGCGCTGATTTTTTTTGAGAAGTATTATTGGTAAATAATTTGGATATGGGTTTAGGAGTTTGGTCAAATTTTTTTTTTCTTAAAAAAAAGTGAGCAAAAGTCAAGTTGTATAGTAGTAAAAAACCCCCATGTGTAAATAAAAAAGTCAAGTTGTATATAGTAAATAACACCCACAGCTGGGCTCTTTACTTGACCGTTTTTATGTTAAAATGGAGAATATGAATGCAATGGAATGCTTGGGACCTTGGGTTTTTTAGAATTATGGGGTTTTCCATAATTTAGATCACGATATATTTCACTGTATGCAGGGAAATTCTCCCTTCATTTACTGCTGTGGATAGGAATTGTCAGACGGTCCCTAACTGCTGAGCAGGGAAACAATCATACTTATGAACAGCAGGGGGAGCCCCCGCCTTACTTCCCAGCCATGCAGAACTCAAGCAGCTTTGTTTGTTTCCCTGTAGAGCAGTCGGCGACTGTGTGGAGATTTGTATTGGATTTTATTTTTGCCTTTACATCCCCTTTACTGTTTCCAACTCCAGCTGCAGGGACAAAGCTCATGGAGCCAGATTTAAACAGATAAACTGGGATTCTATTTGGAGGATTATTTTGCTGCAGCCACTGGTTCTGCAGAGTTGGAGAAAGTTTGTATTAAACAATACAAAAACTATAAAATCCACATTAGATTACATGACAACACAGGACCCAGTGCAGTCTGTATATTCTGATTATTAATCAGTCTTGCTGTATCGGCTTCTGGCAGATATTATTTGACTTGTGATGTTTTGATCATTTATGACGATCCCTAAGCAGCCCAGACCACACTGAGCATGTGCACAGTCTTGGTCTTGCAAATATTTATAACAAAGTTACAAGATGGTGACCCCCTGTGGCCAACTTTGAAAGCATAAATCATTTGTTTGATTAGACTTGTGGTGCAGTAAGTTCATATTTATGTTTAGTATACAAAATACAGCATTTCTAGCCTTATTCTATTTTACACTTTACTTCCCCTTTAAGTCTACTTAATATTGTTTTGATGGTTTTTGCCACCAGTATGGATTAATGCCACTTGGCTACTATCAGTTACAAATGATGATGGTGAAATGGTCTGTGAAGAGATCGGATGTAAATTTGCCCATTTACTAATTATACTCATATCAGCCTTTCTATTGCCCCAATGTAGAACGTATAACAAATATTATAGGTGAATTGTCATGACCTCTAAATTATTTGTTATGGTCATTAGCCTTTGTTTGGCTTTTTAATACATGGCTATGATCCCATGTAAGTGCCAGATATTCTCATACGTTTAGCTTTGATGTAACCAAGACAAAGGCAGAGACATTTCATGGGAAAACAATTTCACCATGGGATTTTAAGAATGATCCTCATTTATTTCATCCTTTCCCGAACATCACTAATCCGATCTGCTTCTCAGCAATACCAACTCCCAATAATTGTGCTGATGTGCTTGTTGTCTTACCTGCTTGTGTGTCAGTTCCTATCAATTGTGTTACTTTGTGTGACTACTGTTAACGTTATTCACAAATATAAATTCATATTAGGGACGCACCGAATCTACTATTTTGGATTTGGCCAAATCTCTGAATCCTTTGCGAAAAATGCGCCCCAATACCAAACCGAATCTGAATCCTAATTTGCATATGCACATTAAGGGGCACATTTACTAAGCTCGATTGAAGGATTCGAAGTAAAAAAACTTTGAATTTCGAAGGTTTTTTTTTTAGGTACTTCGACCGTTGAATAGGCTACTTCGACCTCGAATTCGAACTAAAAATCGTTCGACTATTCGACCATTCGATAGTTGAAGTACTGTCTCTTTAAAAAAAACTTTGACTACCTACTTCCCCATAAGCTTTCTATGCTTTTTTGATTGAAGGAAAAATCATTCGATCGATGGATTAAAATCCTTCGATTTGAAGGATTTAATCGTTTCATCAAACGATTTTTCTTTCGATAGTTCGATCAAAGTATTTGCGGTAAATCCTTCGGCTTCGATATTGGAAGTCAAAGGATTTTACTTAGATCGTCGAATATCGAGGGTTAATTAACCCAGGAGAAAGAAAGAGGCTGCTCTGATGTTCTTCTGCTTAGGAAAGATTTGAGAAAGGTTTCTTATTTTTTTTCCCTAAGAAATAAGCATAAGAACATCAGAGCAGCCTCTTTCTTTCTCCTGACAACTTCCTTGACTACTTGCTGGTCAGACTGGTGGGAAACTGACCAGCAGGTGGTGCTGTTGTAACATAATTCATTCATATTAACAGTACATGTATCCCTTAATATCTTGCAATAAAAACAGAATAAATAATGAATGTACATTGCAAAAGTCCTTAGAATAGCCCCCTCGTAAATTTTACATTCACTTATTTTAAAGGTTTACTTATCCTTTAAGATGAAACTAAAAATGATTTTCATTTTCTCCCCATTGTGAATCAAACGGAGGTAAAGTAAGGCAGAAATATTTCATATCGTATCAATTGAAAACATGTGTAATATGGATTGCAGTTACAGTATAAAACTGTCCATTTGAGGCAAATAAATGGAAGCACCGTGCTCATTGGCTGACAGTGAACAGTATTATGGGTTATTTACTAAACTCCGAATGCAAAAATCCCGAAAAATTCATGGTTTTATTTTTTACAAAATTGGACATTTAAAAAATCACAAATTTTTCAGAATTTATTAAACCCCGAGGATGGAAAAGTCCGAAACAGAAAATCCGGCATCTCAGACCTGTCGAGGTTGCATATAAGTCAATGGGAGAAGTCCCAATGATTTTTTGATGTGCGCTGGGTTTTGTGCAAATCCGAGTTTTCGGGTGAAAAATACGAAAAAATTATGAAAATCAAAATTTTTTTTTCCTGCAAAGCAAATTTTTGGGAAAATGTAATAATAAATAAGTGTAAAAAGCCTGAGCAGATTTGATTGTAGTTTGTAGCAGAAACTGTTGAGATAAAATCAGACTTTGATAAATAACCCCCTTAGTCTTAGCAACACTATGAGAGTCATTTATCAAAATCTGATTTTATCTCAACATTTTCTCCGATCAAATCTGCTCAGGTTTTTTACGCTTTTTTATTATTACATTTTCCCGAAAATTTGCTTTGCAGAAAAAATCTGATTTTTTCAGACCTTTCACCCGAAGACTCACTTGTGCTTTTTTGCCCGTAAACTCTGAAAACTTTGGGGTATTGCACGAAACCCAGTGCCCATCAAAAAATCATTGGGACTTCTCTCACTGACTTATATGTAACCTGGACAAGTCTGAGATGCCGGATTTTCAGATTCTGACTTTTCCATCCTCGGATTTAATAAATTCTGAAAAATTTGCCATTTTTTAAAAGTACAGTTTTTGCATTCGGAGTTTAGTAAATAACCCCCTATGAGAAAGATTAGGGTTCTCTGACCAGTGTCTTAAAGGCAGGTAAAGAGAAATGAAACCTCATCTATTTCTAATCATGTTTTACGTCTCCTAAATGCAGTAGGAACCAGTGTTACGGCTGAACTACATTCCCTACAGGTCCGAGGTTCTGTCTTTGCCAACTAAGGCAATTTCCAGGCAGCTCTGGACAAACAGAAGGGTTCAACTAAAGTAATTCAAGAACATAATAGTCATGAGATGACTCTGTCCTATGGGTAGCAGGTCCTACATATGTAGAAATTCAAATATGCAGAGAAATAATCTTCCCCTCTTTTTCTATATTCTAAAAAAATCTCCTTTTCCTTCTCTTTGGTTTCTGTTATCGATGCTTTTCCCATACATCCTAATTATCCTAAATTTGAACCTTTCCATTCCTCAGGGGAAGTCGTTGACATCCAAGCGCCTCACGGGCCTCATGCAATCGTCCTGACAACCCAAGATGGAAGAGCGATCACTATCACTAGGTACGTGACCTCCTTCGGAGGAGGATCAGTTTTGGGCAAGAACATGGGTCACTGTGAAAGCAAAAATAACCATAAGGAAGATGGAATCCGTCCAGTTCCCAACAGATGTTCTTTTTGTCCCTTGTTTACATCAACACTTTGTGCTTGAGCAGCTTCGTGATGACCCCGAGTTGCCGAGTACATTTTCTGTGTGTGTTTTTTTTTTTAAGTTTGATATCTGGAAATCACATACTGGGGCTGTGGGAGGAGGATGTTTTTAAACCAAATCAGCAATAACCAGAGACAAAGTCCAAATCGATACAAAACTTTCATCTCCAATGTACTTGGCCTCCAGCTGCAACTGAAATCTCCTCCACCGGCAGAAGCATCTGACTTCTAAAGTCCGACCACCTGAAACTGCTGTTCATTAAAACATTTCTGGACCTGTTTCTCCTGCGACCTCTGCTGCAGATATTTGACTTTATTTTGTGTGTGTCTCCGTCAAAGATGCAACGGAAAAACGTTTACTCTGCATAGTCTGTCCTTCCAAACGCATGATGCTGCTCCAAAGATAGCGTTACCAGTCAAGGTCGTTGGATAAACGTATATAGCAAGTCATTGATGTCCCTTTTTTTTAACCGTTTGTTGCCACTGCATGCATTCCAAGTACAAACCTGTTGTCCGCACAGTAAACGTCACATTTTCTTCCAGTATAAAACATCCGACGCACACAGGCATTGCCGCTTGTGAGATATTAGACATATCCATGGCAACTTGTATCTCACAGTAAAATCCGCTGAAGTATATTCAATAGGAAAAAAAATAAATAAACATTATCACGTAGAGTTCTTCTGTTAGGAGTGTAAGACATTGGCCAATGTTTCTGGATATAACAGAATACGCTTAGTATTGTCTACAATCAACATGTCACCACTGGGAAGAGTAAAAAAAAAAGAGAAATATCGTGATCCACCGTGGGCACAATTACGTTGTCATTTTAAGAAAATGCTGATGGTTTTGTGGGTTTCCTTCAAACCAGAAAGTAACTTCTAGTAGTAAATTTATTTGAAACAAGTTGGATTTGATGAACATCTTTTATTCATTCGTGTGTTAATCTCATTAGCAGGTGAATTTATTCTTCTCTACGGGAGACACAAGACAAAGAAGGCGTGTGCTCAACGACATGCCTTTAAAAATCACATATTCCTCCTCATCAGTGGCCATTGGCTTATAACTGGTAGTAAAAAACTTTATTGTAAAATGTATAAATGACACCCCAATTAATTGCTTCATATTGCAGCAAACGTTGCCTTCTAGTGCTAGTCTGGATAATGAATCCTTGGGGAAAGGTCATGGCTATTAAATCGCAGGGCTGGGTGGGTCCTCTAATCGATTTTAATGGCCTTCAACCAGCCCATGGGTTCCTCAGACTCCTTTGTATGTCATCATGATTTTTATTTGCCATTTAATTGCCATGTGCTGTGTCACCTTAAACATCAGTAGTTCAACTATGGCTCTCGCACACTCTTAGTAAATTAAAGTAACGACACCTGGTGCACGAAGGTAGAGGATCGGCCGCCGCACAAATCACCTTAAACATCAGAACATTGTCCGGCTACATACGAAAAACATTGACCTGCAGATTTATTATATTTTTAAAAAGTGCTCCCTATTATGTTTTTGTAGGACCCAGTGCTGCCTATGGCTGTGATAGGTAGACCAGTGGTGTTGTGTTGTGCTCCAGACAGAGTCGCCAGCTGAACTGGAAGAAAATACCGGCCTTCCTATAGATTTATCTTTTTTCCCTATTGGGATCAACCATCATTTGTACCGGCCAGGCTGGTAATATAGCGGCCAGGTGGCAACCCTAGCTCCACAATGTCTGTCTTAAAGGGGTTGTTCACCTTCAATGTACAAATCTTATGAAACCACTAACAATGCTCTCAATGTGTTAGAAAAACCATTTTCCATAACAAAAAGTAAAAATGCCATTGTAAAAGCTAATTTTTATACCTATTAACTCAGCCCTTCTCCTGTCTCTCTGACCAGTTTTCTGAAGTGATGGGAGTGGCCTATTTTGAACCTGACACACCAAGAACTTCCTATATGATGACATCATCATGCCCAGGCTTTGCCCTTACTTGTTTCCTATTGGATGTTGATACTGCCCTCCTCCTAGTCATTTATTGGGTGCTTGTGAACTGTAACCAGTCACATAATTTGAATGGTCATTGGTTGATTACTCAATTGTAATGGCAGAGGTTAACAGACGCAGCATATAAACAAACCTGCCTTGTAACAAACAATCACACAGCCATGCAGACAAATACTGCAGAAAAGGAAGGAGCAACATTGTTCTCCCAATTCTGGCACTCTCCTTCTGCCTAGGCTATAACTGAATGGAGAGCCAAAGGGGGGCAACCTTTTCTGGGAATAAATACTGGCTTTTCTATATTTTTATCTTTTAATACCTTTGGCATTAAGCATAATTGTACAAAATTGCAACAAAACCAGCACTGACTTGCTTAGAAACATATGTAACTTACACATCTAGCAGGGACAGTAGGGTTGCACCTCACCCTTTTAAAACCAAACACATATGAAATCCACAGGCTGCATGGCTAATTATCAACTCATTTAGATGCTGCAGACTGAACTGATTTCTGTGCAGCCATGTATCATGCATCTAAATGAGTTGATAATTAGCCATGCAGGCTGTGGATTTCATTTGTGTTTGGTTTTAAAAGGGTGAGGTGACAGCCCTAAGTGACAGGCAGAGCAGTGTTGAGGGCAGGTAGGTTTTTTGAACATTTTGTGCGCTCTCCCAGGGAGGGGGGGCAGTAATTTACCTAGGAAAACGATACCTTTTTTAAGTGTTCCACTTCTGGAACAAGATTTAGAGCTCTAAATACCAAAAAATGAAAAAGTTATATTTTTCATGATATAGGGATCTATACCAGAAAAATATTTCACTTCATGCACAAAAATTCAACTCATTTGGAAAGCCTCAAGCTCATACAAATAGTCCCGGAAGTCACGTCAGCTGCTGAATTTTTATGAGGTAAATACACAAAATAATATATTTCTGGAAAGTACAAGTGTCATCTCCCATAGATGCCATTATAATCCAATAATTCAAACTTTTAAAAATGATTTCCTTTTTCTGTGTTGATCCCAACTAAGATATAATTAATCCTTATTGGAGGCAAAACCAGCCTATTGGGCTTATTTAATGATTATATGATTTTCTAATAGACTTTATGAAGATCCAAATTATGGAAAGATCCATTATCCATAAAACTCCAGGTCCCAAGCACCTCGATCCCCCCATCTGCACAGTTGAAGTCTCTGCAGCACACAGCCCACACTCCCCCTCCCTCTCACAAACTTGTAACAGTTTCTCTTCAGTACCTGAATGCTGCTCAAATTCCCCAGCACAGGAAGCAGTGGCAGATTGACAGCAGACATAGCCAATAGGAGTTAAGTTAGCTGCCAGTACAATGTGTGATGTCATATAAGGAAGAGGAAGTGAACACTGTAGTGTTTTTGGGGGTCAGTGACCCCCTCACAGCACAGGGTCTGTGTGGAACTGAAGGATTAGTACAGGGACACTTCTGAGGTGAATATCTCTTGAACTGTACTTTTTCTGTTAACTATTTCTATGGAAAAGTTTGTTCTATTCATGTGAACTGTTAGATTTGTCAATTTGTTACAAAGGTGAACAACCCCTTTAAGGCAGTTCTTTCCCCATATATCAATATCAGATAATATGAACATTGAATCAAATATTTTCAAAATAAATAAATCTATTGGAAGCTGTGATAGGTGGAGAGGGGCTTTTAAGCGCTGCTGTGTTCTACATGAGCCCCTCTGCAGTCAACATGCCCATGGGCCATAGGCCTTCTAGTTGACACACATGCCTTAAATGAACATGAATTGGCGCCTATGGACATATCAGGACGCAGAACTCAAATAGAATTATACGATTATGTCTAAAAAATTTAACAAAACCCTTTTACCTTTTTACCACTCACTTCCCAACACATATCAAAGACCTACACGTGTATTTTCTCATTGAGTGACTGCATTGCTCCAATACACATCGTGTAATTAATAGACAACTTGTGATTAATACCTCAATACAACGATGTTCTATACACAGCCTTCTCTGCTCCTCCGAATTTGTCTTGTGCCACAGAATAAGCCTCTATTTCTACCTAGGACGTTACAAAAATAATATCACCCAGAATATATAAATATATATATATAAATATATAAATATTATTAATATTAATATAAAACACAGGGAAAAGGAAAAAAAGGGTGGTTGGTGTAAAATGACAATATGAGAAGCAGGAGAAATATTAGAGCTGACAATACCTAAAGCTGAATGTATCGTTAATGAAAAGAACAGATGAGTATTTTGTATTAACTCTCTTAAAGACGTATCTTTGCTTCTGTTACTTTAGATCACAATGTGCTCAGTGCTGTACCAGGTTTACTTGCCCTCACAGTGACTAATGGATAAGGGTCATTACTAGGAATGCACAGAATCCAGGATTTGTTCAGGGTTTGGCCTTTTTCAGCAGAATTTGGATCGAATCTTAATTTTAATTCATGTTAATTAGGGGCGGGGAGGGAAATCACTTATTTATACTATCTAATACACTATTAGTTATACTCTATAATACACTATTATTTATACTCTCTAATACACTGTACTGCTTGTGGTGCAGTAAGTTCATGTTTATATTTAGTATAAAAAATACAGCATTTCTAGACTTATTCTATTTTACACTTTACTTCCCCTTTAAGAACTAAGGAACATAAAATCATGTTACTTGTGTAAACGGTAAGGGGGTTATTTATTAAGGTGGAATTTTTTTCTCTGTGTCCGTTTTGATACCGAAAACCTGAAAAAGTTTGTTTATAATGCAGTGGCAGTTAGTAATGCAGTGGCAGTTAGTAATGCAGTGGCAGTTAGTAGTGATGCAACATGGCAGTTCTCATCAAGCAGTGATGGATGTGTTTGTGCAATGGAAAGTCCCACTGTGCAAGGCCATCAATACAGCTGAGGCCACAGTCTGTTCAAGCTGCAGTTGAATTTACACAACGAAGAAAAAAATGGGGTTTTGCCCTAAAATGGAAACAATATGTAGAGAACAGTGAAAGATTTTTGCAAATGCTTGTACATATGTGTGTAATCCCCTATCCTCATTCTCAGTACTCACACAATCTCTAACAAATCTCCAACAAATCTCTAACAAATACTTTAGCTGTATTTCTGCACAGAATATCATGGAAGCAAAGATCTGATTGGGTGCTGCAAATTCCTGGCCTTTGTGACTGACCAGTTACATGTTCATCACTTCCCCCATTAATAAGACATAGTCAAGTGGTGTAATTGAGGGTCCGACTGGCCCCCTGTGCAGAGTGAGGTGAGACAACCAGAGTGGTGGAACTTGGTTCTGGTTTTCTGGTGGCCCCTGGTTACTCTATTCTGCAACTGGTGTCATTGTAAGTCAACAAGGGCCAAGAACATCTCGTTCATTCCCTCTTAAAGGAGAAGTAAAGGTGGTCTTTACTTGGGGTACCAAATGTTAGGCACCCCCAAGTGATTGTATTGACTTACCTGAAACCCCGGGCCGTTGCTCCTATCAGCAGAAAACTGCACCGGCCCCGGGGTTATTCCAGTGAGCACAACGGAGCAATCGGCTTCATTCTTTCTTCTAGTGGGTGCGCGTACGCATTAGAGCATGTGTTTGCCCCGGGAAATTTGCAGAAAGAAGAAGGAAGAGGATCGATCCGTGTTGCTCTGCACTTGTTCCAGTCTGACTCGTCGCCCTCGTCCCCCTTTTCCTGTCTGTGTCCTGTGGGTTCAGCCAGTTCTTGCCTAAAGGACTCACCTTCCTCCTGTTGCCTTCATAACGCCCCCTACCTACCCTTAACACCTCTACACTAGCTTCTACTTGACCCTAACGAAGATATAATTAATCCATATTGGAAGCAAAACATTTCTGTTGGATTTAATTAATGTTTATATGATTTTTTCGTAGACTTAAGGTATGAAGATCCAAATTAGAGAAAGATAATTTATTTGGAATAACCCAAATCCCAAACATTCTGGATAATAGGTGACATTTTGCCAATATCTCGCCCTTTGAACATTTGTCTGACTTGCTGGAACGTGTTTCAGTTATTGTAGAAAACATTAACTAACAACATAAATTATATTCAATAATGGGCAGGCTACAAGGTAAGGCTTCAGAGACAATAGAGCGGAATAAAATTATTGTCTAGAAGGTGATATGTTCTTTGTGAAGAACCCAGTGGCTAATACTGTGTCTGCCTTGTTTAGCGATGGTTAAAGGAAAACTAACATGTACCTTTCAACATCTCCTGGATTGACACTTGACTTGCAACTTACTCTTACTGCATATTCTGAGGAAGATCTATTATTCCCAAAATAGTCCTGGGGTTAGTGATGTAGTAAATAGCCTTCCTTCCCCAGCACAATTTATAAGTAGGATCTAACAAAACAAGGGCACAGCTAATCCATTGGTGCTTAGATTAGATATTGTTAAACCATGATCGTGTAGTTAAATAATCAATCCCACTGGGTTGGGGTTAAAACCTGTAGGATCCACAAAGCAGTGGCTATTGTTTGACAACAGTTCACCATCTAAATCTTCATATTGGACATCCAAACCAAATGTTTGTGTCTGTCCTGAAGAGCAATCATGGTGTAAGGAGGCAACATGTTTCTATAGTTCGTTTCCACTAGGTGGCAGTGCTTCCTAAGTTGAACTGTGAAGTATAAATTTGTTGGTACTAAAAATGTGAATAAAGAAAGCAGGAACAGGAAATACAGTGGCCATTCTTGCAGTGATAGAGGAAAGGACAGCAGTTAGGGAAAAGTGAAGTGAAAGGATTGTGTCACCATTTACCTGTTATGAAAATAAAAAGATATTTTCAATTCTTTACTTATTTTACATAGAGATGTTCTTAAAGGTGATACCTGCCCCCAACCAGAGTTTCGCATCATTTTTTTTTTATAATTCATGTTTTCGTCTGAAATTTTTGATGAAACAAAACAGAAAATCAGATGAGTAAGTTCAAATGTAGGTTATAAAGAGCAGAGTGGGTAGATGTTTAAGAAATGTGTGACCAAATAAATGGAATGATGTGTATCCTTGAAAAACTCCAAATCAGTAAGTAAAAAACATAATTGTTATAGAACAATCAGGCAGTTTTTACACATTTAAGTTTGGGATTACAGATCACAGCATTTGTTCTGAATAATGTGTGAATAATCTATCATTTTGGTGGCTCCATTAACGGACCTTTTTAATTGACCTTCATTTTTTCTTTTTTTATAGCTTTTTAATGATTTGCTTTTGAATGGGGGTCACTGACCCCATCTAAAAACAAATGCTCTTTAAGGCTACACATTTATTATTTTTAATAATAATTCTTTGAAGAATCTCAACACCTGAGGGTAGATTTATCAAGGGTCGAATATGAGGGTTAAAAAACCCTCAAAGTAAAATCCTTTGAATATCTAATACGAAGGATTTTAGCACAAAAGCTAACGAATAAAAATCGTTCGATCAAACAATGATTTTTATTCGACCAAAAAAAAACTTAGAAAAGTGCTGGGGAAGGTCCCCATAAGCTAACGTTGAACTTCGGTAGCTTTAATTTGGCGAAGTATGAAGTTTTTTTTTAAAGAGACAGTACTTCGATTATTGAATGGTCGAATAGTCGAACGATTTTTACTTTGAATCATTCGAATCGATCAAATTCGATCGAATTTGACCAATTCGTTTATCGAAGTACCCAAAAAAGTACTTTGAAATTCGAATATTTTTGCATTCTAATTATTCACTCGAACTTCTAAATCTGCCCCTAGGTGATGTTGCAGCCTTCAAGCAGTCGTTGCATGCAAGGAATATGCAACAAAGTATTAAACATGACTTGCTTTAATATACCTACTATTACTTTGTCCCAAACATTATGGTGCCCTGAAATGAGGGGGACTGTGTATAAAAAGTGTTGTCATTAATACAAGGTGCAACTGAAATTTAGAGTCTGGAACGTGCACTTTAATCACATCTGAATTGTTTCATTTAAAAATGTTCACACTGATTAACAAAGGTGTAAATCAAAGAAAATGTGTATTTGTCCCAAACATTATGGAGGGAGAACTGTACCTGCCAATATCCTCTCCATATGAAAAGAATCAGGACAATCTCGTCACACCCCAATCCAGACTTTTATATAATTCCTCTTTCAGGGTAACCCGTCCCTGTCTTGAAATTTAGATCTGCCTTTGTAGAACCTGGACAGATGACAGGTATGGAATGAAACAATAAAGCACTCCATATATATAAATATACAGTCATATGAAAAAGTTTGGGAACCCCTCTTAATTCATTGGAGTTTTGTTTATCATTGGCTGAGCTTTCAAAGTAGCAACTTCCTTTTAATATATAACTTGCCTTATGGGAACAGTAGTATTTCAGCAGTGACATCAAGTTTATCTGATTAACAGACAATATGCATCATAACAAAATTAGACATGTGCATAAATTTGGGCACCCAACAGAGATATTACATCAATACTTAGTTGAGCTCCTTTTGCAAATGTAACAGCCTCTATATTTTAAAATATTTTATTTGATTTTAACATTAAACAAATTAAATCAAAATGACAGCAAATATTATACGGATAAAGGGAATATGTTACATTCGACACAATGGCATGTTATTATCAAAACTGTATACAATTCAAAATAACTACATTTTTGTATCAGTCCAAAGCACTTTGTTCCAAAATGACTGTGACTTGTCTAAATGAGCTTTTACATACAACAAGCGACTGTGTTTGTGTAAGTGCAGAAAGGGCTTCTTTCTCATCCCCCTGCCATACACATGTTCTTTGTGCAAATTGTGCTGAATTGTAGAACGATGTACAGATACACCATCTGCAGCAAGATGTTCTTGCAGGTCTTTGGAGGTGATCTTTGGGTTGTCTGTAACATTCTCACAATCCTCCGCATATGCCGCTCCTGTATTTTTCTTGGCCTGTCAGACCTGGGTTTTACAGGGGTTTTTGCAACTGTGCCTGTGGCCTTCCATTTCCCGATTACATTCCTTACAGTTGAAACTGACAGTTTAAACCTCTGAGATAGCTTTTTGTAGCCTTCCCCTAAACCATGATACTGAACAATCTTTGTTTTCAGATCTTTTGAGAGTTGCTTTGAGGATCCCATGCTGTCACTCTTCAGAGGAGAGTCAAACAGAAGCAAAACTTGCAATTGGTCACCTTAAATACCTTTTCTCATGATTGGACACACCTGCCTTTGAAGTTCAAGGCTTAACGAGCTGATCCAACCAATTTGGTGTTGCCAGTAATCAGTATTGAGCAGTTGCATTTAAATTAGCAAAATTACAAGGGTACCCACATTTTTGCACAGCCAGTTTTTCACATTGATTTAATTTCATACAACTGAATACTGCTTCACTAAAACTCTTTGTTCAGAAAACACCCAGTAGTCAGATGTTCCTGGGAAATAAAAGACATACCACTGTTATCTTTTTTGTTGAAAGTGGAGTCAATTATTATGCAGGCTGAGAGGGGTTCCCAAACGTTTTCATATGACTCTATATATAGGAATGACTAAATTATAAGGAGTGCATTTCTGAACCCAAATTCATCACAAAACATGTAGTTTAGTGTTATAGTCGTGTAATTTTTGCAACATGGGCTTAATGTCAGTTACTGATACTTAGAGAACCATGGAATTATCCTCATTTAAAACCTCCACGTCCTCCAACGGCACCAGTTATTAGTGAAGGGCCAATCTGACCCATTTTGATTAGACGAAAATTTGCTAAACAGCGAAATTCGCAGAAATGCATTGAAGTCTATGGGCAACGATTCTTTTTTGACTTGAGACAATTTATTTCGCCCATGGGAGTCTAAGGACATCATTTTCGTGGCGAAACTTGGCAAGAGATTTCACTCATCACTACCAGTCAGTGTTCTGCATCAAGGTATTACCGTATATACTCGAGTATTAGCCGTAATGAGTATAAGCCGAAGTACCTAATTTTACCTCCAAAAACTGGGAAAGCTTATTGACTCGAGTATAAGCCTCGGGTGAGAAATGCAGCAGCTTCTGGGAAGTTTCCATCAAAAAATTGAGGGTTTCTGCTCCCATTGGAGGTGCCGGCGTATAGTTTTTGGACGCTGGCGACCATTCTTGGACGCCGGCGAATATTCTTGGAGACTATTCTTGGACACCGACGACTATTCTTGGACGCCGGCAACTATTCTTAGGCACCGGCGACCGTTTTTGCACTTGACCCGAGTATAAGCCGAGGTAGAGTTTTTCAGCATATTTTGGGGGCTGAAAAACTCGGCTTATACTCGAGTATATACGGTAAAAGGATTCAAAACCTGTGGCTCGTTCTATATGTACAATACAATTTAACAGCAGCATCATTTTGTTAGCAATAATGTCTCTTTAAATATTAAAAAGCATTTTAAAGGAATCTTGCCAGGAAAGAGCTTGTGTCAGTGTTATATAAGGGACAGACAGACAGACAGACGAAACAGAGCAATACAGATGTGTGCAGTGTTGGAAGAAAGAGTAATGTTAGTGGGAGCTCCTGCACCCACAATATGTGTTTAATGTAACTTGTAACCAACGTCCCTCGATGTACAAACCTACTGTAGCTTATAAAATATCAGACCAGCGAATACTGAAGAATATCTAGGAATACGCGGCACTGCAACCGCTACCTAAATAATAATCAGTCCTGGCAGTACTGCTGCCTGGAGTTTCCCCAATGGTCAAACTGTACATCAACTTTGTGTATTCTGGTGATTTAAAAACTAGTAAATCAGCAGGATGATAACTAAATAGAACCAAACGATGAGCCTAGTTAAGTGTGAGCCGTGTGAGAGAAATGCTTGGTCTTTCTTTTAAAGAGATGGGTTTCTCTCTGCATAGCAAATTTAGATGGAGAACAAGGTCTTCTCCTTTAATTCGTTCTCGCACAAATGGCAGCTCCAGCTTCCTGTTTAAAGAGAATAAGTAAATATTAGGTTTGTCTTAATTAAAAACCAGTTCATTTCAACCAGACATTGTTGGACCATGTACTCTGTCTAAGTCTGCAATCAGTAAGAAGTGCTAAATACTGTTTAGTTGAGCAGATGTTTAAAGGGGATGTAAAGGTGAAAAAATTAATTCCAGTTTTTACTTTCTTTAATGAAAAAGAAACCTATCTCCAATATACTTTAATTAAAAAATGTGTACTGTTTTTATAAGAAACCTGACTGTATGTGAGAAATTCCCCCTTTCGTTTTACTTGCTCTGACTCCTGTGGATAGGAATTGTCAGACGGTCCCTAACTGCTCTGCAGGGAAACAATCATACTTATGAACAGCAGGGGGAGCCCCCGCCTTACTTCCCAGCCATGCAGAACTCAAGCAGCTTTGTTTGTTTCCCTGTAGAGCAGTCAGCGACTGAGTAGAGATTTGTATCAGCAGACCCAGTGCAGTCTGTATATTCTGATTATTAATCAGTCTTGCTGTATCAGCTTCTGGCAGATATTATTTGACTTGTGCAGTTTTGATAATTTATGGAGACCTAAGCAGCCCAGACCACACTGAGCATGTGCACAGTCTTGGTCTTGCAAAGATGTATAACAAAGTTACAAGTTGGTGGCCCCCTGCGGCCAATTTTGAAACCATAAATCATTTGTTGGATTAGGCTTGTGGTGCAGTAAGTTCATGCTTTTCTCCCTCTACACCTTTGACTGCTTATCTTCTATAAACAACTGCAAAGTCTATAAGTTTGCAGATGACACGACTGTGCTTGGCCTCATCCAAGACAATGATGAAACCGGATACAGACAGCTAGTGCACAACATCACTGAATATAGCAAAGCCCATGACCTGATCCTAAACACAGCAAAAACAAAAGAGATGATCATAGATTTCAGAAAACATCCAGATAAACACGAACCCTTACAAATTGAAAACATCATAATAGAGCAGGTTGAAAGTATCAAATTTCTAGGTCTACACATTGCAATTTCTTTAAAATGGACTGATAACACCAAGGCCATAATCCGGAAAGCTCATCAACGTCTTCATTTTCTCGGAAAACTGAAAAAGTGTGGTCAACAGGTCTGCACAAATCACCTTCTACAGAGCCATGATTGAAAGCATTGAAAGCATTCTAACCTTTCTAGCCTTATTCTATGTTACACTTTACTTCCCCTTTAAAGTTCAAGCCCCTTGTCCAATTGACCAATCCCCATGTAGCACACTTGGATTTGGACTGCACAATATACTGTCCTGTGTATGACAAAGGATGGTTAGAAGTGAAACGTGCATCAAAATTTTCAGCAGGATTCGGATTCGGCCGAATCCTTCTGTCTGGCCGAACCAAACCCGAATCCTAATTTGCATATGCTTATGACTTTTTGTCACAAAACAAGTAAGTATAAAAAGTTTTCCCCTTCCCACCCCTAATTTGCATATGCAAATTAGGATTCGGATTTGGTTCGGTATTCAGCCGAATCTTTCACAAAGAATTCGGGGGTTCAGACGAATCCAAAATAGTGGATTCGGTGCATCCCTAGTCAATAATGTCTCTATTATTACAGTTTTTGGACAGGCTCGTACCTTCTGGAGGTTCAGCCACGGGTGGGATTAGACAGTACATGTGGTATCCACGGTCACAGTCATCACAAAAAAGCAGCTGTTCCTAAAATAAAAATACTTAAATGTAGATTAAATTGATATAAACATTGCTCCTGTACAAACATGAGGTTTGTGTAGAGAAGAGAACCTTGCCTTTCTTAGGGTGGTGACACACACTAAGATTCCAGGGAGATTAGTCACCCAACAACAAATTTCCTCTTCTTCAGACGACTAATCTCCCCAAAAAGCCTCCCCGTTGGCTAGAATGTAAAACGCCGGTGGGATGGCACTCGGAGCGCTTCTTTTTACGAAGTGACCCTAAATTGCCTCACGAGGAAACTTTGGGCGACTTCAGAAAACAAAGCACTCCGAGTGCCATCCTGATGGGTTATTTAATTTTTAGCCAATGGGAAGGCTTTTCGGGGAGATTAGTCGCCTGAATAAGAATTGATTTGTTATTTGAGTGAGCTCTAATACATCTGCTAGGAAAGAGAGATGAATGATCCAATATATCTTATAGGGGGGCTCCTTTCCTAGCAGATGTATTAGAGCTCACTGAAATAAGTGATTCCAATACAAACACAATCTAACAAAATAACTGCCTTTTACACAAATTCTGCATGTAGAGAGACATGATGTCTGGTGAGTTTAACAGAGTGAGCGCTAATACATCTTCTAGACAAAAGGAGCCCCCCTATAAAATATATTGGATCTAAAGCTGGCCATACATGGGCTGATAAAAGCTGCTGACATGTATGGGGCCCTCCGATGGGCTTCCTCGATCAATATCTGGCCGAAAGTCAGCAGATGTCGATCGGACGGGACTAAAAATCCTGTTGGATCGTGGACCGCATCTGTTTGTTGATGCGGTCCCGCAATCCGACCACCCGTTACCCATCGTCATGATCCAATCGTTGGGCACTAGGGCCAACGATCGGATCAGCCTGATATCGTCCACCTCAAGGTTGGCATATCGGGGAGAGATCCGCTTGTTTGGCGACATCACCAAACGAGCAGATCTCTCAGTGTATGGCCACCTTTACTGTCAATGAATATCTGACACCCAACTGCTGCAGAATGAGGAGAAAGAGATGCTGAGAGAGGGATAGTGAAGATAAACTTGATTATTTCAGAAACAATGCAGATTATTTAATTGATTGTATTTAGAAAGTTTCTGATTTCAGTATGAGGAAGCTTATATTCATTTTTCATTCTCGCAATAGTTCCCCTTTAATGTTTAAATTACTAAAGATCGAGATCCTAATTACGGAGAGACCCCTTATTCAGAAACACCGGGTCCCCGCATTCTGGATAACAACTCCCATACCAGAACCAGGGAACCAGACTGGGGGGCCCAGGCAGGGCCGGAACTAGGGGTAGGCAGAGTAGGCACGTGCCTAGGGCACAAAGCTGGAGGGGTGCCAGGCACGCACCTTCTGCCTCCCCTACCCCTAGTCTGGTCCCCTCTCTGGCCGGTGTGTCAGCTTGCACATGCGCGCTGTCCCTTTCGCATCGCCTCATGTTTTCGCGCATGCGCATACAACAGATTCTTTTGCGCATGCGCACTTTTTTCCACACACACTAGGTTTTCTGCGCAAGCGCTGCTGGGGCGAACCAACCAGCTGGGCTGCCTAGGGCATCTGCCCAGGCTGGCCCGGCACTGGGCCCAGGGATGTGCGAACGAGCAAAATGTTTTTGCCGCGACTGCCCAACAAAGGGCTGTCGCAACATTGAGAAAACTTCCTATTGAGGACGTGGGTGGGGATCTGGGCCGGCAGGGCCAATAAGAGCCGGGAGCCCACCAGGTTTTTTCCCGGTGTCCCGGTGGCCCAGTCCAACCCTGACCAGAACATCAGAACACCGTGCAGAAGAAATATACTTAGTTTTTATTTACAATTTCACTGCATGCTCCTAAATATGATTCTTTCTCCCAACCATAATAGACTCACATCATTCTCCGATGTCCCACAGACAATACAGGATTTGCACTCGATGCATTGCCACTGGTAGGTCTTTACAGCCTCGGTCATATTCACAGTGAACTGCAGGCAGGTGGGGTGGCCTAAGGGAAAGTCAGAAACAAGTGCTGTGGGATCCTTCAGGCTTCGTAGTGTAAAACAAGTGCAACGGGGATAGCGACTATTTGGGAAGAGCAAGCAATAACCCTTTTGCTGCCAGTCACATAGGGATTCCCTCTCACTCACACTGTAAGCAAAAGCAAAATAGCTCCGAGCTCTCAAGATAAAAATGGAATACACAATAACCTTTAGAAGCGTAAATACTAGAGTTCAGCATGTTGCTACTGTATATGTGAGCGCTTCACTTTAGACACGCGGCTTTGTTAATGTATATTTCATTTCATTTACCTGAGCTTTGAAGGGGGCACATAAAGCGGAGTAAAAAAAATTAAATAAAACCCAAACGACACTTTATGCATTTTCATACCATAACAGAAAAACAAAAAGACAACATTCCCTAAAATGGAAGGAGCGCGTAACGTTTTGGGGCAGCAGAAACATCGTGGCCCCAACTTGTGTTTCACAGACTTGAGCTAAGAGGAAGGACCCAGAGACATTAATGACTTCCCTCTGAAAGAAAAAAAACAGGGAAGTAAAATACAATTACATTTTTTTTTTCCTTTTTATGGTACAGGTATGGGATCCGTTATCCGGAAACCCATTACCCAGAATTACGGAAAGGCTCCATTATAATCAAAATCTTTAAAAATGATTGTAATAATAAAACAGTAACTTGTACTCGATCCCAACTAAGATATAATTAATCCTTATTGGAAGCAAAACCAGCCTATTGGGTTTATCTAATGTTTAAATGATTTTCTAGTAGTCTTAAGGTATGAAGATCCAAATTACAGAATGATCTGTTATCTGCAAAACCCCAGGTCCCGAGCATTCTGGATAACAGGTCCCATACCTGTAATGACTGAGGCAAATAATAAGGCTTTATTGCTTCTTCACAGCAGGTGCTAGTCCAATCAGTTGTCACAGTCAGGCCAGGTTAAAATTGTAAAGTTAGTGTAACACTACATTCCCTTTAAAGGGAAACTAAAGTCTAAAATAGAATAAGGCTAGAAATGCTGTATTTTGTATACTAAACATAAACATGAACTTGCTGCACCACAAGCCTAATCAAACAAATGATTTATGCTTTCAAAGTTGGCCACAGGGGGTCACCATCTTGTAACTTTGTTATACATCTTTGCAAGACCAAGACTGTGCACATGCTCAGTGTGGTCTGGGCTGCTTAGGGATCATCATAAATTATCAAAACAGCACAAGTCAAATAATATCTGCCAGAAGCCGATACAGCAAGACTGATTAATAATCAGAATATACAGACTGCACTGGGTCCTGTGTTGTCATGTAATCTAATGTGGATTTTATAGTTTTTGTATTGTTTAATACAAACTTTCTCCAACTCTGCAGAACCAGTGGCTGCAGCAAAATAATCCTCCAAATAGAATCCCAGTTTATCTGTTTAAATCCGACTCCATGATCTTTGTCCCTGCAGCTGGAGTTGGAAACAGTAAAGGGGAAGTAAAGGCAAAAATAAAATCCAATACAAATCTCTAAACAATCACTGACTGCTCTACAGGTAAACAAACAAAGCTGCTTGGGTTCTGCATGACTGGGACGCTCTCTTCGGTAATCTTCGGTTCTTCTTCCGGCGATTCTGCAATTTCCGTAGCTTTTGGAGCATTCACAGTTGTTCATGACCGGCAGATTGCGCCAACTGCGAATGCATTGACACGCTGTTCTCTTCCTGAAGATTACCAAAGAGAAGAAGATGGCGCCTGTGAACTCTGATGCCCTGAATCTGCAACAAGGTGTAAGTAAAGAGTTAGGGGAATTTACCCAGGGTAAAACCTAGGCTGGGGGGGGAGCAGGGAGGGGGGGTCTATGTAGGGTAGGGGATTTTAATAAAAAGGGTTTGGTTCTCCTTTAGCACAGATCAGTATACATATACAGGTATGGGATCTGATCCATATGGGAACAAATCCCATAGCTGTACATCTTTTTTGTTTATGATACTCAAGCCATGGTATAATTGCACCAATGCTGATTGGACAAAAGGGCAGACAAAACACAGTGAGTCAATTTTCCTGATTAAACACAAGTATCAGTTCAGCATCAATAACAATATCAAATAATGGAATCTTATTCAGTTTCTGTGCATGAGCAACTTGTGGTCTGCCAACATAGTTCAGTTGGAGAGCTGCACATGGGAAAAGCAGACATACTGTACGTAAGCCAAGCAAATAAGACATGTTTAGAGACATTTGTATTTTTCAAATGTTAAAATATTTAATATGCTTGTAAGCATCAAGTACAGCTGAAAGTACAGAGTGACTCTGGCCTAAGAAGGGCCCAATGAATCAAACCATATCCCTATGGCTCATCTCTTTATACTCTACCTAGTCGTTAAAATAACATTAAATCACAGAGACCAATCATTGTGCATAAGGAAAAGAGCATAAGAGCAGGTGTTCCGCACAAATGTCATTCCTTAAAGGGATACGGTCATGGGAAAAAAAATTTTTTAAACACATCAGTTAATAGTGCTGATCCAGCAGAATTCTGCACTGAAATCCTTTTTTCAAAAGAGCAAACAGATTTTTTTATATTCAATTTTGAAATCTGACATGGGACTAGACATATTGTCAGTTTCCCAGCTGCCCCCAGTCATGTGACTTGTGCTCTGATAAACTTTAGTCACTTTTTACTGCTGTACTGCAAGTTGGAGTGATATCACCCCCCTCCCTTTCCCCCCCCCAGCAGCCAAACAACAGAACAATGGGAAGGTAACCAGATAGCAGCTCCCTAACACAAGATAACAGTTGCCTGGTAGATCTAAGAACAACACTCAATAGTAAAAGCCAAGTCCTACTGAGACTGATTCAGTTAACAGCCTGCCAGAAGGTAGTTCCATCCTGAAGTGCAGGCAGGGCCGCTTCTGCCATGAGGCAAGGTGAAACCCTTGCCTCAGGCGGCAGCGTGCGGCCAGTTACAAGGGGCGGCAAAAAGCCGCCTCTTGTAACTTTAAGAGCCGAACTTCCGGGTTTTAACCCGGAAATTCGGCTCCGCTAGTGCAAAGAGCGCTATTGCGCTCAATGCACTAGCGATACTGCACCCTGAAACCCGCTCCGACGCTAATTTTTAAGCGCGGAGCGGGAGAGGAGGGGGGCGGCATCTGGGCTGCTGCCTCAGGCGGCAGCAGCCCCGGAATCGGCGCTGAGTGCAGGCACAAGTCACATGACTGGGGGCAGCTGGGAAACTGACAATATGTCTATCCCCAAGTCAAATTTCAAAATTGAATATAAAAAAATTGGTTTTCAGTGCAGGATTCTGCTGTAGCAGCACTATTAACTGATGTGTTTTGAAAAAAACTTGTTTTCCCATGATAGTATCCCTTTAAAACTAATCATCTGCCAAGAAGAAACAGCCACAAAATATAGGGGATAAAATCTTTTCAAAATATGCGCTAGTGATCATTATTCAATACAAAGATATGCCTAGCCAACAATCTGGAGTAAAAATGTTTTGTTTTTTTTCAAGCTATCTTGTGATATTCTGCAAGTAGAGAGACATGTAATTTACACTCCTTTTTAGCATTGTTTTCAGGAGTTGCGGCAGGTTAATGGAAATATTTTCAAGATGTTAAACTGCATTAGATTAAGAATGGTTTAGTTAAATGGAATGCCGCGGATTTGCTTTGGGGACTGGTTTACAGTAGACGTTCCTACATTAGCTAAAGGCTACACATACACGAGATTGTTCAATTTCTCAGTTCTGATAGAAGTAAAAATAAAAAAATCTTTTCATACCCAAGTCTAATTTTAGATGTTCCTAATTTTATGGGAAAGAACATTTACAAAAGTAATTACAGAAACACGCTGTATATCTCGTTATGATGGCATGCATAAGTGGGTACAACTAAACATGACATGCCCATGGTAGATGTAGCATTGGGTTATACAATCTACTGCACTCCATCTGTTGTTAAAGGAGAACCAAACCTTTAATTATAAAAACCCCTACCTCCTACCCTACATAGAAGCCCCACCTTGCTGCCCCCACCCTAAGGTGTTGCCCAGGGCAAATGCCCCTAACTCTTTACTTACCTCTCAGTGCAGATTCTGTCCAGCGGAGTTCACGGGCGCCATCTTCTTCTCTTCAGTAATCTGTGGAGTTTCGTAGCATGTTTCGAGGAATCTTCTGGTTCGCGACAACTGCACATGCGCCAAAAGTGACCAAAAGAAGATTACTGAAGAGATGAAGATGGCACCCGTGAACTCTGCTGCACAGAATCTGCACGAGGGGTAAGTAGTTAGGGGCATTTACCGAGGGTAACAGCTAGGCTGAGGGGGAGCAGGGAGGGGGTCTATGTAGGGTAGGGGGTTTTATAATTAAGGGGTTGGTTCTCCTTTAAATCATACCTCCCAAAAATGTAAAGAAGGACAAAAACAGCCGCACTGAGTGTGTCAAATTTTTGACTACACCCATTATATGGCCACACCCCCTGATTATCATGTCCATTTTACAAAATGTGACAGGTTCTGAAAGTTTGAAGACATTTCTGGGAGTTCAGGGCCATGTTTAATGTGTTATAACAGTTTTGCTAATGAAGCTGAAATTGCTCTTTAAGCTGTGAGTCACAGTTTCCCCCAAGAGACTTGCTTATCTTAAATAGTTACATTCAGGCCCGGACTGGCAATCTGTGGGTTCTGGCAAATGCCAGAGGGGCTGCTATAAGGTCCCATAGAAAGTCAGTATTTAGTGGGCTGGTGGGGGCTGTTTGGGCCTCTGTGTGGGCTGATTGGGTCTCTGTGTACCTGAAATGCCAGGGCCTATTTTAATTCTCAGTCCGGACCTGGTTACATTTGTATCTTTGCTTATCTTACATTGTTACAGATGTATTTGAGTGCAGGCGCTGAGTGTTCTGGGCTCTCTGCCCTTTATTTGAATTAAGTTTCAGAAACGTATCTTTATCTGGCTGTTCAGTGCAGGAGATCAAAAAGAAACTCGGGATATTTCACTAAGAAACCCGGGGCTGCGGGCTGAGTTGTCAAAATCGGGACTGTTCCCCAGAAAACGGGACAGTTTTGAGGTATGATCATAGCAACACTCAATCAGCTGAGCTTTTTGGGGGATGCTGCCCATTACCTGTCTGTCACTGATATGAACATAACTTGTGAGTTACGTAAGAGACTGGTTTCAAACTCAGTACATTAATATGACATTATTAGGAAAGACTGTGCCCTGTGATAGAAAAGAGGATGGGGGCAATTGCAGTAGAGCTCACAATACTCAGGTTTCTCCCCAAAATACTCAATGCTGAATCAAGGGGAATACACAGAAGTTATGTCTGTCTTTACTCTGGAGTAGTAACCCATAGCAACCAGTGAGCGGGTCTTACTCCAGTAGAACAAGCAGAACCAACTGCTGCCTCGTATCTATGGGTTACAATTTAGGTGAGGGCCTCTCAATGTTTTTCGATTGGTGCAATATTATAAATAACCTGGATAATGCAAGGAAATGCTCAACTGCAGTTCTTAACCAAGAGACAGTTTTAGAAAAACAATGGAAATCTGTAACCACAGCTGAGTAGTGATGAGCAAAAAAAAAAAAAGAAAGAAAAATGCCCATTGACTTTTATGCGTTTGGACAAAAAAGTTGCAGAGACAGAAAAAAATAGGCACATGAAAAAAACGGCTTTACTTTAATTTTTCGTGGAATACAAACTAATTTTTTTGATGTTACTGGTCCTTTAACTAGAGAGGTTACACTAAAACAGAAAGAATTAAAAATGATAATAGTTAGTACATTGAATGCATTATATCAGAGAACTACATTATGGAACGAGGAGGCAATGTAAAGAACTATGGTGCTTAATATATACAGTATTTGAACAGTTAAATGAATAGAGACTATTGTAGGCCTCACAAATGGTGAAAAGGAGTAGAATCCTATTGCCATCGCTTTAGGAATAGAAGGTTTTTTTCTCCTTTCAGTTAAACAAGGAGGAGTCTGGGGGGCGCTTATTGCCTCTTTCTATGTCCACCAGGTGGGAAGGGGCGTCAGTGATGGTTTGGTTTTGCTCTCCGTGTCTACATCAACAGAGCCATCTGGAAAAGAATAAAGTTGATGTACTTGTTTTGAACTGTGAATTAAAATGAGAACATTTCGACAATGACCTAAAGCGACTTCATTTTACTAACCACAAAAGTTTGTATAGGGTGTTGGTTGTGATAAGTGTGTCCAGATACAGGGTAAAAACAGAAATTGGTAGAGACTTAAGGTGGTATTAGACGCACTATACAAATTTTCATATATGGTGCGTGTATGGTGGGAAAAGATCTGACCGATATCGGCAGAAAACTTGGATATCAGTCGACTCGTCGATCAGGCTGCATGTAAAATTTTGATCGGACACCTTTGAAGGGACCCAAACATCGGCCATTGTAAGTGCTGAATCATCAGATACAGGTAGAATTCTATTGTTTCTATATGTATATCTGACCATTCAGCTCTACACGTGTGTATTGAAATGAATGATCTTTCTTGGAAACATCTTTTTCCAAGAAAGATTGTAATTGTTACATCCAGGGCCGGAACTATGGGTAGGCAGAAGAGGCAGCTGCCTAGGGCACAATGATTAGGGGGTGCTCGGCAGCTACCTCTTCTGCCTACCCCTACACCGGACTCACCTGGAATTCATCGTAGGCTAAGGGGCCGATTCACTAACTTCGAGTGAAGGATTCAAAGTAAAAAACTTTGAATTTCGAAGTGTTTTTTGGGCTACTTCGATCATCGAATGGGCTACTATGACCTTCGACTACGACTACGACTTTGAATCGAAGGATTCGAACTAAAAATCGTTCGACTAATCGACCCCCTAGTTCGCCATCTAAAAGCTACCGAACTCAATGTTAGCTTATGGGGAAGGTTTTCCTAAGTTTTTTTGATCGAAGGATATTCCTTCGCTCGTTGGATTTAAATCATTTGAATCGTTAGATTCGAAGGATTTTATCGTTCGATCGAAGGATTATTCGATCGCACTATTTGCGCTAAAATCCTTCGACTTCGATATTTGAAGTCGAAGGATTTTAATTCCCAGTCGAATACCGAGGGTTAATTAACCGTCGATATTCGACCCTCTGTGAATCGGCCCCTAAGCGTCCCGAACAATATTGCTCATGCACGTGAGCAGCGTTACCGCATGTACGAGCGTCGTTACTGTGCACGTGCGCCAGCGTCATTGCTGCCCATGCGCGTGTGACGGGGAAGGGGGGGGGGGGAGAGCTGCCAGATGGGCTGCCTTGGGCGCACTGCTTGCCTGGTCCGTCTCTGGTTACATCTATGGCCACCTCTACTGTTGCGTGAAAAAGAGGATCCCAAATGATGTATAAAAAGTAGAAAATCTTTATTTAGGACATAAATAAGCCTGACACTTTTCATGCCAAAGGTGGGCACTTAATCATAGGCATCACGAAACGCGTCAGGCTTACATCATCACTTGGGCTCCTATTTTTCCCGTAACAGTCTCTCCCAATTTCTGGTTTTGCTTGACTTTACCAAATGATATGGCCCTTGGACTGGGGGACCTTTTTGGGATGTAATTACTGTGTCTGATTTTTTTACCTTTTTCACTTTATGGGAAAAAAATCAATTTGGAACTTGTTTGTATTATTACCTAAATAAGTGGAACTACACACCACAGTAATAGAGTAAATTGTCTAGATACAGGACACCTAGAAATACTCTCTCACAGAGCACGAGCAGATTGGAGCTGTAACTGTAGTGGCTTCAGCAGTAGTGATGGGTGAATTCATTCCGCATGCGCGAAATCGCAGCGAATTTCCGCATTTCGCAGGAGGCTCAGGCCCGGATTTGCGGCAAGGCCGCATAGGCCCGGGCCTAGGGCGGCAAAAAAATAGGGGCGGCATGACGCCCAGCCGCACTATGGGGACGCGTGCGTCCCCATTCAATTACAGCAGCTGCGCCGGCGAAAAAACGCCGGCGCGCTGGGAAGGGGAGGTGAGGTGGGCGCTAGGACCGCGCGGCTGCCTGGTCGGACCGCGCGGCCTAGGGGCGCCGCACACTGAAATCCGGCGCTGAGGAGGCTAATAAATTTGTGAATTTGCCATGAAATTTCACCAATGTCAACGTCTTTTGGTGCCGGCATCGATGCCGTCGACGATTAACGGACGCCCATTGAGTATAATGGCGCTGGCGTCAACATTCATACCACGCCCATTTTGACGCAGCGAATAGTCGCTGGCGTCAAAATCTTAATTTACTGTACTCGTAAATGACCCACAAATGATAGGGAGATAATACATTTTAAAATGAATAAGCCCTCTACATGTAACTTCATAATACTCTCCAGTCATGCTTGTTAAAAAGAAACGAAAGGTTCAGAATATAGAATAATAAAAGCCATGGCAGTTTAATACTAAAAAAACAACATATTTGCAACCAAATGAAGAATGTAACACAGATTAACTAGAATTTGTACACAATGGACACTTTTGCATAATTCTGTCAAATATTCAATTCGGCATCTTGTTTTAATCCCCAATATGCATTGATACACTACTAAAATTAACAATTGTTTTCTATTTTTATGGAAATACGAAGCACTTCCAAAAAAATTTTATGGAATATTTATTTTGTGTCCTCTCTTTTTGTCTATAACCTTTCTCTCTAACTTTTGCATGGCAACTGTTTCTTTATATAGGTGGTGGTAAAACTGGTAGGTATGCACCGAATACAGGATTCGGTTCGGGATTCGGCCAGGATTCTGACTTTTTCAGCAGGATTCTGATTCTGAATCCTTCTGCCCAGCCGAACCAAATCTGGCTCCTAATTTGCATATGTATATGCAAATTAGGGTCAGGGAAGGAAATTGCATGACTTTTTGTCACAAAACAAGGAAGTAAAAAATGTTTTCCTCTTCCCACCCCTAATTTGCATATGCAAATTAGGATTCTGATTCGGTTCGGTATTCGGCCGCATCATTCGCAAAGGATTCGGGGGCTCGGCAAATCCAAAATAGTAGATTCGGTGCATCCCTAAAAACTGGTCGTGTATAGCACCATTTCAGATAAAAAAAAACAAGCCAAATAGACAACAAGAAGATTTACCTTTTAGTAGAGGAGCAGAAAAAGAGGTAAGAAATGTAGGAAAAATTCAGTGGACAACAGGCAGAGAGGGAGTAAAGCAAGGAGCAATGGACAACATGGCTCAGGTATGAAAAACAATTAAAAAACAGTGTTGGGGGAGCAGTAATTTTCCTTCTTAGCCATTATTGCCTACAAATATATCAGAATAAATCCAATACCAAGGGGCTGATTTATCAACATTCACATGTTACACTTTTTTGGAGTTAAAACTCACAAATTAAAATTAGAGTTTCAAAAATTTGAGTTTTAAAGTTATTAAAGGGATACTGTCATTGGAAAAAACATTTTTTTCAAAATGAATCAGTTAATAGTGCTGCTCCAGCAGAATTCTGCACTGAAATCTATTTCTCAAAAGAGCAAACAGATTTTTTATACAGTATTTCATTTTGAAATCTGACATGGGGCTAGACATATTGTCAATTTCCCAGCTGCCCCCAGTCATGTGACTTGTGCCTGCACTTTAGGAGAGAAATGCTTTCTGGCAGGCTGCTGTTTTTCCTTCACAATGTAACTGAATGTGTCTCAGTGGGACATGGGATTTTACTATTGAGTGTTGTTCTTAGATCTACCAGGGAGCTGTTATCTTGTGTTAGGGAGCTGCTATCTGGTTACCTTCCCATTGTTCTTTTGTTTGGCTGCTGGGGAGGGGTGAAGGGAGGGGGGTGATATCACTCCAACTTGCAGCACAGCAGTAAAGAGTGATTGAAGTTTATCAGAGCACAAGTCACATGACCTGGGGCAGCTGGGAAATTGACAATATGTCTAGCCCCATGTCAGATTTCAAAATTCAATATAAAAAATCGGTTTGCTCTTTTGAGAAATGGATTTCAGTGCAGAATTCTGCTGGAGCAGCACTATTAACTGATTCACTGAAATATTTTTTCCCATGACAGTATCCCTTTAAGGACGAAAAAAAGTGTGATAAATTGGCATCTTAAATCTGCCGAGTTCATGTAGAAGTCAGTAGGAGTTGTCGTAGCATAATTTGTGATTTTTTTTTTCAGTTCACATTTTTTAAAATTATTTTGAGAGTTGGTAGACCCATTGCAAATGATGATTAGGATATGAATCTGATGCATTCAAGTTATTTCCAATTAAAGAAAAAATTCACATTTTCAAGTTTTTCAAATTTTTTCAGGCTTGGTAAACTTTTCAAGTTCATTCGAGTTAAAAAAAATAAGATAAATAAAATTCAGAAATTAGACTTTCGAATACGCACATGACTTGATTATATTGATATGATCTGAATGCATTAATTGGTAGAAATATGCAAGGACGACGTTGAGTTAAAGGATAAATAAACCTTTAAAATGGGTGAATGTAAAATTGAGGAGGATGACATTCTAAGAACTTTTGCAATGTACATTCATTATTTATTTAAGTTTCAAAAACTTTGTATCTTTTTCTGGCTGATCACTGCAGATCAACGAGAAAGTCGGGACATTTCAGTAACAATGCTGGTTGAGCTGGAGGACAGTTTGGAGGTATGTTATCGTGATTACAAACTGCGCTATTCAGTGGCTACTGAAAGGTAACATCACAACTTGATAACTAATGGTGGCCACATTTTAATCTGTTGGGGCTAAAAGAACCATATAGTGGCAGTGGCACAAACTTGCAAGCTCAGGACTTGTTGGAGAAGTTTGTTGGAGAAGTTTATGCTCTGGGTGCTGAGTTTGTTTCCTACGCTCTCCTTATATCTGCTGCTCAGCTAGTCATTAGTCATTATAGAAAGTCTAGTATCTTATTTAATTGAGTAATTTTGAATAACAATAATATTCAGGATGCAGACAACGCGTGATACAAGTTGGAGCATTTCACTAGGTCTAGTAACCCATAGTAACCAATTAAATGTTTTCTTTCAACAGGCGACTATAACTACATACCTTCTCATTTATTGCTATGTGTTACTAGACATTGGCCAAACCTTGTGGCTTTTATTACGTCAATAGGTATCATTCCTATATATATATATATATATATATATATATATATATATATATATATATATATATATATATAAATGTCATGGTATAGCAGATAGGAGCACTAAACGTATTTGTTAGTGCCTAGCAAGTAATAGATTAAAACAGCTGTGCTGCACTTCAGGGACAACTGAATTTACACAATACACACACTAGAGTCCGCAACCCGGACCCACGACCCGCTGACCATCAAGAATCAGGAAGTGCTGTCATTGTAAACTGGAAGTGACGTCATCGAAAGTAGCCATGACCAGAAAAAAGGGTTAAATATCGCTACTGAGAAGACCCGTGGCCCGACCCACGACCCACAAACCCGCAGAACCACCGACCCGCGTCTTTACCCGCACCCAGAACTTCTCCCCTCAACCCACAAGGTACCGAAGGTTTTTGCGGGTAAACCGCGGGAACCCTCGGGTACCCGACCCGCTGCAGGACTCTAACACACACCACCATAGTGCACATTTAGGGGGGTATTTATTAAAACTCAAATTGCTCAAATTATTTAAAAAAAATAAAACTTCGACCTAACTCCCAACCACAATTTGGCTTCATTTACTAAAAAATCATAATGAAAATTGTATGTGCGGGATAAGTCGTGACAAAATCGTGCGACAATTTGAATCGTGTGACTTTTTCAAACTGTCACCCGAAAACCGCAGATTTTCGTTTGAAAACGAGCGTCTAACAGCCCAAAACCCTTGAAAATCATGAAGGCAAAAACATCTTCCAGTTGTAGAAGGGACATTAAGTTTTACATGACTTTTCCAGGTTTTTCCAGATGTTTCCCCTTAAAGGAGAAGGAAAGGTTAAAACTAAGTAAGCCTTATCAGAAAGGTCCATCTAAATACACCAGTAAACCTTCAAAGTAATGCTGCTCTGAGTCCTCTGTCAAAATAAACACCACATTTCTTTCCTTCTATTGTGTACTCATGGGCTTCTGTATCAGACTTCCTGTTTTCAGCTTAAACCTCCAGGGCTAGGGCTTGAGCATGCTCAGTTTGCTCCTCCCTCCCTCCTTTCTCTGCTGTAATCTGAGGCCAGACCTATAAGTGAGCAGGGAGAGACTCAGGCAGGAAGTGAGGTCACACCAAGCTAATACTGCAGCTGCTATCCTAAACAAACAGTGAGCTTCTAGAGTTTTTTACTCAGGTATGGTAAAACATTCTACAGAATAAATATAACATTCTAGCTTGCACTATTGCAGCTAATCTATTGGCAATAAAATGCCTCCGTAGCTTTCCTTCTCCTTTAAAAACTCAACCAGAAAATTCAAGGCATAATAAATAGGCCCCTTAGTTTCCTCATTTCAGTCCTTACATTCAAAATCATCATCAGCTTTTCTGCTAGAAAAATTTCTTTACAAAAATATCATAAAACTGTAAAAAAAAAAAAAAAAAGCCTACCACACAGAACCACATGGTTAACATGTATACTGGGCAGAATATGTTTATTCTCAATGTACAAACCCCAGTGCTTTCACTTATTTTATGTTCTTCTCAGTGTCCAGATAAAATGCATAAAATTCCAAATACTGCGCAACTTTAGCCGGCCAATTATACAAATGATTGTTTCTTTAAATATTGAAATAAATAACAGCTTTTTTTTTAAAACATTTTTTTGTTCAGTCTTTTCAATGCTAAAAGGATCCTGAGTGTCAAACACAGTTTCTAAACTAAAACTAAAATATATAGGAATATCAAACCCCCCAAATCTTCAGCAAAGCCACTGATATTGCACAAGTGTCAGACTCCGGGCGCAGAGTGTCAGTAGGTCGGATACATTTCCTATTGTCGTCAACATCGACTATAATTGTTTTCTTTATGGAGTTGCGGATCATGGAAAGGCATGTGGACTGCAGGAGAGAAAAACAGAGGGATGAGAGCTCATATTCTGTAGAAAATAAACAACGGAGAAATAGGAACATGCTCTTACACTTGGTGAATTTCATACAATACTAAGGACAGAAGTATTTTACATGGAACTGGCTCTTAACCCTACCCTGTGTTTAAACTGGCCATTAGTGATGGGTGAATTTGTCCCGTTTCACGTGAAAAATTAGCGAAACTGGAATTTTGACTCCTGCATATGCAAATTAGGGAAGGGGAGGGAAATCGCGTGACTTTTTGTCACAAAATAAGGAAGTAAAAAATGTTTTCCTTTTCTCACCCCTAATTTAAATATGCAAATTAGGATTCGGTTCGGTATTCGGCTGAATCTTTAGAGAAGCATTTGAGGGTTCGGCCTAATCCAAAATAGTGGATTTGGTGCATCCCTAGAATTTATACAGCTGAGTGTTTTTGGATTGTACATAAAAGAACTGCTGTACATACTGTATCTCTAGTGCTGAGGTGTTATACACAAATGAGCGTTACATGTAGCCTTTTCTTTGCTTTGGGGAATGAAAAAGAAATTGACCCTGCATCTATTCTGCCCTGTGTTTTTGCACAAGGAATTGGCCCCGTGATACTATGAAGGAAAAATGTCTTTTAATGGGAACTCCATATAAACATAACTTAAGCTTTTTGAAAAGTAAACATAATTTCAAGCAACTTTGCAATATACATCAATTAAAAAATATGCAGACTTTTCATGATTTTTAATGGTTTCTGACAGTTCCCTAAGCCCAGCCCCCTGCTCTCCTGCTGATCTGTCTGACTACTTTGCTGAGCTGTCTGACTACTGTTACTTTGTATCAACAGCCATCTGTCCTCAGCCTGCATCCTCCAAACCCCACAATTCCCTGCACATGTGATTTCAATAAGGAAAGAAACATCCCAGTGCAATGCATTGTGGGTTATGTAGTTCCTGCATGCTGTCTGTAAGCTGTGGAGAAGTTGTTACAACAATTTGTAGTGTTTAGTCCCTCCTTCCCTGCCAGGATTTCAAATGATGCAGAAAGAGAAGAACTGGTACACAGCTGGATTTCAGCATAGAAAATGGTATTTATTCATACTTTTTGAAAAAATGTTTTATTTGGAAGTCAGCGTTCCCCTTTAAATACCTTTCCCAGCCACAAAAAACAGCCTGTGCATTTATGTAAAGCTACTGTTCATACATATTTAAATGCCTGTTGTGATGTGTGGATGGGCTTTTAAACTGCCATTGCAGGCAAAAGGTTAGGAGGTTATGCTTACACTAGCCACCACTTTTTATTGACTGTCACCTTCAGCTGGCAGTTGGTTGTTGCCACCATTCTGTAGGAGCTCAAATTTGAAAGGGGACAGAACTTCTATGTATTGATTATAATAACTTCCTTTTCATAAGGTAAAGCCCTACAAAAAGCTTTGCTTAATCATTTCCCATCATTTTTCACATCTATTGAGAGGAAATGCGGTTATCTCAAAGGTATATAAACTGCATAACGTATACAATCGTTCTGCCCTTTTAATAATTTTTGAGGTGTATTTTTTCCCCTGATGAAGACCACCCATGTGGTTGAAATGCGTAGGGCTATTTGCTAATATGTACCTTTTTTGATATAATAAATGTTGATCTTTTATATAGACTGAGTGTTTATCAGGAGGCTTCATTTGGGCAGTCTCCATGGGATTGGCACCTCAGCATTTTTTTCAATTGGGAGTGCGCTTTCAAAATTATAGTCCTACAAATATTTTCCCCAGTCTGGCAAAGATTGTTCTGGAATTTTATTTCATGTTGCTTGCATACTTATTTCAGTGGATTAAGCCCTGAACTAGTGATGTGAGGGTCAGGCTTTTCCTGAAAGTCGGCCGGATCTCGATCGGGCAGGTTAAAAAATCCCATCGGATCACGGCCGAATCTGTGCGTCTATGTGGTCCCACGATCTGTCCGCCCGTATCGGATCCATTATGATCCGATCGTTGGGCCCTAGGGCCCATGATCGTATCAGTCCGATATCACCCGCTTCAATGTGGGCATATCGGGGAGAGATCCGCTTGTTTGGCGACATTGCTAAACGAGCAGATCTCTACGTCTATGGCCCCCTTAAGAAAAGGATATCCCATTGCAATGCCAGCCTAGTAGGAAAGGAAAAAAGCTTTAGGAAATACGAGTAAATGCAATAACAGACTGAGTATGTGGTTTAGTCCATATTTTTTCAGTGTTTTTAATATAGATAATTAAGAAATTTAGACTTAGATCTCCTGTAGGATCTGAAATTCATTCAGAAAAGTTGAAAATGATTAATGTGAAATACAGTATAGTTGCCATGCAAAAACGAGTGGCTTATACAAGTAGTTATGACAATAAAACACGTTGGTCCATACCTGTTACAGTTCTGCTGCAGCTGATGTTTCCTTGCAGTTCAGCAGGACTGAAGATAGTTTGGTTTCATGCCCTGTGGACCATTAATGGTTTCTGCTTTGGTATCTTCTAGTTGAAGGTTTTAAACAATCAAAAAAAGTTTTATAGACAATGGAGAAGTCTTTTGAGCCACACAAAAACAACCATAGACAACCGCTAGAATGGTATTGAAACTGAGGTATTTAATCCTTTTTTTATCCTCCGAGTTTGACTCTAGCAATGGATCTTTGAGCTTCAAATAAAAAGTCTTGTGAAAGAATTCTAAAGGAACATGCTCCTGTTTTGAATCAGACTCATGAACTACAAAACTTATTCCACACTGTACATACACAGTCTTTATGCTGAAGCTATCAATCACAAAAGTCTTATCATTGAGGTAATCTGAATTGCAGCCAAAACATAAGTAGACTTCCAGTGTTTTCTTGCCTAATATTTATGACACATGAACACCACCATTGATGGAATTCAGCTATAAAGTTAAAGTGGCCTTAAACCCCAGCCCTAGGTAGGCTGTTCAATACTGGAAACAAAAAAAAACAAATAAGTTAAAAAAGAAATTACATCCACAGTTCTTTCTTTAACAGTCTAATAAAAAAATCTAAAGTTCTGTCCAGTTTGGAAAAAGTTGTGCTTTTGAAATGCAGGGAAACAATTAAATGTTGACAAAAAGTGAACAATTCTAATTGAAAGAAGAACAGAGTCATCCAGAAAATTGTCTTTTAGCAGTTTCCCCGATCCTCTGCATTCGGGGAGCTATTCACTCTGAGGGAGGAAGGCTCCTCGCAATCATCCTCGTCAAAGCCATGAAATGTTGATGTGTCGCTTTCTGACGTGGAACCGAACAAGTCCTCTGCGTTGTGTAGCTCCTCCTTTCTGCTTTCTCTTCCCAAATGAGCTGACATGTATGATGAATATATCAGCACAAGGGATAAGCAACGGACATTCAGTTATCAATGCAACACAACTAGCACAACCACACCACCAGGACAGAACCAAACCAAACACACAAAAATATAAGCTCCCAGGCATTCACATTCTACAGTAAAAATGTGTTTTTGTATTGTACATAAATAGTGGCAGCAAAGGGGTTATTACTTTTTGCTTTTTATTTCAATACATCTTAGGAACATGGCAAACTTAATACATTTTGGAACAACCCAAGCAGTTCATGTCCTTGTTATCAAGTTGTTTACTAAATGCAGACATTACAGCACAGTGCTGTGTACCAATGTGATATTGTTTTCTGTGTGCATAGAATATATACTAACAAAAAGCTTCAACTTTCACGAATAATGAGCCTAAAGGACCCACATACAGGAATAAGCAAACTGGAAAGCAAATATTGTTATAGTCATAATTAATTAATTCAAGCAAACTAAATGATCCTGTTCACAAACGACAGACACTTATGACTTGCTTTTTGCCTATTATGTACAGATATCCATCAAGGTATTTTCGTAAAGAACTATAGAGTCAGGCACCTGTTTGTTATTCGGATTATGATTGGTGGTCAGCACATTTCAGGAGGATGTTGTCATGATCTTTTAAATTTGCATTCGCTCCCATATTGTTTGTAAATTAAAGATGCACAGTTATTGGCCATTGATTAGAATAACAGACCCATATTTGATACAAATAATAAATGCATATTATACTTATCAGAACCTGTCCTGGAAATGAGGTGTATTATAAAGAAGACACAAAATGTGCCAAAAGCTGTGCATATCAGGCTCAGATGGCCTCCCATAACTTTAATTTAACTCCTCCCCACTGCTATTTTCATTCTTATTAATCAAATAACCCCAATTACCAACATATTTCCCTTTTTCACTAAAAATGAATATGGTATCTAGTGCTCACTACAGTTTGGGGCTAATCTTAAAGGAGAACCAAACCCTTAATTATAAAAGCCCCTACCCCTCTACCCCAGCCTAGGTGTTACCCCCAGTAAATGGCCCTACCTCTTTACTTACCCCTCGGTGCAGATTCTGTGCAGCAGAGTTCACGGGCACCATCTTGTTTTCTTTGTAATCTTCAGGAAGAGAGCAAGCGTATCGGCGCATGTACGGTTGGAGCAATCATCCGGTCCGCGACAATTGCACACGCGACGAAAGTGACAGACATTTCTAAAGCTCTGGAAGAAGACCCAAATATTACAGAAGAGAAGAATATTGCTCCAGTGAACTCCGCTGCACAGAATCTGCGATGAGGGGTAAGTAAAGAGTTAGGGGCATTTAGGCTGGGGGGGAGCAGGGAGGGGGGTCTATGTAGAGTAGGGGATTTCTATAATTAAGGGTTTGGTTCTCCTTTAAGCATGAAATACCATATATTTTGTCAGTATCACTTCTTACAAACCAGTAGCCGTAACTATTAGTGATGATCGGGTCAGAAGAGTTTCAACATGAACCTGCTACTTCCCAACCAGCTCAAAGTCCTCTTCTTCTTTATAACCTGCACCCAACCCATCTCTCCTTAGATGACTCCTATATAGTTGGTATCTGCCACCAGGAGAGGGGCTCTGCTTGAAGTGTTACCTGGCACCTGCCTGAAACTGCACCTTACACTCACCCTTTTGGCTCTAACCCACCCAACCTATGCCTCTCATGCTATATCACATATTAAATTACCCATTGACTGCTTTTTAAGTGACCTGGGAGACAAACGAAGAGTCATTTGCAAGCATCTAACTGAATGGCTTACACAGTGAAAAAAGTAAAAACAGCACAAACAAGACTAAATAATCGGAGCTTACAGTTGATGACAAAGCAGTAAGTATGGCAATTTAACAAAAAAATGAAATCAGTGATAAATGCTGACTGTGCAGCTATTAATAGGGTATTTACATGAATAATACCAAGATATTTATCATTTGTGTCGGTTTTGACAAGAGGGAATGCAACTTTAAAAGTTTAGATGTATATGAGTGAGGTCACAATTACAACTATGAATTATGCATGATTGATCATGCTCAGAGATATTTAGGCACATTGATTTTATGCTCTGGAAGGCATATCTTGGTAAAATGAAATGCAGCAGTCCATGAAACACAAAAAACATGATTCAGGTTTTCTGTTTTTTGCGCTGTAAGCACTGGCAAAAGCACCGTACTTACCTTCTTAAAGCAATATCCATGCGTTCAATAAAGCGGCAAGTCAAAATGAGGTTCTTATTCAGGATGACAGAATTTGTAAATATGTATTGTACATGCTGTTTCTGATCTTGAAAATGTTGCTTTTGACTAAGTACTACTGTACTTGCCCAAAAATCTTCTCCGGAAAGTGGCGGGTAGCATATGACATAGTAATAGCATATATTTGAGACTTGAAAAGGGGAGTTTGTGTCAGTGAGAAAGGAACACTTGAGAAAGGGCACCCAAGGCCCGAAACATGTTGTGTGAACTGTAGTCCACAATTAAAATTGAATCACCGCAGTATTGCTTGGAGTGCTCTCCTTAATTACTGGATTTGAGATATAACTTAAGGGGTAGCGGTTCCCTGGATAAGGTTTGATGCACTTTTCCATGAATTCGTTAGAGGCAGAGCGTAGGAACATCTCTCTGGAAGTGTCAGCGATAAGGGTTAACAATGGAAAATTGGTTGATAACTGAAAGTTGGGCTTGATCACATTCTTAAAGGGATCCTGTCATCGGAAAACATGTTTTTTTCAAAACACATCAGTTAATAGTGCTACTCCAGCTGCCCCAGGTCATGTGACTTGTGCCTGCACTTTAGGAGAGAAATGCTTTCTGGCAGGCTGCTGTTTTTCCTTCTCAATGTAACTGAATGTGTCTCAGTGAGACATGGGTTTTTACTATTGAGTGTTGTTCTTAGATCTACAAGGCAGCTGTTATCTTGTGTTAGGGAGCTGCTATCTGGTTACCTTCCCATTGTTCTTTTGTTTGGCTGCTGGGGGGGAAAGGGGAGGGGGTGATATCACTCCAACTTGCAGTACAGCAGTAAAGAGTGACTGAAGTTTATAAGAGCACAAGTCACATGATTTGGGGCAGCTGGGAAATTGACAAAATGTCTAGCCCCATGTCAGATTTCAAAATTGAATATAAAAAAACCTGTTTGCTCTTTTGAGAAATGGATTTCTGTGCAGAATTCTGCTGGAGCAGCACTATTAACTGATTCATTTTGAAAAAAAATGTTTTTCCCATGACAGTATCCCTTTAACAAAAACGCGTTTCGTGCCTATTGGAGCCTATGAGTAAGTGCCCCAATAGGTACGAAACACATTAGGCTTTCACCTGTATGTCCTAATAAATGGTTTGAACTTTTAATTTTACTTTTTGGTCAAATTTGGTTTTTGCTGTCATGTCTATGCACCCCTGGACTGGGATGAACTGTGAGTATATTTTTCACCTTTATTGCCCTTAATATTGCACATTTACTTATAGTGGTGCCGTTATGGTCAATCTGCATCAATTTTGCTATTTTGCTTGATCATATTTTGCTACAGCACAAAACCCACATCTGCCCATTATACATTTTCCCCCATATCATGCAGATGTTATTTGTAGTATATAAAACCAAAGCACAAAGTCAAGTGAAAGTGGCGGTTCTTTTAAAGACTGATTTAGAGCAGAAAGAGGAATGACCTACCAGAGCGCCCACAGTCTGCACACGACACAAGCTCCTCTGCTTGTCCACTTTTTCTGTTAATGCTCGAGTCTCCGAGACAGAAATCACAGTAGTTATTGGAAAGTATAGCACCATCTGTTCCTTTGCAAGCTGAAGAAGAATGAGAAAATGTTATACTTTGCAATATCTTCTGCCCTATAGCCAAAACGATTTCAAGCCAAAACATTTACATTTTAAAAAAAGGTTAATATAATTGTGGCAAAAAGGTTATCTACCTACAGGCACTGCAAGTTTTTCTCTCTTTTCACTTCTGGAATGTTTTGTGGTTGCCATTTTTTGAAAATAGATATAAATACATTTTTCATCATCAGATGCTGCTTGTAGATTAATCTGTCAGAACATGGGCTACATTCAAGATCCCATATAGAAAAATGACCCCCCCCATACTGGAAACTGCAATGATGCATTAAAGGAGAACTAAAGCTTAACTAAAGAAGTAGCTAGAAATGTTGTACATGATGTTTTGTGCTTCTGTACCAGCCCAAGGCAACCACAGCCCTTTAGCAGTAAAGATCTGTGTCTCCAAAGATGCCCCAGTAGCTCCCATCTTCTTTTCTGCTGATTCACTGCACATGCTCTGTGCTGCTGTCACTTACTGAGCTTAGGGAGCCACTCACAATATACAGTACACATAGAATAGAAATGTCACAATATAAGGCTGATTAGTAATTAATACAGATAATTACTACATGGCAGCACAGAAACCAGTGCAATTAGCAAAATCAGAATTGAATAATCAGCAAACCTGTAGCATCAGCTTATATTACAGCCAGGGAAGCTCATTTTCTGCTGGATAATTAGTGACGAGCCCTAAGCTTAGCTTCTCAACAGCCAATCAGAGCCCACTGAGCATGTGAGTGAGACACTTTCCAAGATGGTGACCCCCTGTGACAAGTTTGAAGTCCTGGATCATTGCTGCTATTGACAAGCTCAAACTTTAGCCTCGTGCAATAAGTTCACTATATAAAATATGGCATTTTTAGGCACATTAATTTTTAGGGTTCAGTTCTTCTTCAGTACCCGCAGAAAGGTACAATAGTGGCAGTTGCACTTATAGGTCATCTCTCTACTGTAGGGGAATACTAGAGATTGCATCTAAATCAGTCTAGATCATTAAGTCCCCAAAATAGTGAATAGCGCCTTACTAATCCTACAATAGAAAACTTCAATGAAATGAGATGTATGATAAGTTACAAACCAATTTTTGGGTCACCAAGATCATTCCCACAATTAATTCTGCTCTAGAGCACATACACTTTGGAATCTAATTCTCTTACGGTCCAGTTTCATTGTTCATGGGTTTCTGTACTGGGACCTACTGCCTTATTCAGGGGCTTTAGACTTAACTCTGGTAGTCACCAGGCATATTAATCTAGTAGCTCAGCCACTATTTCAGGGAAACACTCAATGGAAAGTAGGTTGAATCCTGTACTCTCCACAGGGAACTAATATAGGGACATACTGTATATTATTTAGCCATAGCTAACCACTACGTGCCTATGGGATGTTAAATAATAAAGTGCAAATGTGTTACAGGAGATACCAAATGCAAACAATTTCTCCAGACCATCTTCAGCGTCATTTTGTGCATGTGTGTCAAGGTTGCCATTTTGTGTATGCGCGTCAAGAGCTCCATTTCGCGCGCCTGCTCTGCGAGCACTATTTTGCACACACACGCGACCAGCAGCCGCCACGACTGACCAGGTTGCCTAGGGTGCCTAGTCGGCCTGGCCCGGCTCTGAGCTGGAGCTGCAGTATTTCTGGTCAGGTAATCTCCGAGGGAGCACACAGATCATCACAAAATGGGGGCTCAAGGTGAAAGATGTGCAATATTTAAGGATATTCCAGTTTGGTAAGATTATTTAATATGCCCCTATATGATATAAACTATCTATTGGCTAAGTATTCATTCTGTGGGTATAATTTTCCTTTAACAAAGTTCCTGCTTTTCAGAGATCATGGATATATTGCCAAACTATAATTCCCAGCATATCCACTGTTTTACAGGTATTATGGGAGTTATACTTTACAAGTGGGTCACCAGGCTGTTCCTTGACCTAAATAAAAATTTAGATAACTGATCTGCAGCTGTGCTGCTATTCATCCACCGGTTTCTGCTGGCCTGAAGATACATGCGCTAGCTGCATTTTATAAGCAGCTTTAATAAGTAAAGCTTTCACACATATGACATGGACAACACAATAATTCAAGTACCTACACCATACAGCCTCTTAACAATTCCAAGCACCTACTGTTTCTGCTGTCTTTTCCAGAAATAGGCTGTAGTTAGTAGTTTAGCATCATGTTACAAATTCCTACACATTAAAGAAATTAATTTAACTGTGTTATACATGCAACTAAGCAACTATTGAGTTGGTCTTCAGCTGGCATTTTTAAAGTTGTATATGACCAAGGGCACGTCAATGCAATCTAGACTGACGAACAGCAACGTAGAGTACTGGAAGTTTATCAGGGTTTTTAATTGGGCATCTGTTGCTATCAATACACTATTAAACCATATTTTATCAAATGTGGGATTTTTAGGCGTGACCATTTTGTCTCACTGTGCATAATAGTAGAATACTGATATATGGATAAAGCTTTGTACAGTTGCAGGCTACATTGTGTATAATTTGTTGCATTATGTTAATCAAGATGGTCCATGCGAATTCCTTTGATGTGGGCAAATAGCAGCCAGCAAACGCTTTCAAAATGATTGGATAACTCAGAAACAATTTTGTCTCATGCTCTGCTGAGCAATGGAAAGAAGCATTCAAATGGTAGCCTTCAGTATTGTAACCTTTGCTTATTTGTATGTGAAGTAAGTCTTGAATATAATTGCTTCTTGTAATATGAGATGCATTTCCTGTATTGTTGACATTTAACATGTCAAGACCTTGGGGGAAAATTCACGAACTTGCGGAAATTTGCCAGCGCCGGCTTTGCTCACATCGCAACACTTCACCAGGCGTAGATTCGTCAGGACAACACTAATTGACTAAAATACGAAGTTGTGTCCAGGACGCCTAACTCTGGCGATGTTGCGCTAGTGTTACTGTGCCAAGTGAAGCAAAGTTGCACTAGCGTTGGCTAATTTGCATACGGCGGGAAGTTAAAGTTGAATTGACGTATATGTTGCAGCAAATACATTACACAAGTCCAGGGAAACCTTAATAAAAGAAAATAGAGTTGTTATATTGCCCTACACATGAGCCCACTGTATAGTTTATGTTCCATATGTTAGGAAATGTAGGGGGGAACCCGGTTTACCCAAAAAAAAATTTACGGACTTTTGCAGCCTATCACTCTGAAACAGTAAAAGACGCCAGAGTTTTTTGGGACTTAGAACATTTTTCAACTAAGGATTGAAGAAGCCCTATACATTCCACTGCACTTCGCCTGGTCTGAGTTTGCGAAGGCAAGTCTGGCGGAACAGGTAACGTGCAAAGTACCCCTAAAGTCTATCTCCTTTGCTAGCAAAGTTACGCCTGCACTTGTTAGTAAAACGACGAAGTCCGGAAATGACATCATGCTGGCGCATTTTCGCTAACGTTAGTTACTTTGCCCTTTAGTGAATTTCCCCCCTCAGAAGCAAAGACCAATTTCTCTGGGCATAAAGACATCGGCCAAATTATCTGTGCCAGCAGTAAGAGGCTTTGTGCATTTCTTTATTCTCTATAAACCCACAGTTAAAGGGCACATACCAATAGGCGAATGCAACGTGCCTTTATTTTTAGAACAAGTAATAACACCTCTTAAAAAACGTAAAATTTAGCTTGAAACACCTCTGACAACATGTAGGGCCAAATGCTGCACTCAAGATCCATTGTTGCTCAATGGATGTGCTATTAGTTAGAGTTCAGAGCAGGTTTTTGGAATGCGGATTTTTGTAGCGTTACGAAAATACGCCCTAAGTGATGTCTCATTGTAATATACATTTCCAGCAAGGCATCCTATGGCCTGAGTCGTGTCCAATTTGTGCCTTGGAGGAATCATGCTGATTTTTGACTTTGAATGATAGGCCCTAAACTTCTACTAGTCTGGCGTGCTGTCATGGCAACCAGCACCCGCAGTTTCTGCCACCTGTCATTATTTTGTCTGTCCTATAAACCGTTCCAGGCATCCATTCTAAATCTGCTGCTAAAATACATCCAGCCCAAGAATATATAATGCACTGAACACAAGGTAGCTGCAATAATTGCAAACCATTTGGAAATTAAACTTATGCAAAAATATACTGGTGACAATAACAAGGCCTGAAGCTTGGGTAGAGGTTCAATCAAATCTTTCCGCTTAAAATGTACACAAAAAAATAAACAAGATCAAATCAGTGAATAATTACAAAGAGGGTATAATTCTGATCATTCAATAATTGTATTACGGCCAAAACAATGGCAAATAACACATGATTACCTGAAAGCAATCTTCTGCAATCAATTGCTTTTTTTGCTTTTTTCCAGATCCTCTTTTGCAAAGAGTGTTTTTTTTTTTTTTAACCGACAGAATTTTGCAAAAAATAAGCTTACCTCTTAAAACCTGCCAAGCTTCTTTAAATTGGAGCTCACTCAAATAACTGATTCTAGTACAAACAAAATCTAACAAAATAAATGTCTTTTGCACAAATTCTGCATGTAGAGAGACATGATGTCAATAGAGTGAGCTCTAATACATCAAAAAGAGCCCCCTATAAGATATATTGGATCTAACTGTCAATGAATATCTGACACCCAACTGCTGCATGAAGTGAGAATGAAGAGAAACAGATGCTGAGAGAGGGATAGTGAAGCTAAACTTGATTATTTAAGAAACAGTACAGAATATTCAATTGATTATATTTAGAAAATTTCTAATTTCTGTATGATGAAACTTATATTACATTTTCATTTTCGCTCTAGTTCCCCCTTAAAGGACAAGGAAAGTCTAAAATAGAATAAGGCTAGAAATGCAGTATTTTGTATACTAAACATAAGCATGAACTTAATGCACCACAAGCCTAATCAAACAAATGATTTATGCTTTCAAAGTTGGCCACAGGGGGTCACCATCTTGTAACTTTGTTATACATCTTTGCCTGACCCTGGCCCTGCACATGCTCAGTGTGATCTGGGCTGCTTAGGGATCGTCATAAACAAAGCTGCTTGAGTTCTGCATGGCTGGGAAGTAAGGTGGGGGCTCCCCCTGCTGTTCATAAGTATGATTGTTTCCCTGCAGAGCAGTTAGGGACCGTCTGACAATTCCTATCCACAGCAGTAAATGAAGGGAGAATTTTACTGCATACAGTCAGGTTTCTTATATAAACGGTACACATTTTTTAATTAAAGTATATTGGAGATAGGTTTCTTTTTCATTAAAGAAAGTAAAAATTGGGTTTTATTTATTTGCCTTTCCTTGTCCTTTAAGGAAAAGAAAATTCCCATCTTGCCTATATCAATAGGTGAGATGGGAGATCCGTATTCATATATTTGGTTATTAAAATCATTGTTGGTATATTTTAAATACACTGACAAAACAAGTTTATTATCATTAAATCAATCCCAGCACTTATCTAGTATCCTTTTTGCCGAAAAGACATAAAAGTTGCACGTTACTAAAGAAAAAGTCACTTATGTAGATGAGTGTGGCATTTATACATCTTACAGTTTATTAAACCTATGAAGGCTACAATCACTGGCAGCGAGAAAAAGGTGCACTGAAAATAATATAAAATAAAATACAGGGTCCATGCTCAGAAATCACTGTCCATTATTTCATTTTTCGATAAGCAGCTGCCCCTAGCTGAAGACCCCAGGAAATTGAAACGAAGACTCCAGAGGGAGATAAATATCACAGGTAATTAGTAGAGTTACATAATTATCTTACTAAGTCACCCACAGTTACATTAATTCACTTATCATAACCTAATTCAAACTGTAAATTCAAATTAGCATTATGGTCCTTTGGAACAGTTTAATCAGAGAGAATGTGCATTAAAGCACTGAACAGCGTCATCTAGATATCTGCCATAGTCAAGAGATCTGTGTGCCTGCATTTTCCTGCCTATATAATATGTGTATATTATAAAACACATTTCTGATATCTACAGTATATACAGTTGTGTTCAGAATAATAGCAGTTTGACATCTCTAACCTGATCAATCGCTGTATTTGGTCAAAAATATATTTCTACATGGCAAATAATTTACTAGTAGGTTTAGTAAAGTAATAGAAACCCAACAGACCCAACAGTCATGACCTGCTGCTGATTCTGTGTCATTGGATCATTCATTGAGGCTTGTTCCAAATAATAGCAGTGTTCAAAATAATAACAGCTTGTTCCAAATAATAGCAGTGTGGAGTTCAATTAGTGACATCATTCATTCTGTGAAAAAACAGGTGTCAATTACGTCCCTTATTTAAGGAAGGAGCAAATGTTGAGCATACTGGTTATATTATTATTAACATATATTTATATAGCGCCAACATATTATAGCGCATTTCTCTCTGAAAATTTGTTCCAGACATTGTTCAGAAGAAAAGCCGTTGATTAAAAAGTTGATTGGAGAGAGGAAAACATATAAAGAAGTGCAGAAAATGATAGGCTGCTCAGCTAAAATGATATCAAATGCTGTAAAATAGCAACCAAAATCTGAAAGACGTGGAAAAAAAGGGAAAATAGATGAATATCCAAAATGACAAAGTTACCTGTGATACTGTTGCAATTAGAAGATGTCTATGTCCCATTGTTTAACTAAAAACATGCTGAAGAGCTTACAATTTGCCAAAGAACACATTGACTGGCCTAAAGAGAAATGGTGCAACATTTTGTGGACTGATGAAAGCAACATTGTTCTTTTTGGGTCTAGGGGCCACAGACAGTTTGTCAGACGACCCCCAAACACTGAATTCAAGTCACAGTACAGAGTGAAGAGAGTGAAGCCGGGGGCACAAGCATCATGATATGGGGATGTTTCTCATACTGTGGTGTTGGGCCTATTTATCACATACCAGGGATCATGGATCAGTTTCAATACATCAAATACTTGAAGAGGTCACGTGCCGTATGCTTAAGAGTAGGGATGTAGCGAACTGCCGTTTTGATGTTCGCTAACGCCGTTCGCGAACACCAGCAAAAAATGCGAACGTTCGCGGACAGTTCGCGAACTTCGAACACCCGCTAAAATCGTTCGATTCGAACGATCGAAGGATTTTAATCATTCGATCGAAGGATTTTCGTTCGATCAAAGGATTTTCATTCGAATCGAACGATCAAAAACCATTCGATCGAATGCTTTTCATTCGATCGAATGCTTACAATCGCTCGAACGAATGGAAATCGTTCGATTTTTAGCGGTCGAAGGAATTCGAATGGTCGAACGAATCGAACGCAAACCCAAATTGGCGAACGTCGTGCGACGTTCGCGAACATTCGGCGGATGCGAACGGTCGAAGTTCGCGCGAACAAGTTCGCTGGCGAACAGTTCGCTACATCCCTACTTAAGAGGAAATGCCCTTGAAATGAGGGGTTCAAGACAACGACCCCAAACACACCAGTAAATGAGCAACATCTTGGTTCCAGACCAGTTCCAGAAGATGGGATGACATCAAAAATGCTGTTTCAGGGCAAAAGCAAGAAATGCAGAAGAATTGTGGAATGAAACAGGTGCCAGAAGTTGGTGGACTCCATGTAACACAGATGTGCAGTATTTCTCAGAAACACTGATTATACAACTAAATATTAGTTCAACGATTCAAAGGAAAGCAAAATCTTGAAACATTTTTCAGTTTATACAGTGAGGGGCCGATTCACTAAGGGTCGAATATCGAGGGTTAATTAACCCTCGATATTCAACTAGGAATTAAAAGCCTTCGACTTCGAATATCGAAGTCGAAGGATTTAGCGCAGATAGTCCGATCGAATGATCGAAGGATAAATCCTTTGATCGAATGATAAAATCCTTAGAATTGAACGATTCGAAGGATTTAAATCCAACGATCGAAGGAGTATCCTTCGATCAAAAAAAGTTAGCCAAGCCTATGGGGACCTTCCCCATAGGCAAACATTGACTTCGGTAGCTTTTAAATGGCGAACTAGGGGTCGAAGTTTTTTTTAAAGAGACAGTACTTCGACTATTGAATGGTCGAATAGTCGTACGATTTTTACTTCGAATAGTTCGATTCGAAGTCGTAGTCGAAGGTCGAAGTAGCCCATTCGATGGTCGAAGTAGCCCAAAAAAAACCTTTGAAATTCAAAGTTTTTTAACTTTGAATCCTTCACTCGAAGTTAGTGAATCGGCCCCTGAATGTTTGAGTTTGTAAAGAAGAATGCAGACACTGCTATTTTTTTTTTTTTTTTAAAAAAAAGTCTAATATTCCCTTTCTTCACAAATTTGGAAATAAAAGCTATTATAAGGGTTTTTTAAACACACTATTATTCTGAACACAACTGTATATATTGCCCCAAAAAGACCAATCACCACATACCATCCCAATTCCACGTCTGTATATACCAAATAAGAAAGTATTCCATTTTGTTATGTGCTGGGAGCACAGTCTATCAAAAAACAAGTACAGTATATTAAACTAACATTGTGATTCTCCATCTCCTTACTTTTAAATGGAGTCATAAGAAGTTTGACCTGAAGGCAATAATGATGTTAATAGTACCTTTGAGTGCCCTTTTCTATCATTTCTACCATTCAGGAGTGAAACTAGTAGTAAGTGTATTAGAACCTGAATTCAGTATGGAAAGTACGAAAGCAAGTTCACCAGTTTGCTAAAAGAGGTCTTACCCAAATTATCCTAATGATGTTTCAGGCAAATACAGTCTTTTGTGGTGGTGTAAAACCTTATCTTTATGATAAGGTTGATACACCACCCCAAAACATTGTCCTTGTCTGGACCTCCACAAAAATAAATGGAGTAACTCCTCTTTCTATTAAAGATCTAGTGAACAAAGTAAGTTTATTTATTGTTTACTACTGGCGCCATGCAGATGGAATCTGAGGATGGTCCCTGCACAGACTGAAATGTCGGGCTATCATGTACTGCTTTTTGTTACATAGTTACATAGTTACATAGTTAAATTGGGTTGAAAAAAGACAAAGTCCATCAAGTTCAACCCCTCCAAATGAAAACCCAGTATCCATACATACACCCCTCTACTTTTAATTAAATTCTATATACCCATACTAACTATAGAGCTTAGTATCACAATAGCCTTTGATATTATGTCTGTCCAAAAAATCATCCAAGCCATTCTTAAAGGCATTAACTGAATCAGCCATCACAACATCACCCGGCAGTGCATTCCACAACCTCACTGTCCTGACTGTGAAGAACCCCCTACGTTGCTTCAAATGAAAGTTCTTTTCTTCTAGTCTAAAGGGGAGGCCTCTGGTACGGTGATCCACTTTATGGGTAAAAAGGTCCCCTGCCATTTGTCTATAATGTCCTCTAATGTACTTGTAAAGTCTAATCATGTCCCCTCGCAAGCGCCTTTTTTCCAGAGAAAACAACCCCAACCTTGACAGTCTACCCTCATAATTTAAGTCTAAAAATGTTATAATGTATAATACAAGCTTTTGATGATCAATATGTTCTTCATGTTTGGTTTTCTGTGTATAGGGCATGTGTTCAAGTACATTATTACATATTATAACATATTATTGATACTTGCCTTGCTGGTGGCCCAGCTTTAATTACTATTTATTACAGTAGTTTCTGTGTTAATTTCCATAAGAAAGGTAGTACTCCACTGGAGCCATAGGGTCATGGTGCCACTCTAAGTCTAAGAGGTCCAGAATCGGTAATTTTAGATTTACTTTGTAGTTCATGTAAAAAAATATGTGACCCAGAATGGAGCACAGCACTAGCAGTTATTCATATCTCCTTACAGACACTCAAGCAAGCAAGAACCGACTTTTAGTCACAAAACTGAATCGATACCATATCTAGAAAAGAAAGCACAAGAGAGTTTTGGGTCTCCAAAAAACGTACGTTTCTGTTTTTCATTTCTAATGGAGGAGGGAGAACTCGGGGACTGTGTATCTTGGTCTCTGCAGTCTGTCCCTTCTTCGTCAGCTAGATGAGTGCGGGCATAATGGTAACTGAGACCAGGCCTGTTCTTGTAACGTTTTCCACAAACTGGAAGGAAACATTAAACAATGTTTATACAAAGTTCTGCTCTAGAGCTTCTTCTTTGAAATTGGTGACTACATTAGATGGTACAAATGTAATTCCTTTATATATCACTGGATCCTGTAATGTAATGAGATTACACTTAATATGCTTAAATACATTTAAATGATCTCACAAGTTGACCGAAATTTGAAATGATTCTTGACAAAATTAAACTTTTCTTCTGTTCTATTTGTGGCTTGTGTTTTTATCTGGCTAACATTACATTGCAATATTCTTTTTAGAGGGAATAGTCAATACTAAGAGGCCCAGTGTCGGACAGGGATGACCGGGGCCCACCAGAAAATCTTAGGCTGAGGGCCCACTTTCCAAACTATTATACCTCCTCTCCTCACTCAACCTCTTTATTCTTCTAGTCTTGTTTCTCTACATACTGTTCTTCCATTATTTAGCCTCTTTGTTCCCATAAAGAAATAGGGAATGACTATGAAATAGGCCAAATTGTTAAAAGCAAGAGGCCCACTGACACCTGGGCCCAACGGGAGTTTTCCTGGTATCCTGGTGGACCAGTCCGACACTGAAGAAGCCCATTTATGGAAGGTCGAATTTTGAATTTATGTGAATTTTTTTTTACTCTAATAAATTCGAATTTACTCACTATTCGACTGGGAGGTTATTTAAGAAAAAATTTGAATGTCCAATATTCAATCGAATAGTCGAAAATAAACCTTGAATGTCAGGAAGGCTATTCACATATGCAAATAATTCAGACCTCTGCTATTGACTTGTAAAATAACTTGGCACATTCGAATTTACATTTCAAAATGGGAGATTGAAATTCGAATGTGTGCATTTTGACACCAAAAAACTATTTGAAAATTCGAATTCTAATTTAATACTCGACCCTTAATAAACCTGCCCCCATTTTTGTACATTTGTTCTATAGAAAGCTCCAGTTTAGAAAGGAGAAAAGGTTAGATTCTCTTCCATGTTGATACTTGTTTCAGTAAAGTTTGCTCTACCATGAATGCATCAATATTTATAGCAAGATCAAACAATTTGTGCATTAGGTTTGTAACAGACACTCCTAAATGCCAGTTTGACAAAGGAAGAGCACAACTGAATAATAAATTGAGAGCCCCTTTGAAAGACAGGAGACAGAACAATACATTACCTCAGCAAGTTAAACCACAAGTAGTACATGCACCTTGCCAATATTTATGAAATCTCTTCCAGGCTCCAACTTAGCAATCAATCAACCCTAAACAGGGAGACTGTCAATATCAAAGAAATGGCTATACCCTGCCACGCACGTTTACAATGTGAGGAGGGGCTGAAGGAGGACGAGAGCAGCAATAACATTGAAGTACCTTTGTCGGCTGTTTTTGAGTTATGCTTTTGTTTGTAACTATCTGCAACAGAGAGAGAAAGAAAATGAAAAGTGAACCTTCCTAGAGAACAGGGGGTGCCATGGTATAGTGGGGAATAAAGGACTGCAAATGAAGAATGAATAGCTCAACTGTGGTCATTCTCGCTCAGAAATAGACCAGCCACTGGCTCTACACTTGCACGGAGGATGCAAATATTAGCCAGGGATGCTAAGACTTGCCATTATGTGCAGCAGTGCAAGAGATGTAGAAGCCATGGGCTGGAATATGCCAACAAAAAATTTTCTTCTCTACTCAGGTAGTGAACAGGGAGGAAAACCTATATTTCATCAGTGTTAAGATCCAATGGGTCCACAGAAAAGATTTTAATTTTTCTTCTGGGACATCAACAGATTGATCAGGAAATGGCTCAATAAGATGCATTGGAGTGCAACTCTTCATATTTGTGGTTCCAGCAAAAAGCTAAATAACAATATCATGTGCCAGCTTATTATTGAGGAGTAGAATGTCAATGTTCCTTGAAAAAGACAGAAAGCAACAACCCTCAACGTTGCCTGGTGTAAAAAGCAAATATACATGTATGTATGTATTGAAAGAACAAATTTGTAGAGGAGCTGCAGTGTAAAAAAACACAAGATCAACTTTTAGATTCTGCTATAAAATAGACTGAAATTAAACAAATGAGAGAAAGGAGAGAATGTATTTACAGAACAAGGAGTGAATGCTAAAATAACAGAATAAAAGAAATTGCAAATTACAGCCAAATGGAAAAGCCGAGGTACATAAAACCTGCCAAAACTAAACAGGACAAATAAAGGCCAAAAAGGAAGCCAAGCCTCATCAAAACCAACTGCACAATGATGTTTTCTCTTTTTAACCTCATAAAAATAAATACAGTGTTGGAAACAAGATGAAAAGTTAGCATGCAGCTGGAAAGAAGCAGAATAGCTCGCTTAACACAAAAGCACAAAACACGGTGCTGGCTGAGATCAGGTTCAACCACACTGATCATTTGGCACAAATCGGAATCAACGGGAAGAATCTACTTACTGTCACACACGTAGGGTTTATCATGTTCATCAAATGAGATATCGTTCCTCCTCCTGCCGCCACGAGCCTGTAATTGCAAATGTCACTTATCACATAGGGTATCTTTGGAATAATTATAAATATTATTTCTTGGTCATTTTTTTATAGTAGTAAATATTAATATTAAAAGGCCACTAGACCCTAAAATCTTGCAAGGAATTGTGGTTAGTTCAAAGGCAATATGAATCCAAAACATTAAATAGAAACAAGATTTGTGAGAAGTGGAAAGAAGCTTGTGGTCAGCCTACCTGGGAAATAATGGCTGCTTAGGCAAGGCTAGTAACATATACATTAGGCAAACCCAATAGCAAAATAATGGAACACAAACACGTTTTCCAGGGGGAAAAAATGTAAAAGCGGGAAAAACGCATCCTTATCTGTGACCATAGGCACTACTCACTGCCATCTTGCGATTCCCATACTTATGGACATACTATTGTGTGTCCATTCAACTACCATGACATTGTTATCATGCAGAATCAACTTCAGCTGCCAACTCTCACAGTCTACATTTAATATGCCAAAGGATGTCAAGGCATGTCATTCCTTGAGTAAAGAAGAATGATCCAGGCCTGGTTTTACTATATGCTTCTGTGCCCCATACAAGTTATTAAAATACTAGGCCCAGACCATTCCATGTTTATGAATTTTATAAGGGCACCACATTAGGGCACCACATTACACAGCCAATTTTATTCCTATGTGATAGTTGTAGTGATGTAATAATTGTGCTGCATTGAGTTGTCCTATCCTGAAATCCTAACATCAAACTTTACATTAGGAGGAGGTGGTGGTTGTTCCAGGGCCCCCCTGCATTGTTGCTCCCAGTGGCCTCAAAGCAGGAGCTTATTTTAGGCATGATTTAGGTGAATAAAACTAGATGTACTGCCAAACAGAGCCTCCTGTTGGTTGATAATCCACATGGAGCTAACAAATAGCCAATCACAGCCCTTATTTGGCACCCCAGAGATTTGGCTTGTGTTGCTTCCCAACTCTTTTTACATTTGATTGTGGTTCACAGGTAAAAATGGTTGGGGACCTCTGTTCTAGGGGTTTTTGATTACTACAGGGGTCATTATGTCCAAAAGTGCAGTGTGCAAAATGCAATTTTCAGTGCAATCACCATGTTTTTTACCCACAGTGTTGCATTTCTTTCCCCATTGTGACTGATGCAATTGTGTCCCGAGCAGAAATATTTGTCTCAAATCGGACACAATTGTCTGTAGGTCTTCCTGCAGTAATTTTCTGTGTTCAACGTGCAACTGATGTCTGCGCTCAATTCTTTAGCTGCATATGCTGGGTGCAAAGGAATATTGATGCTGAACACAAAGGGATCCCTGGAGCTACAATTTGGTCAGGAGGTGGTGGTTCCAGGGCCCCCAGTGTAAAAAAAACAGCAGTGGTAAATTTGAAATGGATGGCAGGATGGACTAAGTGCAAAGACCACCTTTTTTACACAAGTAAAAAGTAGTCAAGAATTGAAATACTTCTTTACAGGCCGGGCCTAGGGCAGCAGAATTTTAGGGGGTGGCATGCTATCCACGTTGCACTGGATATGGGCACGAGATACTATAGATATTTACATTTCCCATGCTCCAATCCCCAGTACTTTGGACTCAACGATGAAAATTTGCGCATGTGCACAAATCAAGGGGAGGGTTCGGAGCGACCAATGGAAGTGGGCCTAGGGGTGCACACTATGTAAATCCGGCCCTGCTTGTTTAGTGATGAAATTCTCAGGAGATATGAGGCTTTCTGAATGAGCTGTGACATAATTCTTTATATTATTATAAATGTCATTTTTAAATTTTTCTTGGTGTATTTAGAGATATATATATGTTTAGGTTAGTTAAGTTTCAAAAAAATGCAGTCAAGTTTAAAATGCTTAGGTTTTTCTAGGACATAGTACAAAGTGTTGAAAGATTATTTTGTAGTTGGTGCTTTTATGGAAACTCTCATCTCAGTGAAAGGCATAAACATTCACAGTCCAGGATGGAAAAAGTATGTGAACCATTTTATTTAGTGATAGGACTTCTATGAGCAGCAATAACCTCCACCAAACACTGACAATTTTTGTCAGAGCTTAACCTCTTGTCTCATTGGTCCACAGAACATGGTTCCCAATAGTGTTGTGGAACATCCAGTAAATCCTTTGCAAACAATGGATTTCTATCATGTTGGCATTTCATGAAGAATTGTCTAATTTCTTTGTTCTTAATTTTGTATATTGTTTTAGTGCAAAGAGACTTGTGTGCAGGTCCTTGACCAGTATCATAACCACAGAGGAAGCATCTATAGTTGTTAGACACTCAGTTCCCCAGCCACTCTCTTTACTTCCACAACCATTTGGTCAGGTGGAAGGGACTGATGTTCGTTCTGGGCCCCTCCACTGATTTGTTTTTCTTGTGGGGTGGAGTGGGCAGCACATTCTTGTAATGCCACTGTCCTATACTGTCACCTTTGCTTTGCATGCTGGGATTGTGCTATTATCTTTTACAAGACAAATACTTATAGGGACAGTATCAGTAGTACTGAATTTCATCCATTTAAAGAGAAATGGGTTGATGAACATCTATTTTAGCCTTCCCATGTGCTTTATGCATCTCTTATTAGGCCCTTTGATATTTATTTTAGCTATGGTATTCTGGATATGGTTAGCTCAATCTATGTATGCTGGTATGCTGGACATTGATAGCTCAATCTGGAGAAGAGCACACAGTCAATAACTAAACGTTGGGTGCCTTATTTATAGGGCTGGATGCAATTGAGTACCTGTCAGCTCTGCTCTCTGCACCTTGAGTCTGTAGTGAGGTGCAAAATGCAGCAAGACCCCTCATGCAAATGTATACTTTGTGTGCTTGTGAGAAAGAATTGAATTATATCCTGATTCCCCTGTGAACCCCCCTGACTTGGATGGATTCTGTTCTCAAGCAAGCCTTTTTCACTACTACCCTGGCATTGAGGGTAGAGCCACCTGTTAGACTATAAGAGCAGTTCTTTGTTTTTCTATTCTGCGAAGAACTATCTCTAAGCTCTCCCACTGGTAACTCCCCTTTACTTCCAAACTCTGTCATTCCTTTGTTCTGGGTTCTAAAAAATTTCCAAAAAAAATCTTAATAGTAACAGCCATTACCTCTCCCACTGGCTGCTTTCCCTGCCTGTTTTGAAGAGCAGATGGCACTCAGAAGTTTACACTATATGATGCCAGCTCATCACTAGACTGTGGATAGGCGACCAGCAGCTCAACAGGCCTGACAGTTTACTGCAGTTCATCTGTATTCAAAAGTTTATGATTTGTTTTAGGATGCTTCTGCCATACAACACCAAGCTGCCTGCTACTCAGGGGATCACCCCTGGCTGTGGAATACGCGCACATGAGGTTCACACAATATCAATATGAAAATCGATTACTGTTGTTTCTGCTATAACTAGTGACCAGTAACCCAATAATTAAGTTCTCTTTAAAACTTGGGGATTCATTGGATGATTGTTAAACATTTTTGTTGATTGCAGAATGAGAAAATGGGCACGAAACATTTGATTGTATGTGTATACTGTCGTGAGCACCATGCAATAAAGCTGGGATCACCCAATTTGTTACACAAATTCAGGTATTGGTTTTCAGTTTGTCACATGAACATTACTGTTACCATGCTAGCTTTACAAACACCCTGGCACAAAGTCTAAAAAAAGGCTACCATAAAGAAGCAAATTGCTCACCCTTCCCCGGCTCCTGTTCTTTCGCTTTGGAACTTCTTCTTCTATATCATCCTCTCCATTGGCGTCATCTGCATTTTCATCATTTTCTAACACTCTCTGAAATGACACAGGTAACAAATTACAGTATATGCAGAAGAGGAATATGGGGACAATGTAATAACTGCAGCGTTCACTCCTGGTCTAGTAATCCATAACAACCAATCAGAAGGAAGCCTTTACTGGTCTACTACTGATAGAATAATAAAAGCAAAACATTTGATTTGTTGCTAAGAGTTACTAAACTTGGAGCAAATGTTGTTCCTATAAGTACATTAGAATAGAATAAAATAATGATGTGTTATAATGAACTACTCGGGATGAAGACGCTGCATTGTTAATGTTACTCAATTGGTGGCTGTCAAGTTAATTGTCAATATTCCTTAATTTCCAGAGGACGTTACACTTTATAACTCTTTTTTCCTTGGAAATGATTGCCCTAACCGACTGCACAGGTCTGTTTCATTTTCTTCAAGTGACACCAATGTGCTACTGTAAGTCATGTTTATTAAGTGAAATGCTGTAATGGGGTTATGTAATAAATGATGGAAACTCTGCTACTGGTTTGGTGTTTAAAAAAGTCTTATTGATTGCTGTGGATTACTGCGCCATGTCAAACTTTGTGACTTGTATTTCATATGAGATGCTACGGTCATGCCTGTTAAAGGAGAACTAAACCCCCGATGGTGATAAGTTCCCTCTGGCCCCCCTCCCTGCCTTCCCCTGCACAGTCTTACCCCTGTATTCTGTCCCCTCTAGAAATAGTGGGCGCACATGCAGCGGAGCTCACGGGCGCCATCTTCTTCTCTTCGGTTATTTTAGTGAAGTGAGCAGCGTATTGGTGCATGCGCAGTTTGAGCAATCTTCCAGTTTGCAACAACTGCACAAGCGCCAAAAGAGACGAAAATTGCCGAAGGAGAGGTAAAAATGGATAAAGATTAACGAAAGAGAAGAAGATGATGTATGTGAGCTGCACTGCGTTCACTCTGCATGTGCTGTCACTTTTTCTAGAGGAGGTAAAATTCAGGGGTAAGACTATGCAGGGGGGAGGCAGGGAGGCGGGCCACCATGGGGGGTTTAGTTCTCCTTCAAGCACTGCATACTGACAACAATGGTTTAACAGACAATTGGCGTGTTTCTTCATGTGTTATATGTGTAAGAGTACCTGAATCTCCTGTAGACTTTCTTCATCTTGGACATCTTTCTTCTCAACCGCTTCACCTCGTAGCAAGGCTTCCAGTGTAGTTCCTTCCGACAAAACATTATCCTTCCTCAGAGGAAAGTCAACATCTACAATTAAATACAAATAGAAATAATGTTTGCTTTCTGCGTCGACACTGAGATGGTAACAAATACAATCTCAAACTCATTTGCCCCGAGATTATTATGATCTTGATTGCAGCATAACAAATGTGAAGAGCTTAATAATGACTTTGCTCAGAGGAAATGCAAATCAGTTACCTAAATCTACACTGCTCTGATTAAAGGGCATATTTTTAGATACAAGAATCTGAGAAAATGTGGAGCATTAAGCAAAATTCTGTCCCCAAAGTGGTCCTCACATTTAGGGTCAGGGCAGATTCGGGGAGTTTAGTCGCCAGGCGACAAATTTTCTCTTCTCCGGGGCCACTAATCTCCCCGAACTGCCTCTCCTGCCTCTCCAGACAGCTGACAAAACATGGTTATTGGGCCGCACGCTGCGTTACCTGTTCGAGTGACACCTGCTCCGATAAAAGCAACATGTACCCTAATAGAAGACATTGAAACTTTATCCACAAGATAATAAAAAGTTTATCAGAGTTGATGCACCATCACTTTTCCTGGAGATCTATAACAACACAACTTCATTGGATTTAACAGCTTAAATTTAATAACACAGAAGGTTAGCACAGTGCTCTAGTTATCCAAGGATTTGTTTTCTTATATATTTCATTTCCCTTCCTAGCCTTTATTTATCCACAGCAATGCTAAAGTATCATCCAGACTTCTCATGTCATAATGTGAGATTGGCAAAACATTCACAATGCCTCAGGGAAATGAAGGGTCGTCTAATGGCAGACTGTGAAGGCAGCAGTAGGGGAGAGTCGAAGGCTGGTGAAATAACTGCTGCACATTAGTAGCTTGTCAAAAGCTATTCTACAAAAAATATTTGTTGGGATTCCCATTCGCTAAACAAAGACATGTTTAGCCTGTTTCAGGACAACAGATATACATGCTGCCATTTATGCAGCCTTAATAATATGCAGCTGATCTGAATTTCATTTCATTATAAGTTGTGTTGAATCTTGAGTAGCATTACATTCCCACAGGTGATACAAATCACGTAGAAAAGAAATAATTATTGGTTTACTAGATGACTATTAGCTATTTTTGTATAGGGTGTTATATGAAGAGTTGCACTACAGCTCAAACAAGCACATTTTGCATAGTGACATCCATGTACAGAAAACCTGAACAACTCACAATGGAACATCCCAACGAGGTAATTTGGACGTTCTTTCCCTTACCTCTTGGGATTATACTGTAGATGGGACATATTTAAACCATTTTAGGACAAATATATATATATATGCTGCACCGTTATCACTTAAAAGTGTACTAGTTAGGACAAGTAAGAAACTTTGTACATGTTATTAAGGCATTAGTCACTAATTCTGTGTGTTTAAACTTTTTTGGAGTCTTGGTCTGTTTAGCCCTTTTCTTTATGTTTTACTTCCACAGAACCCTCAGACGTGGTGGTGTGCGCAGGGGAGGTCCGGGGCCCACAGGGACTCCTGTCCAGGGCCGTTGTCCACGGCCCCCCTCCGGTCCCCCCACATATGTGCAAAAGGAGCCACGTGCATGAGCGAACGGCAATGCGCTGCAAATAGTTTTTTTGTAGGGCCAGGAGATCGGGAGAGGGGGTTTGGACCGGCTAAGCACCTGCTTTGCGGCCATTGTAAGCAACATCCATGGGTTGGTGAGCTACATATTGCTCACGAGCCACTGGCTGGGGATCACTGGCTTATACTGTTTTTTTTTTATGATGGTGGTGGAACAGCAAAGTGAATTATAAGGCTTAACACATCAGTCAAGTGATATCTGGCACAAAATATGTTGGCTTTTTTAAGTGAGCTCGGTCTATCCACATGACATGCCAATTAGACATAATGAAAATGGTAGAAGTTTTCACTTATATGAGATGAACATATATGAGATGAACAAACATGTCTGACCTATTTGTTATATTGATGTTACATGCTAGAATTATATTATACTATAGGGTAGCTAGTGACTAACTGCTGGATGTGATGTCTATCTGAGCACCCATAAGAGAAAGCCCTTTTAAGGATATAGAACAAAACAACATTGAATGTGCTGGTGCCCTCCAAATCATATAAATGTGGGTGACAATTTTTTTCAAAAAGGATTCAGCTAATTTGTATGAAGCGGAATTCATAGCCAGTCAAGGAAATCTGATGCAGTATATGTTATGTATTGGCCTTCAGAGAAATCTATATCCCGACATGATATACTGTATATCTATATATCGATATTGTACACTTTTGATGCATCACAGTTAAATACCCCTTTGAAATTATAGTTATAAATAAAAGGGATTACCAGATTCCCTTCTTGTTTTGGGCATTAGCTATCCAAATGACCTTCTCTAACCATGAGATTTAATTTACAAGGGAATGCAAATATCCCTATACCATAGGATCCCCTATAGCTTTAAATGTCTGCCAAAGGCTACAAGCATTCAACCCCCGATCTGCACTGGGAGTGGCAGTAAATGCAACTGCATGGTATTAATGTGATAATAATTTGTTTCAGCATGTTATATACCTTTTGCAGCATGACATGAGCCCACAGTAGCCAGCCTTGCCATTAGCAACAAAGCAAAGATCAGCATTAGGCGCAGGTAATGAATATCTAAGTACCAGACATCGCAGCACTAGAAAGGCCAGACATGAAGAATAATGGCAGCAGATGAAAATACAGATGGATCAGTAGAGCCTACAGGCTGAGAATGAGGGAATTAAAGTTAAGGTGGAAACAAGGTCATCTACAAAGTCAGCAAAATGTCCACAACAGGAGAACAAGGCGGCATTCCAAGCGCACAACTGCCATCTGGTTAAGATTCAGCCTCCTGTGACTTGGAGAACCTTTTTCTCTCTTGATAGAGGCATTGAAGCATTGAGCTGAATACAGAACATGAAAACTACGGCTGCTGCACTAGCATAGCTAGAAATAAACTGAGCAGTTAGAAAATATAGGAACAAAATAATTCCATGGGTAAATGATGATCATTTATGAATACGGTGCCAACATAAACTATTGTGCTGCAGAGGAGGGCAATGAAACACTGGCTGGTTCAGTTTCAGTATAAATTTATACAAAGGGGCATGTTTACTATCATTGGAGATAAATATCTGGAGAAATTTCTGGAGATGTTGCCCATAGCAACCAATCAGATCTTTGCTTTTGTTTTCTAACTTGGCTGTGGCTGTTTAAATCTAATTGCTGATTGGTTGCCATGGGCAACATCTCCAAAAATCTCTCCAGATATTTATCTCCAATGTTAGTAAACATGCCCCAAAATGTCTTATTCACAAAGTAGGTCATCCACAAACAGAGACGACCCCTATCCTTGTGTATGGAGAAGGCCGCTAAATTTTGGAAATGCAGTACAACTATAACTGAGGGAAGTTATCAAAAGTGCTTTGCTAAAGCATGCATAATAATAATGTATCAGAAAGGCAATAAAACTAAATCACTAACTGACTTTAATTCCCTTTGTTCTCTCAATACCTGAGCCAGGGAAAAAGGTGCCATGCCGGCTGTGAGATTGATCTCTGCTTGTGAGCGCTGAGCCCAATGATGAATAGCCAGTCCCTCTCCTCATCTGCCCTGGGATGTGTCTAGTCTCCAAGCTGTGCTGGATGACAGTACAATTTATAAGAGAAGCAGCTGCCAGTGGGACAGAAGCAGTGCTGTGTGGTGCCGTACACTTATATTGCTCTCACCAAAATGTGACGGTGAATGGCTGCCAACAACCTGGTGAAAAATGAACTACAAACACTGTATGATATAAGACTAAGCATCCATATGCATTTCTGAGCTAAAATTACAACAAAACTGTAGAAAGTAACCTCTATCATATAGAGAATCTTTTTTTTAAGTTTTTTTTTTAGCTATAAAAACTGCGTTGTGTATCTTTTTTATGCAAAACCAAACTTGCAACCAGTCATCTGATCAACGTTTTTCTTTAATGAAGCTAAATTAATTTACACTAATTGAGCAAAAAAATAAAACCCTTGTTACAATAAAATAATACTGAATGTGCAAACGACACTGGGTTTACACAGACTCATTTACTAAACACAAGCTCTTTGCTTGTTAAAGGAAAACTATACCCCTCAAACAATGTAGATTCCTATAAAAATATTTTGCATAAAACAGCTCATTTGTAAAACCTTGCATCATGTAAATAAACCATTTTCATAATAATATACTTTTATATGTAGTATGTGCCATTGGGTAATCATAAATAGAAAAATGCCATTTTGAAAAATAAGGGCCGCCCCCCTGGGATCGTATGATTCATGGTACATACAAACAAACCATACATACATGTTAGGTCACATGAGCCAATTAACAGAAAGATGATCTCTTCCTGTTACAATTAGAGCTGCAGTATTTCTGGTCAGGTGATCTCTTCCTGTTACAGTTAGAACTGCAGTATTTCTGGTCAGGTGATCTCTTCCTGTTACAGTTAGAGCTGCAGTATTTCTGGTCAGGTGATCTCTTCCTGTTACAGTTAGAGCCGCAGTATTTCTGGTCAGGTGATCTCTTCCTGTTACTGTTAGAGCTGCAGTATTTCTGGTCAGGTGATCTCTTCCTGTTACAGTTAGAGCTGCAGTATTTCTGGTCAGGTGATCTCTTCCTGTTACAGTTAGAGCTGCAGTATTTCTGGTCAGGTGATCTCTTCCTGTTACAGTTAGAGCTGCAGTATTTCTGGTCAGGTGATCTCTGAGGCAGCACACAGACCATCACTAAATGGTGGTTCAAGGCAAGAGATGTAAAAGGGCAGTATTTACTTAAATGTATATTCCAGTTTGATAAGATTCTTTAATATGCCACTTCATTTGATATATCTGTTGCTCAAGTATTCATTTTGGGGGTATAGTTTTCCTTTACTAAGTGTGCTAAACATTTTGTGATTCCACCTGGAGCTAGTGTGGAGCAGCACTAGGGTGCTCTATCTCAGGACTGTATTGTTAATAAAATAGAAATTAACTCAGTTACAAATCCTGCATTTGTTCCTATTGGGTCACCTTTATGCACTGAATTTTCACTAATTTCCTGGCATATTTAAATAGTGAAAAGGCACAGAATAACATTCTTTGATCACTCATAGGCAGTTGGTTCTATTATTGGAAAGTCAGGGCCACTTATCAAGTAAGTTTAGTCTGCTGTATCTTGCATTAAGTTGTTTTACATTAAAAAGCCCTTCCAACCTCAATTGAACAATGGATTTACACAGCACCACTATATAAAGAGCAGGGAGTGGTGGATGAAAGATGGGGGTGCTTACAGAAAGATGAAGGCCTTGGGCTCCACAGGGTCTTAGCGACTGTGGCTTCACCACAAATCCATGCCTGGGTACTTATAATAGTACCAACGCTTCTGACCACCGACTTGGAGCCTCTGACTGCTTCACTAATTTCCCTGAATCTTACCTCTATCTAGTCATTGTTCATGGGGTCCATTGATCCCAACTTACTGTGAAATGCTTATCTTACCCAAAGGTCTTGTTTTTATTGAGGCCTTTTTTTTTCCTTAGGCTCGTACTAGAATCTACCCCGTACTATAATCCACATCCTCCACCCAAAAAAAACGCACATAGGTAAGGTTAGCCTTTTCTGTATTTGATTGATTATCAAGCTTTTGCCTCAGTTTTGATTGATTTCCCTAACCCAGATCTGTCTACAAACACAGAATACTTTTGCTATCCTTGTTTAAGTTATGATTTTCCTGCAATACGTTTATGTTTTATACGTGCTATGCCCTAGTATTTTCCTGAAAAAGAGAATTCATTATAATACCTATAGCTTGTGCTGGAGGTAGGCTAGCAAGCAGGCACTGGGGGAATAATAGTCATTCCAATAGACATTCTGGGTCTATTGATGTGCCCATGGTGAGTCACAAATCTGTCATCTGACCATCTAGATGGAGATAACTGCACTTTCCTAGAATCTAGAATCTAATTCTAGAACCTAGAATTTATAGTAGGTCATACAAGAAGTTAATCTCATAGAGAGGGGTGGCTTCTAGTACGAGCCTAAGGAAAGAAAGGCCTCAGTAAAAAGAAGACCTGTGGGTAAGATAAACATTTCACATTAAGATGGAATCAATGGCCCCCGCGAACAATGACTAGATAGAGGTAAGATCCAGGGGAATTAGTGAATCAGTCAGAGGCTCCAAGGAAGAGGTCAGAATAGTAAGTACTACTAAGGTTGAGGATAATTCCATAGAACACATTTGGAGGGCTTTGTACATTGGGAGAAGGATTCCAAAAATGAGTACTACCATAGCTGGAACTAGGAGTAGGCATAGTAGGCATGTGCCTAGGTGCAAAGCTGGGGGGGGGGCACCAGCTGGGTCCGACTGAATCACTGGGGCCCACCGGGTTCCAAACCTTCGGGTGCAAGCTCCCGGGCCCTGAGCGCATGCGCAAACTCTGTGAACGTCGGGGCCCTGTGCGCATGCGTGAATGCACGCGGTGCGAGTTGCCACATATTTTTTGGGGGGGCCAGCCAATCAAGGGAACAGATCTGGGCCGGCGGGGCCCACCGGGTTTTTTCCTGGTGTCCCACTGGCCCAGTCCAACCCTGGGCACTAGGCATACCTTCTCTGGCTCCCATCCTTAGTCTGGTCCCCTCTCTCCACTCTCATGCCGGCTGTTCCCATCTTAGAAGGACTGTGCGCGCATCTATGCTTTTCTACGCTTATTCACGCATCAAAGAATGAACGGTGGCGCGACCAGCCAGGTTACCTAGGGCATCTGGCTGGCCTAGCCCGTCGATGAGTACTACCTCTGACTGTTACTAATGCCCTGTATGGCATTGTCATCTTCAAGAATCTTTGTACCATCAGAAACACAAAATAACTGTGTACCATAAGAAACAATTTCCCGGTTATAAATGAGTTACTTGGTGTCAAACTTATTGCCAGAAGTATGTAAAAAAAACTAATTTTCTATACTGTAGAAGGGCCCACCTGAAGAAGTTCTAAGTTTGAGTCCTTTAGTACCTATAGCAAGAAGTGGTCCAAAATAATGTTACATTTTTAATTAACAATAGTAGCCATACGTATCACTCTCACAAGGGCAAAATGTCATGTGTCCCACAGAGATATACAGTATTGCTCATTAGCTGAACTTTGGTATTATGCAGTGGCAAACTTTGTACCATTTATAGTACAAACTAATGCAGAAGGCATGATGGTCATTTGTATTGTCCTACTGGACAAATTTTGTCTATTGGCATGTCTGCTATACCTTGTGCCAGATATATGACTGCAACTCTGATATCAGTACCTATAGTATATCTCACTGTATTGAGAATAAAATTAGAATTTGTTTTCCAAGCACTTTAATGGTAGTGGCTATTTTACTCTAACAGGCCTGTACAGAATAAAAATGAAAAATATGTTTAAATGTGAGTAATTAAGTAGAACCCAAATAAAAATCCTGCTAAACACAGCTTCAGCCGAGCATTATCAGCATGCACGTTGCATTAGAGGAGATGTCACAGAGTGAAGAGCAAATTTTAGGGAATTAGACTTTCTGCTCCCTATGACACTAAGCCGAGGGTTGCCATGGAAACAGGCCCGGGCACATAACTGCCCCTAAGGAATCAGCCTCTCTTCCCATCACAGCTGCCAGTGTCAGTACAAAAGGTTGGATGACTTGTTTATATCTTCCATAGACACACACACACTGTCGCTGTGATATGTAAATAGCCATTTAATATAAATTCCTCTCTTATTACACTTCCAGCTAGCATAAATCCCTTTATATAGTGCTTGTAACACTTTTTATGTAGTACAGTGTTTTACCACTGTGAAATACAATGTGTGTGCGATCATCTGTATGCCCTAGGTACACAGCATAGTTTAGCACATAAAAATGTTGTGGGTACATCAATAGACTCGGTTACAGCAATACATAAAGCACGGAAGAAGAAATTCAGTGTAAAACACCAAATTTTGTGTACTGTGGCTATTCTGATATTGACAATTTTCTGATGGGATGACATTTATATTTGAGGGTGAAGATGCTGAAGACCACAATACTTTCTGAAATAGAGCTTTAAATAATAGAAAGAGGGTTAGCTGGCACAGTTGTGCGTGAATGTTTGCGAACCCTTTAAACTTTTCTATATTTTTATATGAATGTGAGCTAAAACATCATCTGATTATCAAACAAGTCCTAAAAGTAGATGAAGAAAACCTAGTTAAAGGAAACAAAAAATATTATCTTTGAACATGTTTTTAATAAAACAAATAACGCAATAGCAAATCTGCGTGTGGCAAAAGTAAGTGAATCCTTAGAATTATATAATTTGAAGGCAAAATCAGAGTCTGGCGTTTTCAGTCAATGGGATGACAACCTGGTGTTAATAAGACCCTGTTTTATTTAAAGGACTGGAATCCAGCAAAGCCTGTTCGCACATACACATTTGTGGATGAGTACCGTGGATCGTTTAAGGGAGGCGTCTGAGGACCTCAGAAAAACTAAAGAGTTTGGACTCCACCAATCAGACAGACAGACTGTGTACAAATGGAGGAAATTCAAGACCATTGTTATCCCCACCCAGAAGTGGTTGACCATCAAAGATAACTCCAACTGCAAGGTGTCTAATAGTCTGAGAGGTTACAAAGTAACCCAGAGTAACTTCTAAGCAACTGAAGATCTGTCTCACATTAGCAAATGTTGATGTTCATGAGTCCACCATCTGGAGAACTCTGTGTGTGTGTATGGCAGGGTTGTAAGGAGAAAGCCAATACTCTCCCCAAAAATATTGCCGACTGTCTACACTTTGCTTAAGATAATGTGGACAAACAAGAAGGATACTGGAAGAATGTTTTGTGGATGGATGAAACCAAACTAGAATTTTTTGGCTTAAATGAGGAGCATTACATTTGGAGAAAGAAAAAAACAGTATTCCAGCATAAGAACCTTATCCCATCTGTGAAAAATGGTGCTGGGAGTATTCTGTTTGTGCCTGGTTTGCTGTATCTGGGCCTGGGTGGCTTGCCATCATTGGTGGGATAGTGAATTCTGAAGACAACGACCCTACACACACAACCCATTCTACCAAAGAATGGTTAAAGAAAAATAAAGTGAATGTTCTGGAATGGCCAAATCAAAGTCCTGACCTTAATCCAATTGAAATGTTGTGGAAAGAGCGAAAGCGAGTGGTTCATGTGAGGAAACCCACTAACATCCAAGAACTGAAGCTGTTCTGTATGGAGCTGTTCTGTATGGGCTACAATTCCTCCGAGTCAATGTGCAGAACTGATCAACAGTTACCGCAAACGTTTAGCTGCAGTTATTGCTGAACAAGGGGGTCACACCAAATACTGAGAGAACAATTCACTTACTTTTGCCACACACAGATATTTTATATGATATTTTTTTCAATAAATACATCATATAATATAATAATTGTTGTTTAATTTATTTAACTAAGTTTTCTTCATCTACTTTTGCAGTCCAATGAAATAGCCATTAAAATCTAGCAAACATGTCTAAGGCACGGAGCAGCACAGAGGCATCTTTCCTAAATTAATGCAGTGGGGAAATAAAGTACATGAAGAAATTATATGGGTGAATTGACAATTACAGAGCTAACCTTCCATCTCACAGCCAGGTTAACCCTGTCTATTGTCGAGTCAGTAGGGGGTTAAACTGACTGCACAGATGGAACCCCACTCTACCCATTAAGCCCATTAAGCACAGGCAGCGACATTGAAACATCTATAAATCAAGCCCAGATACTGCATAACAAGGCTGACAGTCAAAAGATATATCTTCTAATATTTGGGTGTTCTCTCCAAAAAAAATAAAACCACTGGATTGGGTATATGTGCCTTCTCAAGTAGTTGTTACAAATGCCGATAGGACTATGTGCTTCTACAAAAACAGTGCTGAGACTATTGACTTTTGTATGAAAATTTCTACTGTGCGTTCAATGTAGAGGAGCGAGACAGAAAAAACTGGGCAGTGACCTAAATCACCTGCGCAATGCATCTGGGCAAAACAAGCTGGGGAGGATACTCTGTATATGAAAATACTGGTAGTTTTTAAGCACTAATTGAATGCCAAATGTTCCATAGAAATAATGGTTTTCTGCATGTTCCAAGCAGCCTTCATGGTAAAACCATCTGCTTTTGGAGCTCTACTGTAGATACAGTGTGTTAATCTTACAAAAGCAAAACAAGCCCTGTATATACCATATACTGTGCATAATGATATGTATATAAACTTATAATTATTTTTCTTGAGATTAAAAACTACTTAAAATATATTTGCTGGTGTGCTATGTGGCCATAAAACATTGTTCTCCTGCCTTGAGTTGGACATTTAGATTATATAATAAGACATGAGTAACATACTCAGGGTACAATATATTAGATGTTGGTATATTTTACTAAGCAGAAATTGCTTAGCTAAACATTACGATGCTTCAGGATTTAGCAATTTCTTTTCAGTGCTGGAATGATTCAAATAATTGTCCAGGTCCGATCCCCTGCTTGCAATTTACATTGTGGAGCAAGGATTCAGACAGGTGACAGTGGCAGGACACTGCTGACCACGCCAAAATGGAGTTTGACTACTCAAAGCAGTTGAAGGCATTCTGATGACCTGACACATGTATCAGCTTTGTTAAAGGCATCAAGTTGTTAAAAACTTCCAGTAGGGAAAGTTTTGTTAAATTATAAAATAGACCAAAGTGCTGGAAATCCTTTTGGATTCTCCAATTCAATCAATAATATATATCTGCCCCTCGATATCCATGTGTGTAAAGGTGGTCATATATGCTACAATTACAATCTTTCCCACCATCATTGGCTATACAAAAGATCTTTCATCCAGTCTACTAACGTGAAGAGCTGAATCATCAGATATGCAGATTAAAACCAAAAATAATTATTTAGCTCTATCTGATGATTCAGCATTAACATTATGATGTACGTGAATCTTCAAAAGGTGTCAAATCAAAATTTTCAGTCCTGCCTGATAGTGGAGACAACTGACATGCAAGGCTTTTTACCAATATTGGTCACCTGGTCTCTCACCACACATGCAAGAATTACTGTACAAAATATCTTTTGTACGATAATATTGGTGCATCTATGGCCACCTTTAGTGGTTATGAGGTTACCCAGTGCAGCTTGTTCAGGATCATGGGGATAACTGCTGTGCTGCCCAGTACATTCCTCCTTCAGTGTCACGTCAGCTGCTGTCATGAGAGCCAAGGGCTGATTTCAATATCCAAAAACACATAACAAGAACAGATATAGTCAGCTCTAGGGACAATAGAGGAGTATAGGCTTTGTACAAAAAAAATAAAATTATAATAAGGGGTATCAGGTTTTCATTATGGCATAATCCACTTGTAATGTACTTGTTTATGGCTTTTGCAAACCTGTTTTTATGTCCAAAAGTCTCAACCTGTGATCTTCTGGTTTGTGTAAACGCCGCTTTTTCCTCCAACATCGTGCAGGGTAAGTATATAACTGCCCAGGAGCCATCCCTGCAAAACACAGTGTTCCAGACCATTTAAAGTTAGATACATCAAGATTCTAAATCACACAAGTAAAGATTAATATCAGTATTAAGTGTTGAAAAGTGACACTGAAAGGGATGCTAACACCAAAAATTTAAAGGGTTTTATGTCAATTTAATGTCCCCTGCGAATGTAACAATTGTGTGTTGACTTCATAATCTCTAATATAATTCATATAAATAAGCTCCTGAGTACCAACCACTTGAACCCCAATTGGCACAGCAGATAAGCCGTTTAGAATACAACGGGTTTTTGTACTAAAAGGCCAGTGGCACTAAAAAATGAAAGGGTTTTCTATATAGTAAAATAAGGTACTGTTACTGCTCACTGGTAAAAACTGTGTGTTTGATTGAGAGGCTCAGATTCAGTTTTTTAAGCGTCTGTACAGTCACAGGAGAAGCCATTCAATCTGAAATAGGGCTATAGTGTTGCCAAAAAGTTTATTTGCATTTGCTGGTTGGACAGATAGAAATTTGTGAATATAACAAGAAAATATGTATATAACAAAAAGAATACCATTACACTTTATGGTGTAGCTTGGGGTCCCCTAAATTTTTTAACCATGAGCCACAATATTCTTGGGTGGCCAAAATAAGTGCTTGGATTTGGTAACCCCTAAATAAACCCCTTGTAATACTATATATATATATTTGGGGGAAACGGTAAAAACAAAATAATTCACCTGGCCCCCTGTGTCGCTTTTCCATCCATATGTAACAATTATTCTGAGCCACACCCGTCTGGGAGTCGAGAAAAGGAAGGCGAACGCTGCGCTCGGCACATAAGCGGGAGTTGTAGCTTCGGCAGTGTTCAATTGCATTTTTGTAGAACTGATCTCCAAGCCTGCAACAAGATAAAGAATGGGTTTCATAAGCATTGGAAGTTGACTAAAGAATACCATACACAGACCAACATTTCATACATGAAACAATAACTATAGAGCTGGGGCCTTTATCAAGGATCTTTATCCTTGATAAAGGCCCCAATGTGGGCCGAAACGTAGGACACAAGAGTGATGTCTAAACAAGTCCCAAAGGTGCAAACGCCTGGGTGCCCGCAAAAGTGGAATAGGTATATATGTAGAATATGTAGTAAAACAAACCTTGTCTTGCTTTCTCCTAATTGAGATCCCTGTGAGGGATTAAAACGTCGAGTTTCAATAAATAATCCTCTTTTTTTGCATTAGTAAAGCCCTGTGAGTGTTGCTATTTTCTACATATATATATATACGCGTATTTTATTTCATAGCGATACCCCACAAGTGCTATCCATTAGATCCCATTACATGGAGGAAATGTATGTTTATGTACCAGGTTTACCAGTCTCTGCTACTACAGAGGGTTTTGACACATATTCCATACCAACAAAAATGGGAATTCCATAGCCTGTATTACACAAAGTATCTTGAAGTTACTTTCTTGAAGCAGGGTAAAAGCATTCCTCCTCCCTGCCCTGACCCCATCTCCACCTGCATCTTCCCCACAGTGTAACCCAATTATTGCTCCGTTACTCTTACCTCATTTGCTGAACTGCCTAAGAATCCATCTTCTGCGCTTTCTAAATTGGAGGAGATATAGTGGCCAATGCAAGATTCTCTTGAAAATAATCCCAGAATTCATGACTTTAACATGGAACAAGGTGGGTGATGGGTTGAATGACCAGTCTAAGGAAGGTGGAATAAAATGGTCCCTGTGAGTCAGAAGAAGATTATCATGGAGTATGGGAATTTATCTTTAGAACCTTTATTTTTAAAAGTTATTTTTATGCACCTGTATTTTACATAAACCCAACTAAGTATATGCAAAAAAGAGGGTTGTTTTCACTTAAAATTTGACTAAAGCTACCCATTTTTTCTATACTATTTTTACCCATTTTTTCTATACTATTTTCTTCAGTGTAGAGGACCCACTGTTATTACCCACTACATCTCCCACATCCCAACACCTAATTGTTTGCCATATATGCCTCCTGTAATGAAAGGACGATGCAATGTTTGCAGACAAATCTTTTTTTTTTTATAGTAATAATATCTGAATATGCACCAAGAGAGGGCATTGTGATGCTTTTAGACGTTATGTAGAAATTTTTAAATTTGCAAGGAAGTCAGTTTCCGTTTACATGCAGGTTAGCTGCTAGTTCAATGTAGGCAAGCCCTGTTTAAAGCTAATCTGCAAAAGGGGAATGCATGCTTTGTGTGCAGAACAATGCTGGGAAGAATCAGCGACTATATTAAAGCAGGACAAATGCCCGGTATAGAAAGCGTTAACAAGAAAATTATGGCAAGTTACCCAGTGAGTGATCAAGAATATAGAACACCATTAGATTCTGGCTGTCATGGATTCCACTGGTTCTCACTGCAGGCTTTATTGAAAAGATAATTTGGCTCATAAATTTTCTACAGCAAATGATCCACAGAAAGACCCTGCTGTCCAAGAGATAATTACTTCCTCTGTGAGATTCCAGGCACCAGGCAGAGCAAGGATTATAAAAGAAATCCAAACAGGTTTCGGGAAATATAAACTAAGGTATATGAGAGAGCCACAGATATTAAAAGTAGGGTATCAAGAGGAAGCATAATCTAATCATCCCATCAATGGGGAAATTGTGCTACTAGCTAATCTTCCTGGGAAGAATTTAGCAGAAGAATATTCATTTTTATGACACTGTTCTAATAATTATTCAGATAAATCGGCAGGTGGCTAGGTAGACCAGGATTTGTTCTTAAAACTCGTGAATGCTTGAGAATGTTGTACTTATACAGTAAATGCATCTCTACTTGGCATCTATTGATGCCTTGGAAATGTAAATTCAATACTGTTTTGCAATGTCTCAAGCTTAGGGTCCATGGCAGATTCCCTTAAGTTTAGCTCTGGCCTAAACAAAGCTCATACCACTAGAGTAAAGCCAGTAAGAGCCCAGCAGTACCACTTACCACCAATATTGGACAGAAAATGAGACATGCTACTCACAGAGGTGAAATATCTATATATAATTTAGTACAAAGCCTTTTCCCCATTACATCTCTCTCACTGTCTCCATAGGTACCATGTTTCTTTTTTTCTACTGACTGGAGACACTGTATTATCTTATTAGAAAGAGAATCAAAAATATTTACCAGCTTAGTTCAGCTTGTGCACCACCTGTTCATCCCACAGGTATTATATCAACAAGATGTTGCAAATGTTCAGAGGCCGTATTCATTGTCCTAGCTAAGTACTTATCAGCTCACTTACAAATGCCACTATGCTGCCTCATCAAATATGATTTACATAGAACCTAAATGGAACGTGAAAATACTTAATTCAAAGTATAAGCAAAAATATATTTTAAAAAGCAAGATCAAACTTTCTAAACGCACAGATTATTCACGAATCAGAAACCTTTGCGGTGTTTATAAATGGAAAACCATGAAAGTGACCTTGACATTGTAAGTAATCTGCTTGTGTGCTGGAAGTAGCCTTTATCAACATCTATTAAGGGCATCTATTGATAGGATCATAGCAGGTGCTCAGGCCAAGACATCTCTATCCAAAGGAAAATTCACTTGGTTTGGATAACAGCAATCGTGACTATAAAGGTTCATCGATGATATATTAATCCACTGGCACAGCGCCAATGAATCAGTTTTAATTGAAAAATGCTCAGACTAACATGGTCACTAATATCAGTTTTATTTAGATCACTTAATCATTTTTTATGAATTTATCAATATATAAATGTGTAAATTTGCCATTGGAAACATTGTCTAAAAGTTTCATTTGTGTTTTTCTGGCATTGAGCCGAACACTAGAAATGGCATTGGTGGGGAGCATGGAGCTGATTTTTCCCCCACTAGCATGCTCCTATATTCACAACTTATTGGACCCTAGTAGTGACTTCCTGGCTGACAACCTGGATATCCCCCTACCTGTATTTTCTAAGTCTCAACTTATGCTAAGTTGAGGTTTTAGATAAAAAATATATATATACCTGTATATAGCATATGCATTAGATGAGCATATTCCCTCCCATCACTAGAGCCTGGCTTCAGATCGAGATCAAGAAAATATATGAGCTCAGAGTTCAACTACTAAATTTGACAAAGTTTTGATATAACTCTGGAGTCAAACCAACCACAGGATACTTGACTCTCCACTAATTCTGGAGACCACTATCGATTATGGCGCTGTTAAGTACTGCATTATTAGCCCAAATATGGCACTTGCTGGAGACATGTGCATGACCTGCATTCTACTGATGTGACCTTTTTCTTGCGTCCTGAATGTACTACTCTTAAGTGATTGCTGGTTTGATATGTTTAAAGTTGCATTGTTTCTGTTGCTAAAACAATTACGGGGGAATGTAATAAAAATCGCTAACGGAAAAACTATTCGCAATGCGAAAAGTTATGCCTTTGTGCGAACAAATTTTGCTTTGTGCGAATTTAATATAGCTTTTGCGAGCCCGGAAACTGTTTAGCGACCACTTCCGACAGTGAAAGAACACTTGCGAATTTTATAGTTTGCGCCAATGCGCAGTCAATGTAATAAAACTTCTTACTGAAAAAGTCGTTATGTTTGCTCCAAAAGATTACGACACCTTCAAGCACTTCTTATGAGTGCGCAATTAAAATTCGCAATGCGCAATTAAAATTCGCAATGCAATAACAGTTTAAGGAACAATATTACATTGCGAGATGTGGATTTTTAGTCTTATTGGTGCGAATTGTTTTGCTCTTTGCGACTTTTATTACATTCCCATGTATAACTATTACCTTTAAAAACCCTGTACCTTTGTCAGCAGAATTTAGGTGGATGCTATTTTTTTGGTTTATGCTGAACCTTGTGTCAGTAAATAAGCCCTATAATCACTGAATCGTAAGTTATAAAATGATAGAGGCCTGTTCGGCATTGCCATTTTGTGTAAAAACACCACCATCATATTTGATAACAATGAATCTAGGTAAAGACAGCAAAAGGGAAAGTAATTGAGAATCCATTATGAATCATTTTGCTTTACTACAGGTGTTAAAGTAAATGTAAGTCTTACAGACCTCTAATAGCAGTGCCATTTCACTTATGCTGTTTGCTGCTGATCCTCCCATGATCATCTAAACATTGTGAGTTGATGTCTAGCAACAACCCTAATTAGGGGGAATAGCCATGGGGAACCTTGAAGAATTTCAAGTTGTGAACAATACCCTTCAGTTGGGGTAAAGAGCAGACATATTTATAGTAGAATGGAATGCAAAGGAATGATGCAAGGCTCAAAACAGCAGGGCTGATATTATCAGCACTGGAGAAGTTGTGGTAACACCTAACACCTAAAAGCCAATTGACAGCTCAGATGGAATATGGTCAGATGGAAGTCAGGCAGACTGCAAAAGGCACCTCTGTGGGGCATAAAGTCTCCAAACAGACAAAGTAAGACAAAGTCAATTACATCAGTGTTCAGGAAAGAAATAGTGTAAGTGAAAGAGAAGGGCTGCCTCCTCAAGAAGCAGGTGTGTGACTAGACAGGCAAAATTAAAGATCGAGGATATCAAAGTAGAGATCTCAACAGATACAGAAGGTACCACTGGTAACATCAAAGGCCAGGACTTAGAAGATATGTGGTATCCAAAGGTGTAAAGGTGGCCATAGACACCAAATGAGCAGATCTCTGCCCGATTTGCCAACACTGAAGTGGGCGATATTGGGCTGAGCTGATTGTGGGCCCTAGGGCCCAACAATCGGACCATAATGCAGGAGAACAGGCGGTCGGTTTTGCAGGACCACATAGCAGAGACGCGGCCGCAATCCGAGGGGATTTTTTAACCCGCCTCAACTTTCGGCCAGATATCGATTGAGAAAGCCCGTCGGATGGCCCCACACACGGGCCAATAATCTGACGACTCGGTCTGTCAGCAGCTTTTATTGCCGCGTGTATGGGGCCTTTAGGATACTCTGTCCCCCAAGACTTAAGGAACACAAAATATACGAACAGTACTGTTTTTAACAAAATAAGGCCAACAGAAAAAGCTATACGTAGGTATATAGGTGGATAGAAGGGGAGGGATTAAGTGCAGAAAGGATGGGGTCTCTCAAGCACTTGCTCCACCATTATTATTTGAATCCTTTCTTATCCAAACTAATAGTGAAACTTGGTTTACTTAAAGGGTACAATAAACACCTGAGGAATTGTATTAATTAGTAAGAACATCTAGCAGCGTGTGACATGCTTACAACAATATTGCCTAGCTTTCCGTGCTACATGCTACACACGTCACAGGAATATTTATACTGCTTAGCCGCATGCCACCTCTGTACAGTAGGTATAAGCAGCCACAGAGCAGCTGGATTCTGACAAGCAGATGCAAGAGAACAAATAATCGAATTAATATGAAGAATAATCAGATCCTTTGCGGATTTTAATCTTAAAAAAAAATTTTTTACCTTGTGAATAACCCTCGCCAAAGACAAGTTCTCAAACACTTTGGACATGTTATTTTGGTATATTATACAATGTGTTGGCTGTGGATTGAAGGTCTAGAGCAGTGATCCCCAACCAGTGCCTCGTGAGCTACAAGTTGCTCACCAACTTCTTGGCTGTTGCTACCATTGGCCTCAAAACATGTTCTTATAATTAAATTCCAGGCTTGGTGGCAAATATAAATTGCATAAAAGCCAGATGTACTGCCAAGTAGAGTCTCCTGTAGGCTTCCAGTCCACATAGGGGCTATCAAATAGGCAAACACAGCCCTTATGTTGCACCACCAGGGACTTTTTTCATGCGTGTGTTACTCTCCATCTCTTTTAACACGGGTAAGAAAGGTTGGGGACCCCTGGTCTAGTGTAAATGTTGTCTTTCTAATTTTTTAAGGCTTTTATCTATTAAATAGTACATTGGGGTTTCAGGCAAAAGCACCTGAGAAATCATCCAATAATAAAACGGAGACCAACTACAGGGCTACTGGCCACATAAAGCCCATGAAAACATTTTTTTTTTTAAATAAAAACTGCTCTTCAGTATTTCAGTGGTTTAATCACTTTTACAAATAAGACGATTGTGGGTAAATTCCGACAGTAAACAAGAGATATAGACACTTTTTGGCCCCTTAACGTTCCCATATGTCCCTGTGTATTGGGACTGATCTGTATTGGGACTGATTTGTATTGGGACTGATCTGTATTTGGACTGTTTGGTATACAGAGACATCTGGCGAGTGTCCAGGGAGCATCATTAGAGTCGGCTCAGGGGAAACACATATCCAGGGATGTTGTCAAGTGTACTGCCAGTTATGCCAATTATTTCCTTTTCCGCAGCCACACTCGCACAATACAAATGGCATATCTGACATGAATGTGTGGCCTGGGGTCTGCCGAGGTGCCCTTCAAGCCTCCCCATGTAAAAGTGAGTATTTGTTATCACGCCTCCCACTCAAAAGTGAGTATTTGTTATCACCCTTAGGGCAAAGACACACGCTTAGACTCGGGGATATTAGTCACCCGGCGACAAATTTCCTCTTCTTCGGGGCGACTAATCTCCCCGAACTGCCTCCCCTGCCTTCCCACTGGCTAGAATGTAAATCGCTGACAGGATGGCACTCGGAGCGCTCCGTTTTCCGAAGTCGCCTCACAAGGAAACTTCGGAAAACAAAGTGCTCTGATTGCCATCCTGCCGGCGATTTACATTCTAGCCGACGGGAAGGCAGTTCGGGGAGATTAGTCACCCCGAAGCAGAGGAGATTTGTCACCGGGCGACTAATCTCCCCAAATCTGAGCGTGTGTCTCTGCCCTTAACCTACCCCTTTTGTAACAGAAATACAGCTTTATAGGTGAAGATCAAAACTTCCTTAGCTCACAGTCTGTATACGTGTATGGGGGGGCTGCTAACATACTAAATTTAGTTCATTCTCTTCCACCTAAGCTAAAGATGCAGCTTAAAGGGATACTGTCATGGGAAAATGTTTTTTTTTCCAAAACACATCAGTTAATAGTGCTGCTCCAGCAGAATTCTGCACTGAAATCCATTTCTCAAAAGAGCAAACAGATTTTTTTATATTCAATTTTGAAATCTGACATGGGGCTAGACATTTTGTCAATTTCTCAGCTGCCCCTGGTCATGTGAGTTGTGCCTGCACTTTAGGAGAGAAATGCTTTCTGGCAGGCTGCTGTTTTTCCTTCTCAATGTAACTGAATGTGTCTCAGTGGGACATGGGTTTTTACTATTGAGTGCTGTTCTTAGATCTACCAGGCAGCTGTTATCTTGTGTTAGGGAGCTGTTATCTGGTTACCTTCCCATTGTTCTTTTGTTTGGCTGCTGGGGGGGAAGGGAGGGGGTGATATCACTCCAACTTGCAGTACAGCAGTAAAGAGTGATTGAAGTTTATCAGAGCACAAGTCACATGACTTGGGGCAGCTGGGAAATTGACAATTAGTCAACAAGAGAAATCTCACTGGGCCCCAATCCTAGTAGGCCCTCCAGGTCAACACATTGGGTTGGTAGTTATAGGGTAGGAGAGTGAGTGGTGGTTGGTGGCAGCAAGGCCCTGAAGGTTAGGTCCTCCAGTGGGCTCTAGGGTCCCCAGCCCCACACTGGTTCTGTTTACATTGATGCCTAAACATAACTAAGCATATTATACTAGAAACTATAGCTAGGGAAAGCCACAGAACTCAGGGTTTAGGGAGTCCAGGATCCCTGCTAATAACCTCTGTGTTACTGGGAGCAAGTTATTATTCTCCCCATACCTCAGGCGTCCAGTTTAGATTTTAAGCTTTCCAGGGCAGGAATTAATTGTGATGGCATAATTAGCACATACTGATAAATATTATAAGCAAAGGTATTGGGGCAATTACCCAAAAACCTGTTGTGCTGAAAATGTCAACAATACATCAATGTCTGAGTGGATTTGCCTTTTTTCTGTAATAATACCTATTAACTGATTTTAAATAAGCAATTATGAATTAATACTAATGGCAAAAAAATGTAAACAGTAGTATTATGGCGCAGTGCTTCACATTTTAGAAAACCCCCTTAACCAGAAGACAAGCAGATCCCATACCTGTAGTGTTTTACATATAAGAATAAGATCATCAGAATCACCACAATTACAAAGCACCAGGTACAAAATACTGACTTTATTTTCAGATAAGCTCCACCACTAACTGTGCAACACAAGTGCCACCACTTTCTATACCTTGACTATACATTTTGGGGAGCTGCAGCTGCCACTAATCATAAATGCTTCCCATGTGTCACAAATTTGCAGCATGACTGAAAGACTGATACTGGTCATCCTTGGTATACCGTTTCATTTCACATACCAACCTGCTTAAGGTATTACTTACTGCACATGGAGCGGAATGAGCCATACATGTATCCGGTTCGGGCAGCTGTACATCACATACAGCTATAAATCATTTGGAGAAAACTGGGAAGGAAAACGGGTCATGAAACTCCAAGGTAACTTCTAATATCTTCATATTTTGAAATAACATTATTAATTATAAAACACACCCTTCAATGAGTCATGTGACAAAAATGACATCACTAAGCACAGTTTATAATGATACAATTTACCATATATTCACAGGGAAGTCCTGATTTGGACAGCTACACCCGCAGTCCCAGATTGTTACCCCGAAAAATGTATTAGAACTTTCGATAACCTTCTCTACACTCGGCAAATGTTTTTGTCCCTATTTAAATTTTCCAAATGTTGGGAGGTATGTTCAGGGCCAGATTTAGGCACTGCGCTAGTAAGTACCAGGTACCCAGTCTCTCCCCATAACACTGCGGAGTGGCTCAGGTTTGTTCTGTGCAATCAGGTAATAGCGAAAAATCATGCGATTTTGATTTTCGTTTGATTTTATTAAGAATTCCCCAAGATCCAATTAAATTGTGTTTTTCAATAACAAATAAGGTCAAATTGTGGATTCTTGTTTGGTCGGACTTTTATTTTTAAAATAAATCAAAAAAATTTGGATTTTGATACATAAGCCCCTTTAACTTTGCTTTGTATGGTGGACAGCCAATCCCAATCAATATTTATGTACCATAGATATATAGTCAGTTGGGGAATCAGACAGTTTTTAAAATTTCTTCTGCTGATGCAACGTGTTTGGCAGTTCATGGGGCACTGGCAGATAAGAAAGTAAAGAGGAGCCATAGCTTGTTTGCTCTCTGTATCTTCAACTCAGGGGAAAGTCGGGCTGAAATCGTATATAGTCGCCTATGGTTGGCCACCGTACCTTTTATTACAATATGGTCCTTTCATTAGAATTCTTGGAATCCTTCAGTATTCCTCGGTTGATATTTGAAAAATCAGTTTATAATCCTCCTGCATATTATTTAAAAATCTCTAAAGAGTCACAGCCCTATCGCTCAGTTTTATATAAGGACAAAATGAAGGCCACTGATAGGAAATGATCATGCTAAGACCTTAAAGTGGACCTGTCACCTACACATAAAAAGCTGCATAATGAAAGTCCTTTGCAAATTAAATATGAAACCCCAAAAAAATTTTCATTAAAACATCCATACCTGTTATAAAAGTGTTTAAATATCTAAACTGTCAATCAAATATTACCTGCCCCGCCTCTATGCCCGTGGCATTCAGCACTTCCTACATGTCACTGCTCTCCTCACATTCCCCCTTCCCTCCTCAGGCTCTATAATTGTGTAGGGCACTGCACATGGGCATTAGGTCCCCCATTCTGGTGCATACACAAGATTTTGGGGTGATACACAGTTTCCCCTAATAACCGTGTCCACAAAATGGCGGCTGCCTGCTTGCTGTGATTGTATAATTCCATGACAGAAGGAAACTAAATTTAAATAATAAATACATTGTAAGTAAAGTTTATTTTGCTCAACGAACATCATAGAAAAAAATCTGAAATTATTTCTTAGGGTGACAGGTCCCCTTTAAAAGACCTTCAAAAAAGGCTTAGAGCAGGTGCATGTATCAGTATTGCAATGCTACTATAAGCTTTTCAATCACTGCCTTTTCTCTGAGTTCTCTCCAGGTCTCAATTATAAAAAATAACAGAAGTCATAAGGAATATTCTGCCACTTAGGACTGTAAGCAAAGAGTTTAATCACAAACACACTTGTAAAATGGAAATTAAACACTTGCTAGTGTTGTACAGATGTTGCACATTCCCCTATCCCCCTGCCAAGTCTTCCTGTGCCAATAAGGAGCAGCACATAGATCCCTGTTTATATGGAGCCATGTGTTGTCAAAACAAACCCCATGGGCACAGCGCATTGGAATGGCATCTATGAATGCCTGTTGCCCAGTAATTTCGCAGTCGTGGCACTTAATCCTGATGCTAATGTGTGAAATATTTCTAAAATACTATCCATTAGATTACATTGCGATAGCTATTCAACTGCTTAGTACTGCTCTAGAAACCATATAGAAAGAAGAGCAATGGCAGCTTGTTAATTTATATCTGTGTAACTGTGTATCCTCTTAATTTACTATAGTAAGGGAGATAAAAATAGATTTTACTAGGAAGAAGCAGCTGAGACATTTTAAAAGAAATCAAATATTTTGATGGTGAGTAATAGGACTCAGAAGGGAACATCAGGTAAGGGAATCACTAACATGCAAACGGCAGCACAAGTGACACTCTCACCCAAAATGTGTTTGTTTTTCACTTAGCTTTCATGTTTTCTGTTCCTGGAATGGAGACTAGACACAGGGGCTTGAAATTACATTGCCACTATCATAAAATAAAACATACCACTGGCCCATCTGACCTATTCACTGGTACAACTACCTGTAGATATGTATCAGATAGCAGACCCTTGCCCAAGCAAAACAGGGATACCTCTAATGCAGTGATCCCCAACCAGTGGCTCATGAGTAACATGTTGCTCTCCAACCCCTTGGATGTTGCTCCCAGTGGCCTCAAAGCAGGAGCTTATTTTTCAATTCCTGGCTTGGAAGCAAGTTTTGGTTGTTTAAAAACCAGGTGTACTGCCAAACAGAGCCTCAATGTAGGTTGAAAATCCACATAGGGACTACCAAATGGTCAATCACAGCACTTATTTGGCACCCCAGGAACATTTTTCATGCTTGTGTTGCTCCTCAACTCCTTTTACTTCTGAATGTTGCTCACGGTTTCTAAAGGTTGGGGATCCCTGCTCTAATGAGTAATAACAATCATTTATGTATTGTCTGCCACTTATGAAATAATTGGTATCTATAGTACCTTAGATGCTTTCATGCCAGGGCCTTTTAGTCGACTCTAGTTTAGTCTTTAGTCGCATGTTTTCCATAATGTTTCCATAATGTTTCCTTCAGGTACTCCATTTTCCTCTCACAACAAAATACAGGCAGCTTAATCAGTTCCAAAAACTGACTATTGTGGGTGAATGTGATATGAACCTTAGACTGAAAGCTCCACTGGGGCATGGATTGATCATAGACATGATGTATGATCTCAGTAAAGTTCTGTGGAACATGTTAGTGAAATATATATTAAAGGGGAACGCCACAAAAACATAATTTAAGCTTTTTTAAAAGTAAACATAATTTTAAGCAACTTTGCAATATGCATCAATTAAAAAATATGTAGACTTTTCATAATTTTTAATGGTTTCTGACAGTTCCCTAAGCCCAGCCCCCTGATCTCCTGCTGAACTGACTGACTACTGTTACTTTGTATCAACAGCCATCTGTCCTCAGCCTGAATCCTCCAAACCCCACAATTACCTGCACATGTGATTTCAATAAGGAAAGGAACATCCCAGTGCAATGCATTGTGGGTTATGTAGTTCCTGCATGCTGTCTGTAAGCTGTGGAGAAGTTGTTACAATTTGTAACATCGGTGTTTAGTCCCTCCTTCCGTGCCAGGATTTCAAATGATGCAGAAAGAGAAGAACTGGGAAACAGCTGGATTTCAGCATAGAAAATGGCATTTATTCATACTTTTTGAAGAAACCGGTAACTGTAATGGGTATATTAGAGGTTTCGGAGTTCGCCTTTAAGGATGATAATAACAATAAGGGGCCGATTCACGAAGGGTCGAATTTCGAAGTTAAAAATACTTCGAAATTCGACCCTCGAATTGAAATCCTTCGACTTCGAATATCGAAGTCGAAGGATTTAGCGCTAATCCTGCGATCGGACGATCAAAGGATTTTCCGTTCGATCGAACGATTAAATCCTTCGAATCGAACGATTCAAAGGATTTTAATCAAACGATCGAAGGAAAATCCTTCGATCAAAAAAAGCTTAGCAAGCCTATGGGGACCTTCCCCATAGGCTAACATTGACTTCGGTAGGTTTTATCTGCCGAAGTAGGGGGTCGAAGTTTTTTTTAAAGGGCAAGTACTTCGACTATCGAATAGTCGAATAGTCGAACGATTTTTACTTCGAATCGTTCGAATCGAAGTCGAAGGTCGAATTCGAAGGTCGAAGTAGCCCATTCGATGGTCGAAGTACCCAAAAAATACTTCGAAATTCGAAGTATTTTTCATTCGAACCCTTCACCCGAGCTGAGTGAATCGGCCCCTAAGTGTGCAATATGGTCTAGATGTTGAATATGGAACATAACCATCGGCATAATGGTACTTTTATGCCATAGATCAGTGATCCCCACCTAGTGGCATGCAAGCAACATGTTACTCACCAACCCCTTGGATGTTGCTCCCAGTGGCCTCAGAGCAGATGCTTATTTTTCAATTCCAGGCTTGGAGGCAAGTTTTGGTTGCATAAAAAACAGGTTTATGGCCACAAAGCTTCCTGTAGGCTGCCAATCCACACAGGGCTACCAAACAGCTGATCACAGCCCTTATTTCACCCCCAGGGACATTTTCATGCTTGTGTTGCTCCCCAACTCTTTTTATATTTGAAAGTGGTAAAAAAACAGTTGGGTACCCCTGCCATAGAATTTACTGCAAGAATCACAGAAAGGGTTAAAGGGGTTGTTTATCTTAAAAATGTTGCAATGACTATAAATTCACAGCCTTTCAGAACATTTTTTTTTTTAGATTTGGTCAGTGACCCCCCCATTTGAAAGCTGTAAAAAAAATCAGAAGAAGGAGGCAAATAATTCAAAAACGATAAACATGGAAAAGTGTATTCCAAGTGAAAAATGTGCTTAGAATTAGCCATTTTATAACAAAATAAAAGGTAACTTAAAAGTGAACCAAGTCAAGGGCAAGTAAAGTCTAAAATAGAATAAGGCTAGAAATGCTGTATTTTGTATACTAAATATAAACATGAAGCACAAGCCTAATCAAACAAATGATTTATGCTTTCAAAGTTGGCCACAGGGGGTCATCTTGTAACTTTTTTATACATCTTTGCAAGACTAAGACTGTGCACATGCTCAGCGTGGTCTGGGCTGCTTAGGGGTCGTCGGAAACAAAGCTGCTTGAGTTCTGCATGGCTGGGAAGTAAGGTGGGGGCTCCCCCTGCTGTTCATAAGTATGATTGTTTCCCTGCACAGCAGTTAGGGACCGTCTGACAATTCCTATCCACAGCAGTAAATGAAGGGAGAATTTCACTGCATACAGTCAAGTTTCTTATAAAAACAGTACACATTTTTTAATTAAAGTATATTGGAGATAGGTTTCTTTTTCATTAAAGAAAGTAAAAATGGGACTTTAATTTTTGCCGCTACATGCCCTTCAAGGTTAATGTAATAACTGTCACAAATCTTGTACCAAGTCAACCCACGGCAACCAATCAAGTAGCAGAGTTTACTGGCCTCCTGCTTGAAGTCCTTTAGGGATTTACTCAGCATTGCATCTACTCTATAACCTGGAATATCATAAATCCAAAGCTACACATTGTTGCCAAGTAAATGCTTTCATATTTGTCTTAAATATTAGAGGAAGCATCCAACTAACCTGTACCCAGATTAAATAAAAAAAGGTTTATAAAAAAAAAAAAATGGATTGGCAGAAGGGTACAGAGAAGCTGTTAGAACATAGGAAGTCTCATTGCTATATCATTATGTTTGCAGATTTGTTACTAATGTGGATTTGAAAGCAACATTTCCGGGCTGAGGTGTTTGCATGATAAAGGTAATGTGTGAATAAAATGAAATGATGTTGCTACCCTTTGAAGGATGTAAGTAGCTTTTGTTCATTAAATGAGCTCCATTATTTGATAAAATAAAAATTATCCCTCTTTGACCAATGATTACACAACGCCTATTATGGACCATTGTAGAACAATTGAGACTAACTTGGCTTTTGCAATTATTTACTCTAAGAGGCAGATTTATCAAAATGTGAGTTTAGATTTTAATAAATAAAAACCCACCTATGTTCTATTTATTCCTATGGTATTTTTAGAAGCATATTTATCAATGGGCTAAAGTTCCATAAATCCCGTAGGAATGAACAGAACGTGAGTTTCTATTTATTAAAACCTAAACTCACATTTTGATATAAATGTTAACCCAGATATTCTACAACAGGTGCTGCGGCTGCCCATTTAGTATTATTCTTTAAAAATGTGAATTGAATAAAATGAAGGAAAGGCAAACCTAAACCTATAAAGCACCTCTAATGGATTATTTATTCTTTGCAGATAATGAAAACGCAAGATGGTTTCCTAGCTGGGCCTTTGTACCAACGTCACACTCAAAGGTGAAGCCTACAAAAATTATATGAGATAGTTCTTTCTTAATATAGCCTTTAAATTAGGGATGCACCGAATCCACTATTTTGGATTCGGCCGAACCCCCGAATCCTTCGTGAAAGATTCGGCCGAATACCGAACCGAATCCTAACCCAAATTTGCATATGCAAATTAGGGGTTGAAAGGGGAAAATATTTTTTACTTCCTTGTTTTGTGACAAAAAGTCAGGCGATTTCCCTCCCCGCCCCTAATTTGCATATGCAAATTAGGATTCGGATTCGGTTCAGCCGGGCAGAAGGATTCGGCCGAATCCGAATCCTGCTGAAAAAGGCCGAATCCTGGCCGAATCCTGGATTCGGTGCATCCCTACTTTAAATAGCCATATAAGAATTAGTTGGATCTTTGATCAGATTCATTCCTTGTTTTTGTCTGCCTTAATATATAGTGCATCAGTGACAGAGCACAAAACTACACAAAAGCCAGGCATAAAGTGTGGTAACCCTGCAGGAAGTGGCAGTTTATGTTGTTTTATTTTTCTGAAAAGAATAATCATGTTTTAAAGGTGAAAACAGTAAAATGTAGTCCAACTGATCTATTAGACATGATACTTATAGCAGAGATGTAGAAATGGGAGTCCTACAGATTTTCCCTAAACCAGAGTTCTCTAACAGGAAAAGAAGAAAATATATTATCAGCAAAGCAAAATAAAGTCAATTTCATATATAATTAAAAAGTGAAAATGCCTTAATTTGGGAACACCTTGGTCTGCAACATACTGCTGAAGCTCCTAGCAATTCAACGTGGTGTGTGGTCACAGGGGTGTAACTACAGAGGAAGCAGACCCTGTGGCTGCATGGGGGGCCCAGGAGGTATAGGGGACTCATAAGGCCCTGATTAATAAGCGATTTCAACATATATTGGTAAAAAAATGACAACCTCTAGTTATGTTCGGGCCCTAAAATTAATTTGCTGTGGGGCCCAGTAACATCTAGTTAAGGCCACTGGTTATATACACTGCTGAAAAGAAACCCTGTTAGTTTTGTGACTCTTCTCATAGCAAAGTTGGGTCCCATGCTCAAGCATGGAATGAACATGATAATGATATGATGTGAAGATATGAGCACCTATAATGCACCTTATTGCATTTTTAAGCAATGATCATGTGCCCTACTTCCCTATTAATAGAAGAATACCTCATGATACCCCTGGTTCATTAGCTGTGCCTTTTCCCTGGGATGATTTGGTGTCACGACCCAGGAATCACCTTGTGCTACAAAACTCCAGAAGGTAATAGTTTAAATTCTGAGTATGTTTAATGTAACATCAAGCTACCAAACTGGCAGGCATGGAGTAGACTTTGTTTCCTTCCATTCCCAAATTCCAGTGCTGCTATGTGGAATAGAAACATGTCAAGACTTTCACTGCCGAAGAGCAAATGCTCACAAGTAGCTTCCGCAGAGGCGTTAACATCCTTTATATAAATGTTTGGATTCATTTTGACAGAAGCATGAAAACTTTAGCTACAGATCATTTTCCGTGTATCCAATCTCTGTCTCCTATCAGAAAGTCCATTGAAAATATTCATGTTACATCTCAGCAGCCGGCAATAAAAGAAATGTTTCTGGATAAATAAGAATAGACCTAGATGGCATTTTATGTTATATTTCTGTGAAGAAGATAAATGCTCCAGAGGAAACACATGAACCATTTCCAGAGTGTAAGATCTGAATGAACAAACTGCAGAGCTCCAGGCACTGTCCAACTTTCTCTAACAGCGGCCAAATTTGCCCACGGGCAGTAACGCATGCCAACCAAATTGTTGCATTCATTGTTCTACCTGCAGCTGGCTTAAAAAAAGCAAGACACTGATTGGTTGCTATAGGTTCCTACCCACAGGCAAATTTGTCCAGTGTTGATAAATGCAGTAAGTTGATTATCTATCAGCTATCACTGGTGCAACTAAAGTGTTGCGGTATCTTGTAGCATCTATAACAAAGCTTTGTCCTTCAAACACTGAGGTGGCCAATCACCATACACTAGAGTCCTGCACTGGGTCGGGTACCCACAGAATATCTGCAAAGTGGGCCGGCTATGGGCAAAAAGTCCCCATTTTCATTTGCCTTCAGATTCGGGTTAGATCTCGTTTGATTTCTCATGTCCAAGTTCGGAAGGTTAATTGATCTTTGAGCAAATCAGCTTCAAATGAAAAATCTAATTTGTGGTTCCCACTGTGTCCAAGAATCAGCATGCAACAGTAATCCCTGAGGTAATGTCCATGACAAATATCCATACAGACGGGCTAGAGGAAACTGGAGTTTGAGGAAATCTTAAAGGTTATACTACAAAAGGTAGCTGAGTACTACAAGTCTCAAGTCTTTTATATCCTATTGGAAACAAGGAAAGCCATTCTAGCCATCCACAAGGAGCCACTACTATCCACAAGAAGCCACATGGGTACTGAGATAGATCCAACTGGTTGCTAAGAGGTTGAGCACAGTATATTATCATGTAATTTGCAGTACTGTTCATATCTCTAGGACTCTCAAACTGAAGGCTCATGCTTCAACATACACACTCACTTTATTGTACCACTATGGGAGCTATTATTTTAATCCTTGGGACCTGGATACGGTTTTTTTTCTGTAATGTGGATCACCATACCTTAAGTCATCTAAAATAATAAATAAATAAACCTAATAAGAAGGAAAGTGTATATCCAGTATGGCACATGACAGGCTGCCTAGCAAAGTAAACAAAGGGGATCCTTTCCTTCCTAGGATATATGACAGATTGATATGACTGGCCTATCACGTCCAAATGATTTAAATGGCCAGTTTGGTTAATTTGATTAAAAATCGATATTCATAGAGATTCAATATTTCAAAGCACCTTGACTTAGATGCTGAATCCCATAGTCGAGTGTAGGCAATGGCTTATTTACGGTATTTGATAAATATACCCTCAATGTTTGCATCTTAGTAGTTTAAAATGAGTTACATTGACATACACAATGTGCTTTTTATAACTGAAATATGTCAGAAGAAAAGATCACCCTTTGAATAATGAAATCAGAATTTAAGCACTAGGTGGCAGATGATGATTGTATGATATTATTCCATATGAATGCAGAAAACCCGGCAGTGTTTATAATGGGAAGCCCAGGGAAAGAGTACAATGGCTAGACTACACAAAGATTGCAAATGTATTTTTATATTCCTTTACTGATAACCCTGATGCTTTTGAAGTCTGACCTTGAATACTTTTGCAGAATTTTTAAGGTGGCAATTCCAGCGATACAATACATGGTGGATTAGCGGATAAGATAAGAGACAGAAAGATGCATTTAACTCAGTGTCTGTTACAGTAATCAATTATGGAAGAGGTACGATCAGTGTTATGCATGCAGACACGCTTGAAATCTAACCTGTTGCCATAAGACAATAAAAGGGTCGATATTGCTGGCTGATTTTCGGTCAGACGTTGGCCAGGCAGTTCTGTTAGAGTAAGGGCACATGCAAAGATTTGGGGAGATCGCCCAGCGATAAATCGCCTCTTCTTCGGGACGACTAATCTCCCCGAACTGCCTCCCGCCGGCTAAAATCTAAATCGCTGAAGTCGCCTTGTGAGTTTCCTTGTGAGGCAACTTTGGGCGACTTTGGAAAACAAAGCGTTCCGAGTGTCATCCCGCCAGCGATTTACATTCTAACCGGTGGGAAGGTACTGCGGGGAGATTAGTCGCCCAAAGAAGAGCCGATTTGTCGCTGGGCGACTAATCTCCCCGAATTTGAGCGTGCGTCTCTGCTCTTAGATTGCATGGGCAGATAATGAATTAATTATAGTAGATTTAAAATATGTTAATCCAAATTACAGAAATCCCCATTCTGGATAACAGGTCCCATACCTGTATTCTGAATCTCTCTGCATAGACATAATCATATATGTTACATCCAAATGCTCATAAACTCAGCTGGCTGGATCATCTTTGGTAACCATGGTGCATAAGAGTTCCAGTCAACTCTAGTAGAACTGTCCAGCTACATCAAGCCCTCCAAGTGATTTTAGGTTTCCTTATATAATATAACACTTGTATTATAATCCAGGCGTCCGAAAATGTGACCATTCAAGCAAATCAGATTGAAACTGCCTATACAGAGTCTCTGAGTGTGTTCGAACACAAACTATATTATGAAATATTAAACTGGTGTTGTGGAAGTGGCAATTTAATGACACACAGGAAATGCAAACACTGCAATACTACTTTTTCCATTTTTCTTTCAGAATTTAAAAAATTACAGGCAAAAAGATGCAACCAGTGAATTATTTCATTATTCTAACTGGACTAATCCAATATAATATAATGCAAATATAATATATAATTGGTTTTTATTGGTAACAATTAACAATAAACATTTGTAACCAATCAGAATTAAGCAATGGTAATCCTAGTGCTTGTCAGCTTGGCTACCCAGTATCACCTTCAAGGTGTACCCGAGTATTCATGAAACAATGCCTACTTGGTCATAGCCCTGTTTTTCTTAAAGGGAACCTGTTGGCAAAATATATAATCCCCAATCAAAGAAGTAGGCTAATAGAGCATGCACTTTGGTTGGGGGTAACAGTAATTAGACCTGCCATGTTGGGGTGCACACATGCACATAATGAGCGAATACTGAAAATTTCTTATTATGTGCATGCGCGTGACGTCAGAAGTGCACCATGTGTGTGGGCTCTATTAGCCTGCACCTTTGGTTGGGGATAATATATTGGGGCAACAGGTGCCCTTTAACTTTGACTTCCCAGATTCTGTTGTACAGACTTTTATTTGAAAGGTAAAAGATTTCTCAGCAACATCTGGAGACCCATCGTTAAGAACCTGGGCGATTAAAACAAAATCAGTGGTCTTTTGTTGACTATACTCAAGCATAAATAAGCATAAAATCATAATAAACAAACAAATCCCCGTTTCATTGCCAGTATTTAACTACTAACCAGCTGTAAGATGATCTTGACTTTTCAACACATTTCTCTATTTCTGTGTAATTAATTGAAAATAATATATTGTTCAGGGCTGGGCATCCAAGTCACCATGTGTGGGGCAGATAACACAAGGGGAGTAAGACCAGGCAAAGAACAGATAAGGAGAGAGTTGCCGAAAATCATCATGTAGGGATAATTAATGGCCCTGAGAAAGCAAGGAGATGAAATACAGGCAGAGAGCATGTGCTTTATCCATCGGTAAGCTAAAGATACATAAGCTTATCAGTAACCAAAATCCTTAGGCCAAATCCTTATTAACAAAAAGTTTCCTTAGTTATTTTGGGTTAAGGGCATTCCATTTTCATACAAAATTATGAAAACAGGGAATAGATATTCTAGCAGCAGCACAAACAATGGGCTGTAATTCCTAATGAATATCTGTAATGCAAAATGGTTGCTAATGCAAAACTACTAATAGGAAGAGCTGGATGAAAACTGCAGATGATGGACATTGACATGCCAAACTCCTCCTGCAGATAAATGCAGATGGGCATGTGGTGATGGTGAAGTCCAGTAGAAGGGCAAAGTAAGCAGAGGATGACACATGGGTGATAAAAGGTACATATTAGGAGCCACAGCTTAATAAGGGGCTTTAGCTTTCCAGTACAAGCCAAACAATTTTCTAACAACACAAGATATAATTGCTGATACAGTTAGCAAACCATGTCTTCAGTCCTGTGCTGTTGATGAGGAAGGACACTTAGGACAACACAGTCATTAACGTATGCTCTGTGGAATGGAGGTATATCATTTGGCCCGAGGAAAGTTCAGAGGTTCCTGGTTCTTTATAAAAGGAAATGAAACACGCACAAGCTCTATTTCAGGACCCTATCACAGCAGGAGGTCTTTGGGTGGTTATAGTCTTCAGTACAGAAGATCAAGCCCAAGTCCCAAGGTAAACATTCCTTAGAGAAGGGTAGCAAGGATCTTGTGATTGAGGTTAGAAAATGACAGACTAGAATCCTGGATATCATAGTACACCCCAGGGATGCAGGTCTGGACTGAGAATCAAAATAGGCCCTGGCATTTCAGGTACAGAGAGGCCCAATGAGCCCACACAAAGGCCTGAACAGCCCCCCCCAGCACACTAGATACTGACTTTCTATGGCACCTTATAGCAGCCCACAGATTGCCAGCCCGGGCCTTTATGGATGTAAGATAGTCAGGGTTAGTATGCAAGATCAGTTATTTGCTCCACCAAAGAGCAGTAATGGGGTAAGTATTCCCCAGGCGACAACCGCCTTAAGAGTATGTAGGTAAGAGTATGTCGGCAAGAGTATTTAGGTAAGAGTATGTAGGTAAGAGTATGTCGGCAAGAGTATGTCGGTAAGAGTATGTCAGCAAGAGTATTTAGGTAAGAGTATGTCGGCAAGAGTATGTCGGCAAGAGTATGTCGGCAAGAGTATGTTGGCAAGAGTATTTACGTAAGAGTATGTCGGCAAGAGTATGTCGGCAAGAGTATTTAGGTAAGAGTATGTAGGAAAGAGTATGTAGGAAAGAGTATGTCGGCAAGAGTATGTAGGTAAGAGTATGTCGGCAAGAGTATTTAGGTAGATTATGTAAGTAAGAGTATGTAGGTAGAGTATGTAGGAACTATGTGCTAACGTTTCTATTAGGACCTGCTTTCCTTTCACCATTGGATCTCAGGAAACATATATTTTGGATATTGAGTTTGTTCTAGCACAGATATGATTTGTCTCCAGACTTTGATAAATACCTACAGGGGAAAACTAACCTGGCGGATATAAAGTCTGAGCTTTGCAAGAGCTGTTTGTTTGGCAAGAGGCAACATGATGCTGTTTTTCTTTATGGAGACAAATGTTATTCCTTGCAGGAAGGCTGCCGGCAATTACGGCTCCCCTCCATTGCCACTGCCTGGCTGATCTCTTGGTTCCGGCATGCTCTGCTTCAGAAGATGATGGGGCCGCTGCAGCTCTCTGGGGCTTCCAGCAGTTGTGACAGAGCAATTAATTTCTTTCTCCTGAGGTTAGCCAATAGGTTAGACATCGCCTCTCTGCATCACTCAGTATTCTGACTCCACTTTGTGCCAAGCAGCAAAGTAATGAAAGCTTCACTTTTCCAAATTATCGCATTCACTTGCAAAGGGAATTAGAGCTGCGCCTGGCTTTACATACGGAGAAGCCTCTCGCAAAGAGAAATGGCAGCCACATAAATTGTCATATGAACTGCTGCTCGATTAAATGGCAAATGTAGAGCCTTTGTAAGTGTGGGAGTTATTCTAGAACCATTACAGGAAAGCACAACCCAGGGGAAACAGCATGGCAGCTTCCTCTGCCCATAGGAATAAGTGCAAACAGAGCAATGCACAATAACCTTTGCCCTAATCCTGTTTAAATCTATAAAGTTGAAATGCACAATAGATTTATAAAACATATAAAGGCTTGTTTTATATACACAAGAAATAGCTTTAGATTTGTGAAGTACTAGATGCAAAAATTGGGACAGACATGTGCCCATTAAAATGCCACACGGAATTCTTGCATATACCAACTGTCATCTGTACAAGGGCCACTGCAACAACACTGCAGCACATGGAAAGGAAACACTTAGCCCTATCAGCTGTAAATTATGTGTTGTGTGCACAGACATTATAAATGGTATTTAAAGGGATATTGTCAGGGGGGAAAACATTTTTTTCAAAACGCATCAGTTAATAGTGCTGCACCAGCAGAATTCTGCACTGAAAACCGTTTCTCAAAAGAGAATACAGATTTTTTTATATTTAATTTTGAAATCTGACATGGGCGAGACATATTGTCAGTTTCCCAGCTGCCCCCAGTCATTTAACTTGTGCTCTGATAAACTCCGGTCACTCTTTACTGCTGTACTGCAAGTTGGAGTGATATCACCCCTTCCCTTTCCAGCAGCCTAACAACAGAACAATGGGAAGGTAACCAAATAACACCTCCCTAACACAATATAACAGCTGTCTGGTAGATCTAAGAACAGCACTCAATAGTAAAATCCAGGTCCCATTGAGACACATTCAGTTACACTGAGTAGGAGAAACAACAGCCTGCCAGAAAGCAGTGCTGGCTCTTTCTGAAAGCACATGACCAGGCAAAATGACCTGAGACGGCAGCTACAAACCAATATTACAACTAAAAAAAAAAAAATACATGAATACAGAATTCAGGAATATGTGGTGTTTATACAAATGGCCTGTAGATGTCACTGTGCTCATACTTCCTGGACAGCTTAAAAAGTGATAGAGTCAGTTGTGTAATGGCTGCACGAGTCTGCTAATAAAGCACTGTTATACTCTACTCATCCTCGGCTACCAAAACATAACAAAATTCAAATTTATATTGTAGAGTGAATTATTTGCAGTGTAAACATTGTCATTTGGAAATAAAAACTACATCATAAAAATCATAATAGAATCCCTTTAAGAGAACACCCAGGTTCTGCCACCATGCTGCTGTTTCCTTGCAGGTTGCATTTACTTGATTCTACATGTAATTTGTTAACAGATGGAAACCTTTTGCCCAATTGAAGCTGATGCAATTCTGTTGGGAAAGAATGATGCACTGTGGGTAAACACATGGTGAATTGAGCCGCTACTGTACTTTTTTTTCCCATTGCTACACCCTGCATCAAAAGAACCCACAAACAAACATTTCATTCACAGCTTGTTTATATAAACTATAGTAGTACTTATCTGTTATCTACTGTGTATCCTGTGCTTGAATGGCTGCCCCCATGGCTACACAGCAGCTTGTTTATATAAACTATAGTACTACTTATCTGTTATCTACTGTGTATCCTGTGCTTGAATGGCTGCCCCCATGGCTACACAGCAGCTTGTTTATATAAACTATAGTAGTACTTATCTGTTATCTACTGTGTATCCTGTGCTTGAATGGCTGCCCCCATGGCTACACAGCAGCTTGTTTATATAAACTAAAGTAGTACATATCTGTTATCTACTGTGTATCCTGTGCTTGAATGACTGCCCCCATGGCTACACAGCAGCTTGTTTATATAAACTATAGTAGTACTTATCTGTTATCTACTGTGTATCCTGTGCTTGAATGGCTGGCCCCATGGCTACACAGCAGCTTGTTTATATAAACTATAGTAGTACTTATCTGTTATCTACTGTGTATCCTGTGCTTGAATGGCTGCCCCCATGGCTACACAGCAGCTTGTTTATATAAACTATAGTAGTACATATCTGTTATCTACTGTGTATCCTGTGCTTGAATGTCTGCCCCCATGGCTACACAGTAGCTTGTTTATATAAACTATAGTAGTACTTATTTGTTATCTACTATGTATCCTTTGCTTGAATGGCTGCCCCCATGGCTACACAGCAGCTTGTTTATATAAACTATAGTAGTACATATCTGTTATCTACTGTGTATCCTGTGCTTGAATGGCTGCCCCCATGGCTACACAGCAGCTTGTTTATATAAACTATAGTAGTACTTATCTGTTATCTACTGTCAGTGGTGTAGCTAGATATTACTGGGCCCCACAGCAAATTATTTTTCAGCCCCCAAAATGCCTAGAGATTGACCTGTTTGACCAATATTTATTGAAATTGTATATGAATTAGGTCCTCATGGGGCCCCTATACTGCCTGGGCCCCCCTGCAACTGCTGGGTCTGCTTCCTCTGTAGTTACGCCCCTGTCTACGGTGTATCCTGTGCTTGAATGGCTGCCCCCATGGCTACACAGCAGCTTGTTTATATAAACTATAGTAGTACTTATCTGTTATCTACTGTGTATCCTGTGCTTGAATGGCTGCCCCCATGGCTACACAGCAGCTTGTTTATATAAACTATAGTAGTACTTATCTGTTATCTACTGTGTATCCTGTGCTTGAATGGCTGCCCCCATGGCTACACAGCAGCTTGTTTATATAAATTATAGTTGTGTTTCTGAAGCACACATATAACTTTTACCAGTGCAGGGCAACAGTACATTACACTTTAAATGTTTGCTGTTACATTATTACATTATTTTGAAGAGCGTAAGTAAACTTAGCCTGCAGAGTTTAACATAAAAGCTGAAAGACAAGCGGCATCTGGAGAAGGAAAGAAGGTGTATCGGGTCAGTAAGCTGAAGGCACAGTTGGGCACAGTTGGGCGACAGCTCAGGGAAGCAGGAATCAAGGACCGGAATACTGAGGGAAGATGCGATTGAAATGCTTCTATTGCTTCCGTGGGATGAATCAGTCAGGCGGTGATGTGTGAAGGATCTCCGCAAGGAGCTCCAGCAGCTCAGACGTTTTAAACTGATGGCATTTTAGCTCCTGAGAGACCTTCGGCTGAGAGAAGAACAGACGCAACTTCTCACATACTGTACCAGAAGCAAAGGCAAGGAAATTTGCATTTGAATTAATAATTACTGTATATTAAAGCTACAAGTACAAGCTTCTATTGAAGAACAATGTCTTTTTCTCTACATTGACATGTACATATATATATATGTATATATATATCACGATATGTATCGTGAGATCCAAACACCACACTGCTCCTTTCCTAACAGCATCATCTTCCTTCGCCCAAATGTTTTATTTTTTACCCCTCCTATTTATTCATTCTCCATTTAATTCCACTGGCTAGTTTTCTATTATAATTATATTATTATAAGAATAATTCATGTGTTTTTAGTTCTTGTGCTTATATTAAAAAGATCATGTAGACAAAATAAATCTCATTGGCTCATTCCTGAAAACTCTGTTTAATGAAATGCAGTGCAGTTTGGTGTAAAATGATTTATTTTACTTTTTTTCTTCTAATTATATAACTCTCTCTACTACATTTCTAGCACAAAATAAAACAACGATCCTATCTTGCTTTACGGAAGGAGTGGATTAGAGCATGTCCCATAGAGCAAATATCAGAATCAGTTATCCTTTATATAAAAGACTTATTGCACTGCTCTCTGGTTAGTAACTGAATAAGAAGTGAGCTCAGAGTTACAGAGATTAGAAAATAGAGCCGAGCCGAAGAACACATAACCATACAAATATGTATTAAATTTGAACCTCTAATGTGGCAGAAAATAATCCATATTTTGCAATGGCACCCAAATTATCTTTAAACCAATAGTTTAAATGTTTCTGATAAAGGACCTATGAGTGTGATTCTTGTGTATAAAGCATTGTAATTGTGAGAACTACTTTGTTTAAAAGGATGGCAACCATCATTGGGTCAATGTCTCTCTCTTGCCATAATCAATTAAAAGATCCATTCAGGGGCTCAATAACATTCCATAAAAACTTACTGACCTTAAGACAACTGACCTTCCTGAATAGTGAATGGTTCTGCCCTTGAATGGAATGGATGTAGCCATATGGGAACTTATTTCCAGTATGGCAGTGATATATAGATAATAAATGCAAGGGTAACGTCACTAGTACTACTCAGTTAAACACTGAACAGGAGAGAAAGCATATATTTTATCTGCTAAAATATTAGGGCAGTGGCCAATAAAAATACACGACTGCAGGCGACAAATCTCCTGAAAATCTCCATTGAAAATAATTGAAATTGCTGGAGGTAAAACGAGGCATCCGTTCGTTCTTCCAAAGTCGATTTCCATTATTTCCATTTTTGGGAGATTTGTCGCTCCCGCAGTGCATAAATAATCACAGGTGACAAACCTTCCTGTATTTGGTCATTGCCCTTATAGTTAACCAGTAATTAGTACTTAAAGGAGAACTAAAGCCTAACTACAGAAGTAGGTAGAAATGTTGTACATGATGTTTTGTGCTTCTGTACCAGCCCAAGGCAACCACAGCCCTTTAGCAGTAAAGATCTGTGTCTCCAAAGATGCCCCAGTAGCTCCCCATCTTCTTTTCTGCTGATTCACTGCACATGCTCTGTGCTGCTGTCACTTACTGAGCTTAGGGACCCACTCACAATATACAGTACACATAGAATAGAAATGTCACAATATAAGGCTGATTAGTAATTAATACACATAATTACAATTAGCAATGCAATTAGAATGATAATTTAATAATCAGCCCTGTAGCATCAGCTTATATTACCAACAAACCTCATTTTCTGCTGGATAATTAGTGACCCCTAAACTTAGCTTCTCAACAGCTGCTCAGAGCCCACTGAGTCTGAAGTCCCGGATCATTGCTGCTATTGAGAAGCAATAAGTTTATTATATAAAATATGGCATTTTTAGACACATTCATTTTTAGGGTTTAGTTCTCCTTTAAATCATTCCAAAGCTGTTTAAAGCAGTGGGGTTCTGTTTGGAGACCTCCACATTTGGTTAGATTTAGGAATGCACCGAATCCACTATTTGGGATTCGGCCGAATCCCAGAATCAATCTTGAAAGATTCAGCCGAATACCACGAATCCTAATTTGCATATGCAAATGAGGGCCAGGAAAGGAAAAAGTATGGAAAAAAATTTAGCTTCCTTGTTTTGTGATGAAGTCATGTGATTTCCCTTCCTGCCCTTAATTTACATATGCAAATTAGGATCTGGATTCGGTTTGGCCAGGCACATGGATTCGGCTAAATCCGAATATTTCTGAAAAAGCCCGAATCCTGGATTCGGTGCATCCCTGGTTAGATGACATGTTCCACGACAATGCCCCAAGAGTCTCTCTTTAGTGATGCCAAAGCCTTGTTTATTGTAAGGACAGGGCTTATTATGTTGGAATCGGTTGTAGCAGATACTCTTATTCATAAGAAGCTGGGAACAAAACCACACGTTGTGGTTACAAATTTCTGTACAAAAGGAAACAACCGAAAGTCACAGGTGGCAGCTCCCTCTTAACATGTTATTTTCTCCATTTCAGCTGGGGACGTTACAAAATGCCTTTGGAGGCCTGAAAAGATGATTTATTTATAAAAGCATGATCTGAGTGGATCACACCAATATAATAATGTTCAGCAGAATGTCCATAATTAATATCATGGCAGACTAATGATCACACAGCTTATTACGGTGTGACACAGAGAAAGCAGTGAACCAAAGCCGCTTTCATTGTTTCAGAGAAATTCTTCCCTCATCACAGTTGGTTTCTTATCAAGGAGAAGGCTTGACAGTGGCTCTCATCTCTCAGTAACATTCTACAAGAGAATGAAAGAAAGTTTCCAAGACTATTAAAGGGATACTGTCATGGGAAAAAAATATTTTTTCAAAATGTATCAGTTAATAGTGATGCTCCAGCAGAATTCTGCACTGAAATCCATTTCTCAAAAGAGCAAACAGATTTTTTTATATTCAATTTTGAAATCTGACATGGGGCTAGACATATTGTCAGTTTCCCAGCTGCCCCAAGTCATGTGACTTGTGCTCTGATAAACTTCAATCACTCTTTACTGCTGTACTGCAAGTTGGAGTGATATCACCCCCTCCCTTCCCCCCCCCCCAGCAGCCAAACAAAAGAACAATGGGAAGGGAACCAGATAGCTCCCTAACACAAGATAACAGCTGCCTGGTAGATCTAAGAACAACACTCAATAGTAAAAACCCATGTCCCACTGAGACACATTCAGTTACATTGAGAAGGAAAAACAGCAGCCTGCCAGAAAGCATTTCTCTCCTAAAGTGCAGGCACAAGTCACATGACCAGGGGCAGCTGGGAAATTGACAATATGTCTAGCCCCATGTCAGATTTCAAAATTGAATATAAAAAAATCTGTTTGCTCTTTTGAGAAATCGATTTCAGTGCAGAATTCTGTTGGAGTAGCGCTATTAACTGATGCGTTTTGAAAAAAACATGTTTTCCGATGACAGGATCCCTTTAACCTTGACCAATCCAAAAGGGGTCATTTAGAAATCAGCTCCCATATTGATTTAAGAAATGACTAAAATTACTGATCATTATTTCTACTATGGGGTGTAAATTTTCATTGTATTTAAAAGGTCCAAGGAAAAAAGTGGATATTGGGATTCAGATTTGTCCTCCATATATGTTTTGTAATTATGTCATTTAAATCGGTTGAGTCATTGGTGTGAGGTGTGCAAATAAACCATTATTCAGTTAATTTTCTGCAATTGTATTATACCATGGGCCACCACAACAGCATCGGAGGGGGTTAATTTGTGAAATACCAACACTAGTGGTCTAGGGAATCATAAATGGTAATTCCAAAACTGCACTTTCTTGTGTGGGTGCAACATATGCTTGATAGTAGTGCTGAGTATTCAGAATTATTTACTGTAGAACTAACCAGCCCAAGTTCACTATGTTGCATGTTCATGCAAGCAGATATCTGATGAGCTAAATTTTGCTTTTAAAACGCCCCATAAATAAATAAAACAGCATATATTCTACATTGAAAATGTTACAGACAGCTGTAAGCAGTTCATCTCTAAAATACAGATCTTCGCTAGGTTTATGCATTTTGTGTTAATAGGTTTGGTATATTTATTTAGCCTGGGCTTGCTGTTAGATAATAACCTCTGCATATACAGTCATATGAAAAAGTTTGGGAACCCATCTCAGCCTGCAGAATAATTTACTCCACTTTCAACAAAAAAGATAACAGTGGTATGTCTTTCATTTCCATGAACATCTGAGTACTGGGGTGTTTTCTGAACAAAGATTTTTAGTGATGCAGAATTCAGTTGTATTAAACTGTCAGTTTCAACTGTAAGGAATGTAATGAGGAAATGGAAGGCCACAGGCACAGTTACTGTAAAACCCAGGTCTGGCAGGCCAAGAAAAATACAGGAGCGACATATGCGGAGGATTGTGAGAATGTTACAGACAACCCAAAGATCACCTCCAAAGACCTGCAAGAACATCTTGCTGCAGATGGTGTATCTGTACATCGTTCTACAATTCAGCGCAATTTGCACAAAGAACATGTGTATGGCAGGGGGGTGAGAAAGAAGCCCTTTCTGCAAACAGAGTCGCTTGTTGTATGTAAAAGCTCATTTAGACAAGCCACAGTCATTTTGGAACAAAGTGCTTTGGACTCATGAGAAATTTAGTTATTTGGTCATAACAAATAGCAATTTGCATGGCGGAACAAGAACGCCCCAAAACCAAGAAAAACACCTCCTACCTACTGTCAAATTTGGTAGGTTCCATCATGCTGTGGGGCTGTGTGACTAGTTCAGGGACTGGGGCCCTTGTTAAAGTCGAGGGTCGGATGAATTCAACCCAATATCAACAAATTCTTCAGGATAATGTTCAAGCAACAGTCACAAAGTTGAAGTTACGCTGCAGGGGTTGGATATTCCAAAAAGACAATGACCCTAAACACAATTCGAAATCTAAAGGCATTTATGCAGAGGGAGAAGTACAATATTCTGGAATGGCAGTTACAGTTCCACGACTTGAATATCATCGAAAATCTATGGGAATTTAACTGAACTGGAGAGATTTTGTATGGACGAATGGTCAAAAATACCCTCCATCCAGAATCCAGACACTCATCAAAGGCTATAGGAGAGGTCTAAAGGCTTGATGTAATATCTCTGTTGAGGTGCCCACATTTATGCACCTGTCTAATTTTGTTATGATGCATATTGTATATTTTCTGTTAATCCAATAAACTTTATGTCACTGCTGAAATACTACTGTTTCCATAAGGCAAGTTATATATTAAAAGGAAGTTGCTACTTTGAAAGCTCAGCCAATGATAAACAAAACTACAAAGCATTAAGAGGGGTTCCCAAACTTTTTCATATGACTGTAAATACAGAAAATTGTGCATTGATTTCTAAGAGTCTCTCAGTGAGTGATAGCAGCACAGAGCATGTGCAGTGAATCAGTAGAAAAGAAGATGGGGAGCTGCTGGGGCATATTTGGAGTCACAGATATTCTCTGCTAAAGCTGGCCATATAAATACAGATTTATCTTTATGTCTGATGAATGTTCGTCTGTTGCAATTGCACGAACTACCACTAACCATTCAGATTAAATTAAAAGTAGTAAAAAGAACATATCAGACAATATTCTGGCCATGAATTGACAGACAGCAATTGTGGTGAAGGTGATGTCCGATAAATAGTAATGACAGTTGCCCATTGATATTGTCAGATAGTCAATAAATGCAGAGATATTATCGTTAAAGGTCATAATTTTTTAAGAAGGAGAATGAAAACTCGGAAGATGGAGCCCATGAGCTTACAAAATTCTTAGTTAAGGCTGTTTCATTCTTTAGCAATTGCTCAAGAAACCCTTCTAAAGCTCAATGTCAATGCTACCTAATTCCCTACACTTTACAAAGAACCTCAGCAGCTTCATAACACCTACATCAACACTGAAAAGGGGAGTATTAAAAGTGTATGCAGAAGTGGATAGCGAGATGCTGCACTTTTCTAAACGAACATAACAATACCTAACAGTGTGCAAATCAGATCCAGCTCAGTACTGGAATGGAGAGCTGCCAATTTTATCAGTAAGAGAAGCACTAGCAGAGGCCTAGGCAGGGACAGATATTTCTAAATCCAGCTATTTGATAAAATGCTAGTGCTATTTTTAAAACTTAGATACTATCGGGCATG